>OY728163.1:331303999-331928999 GCA_963277665.1 Viscum album
GCTAGGTAGGCTATGAAGTGCCGAATGTAGGGGTGGTTCCCCTAGAGACCTCTCAGCTTGGTGAGTTCACAAGGTGGTGACATTATAATAATGTATTTCATCTTTTCGAGGTCGACTTCGATGCCACAATGGCGTACGACAAAGCCGAGAAATTTTCCCAAGGTAACGCCAAAGACGCACTTCAGGGGATTCATATTTAAATTTTGCTGTCTCAATTTGTTGAATAATGTTTCAAGGTCTTCCAAGTGGTTCAAAACTTGTCGTGAATTAACCACCAGGTCATTGACATAACAGTCGACAAAGTTTCCCAAAAGGGATTGAAAATGTGATGCATAGAGCGCTGATAGGTGGTGCCGAATTTCATTATACTGATGGGAATAAACTTAGAACTGAACACCCCCTGAGGGGCCCTAAAAGTGGTATCTTATTTATCTCCTAAATACATCAGGATTTTATTGTATCCAGAATAGCCGTCCGTGAAGGAGAGAGCTTCGTATCTAGCTGTCTCATCAATCAACAATTCTGTGATCGGGACCATGAAGTCTTCTAGGAAATGATGATTAAGGTCCTTGAAGTCGATGCCGATTCTAATTAGTCCATTATTCATTTTGACGGAGACTATTTTGGCCATCCAGATCAGATATTGGACCTTTCATATGATGTTTCCTTTGATCAATTTGTCAACTTCAGCCTCTATCATAGAATTTTGCGTCTGGTGGGTCCCTCTGGAAGCCTATTTATAGCCAGGGTGATCTTGTGGTAAACCCATATGATGGGTGGTGACTTCAGGATCGAGGACCAACATCTCTGTGTAGTTCCAGGTAAAAAAATCTCAATTATTCTTTAGGTTGGAGGTGTATGCCTCATATTACTCAACCGGTATTACCACACTAATTAATGTGGGCTGCAGATCACTTTTAGTTCCCAGATTTATCTCCTTACGTTCATTGATGGTGGGGGAAACACCTTCTTCAATTTCCCTAGGGGTATCATTGAGGTCTTATTCCTCTTCTTCTTTTTTATCTCGATCGTTTTCTCTTTCTAATGGAGGAATAATTTTTGAGATAACTTCTCCAATATTCGGAAAGAAGTCATATTTTTCCTTAGTGAGTAATGCGGGATTTGTTTAAGGTCCCATGGATGGGGAGGGAGTATCTTCATTATGGATTTTCATGACAACATGGGAGTTATCCCGTTCATCTATGTCTTTAGACTCAGTGGTCATAGCAGAGACCATGCAGACAACTGAGCCTGCATCTAGGGTAGTACTCAGGCATTCAAACTGGTTAATGGGTAGTACGTACTCCTCCCCAAGTTGCTGGAAGGGGTCGACAGAATCCATTTCTAATACATTTGGGGAATTGATCTAGTCAATATAGCCAGAAGGTGTTTTTCTTCTGACTCATAGAAATATGCATCGATGTAATGTGACTCATATACCTCAAATAGGGATTTATCGATGTGAAACATACCATTTTTTCCATTAGTGAAATATGTGAGGCACTGATGGTATGAGGGTGGAATTGTAGAATGCTGATGCAACCAAGGTCTCCATAAAAAACATCGAAGTTCATACTCTGATGCACCACTAGGAACTTAGATCTAATATGAGATCTCCCAGCCATGTTTTATGCTTGATTCATCCCAATGGTTTTTGCTCACTTTTGTTGTATCTCATCAGAGTTGTGGTGCACAGTTTCATGTTTTCTTCATCATATCCTAGTCGACAAAGCATTATCAGGGGGAGAAGGTTAACTCCATAGTCGTTGTCGATGATGATCCTCCTAACATCAGTCCCATTTATCTTTCCAGACACATATAAGGGATTAATGTTCCCTTGCATGATGGAATCTTCATCCCTGTTTGTGAAGGAAATGACAGTGTGACATTCTTCAGGACTGGTCTTCGTCCGGTAGACTTCATCCGCTACTACTTCATCCTAGAACTCTTGGGGACTTATCAAGGCTTTAATGAGTGCCTCCCTAAGGTACACAAACATGATTAATGTGTCCATGATTGATAGCTTCGCTGGCAATGAGGCCAACTACTTTAAAATTTCATAATTCTCCTCTAAAGTTCAGCGCTTCCGGGCTTGGGGTTTCTCTTTTATATACACTTTAGGGGTTTTGGCTTTGGAAGTAGATGGCACAACCTTTGTGACAAGAGTCATCGGTTCTACAGTTCTTTCAACGTTTGGCCCGACTAGTCTTCCAATGTGCCTTGGGAAATTCAACACTTGTTATTCTCCTGATGGATACTCCAAGATAACTAGGCTTGGGTTTCCTCTAGTAAGGGAAAAAGAGAATTATGGTTCTTTTTGTGTCTATCAGAAGGTCCTTCTGTGAGTTTCTACAATGTTAATAGTTTGAATTGTGGTTTGGCGTGGAATTTGACTCCTTCAATGAACATGCCTTCTAGGAAACCTCTGGCCGCTGTGGCCTCTTCCTCTAGCTCTATAGTTGGGCATGGGTAACTCAGGTTCTTGGATACAGTCTTTATTAGAAAAGGGGTCCATCAAGTGAATGACATTAATGGAGCTGAAGATCTGTTCTTGATCTAACACTGTTCCTATCTGGCTACCTCCTTCTGATGGTACAATTTGATGGGTTGGTGCCCGTTGTTCCATTTGGCAGGGCGGTGCACGTTGTACCAAGTCTATTGGAATGAAATCTGAATGTGTCGACACTAAATTCAGCTTTGGTACTAGCTCATCTTCTGGCTATTTCTTTCTACCCTTCTGGACATTAGAATACTATGGGGCTGAGGAGGATGGTTGTGATGTATTGGGGGATGTTGAGGGCACAATAGGTTATTTCAACTGTGCCTAGAAGATTTCATGGACTTGGTTGATGGTCATCCAGAACATCCAATTGTTTTTCTCCTTTTTTTCGGTGACAGTTTGTCATTCTTCCCCATCTCTTGAGTCGAAGGAGGAAAAATACACCACTTGTGTAGGCGGCAGGCCCAACATGTCTTTCCCAGAATCAACTATATTTTGTAAGAGATCCTTGAAAGAAAAGCTTTCCAGGATGGTGTGTCCTAGTATCCGGTGATACAGATAGTCATTTGGATGGTAATTGAGACCTACTTCATCAACCCTCTTTGGATCTAGAAGCCGGAAAAAATTGGAATTCATGGTGGCTATGAAATAGCCATGGACCTATTCATCTCAGAACGAATAAACTCTATTTCTTCATTATTCAAACTGATTTCTTCTAGCACCCCATCGCTCATCATGACGAGGTGGGGGTTTCTGTTGGCACTCAGGGGGTCCCGCCCAGTTTAGAGGGGGCCTCACAACTAGATATAATGCAGGTGGTGGCTTAAGCATGACTGAAGTCGCTTCATCTTTTCCATGTTATTTTCCGAGGGGCCGATGGGGCCACACGAGAATAAGGTTAGTCCTTTTCAAGGAGTCTTTAATCCTTTTGGAAATCTATGAGAAGTCTATAAACCCATTGGTGAACTTCACTGGGAAGAGTGGTGTTTTTAATTCATCCTAAAGATTATCGATGCACATGGAGAACATCTCATCCTGGGGGAGTGGCTAATTCATGGAATATGTCAGGACTTTCCATCAGGAAATTAAGTACAAAACTCTCTCGTTCTCTCTCTGCATGCTATTCATGAGGTCATTGACCACTGTCTTGGGCAACGTCGAACTGAAGTGGAAGAGAAATTGTCATCGGAAGTCCTCCCAGCCTGTAATTGAATTGTTTATCATGCTAGTATACCATATAAAGGCTGAGCCTTGCAGGGTTTGTATGAAGAACATGAGGTTTATGGAATCTTTCTTCCCTGTAGTTCCAATCATGGGGTCACAATAAGAGGCATAGAACATCAAATGCACTTCAGGGTCCCCCAAGCCGTTGAATACTGGGAATACAAGGTTCTTGAAGTTTTGTGGTGGAAAAACATTTCTCACCCACTCGGGGTAGGGATTGTGCTCTGCTTATATCAGAACGTGCTGCCCCTCCATAGCTTCTAGTTAGTCTTTTAGATGCTTGGTGGTGTTTAAGATCCCTTGATGCATATCCTACCTGGCATGAGATTGAGCTGGTAAGGCAGGGGTCAAGATTGGGTGTGCCAACACAACTTGAATTTGGGGTGGATTCCCACCTGGGGGAATCATTTGTGGATTTACCTGGGTATATTCTGGCTGCCTTCCCAATAGGGGGATGTCTTGATGTCCTTCCAGGGGTCGGGATGAACGGTCCTACGGGCTTGGATTATTCACTAGAATGTGTTCCTGTGGTATGGGAACTTCTTCTGGGAGCATATGTTTACATTCTACAGAGGGAACACGTCCGGAAAGATAACTCCCTCGACGTTGTTCGACATTAAGCCGCCTGAGCTCTTTCATTTCTTCATCCTGCATTGCGAAACATTACTCAAGGGTTAGAGACACACTCTCATGAGGAGGAGGAGTCGGGTCATAAAGGACCTTGGATTTATTTTTCTCTTTGTTGGAGTTTCTTGTGGGAGGTAATGTTATATTGACTGAGGGGGAACCCAGATATAGGGCCACCCTCTGGTTCTAGGTATGCACACCGTCCGGCTCGTTGTGGAATTCCACTGGTAGGGAACTATATTCCTTTGCATCATCTTCGCCTGCATCATTTCCTGTGAGATCCATGGGGTTAACTCTCACCACATTCATTGAGGCATACCACATTGGGGGCGGTGTACTCTAGGTTGAATTGTAGGAAGACTTCATGTTCCCTTTATTGGATTTTCTCTCATTCTACTGTATTCTTTGGGCTTTTTGATAGATATTTACTTGATGTGAGCCCTGATTTAACCTCGTAACATGCCTTTCTCTCAAGGGGCACGAACCATGAGAAGGGGTGGAACGGGTAACTCCTCTTTCCATCATTCTTCCTAGACGGTGGAAGACAGACATCCGTTGTATAGGGATTTTAGGTAAAAACTCCCCCAGCCCGGCGGGCTGAGGTCATCCCATATCGCAACAGCAGCCACCATTATTTCCACCCTATCAATTTCATGTACTCTCGCATCAGTGTATGATGAGTTTTTCATTGGCTCTGCATGGGGTCTATTGTCTCTTGAAGACATGATCACTGCTTGCTAGTTGGCGTCTCGAAGGCAGGAAGTCTGCTGGATGTTCCTGGTCACCTGACTCAGATGTTTTTCGATGGCTTGATCTCTTCTGCCCTAATGCCACTATGACTTACTCTGGGCTGGTTTTTATTGTGTATCCCATCTTCCCTGAGCACGGGATTCATTGGATAATTTCCTCTGGGTGATGACATTGCATGATTTTATTTCCATTGGGGCATGCTGGATGGGAAGTGGGGTGTAGTGAAAAGCTCCATGTTCTCCCCATCCCCGAAATGAGAACCCCATCCAGGGAATTTCCAATGAGGTGACACAATTTATGCAGTGCATGGAGGCAGTATTGCTCAAGGTTCCACTTTATCCTTTCTAATCGTGGCTTCCTTATGGGCAAGAGGTATTCCAAGTCAATTAGATGGAGAATCTCCCCTACTGTGTTTACGTGGTCTGTGTACCATTTATATGGTAGGATATTTTCTTCCAGCTTTCTGATATTTGTCCATATATTGAGGGGAATGTCATTCATGAATTCCCCATACAATTCCCCTGGTATGTTGAAGTGAGAAGTGGATGTAGGCCAGTATATCACTGGTATATTATCCCCAGCTATTTGTCTTATCACAAGCAACGTATCATGTTGTTGTTCTTCTAGAGGATTTAATACTTGATATTCCTTGCTCGATTGATTCTTAATGATTTCGTTCCAAGAAACATGGATAGTGGGAGCCTTGTCAATTTGTGGATGCCATGGGGGTGGATTAGAAGATTAGAATGGCCCTGGGCCATCCTATGTTTGAGAAAGAATATCACTTGTTATAAACGGAGTGCCTGATGTGTTTGACTCTTTTCTGAGCACCTCATCATAGAAATTATTTCTCATATTTTCTCTATAAAGTAGATTAACTTCTTTCCAGTATGATTTTTGGTTGTGAGGAGGACCTTTTCAAGTGGTGATGTGACGGCGAGGGATGCTATTGCAACATTATGCCCAACTGCGGGAACTATCTTGTCGGTGTATACCCTGGGGAGGATCTTAAGGGTGGGATGCGGCAAGGGGAGGACCATCTTGTTTCTTGATGTCACTGTGGGGTGGACCTTCACAATAATGGTCATTGCGGGGAGGACCTTCTCAATGACTGTTATCAAGGAAAAGACTACCATAATGACATGACATCTAGCTATATGGAGAATTTTTGCAGTGTACATCTTGGGGAGGACCTTCAAGATGTACTGAAATGAGGGAATGACCTTATTGTTTCTTGGTTTTACTGTGGGGAGGAACTTCACAGTAACTGTCATTGCGGGGAGGGCCTTCGCAATGACCATCATCATGGCGAGGACTACCGTTATGACTTGATGTCCAAATATAGGGAGAATCATATCTACATCGTATACCCTGGGGAGGACCATCAGGGTGGACGAAATCAAGGGGAGGAACTTCTTGCTATCTAGTCGTCAGGTCAAGGGGAGGGAAACCCCAATGCACATCAAGAGATAGACTCTCGTGATCGATCATTCTTGACCCACAGAGTAAGCCCCCGTAGGTGCTATGTGGAGGACCTTCAGAGCTGTGGGTAGTGACATTGCAGGGAGGTCCTTCACAACTACTACTGCAAATTCCATAATTTGGTAATGGAATGACAAGTTCATGAGCCTTGGTTTATATATTTCTAAGAGCATAGATAAACCTAACTTTCACTAGAGCAGGATCATGTATGTGCTCTTCATTTTTTGGTTGACTTTGGCACTTTTCATTTTTATGCGCTCTCTTATGGGTAACCAGGGCCATTTTCTATTGGTAATGGCCTTCATATATGGGTCAATGTTTTTTTGGGTATCGTGATGCCGTCGGGATATGTCAACGAGCATCTTGTGTTTTGGCAGGAAAATATACCTGCACTAGAGCGGGCACCATGTTAGACCAACATCCTCCAGTTAGAAAGGGTATTTGTTCATCATCTGGTTGTCCGTATGTCATGGGATATTGCTATCGACCCTCCTAGACTAGAGAAGGGATTCATAACTACTCTAGAGTGACTATCTCATTTTATGAGGGAGCCATTTTGTTCGAGGAAATTGGGTCATGGGCCCTATTTCTCGTCTTTGCTGCCAATGCAATGATATCATGGCTTGTTTGGAAGATATAGTATAGAATCGACATATGATCTTCCATAATGGACATGATGTGTTGATATACATCTTTGGTAGGAATGGGTATGAAGTCCCATTCCGATTTCAGAGAAAGAGTTTGTGATTACTCTTATCCTCCATGAGTTGCCAGTATATACTGGAAGTTCTCCTATGTCAGGACAAAGGAATGAGTCTTTCACTGGTTGTCCTCTCAGGTTGCCATTGTATTTGACTGGTGGTCTTCATTTTCACAGGTGATGATTTTCATTCACTCATTGGCCATTGTATTTGTCTCGAGGGATTTTTATTCATCTGTAGGAATTTGACTCTGCTTATATTTTCTTGCCGCCTTATTTTGATAGTAGGATTGAAGTGCATCAGTAGGTGTTTGTGCCTGCATATAGCTTGTTGCTACCCTATTTTGTTGGAAGGCTTGAAATGCATTAGCAGGTGTTTGTTCCTGCATATAGCTGAGTTCCGCCCTATTTGGATGGTGGGATTCTTGTGCATCAGCAGGTATTTGTGCCTACGTATAGCCAGTTTTAGCCATATTTTGATTGCGGACTTGTTGTGCGTCGGCAGATATATGCATTTGCATGTACCTTACTGCTCTGTCTGCACGGTAGAACCAATGAGCACTAGCGGAGACATGCGTGTGCTTGTATCGTGCCAACCTATTTCCGTGGTGGGATTGAGTGGAGAGGGCATTGTTGTGTGTTTGACCATTGAACTCCATTTCATTAGTATAGCATAGCTACTACTTAGGAACCAAGGTGATAACGTGTCCCTATTTATATGTTCGCCTCCATTAGCGGGCAGCCCGACGGGCCCGGTTCTCCTGGACTTTGGCAAGTACCCTTGGAATAATATCATCCTCGGTGGGAGGAGGTCTGGTCGTCCGGTGTCAGCGGAAATTCTCTCTAGTAGGGGCCCATGGGTAGGACACCTGTGCGGCTGGGATGAATTCGTCACCATTGAATTCATCTCCCTCCCTAAGATAAGGGAGGTACGTATTGTCGCGTTCCGGGGACAGGCTCCCGAAACGGTTTGATACAACCACCAGGGCCACCTGGTGTTGGGGTGCCGGTAGCAGCTGAAGAGTTGGTTGGCAGACCTTCACAGATTGGAGTGCTTCTCTTGCAGCCTCCAGCATGGGGAGAGTACCATTTCAGTGGTACTATTTAATCAGCGTATTGGAAACCCATTGTTGAAGATGCTAGGGAGGTGAAGGGTTCATGTTCATCATTGAGGCCTCAATTTCCTATGGGATCACTGATGCGTGAATACTCATGGATCCTAGAGATTCCTTTTGGATTGAAGGTCACTCTGTAGGAACCTGCGATACACATATATAACATGAAAACCACAAAACATTTTCAATGTAGCATTCTGTTGAACATATTCATATTTGGCGATTCAAAATGGCCCTCTTCCCCTTTTCTTTTGTTGTGGATAGAAGGGGCCTTGGTGGGGTAATCCCACCACCATGGTTAAGGATTCACACCAGGTTGACCATTTTTTGTTCCGCCTCCAACGTGGTGCGTTTTGCGCATACCGGGGCGAACAAAATTGTCCAACGTGCTAGGTCATTTTGTCGTTTATCATTTGGATAGAGCCACCACCTTGGTTAAGGATTCAGGTCAGGTTCACCATTTTTTTTCTGCCTCTGAGGTGGTGCATTTTTGAGCGGTGTGGAAATGGCACTTTACCGTTCCTTTATTTTGACATGTTCAACATCATTATCCTTTAAAGAAGGTTGAATGAACCCTTCGGGGAACTTTTGATCCTTGTGGGTGATTCCGTGGGGATCAAGTGGTCATGAAACTGGTCCTTCTCAGATATAACTTCCTCGGATGGTCTAAAATAAGTTTATTCATGGATCCAAAAATGCAAAATGGCCCTGGTATCCTTGATTCATGGACCTCTTTTCCAAAGGTAGACACTCATCGGCTGATGATTTGGCCAACGACACTTGATGACTCCATTGGTCAAGAGGATGGGAGGTTAGGCTCACCACACCCTTCTAGAAGAGGATGTTTTCCTGTTCCGGGACTCTATTATACATTTAAGTCGTGTTTATATATTCTTGAATCCTTGGTTCATTCCCAAAGAGTGTGTCCACGGGCTACACTTGGTTTGTAGGATCATCATGAGCATGCATATGTTTGATGCCACATAGGTGATGCTAACTTAGCCGTATTATGAGGCACTCTGGAGTTTATTTTCACTGATATTATTAATATTTTAATGACTTATTATATACCCCCATTACTAATTTTATATGAAATGTGCATAATTTGTGTGAAATATTAATGTTTTAATACTAAGTATAATTTTTGAGAATTTTTAGAAGTAGTCCAATTGAGTCAGTTTACTATTTTATTTATAACTCTCACCCTAATGATCCAAATTGTGAAGTTATTTTTTTAGGATTCAAAATTCAATATAAAACATTTCACTAGAAGGGATCATGGTCCAATTCGTCCATTTGAAGGATCACATTTACCACACAAGATGACCCAAAAACATTGTGAAGAAATTGGACCAGCCATGATGATTGAGTTACTGGTCAAAATCCCGAATCCCAAATTTTATGAAACTATACCATATGTTCTTGATTATAAAAAAGAATCATGGATAACAATTTCAGGGACCAACTCTAATAACAAGGGGCCCAACATATGCTTTGAAGTCTAGCCCATCATTCTGGCTGAGAAATACAACCAGTATAGTATGCCTGACATATCTCATGATTTAAGAATCCAATCAAGATGTGATTTTGCAGTGGGAAAATAGAGATATAGGCGGCCGACGTTTTTGAATAAGTAATTCGTATTTGAAGGCATCTTCCTATTGAAAAACCCTTTCACATTTTGGACATCAAAAATAATGGATTGAAATGGACAGATTAAAATTGTTTAATCCACCGACCATAACTTTGGCTACATAAGTCCAAATTCCTCCAAATTTGAGAGTAGTCGTCCCACTTTATTATATAAAAATTTTAAGAAGGATATATCTTTAGATTCGTCTGAATGAATAGCCAAATTGGAGATGAAAGTGGAGAGAAAGATTGGGAATGCAAACAGTCCACTCCTTGGGCTATAAATACTCTCCCCTTCTCTCCTTGACAGGGGTTGGCATTTCAGAATAGAGAATAAAATATTGGAATGACCAAAGCCTTTAAAAATGCTTGGTAGGACCTTCTATACTCACGTTTTTACTTGAGATACCTTTCCTCCTCTCTTTGTTTTCACTTACTTTCATGTTCTTCGTTTTTGTAATCTTGTAAGTTTCTTTCTTTGTAATTCTATTTTAATGAAAGTTACTTCTTCAATATCTCTTATTCTCACACACCTTATGTAGTTTCATATTAATGTTCCTAAAATAGTTTAAATACATTTGAATCCTCTTCCCTTATTTTGCTTCCTCATTCAACCGAAAGTCATTTTTTTAACTCTCTTCAACGATCGTGTGTGTCGACACACTACTTTTTTCTTATCCCGTTCTTTTTGTTTTATTTATAATTTATCATCATATAAATTTTCACCAGATTATTAATCATTTCAATGGATGAGTAAATATAATATTGTGGTGAGTCAAAATTTAGGGATGTTAAGTGATTGAGAGTGTTTTCTCGATGAATATTCTTTAATTTAACATTGTGTATGTTGGACTTAACATGTCATGGATTAATGGCTTGTTTTTTCTAACGTGTGGTTTCCAGGGATTATTGGAACCATAAATAAACTACCATCAATAAGATTTTATTGAGATTAGAACAGTAAGTTAAGTTAAGGCTTGGATTAAAGCCTCAACACTTAGTAATTCCAATCAACATTATCATGTGAAGTGGGTGTTAAATTAAATGCAATTTAAATCAAATATCAATGATATCACAAGCTTAACTCCTTAAAAATGAACTCACCCCAATCATTTTAAATTTATTAAATCAAACATCATCCATAAATTACTTCATAAGCTCTGCAAACAAACCTCTAATCAGAATACAATCAACTAAAAACAAACGACTATTACAAAGTATCATCACCTAGGATTCAACCCGAGTGATTCTATACATATTAGCAGAGCACTGGAACCTTGACTGGTCGATAGGTGACAATCGGTCGTGCGTTTCAGTCATCCAGGGGGGGTGGAAGGTGACTTGATATTGGGATCAGGCCCACAAGGTGGTTCTCCTATGTATCCTCGGGAGAGGAATCAGAACCCATATAGTTCAAAGATATGGAGGTTACATATGGAAGCTTCCCAATTGATAGACATGATTTGGTGGACCCTTCTGGAATTGGAACCTTTTTTATCTTGGGTCTTCTGACAGGAATCCTTTATATCTTGATTTGGTTAGGAATCAGAGTTCTCCTAGTTCAGAATATGTGGGGCTTATGCATGGACACTTCCCAATTTATAGTCATGATTTGGTGGAACCTTTTAAATAGGCACCCTTTCAAGATCAGGCCATCTCACAGGCGTCTAACGTGTCTTTATTTGTTCAGGATTTAGAGTTCTCATAGTTCAGAAGCTGTGGTGATTCCATAATCCTTAAAATCCTCTAATCCTAAATGAGTCATGCTCGGTGTGAAAAGCAAGATGATGTGAAAGATTCGACATTGAATACGCCTCCTCCCCTATTTGTAGGGGGAGGGAAATCTCGTGGCAGAAGAGGCTGGGGCGACCGAGGGAAAGGGTGTACAGTTATGGACCTTTCCATGTGAACTGGAATTAAAGGTCACATGGCCCTGACTCGGAATATTGGGGACTTAGATCAGTGGGAGGGCCCTTGAGCATGTTATGGGAAAGGGAAGTGTTTTGTCATCGTCAAAGTGGGGAGAGAACATAATCCCTTAGACTGATCGATGTCCCTCATTGAATGGAGAAGCAACCGATCACCCTTAATCGTGAGAACAAAGAGGTTCACGTCAGCATCCCTCGGTTGAACTCCGGGTTACCGTGGGAATGTTACCTTATAGAAATTTCTGAATCCCGCACCATTTAGGGAGGGACTTCATTACTGCTCTTACCGTGGGTATGTAGACTCAATGGGGACCACTAATATGCCCGATGTCCTGATCATATGGGTCCAGTGGAATTAGAGGAGCCTTTGTTCTAGTTTCAAGGGACTGTTTAGTAGAGAGATATTGGAGTAATGGACGGTAATTGAGGGGTGAGGTTGGAACAGGAGGGAACTATACACAAAAACATTCCATTCCGCATACTGGTTTCGTACGTGGGATGGGGGATGCTCCATGTACCATAGTGGTATGTGGGCAGAGTGACAGTCTTCGTAACAGTGCAGTACGCGACCATAGGTATCGCCAATAATGTACCAAAGTGGTACGTAGATCACAATGCCGCTATGGGTTGTATTCACATACTGATTAGGTATGTGGCCCCTGGTAATCTCCGTGTAGCGGTCTACTATGTGGATCACCATACTGATGGAGGGACCGGGGAATCACTGTTCGCGGGAAATTCATCCACGAGCAATTTTTGGTTTGTCGTTAAACAATTAGGGTTTTAATTTTATAATTATTACTCATTTCCCCCATTTTATGGTTTGTGGATAGCTTTACGTGCAGAGGAAGTTGCTCTAGGTTTGTTCTTTCACTGATGTAATGAAATAGAAGATGAAGTGCCACCTCTGAGCTTCCCTCAAGACTTTGTCACCTGTTCTCTCTTCTATCCTCCTCTTTTTTTACATTATACTGTACTCTTTTTATAGTGAATCAGAATGATCATATCTACAGGTAAAGCGACACCATTAGTGGAGGCCCATTGACGATGTATTTTGACCCGCAGATGACTCGGTCAACCAGGGCCTATGGGGATTTTGGTTCACGCTAATGGTTTGTGGAACCCTGATTATATGGTTAATCCATGAACTGAGGGGTTCGCAGCATGGTACGTAGACCGTCTTCCATGCAGAACTCCTTCGGTTGGCACGGTTCGCGATTTTCCCTGGTCGCTGGACATCGTTTCGTGGGCGAGCGGTTCGTAGACCCTCTTTTCCTCCATGTACCTTTCTTGATAAATGGTACACGGGCTACTTGAAAACGAGAATTCATTTATGTTCCCTCATAGAAATGCAACTCCTTTTGACTCCTGTCACCTTGGTAATCCTATAAAAGTTCTTAATTTCTTTAGCAAAGCGATTACAGGGGTATTTTCTTCCGTTAGCATAAGTTTTAGAACCCTACAGTTCCTACGGGGATTTATGATCTATATTTGTATATGATTTTAATTACATTTATTATATTGAAGTACATATTCCAAAAGATCATTTTCTGCAGATCAGATGCTATAAATTCAATTTTCATGACTACTTCTTATGGATGATGACTCTATTAAGAAGACTCACTTCCACATTTTTTTATTCCCATATTTATGGTAATATGAAAATTCCTCCTAGCTAGCTTATTGGGTTTAGAAATAACTTTACCATGTCATCTATATTTATTAAAATATGGAAAATTTGGAAGAATATGATTCCTACGAATGATTATATTTCTTTATCTGTTATTTATATTACCTCTTTATGTTTATTATGCATAAATCCTTGGCATAACAATAATAATTTCAACTTTTAATGTGATATTGTTAAAGAAGTTTGGAAATTTATCATAGGCCATTTCCTATGTGAGTTTTAGCTGGGATGAGAATTGTCCTCATTTCTGGGTGCTCTCATGGATTTTCACTTGAGTCCCCAATTGTCTAATCTTCTATTTTTAGTTAATTTTTTAGGTTTTTTCTATATTTGGAAGGCCTAAATCTAGTTTAATGGAATCTAATGAGCCTTAATTGGATTCTTTCATGCAACATGATTGATTTCCAAATAGCCTCAAAAATCCAAAAAACTTCGATGGTTAATCGTTTTCATGATCTCATTGTCTCTTGATTTGTTTGTGTTACTTATTGTAAGATCCAATCCATTTTTCAGGAATGAAGCTTTTAAATGTTTTTTGTAAATATGTGTTGTCTTTGTTTTAATTTTCAAAAAAGATTTATCATCAAAATTTTGATAAATTTTTTAAAGGCCTTATGTTTCAGCTAACATCTTGGAATATTCAATTGAATACTTTTGGAGTTTGTTACAGAGTTAGTGTGAGATTATGAGACACAAAAAGTCTCAATGAAGAATAAAAAAATATTAAATATCAAATATTAAGCACACACTTTTTATTCAAAATAATTGAATAACTCTAAAAAATGCATCTTATGGGAAATATGAGACTGCCATTGTGTCAGGAAGAAGGTGTTTACCCTAGGTCGGGTATAACATTTGTAAGCGGCAGACGTATGGACGTCTCGCTCATGAAAATAATCTTTTTATATTTAATTAATTTTTTAATACATTTTTTAAATATTAAATAATTAATATCTTTCATTTAACACCCCGAACCTAGTTTCCCAGAGTCAGTGCATTATTACATAACATTGGCATGATACAAGGAAATCATGTCCCGAATGACCGATTAGTTTAGTATCATTGGAAGAAAGATTCATACATAAGTTCAAAATTACATCTTGAAAATAAATACAATACTAATTTATTCCATTAGAAACATCCAATCCTCCTAGATTATGCATGAAAGTCACTCATAACTAACTTCTTTATATCCTAGGAAAATAAAACATAAGAAATGGGTGATCTCAAATGCTCAGTAAGGGTAAGAAATACAGTGCAAGATAACATAAATATTAGGCATGGGGAATAATTGAAAACACATGCCATTACAAATAATAAACATGATCACTTTTTTGGCAGGAATATTAGCTGAGTAAATAATGCCATAATAAGACATAGTCATGGGTATTTTACTAGTCGAATAACCACATGAACCATCAATATTATTTTCATATTGAAGGAATGTATAATGCCAGACATTCTGAACCATCATGTCAAAGCCTCGGACAAGATGTCCAAAAATGATAAAGGCCTTGTCCAAAACCATATATCAAATTGGGAAAGGCCTCGTCCAAGTACACGTCTAGTTGTCTCATGATACATACTGATGCATCGAGGAGCTATATCAGGCTCAAACTTTCACTTACTAAGTCCAATACATTCCTCATATGAAAAGGTTGAAACATAACATAAACATTCGTATTAAAACTAGCATACAAAATGTCAATACTTTATCCACAAACCATTAATGTTATAAAAATAACACATCCACAGTCAAAAATATAATAAATCATTCAATACAATATTGAAGAATTTATATATAATAAATGTACCTCAATCAGGAATAATATTCAAAATGGATGTTTTCATAGTTGAAAATGATTTGTAAAACTCTTTTAGAGAAATATCACTTTTTCATGAAAACAATTAAAAGTCACACAATTTTGAAAAGAAGACATTTAAAGAAATTGTTGAATAAAATTTTCACATACCACTTTGACACTTTTGAAAGGAATTAACGTTTTAAAAAAACATTCATGTCCATATAAATAAATCCATAAAAATATTTTTAAAAACATGGACATTAATTAGAATGATTTAGAAGAATAAATATTTAAAACATTTAAAATGATTTTTTAGTAAAAAGGTCCTTTGAAATAATCCCCTTGAAAACTATTTCATGAAACATGGACATGGATAATAAATATTTCCTAGTAGATACTTACGTAAAAGCAACCTCAGCTAATAAAGAGATTGTGAAATTAACCCTTACCTTGTACTTTTAATTGGTTGAGGGTAGTTTAACCTCTTGTATATTGGGGAAATCATTGTTATTAAATTTTAAAAGAACCATATACATTAATATGATATCATATATGATCTTATAATAATTCTTTGATAATGATATTTCAGTAGTATCGTCGTTTCAGGTGTTAACTGATTCATTTTACTTTATATGTTTTGATACATAAACCATGTTTATTATGGACAAGATGTATTTGATTTATATCCATAATTATATTATATTCTTAATCATTATTTTTAATAACCAAATTAAAATTATTCTTTAATGGTTATGATAGGGAATGAATCTAATCGCATTCGTGGAGACGGTAATCCATAGGTACACATGAGTGACAATATCATTCTTTTGATATTAAAATAGTATATAATTGGATGGTATATTATATATACAGAATCATTATCATGTTATATTTAATATTTACATAAATTATACATCATTATTATACCCATTCGAATAATAATGTCTTTGAATAACAACCACACCATGACGTGGATACGGTAAGCCGTACGTACGCACATATGCTAACATGTCATTCATAGGTTGGATAGAATAATGAATATGGTTTTAACATGTTTATAATAACATCAAAATATATATAGGATACTAGAGTTATCATTTTATAATGGAAAAAATAATTAAAGAGGAAGTGGAAGAAGAAAATAACTTGGATGAGGGTGGTGAAATTATTACCTCTTCTTCGGGTTCTTTCTTTTGATTTGATTAAAAAGGATTTTTACGTTGGATTTCTGACAAAAAGAAGGCCTCTAAGATGAAGGGAGGATAGTTTAAAGGATATTTGGGCAGGGTTTGGACGAGAAAAATGGCTTTGGAGGTGTGAAATTAAGAGAAGGGGGAGTTCCCATTTATAAGAGAGGTGAAGGTAACTTTAGGAAAAGCTTGAAATATTATTTTATAATAAACTAATTTTCAGTTTCTAATGGCTCCAAAACGATTTATTTAGAGGATAGGGTGGGTATGGTTCGACATACTCTCATACAACAGGTTTTAGATTAGTTTTAGGTCACCATATTAACTTTATCATTGAGCTTTTACTCTTAGTTAAATAGTTAGACTTTTACCATTTCCCATTGTTATTTTATATTATATGGTTAATAAACATTTTATAAACTGCAAAGAGAACCCCAATAGGTTCATTAATGACACATATAATATTATTTAGGACCTTTGGCCGAACCTAAGACTTTTAGGAATATTAAATCAACCAATAATATAGTATTTATTTTAAAAAACTCAATTATGTCTATTTTGACATTATTTAATAATTTATTTTTGTTAAAGTCATAACAGAACTATTACTTCGAAAAAATTCATGGAATCAACTTTATCATGTCATATTAATCTATAAAATTCTTTTATTGAATCAAAACATTCAAATTAGTATTATTTTAATATTTATAATATCAATTATTTGATTTCTTCATTAATAATGAAAATACTCCATCACTATTGTGTCATATATAAATATATTTATTTTATGTCTAAAAAATATAAATAAAATATCATGATGTATAAAATATTATTATCTTTCTAATTAATATTTATAGTAGAATATATCAATTATATAACTTCATAGAAAATTTGTTTTACTAATAGATATTTGCTTTTGTGATTTTTGTCATTACTTAAGATTATTTAATATAAAATGTCATTATCACACTCATGTGGCTCCATGGGGTCCCAAAGTCAACACAAGGATGTCCAAGGTAAGACATTAATCAAAAAATAGAAATAGGACACATTTTAGGGTAATTAATATGATTATAATATAATATTTTTACACGTATTTACCGGATTTACCTTTTAACCATGGTAAATATAATATTTACCGAAATAATTATTCATAATGTCTAAAAATAAAAGTTAACTATTTACAAAATTTGGAAAAAATGATTCCAAATATGGAATCCATTATTCTAGATTGAAAACACAGAAGTTTCAGAAATTAATTTAAAGTTAATTCCCACTGTCAAAACAAAAACCGAGTTCATAAGAAATAATAACTATCAAAAGATTGATGTTTGTTTCTGTCAAGTTTAAATGTAAAATTACATAAAATGAACTTAATTGGAATAAATTGTAAAAATATAATCTAATTATACTTTAAAACTACTCAATAGTATAATTTATCACTATAAATTATTTTGATTAAAAATGTTGTTTTAAATTAAAATTTATTATTTTCCACAACTCATCAAAAACTGAAAGTTTTCATAAAAATACCAAAATATCACCCTAAGATTATTTTAATATTCAGAATTAAAAAAGGAAGTCTATTTTACCAAATTAATAAAAAATGTAATTTTCTTTTATTAATTTAAAATTAATTCCCGTTGTGAAAACCCAAAGTGAGTTTTTTTTAAAAGTTAAAACTATCAAAAGATTGACATGTGTTTGGGTAATATTTAAATGTGAAATTAATTATACTAACCAAAAGTGTATTAAATGCTAAAAATATAATATAATTATACTTCCAAACCATTAAAATATATAATTGAAAACTATAAATTATTTTTATTAAAAAATTTGTTTTCAGTTAAAATTTAGTATTTTCACTATTCATCCAAATATAAAAGTTACCAGATTAACACCAAAAATTTATAAAAACTAAATTTTTATGTCCCAATTCTAAATAATAACTTTATTTTTTAAAATTGACTATATAAATGTGTCAAATATTGGATTTAAAAAGTTTTCTCAATTAAAAGTCAGTAAAATTGCATTTTTTTGAAAAATACTTCTTTTATCTGAAAAAATGAATTTTTTCTTATATTATGTCTATGAAACACATAAATTGGATTCTAAAATTTTACAAAGTATATAAAATTCAAAATTCAATTAATACTATTCATAAACACTTTTTGAACGCTTAGTTTGGTAAGTTGTGGTGCGCTCAAACTCGTTGTTGCGTGTTGCGAATGTTATTGAATAACTTAGAAGTGATAATGTACTATGAAATCTTGGGGTGTTACATTATTCCAACTTTAAATAAATTGTTTCCTCTCAATTTTAAATTGTTCTTCAAAAATAAAAGGATGTAAATAGAAAATACCTTTGTGGAAGACCCACATCGGAAATTGGGTTAATAAAATTTAGTCTTAATAAGAGAGAAAGGGAAATTAAAATTCACCACCAAATTATGATCACTATTAGGAGAACATTGGTGGAAATTAGAGACACATAATTAGAGAAAAAATGTAAATATTTATAAGGAGTTATTTAGGTCATCAATCCCAAAAAATTGTAAAATTGAGGGCCTCAAATCCATCAATAAATGATGATTGAAAATATCATCAGTTCAACAAAACATAAGGTATTAAGATAATACATTTTTGGTTTTAGGATACCTTAACTAAAGTTTAAGAATTAATTTCTTCATATAATAAGAGAAAAAAATATACTTTACAAGTAATGTTCTATCCTTTATCTAATTTCTACCACAAACTCATCTTTCACTCTAAAAGATAATAGAACATAAAAATACTCTATTTATCCTAATCATAAAGGGTTCCAAAAAATGAATTTAGAATTCAATTGTGAAATTATTTAAAAAACCGAAATTATACAAACAAGGACATCATGTAGGCCAGTGGTAGCTGATTCACCCTTTTCGCCCTTCAGTTGTGGGTTCAAGTCTCACAACCTTGGCGGACGCGACAGGTTGTCACCCGACCTCCGGGTTTTCCTTTTTATAACAATCCAAAAATAATCTTAATTTTTTTTTATCCTTAAGAATTGTATCCAATGTCAATCATAGTTCATTCCAACCTTTATAATTATCCAAAATACTTCTTTCCAAACTCACAGTCCAAAATTTATAAGAAAGGTAAACACAATGAAGATCATTTTTACTATGTAAAAACATGTGTATACCTTCCTCATGTATTCTTTCAAAACATGGAAAAAACCTTATTTATTACATTAATGATACCTTTTTCCTTATAGAATACCAGATATATTCCTTATGTTCAAAATTTTTTAATACTCCAACAATTATGGAATAAACAAACAATTAATCAGTTCTAAGGAAGTCAATATTATCCAATATAATATACTCAAATCAACCATACTTTATTCCAAAATCATTACCTCAGTATCCAGACCATATTAAGGATTACCTTTCCTCCAACCATGTATTTTTCAAAAATTATAACTTGTTATTGAGTCACTTTTCATAGAACCATATAATCTCAAATCCTCAATGAAATAGTACTGCAGTATAATCCTTATTTATTTCCATAATTCATATGACTAGTATATCATTGATACAACACTGAAATGACATAATTCTTTAGTATGAACATAAGAACACTATTCATTCCTCTTCATCTGTGGTAGTATCATAACATGAATATTATCCAATATTGTCATTTGTGGTATACTCTGATGACTGGGACATTGATTCACGTAGTGTCCCAACTCCTTGCAGATGATGCATTTTACATTTGAAACCTTTTTCTTACACTTGAAATAACATACTTGGTGTCATTTTTCTCCATAATTGTAAAAAACTCCCACTCCATTAATTCATTTACCAAGGTTATTCTCTCCCCAATTATCACATATGAGAAAATCCTTTGTTCCCCTCTCCCCTTTATCAGTTATTCTCTCTACCATCCTTTTATTCTCTTGCTTCCCTTCAAAGCCATAGGACATAGAAAATTCTTTACTTATCTTATTAACACATGATAATATTTCAACATATATTGAGAATACATGGGAGAATATCTCCCTCCTAAATGTTGCCTTAATACCATGAATGATTTAATCCTTCTTACTCTTTGGATCACACGTATTTCTAGAGTTCTCATTCCTTCTACTGGGCGCCATTTCTAAACAATGGCATACACTAGGTTAGTTTATGAATGACAATGAATAATTCCAAACTTGTAAAATACCTAATATAAATTGAATAGTTTATGGATATAATCCATAATCATAATAATGTTTTTTAGGAAGTATATACTCATAAACCCTTCATAATGGATTGTAAAGAAAATGAGAATTATCCTAAGCATATCCCCCAGGAGTGTTATAACCAAGAGTACAGCAAGGCCTATTTTCATGCACCAGTTTCTTGTTCGAGTCTAGCACAAAGTAGCATTTTTGAGTCTTACCCCTAAGTACATCTATTCCAAAGCCATCTCTACCTGATCATATCCATACATGGATGTATTTCTTGGAAAACTAACAAAATCTCTACATTTCCAAAACACTAGGATGCTCTTCTATACTAATCCTTAAAGTTTATCATAGTGTAATGTTCTCTATTTAGAGTTTATCTAAATATAGTTTCCAAGTTTTTACTAAACTTCCTCTGATACCAACTGTAACACCCTCACCCCAGTTGCCTAGAGTTGGTGCATTATTACATAATATTGGCATGATACATGGAAATCATGTCCTGAAAGGCCGATCAGTTTAGTAGCCTTTGAAGCAAGATTCATACATAAATTCAACTCTATAACTTGAAAAGAAATACAACACTAATTTATTAAATTAGAAACATCCAAGCTTCCTAGATTATGACTGAAAGTCCCTCATAACTAACTTCTTCATCTCCTGTGAAAATGAAACATAAGATAGGGGTGAGCTCAAACGCTTAGTAAGGGTAAGAAATACAGTGGAAGATAACATAATTATTAGGCATGATGAAAAATTAAAAACACATTCCTTTAAAAATAATAAACATGAACAATTTTATGGAAGGAATATTAGTTGAGTAAGTAATTCCATAATAAAACATAGTCATGGGTATTATACTAGTCCAACAACCACATGAGCCATAAATATTATTTTCATAGTGAGGGAATGTATAATGCAGGACATTATGAAACATCTTGTCAAGGCCTCGACCATGACGTCTAAAAATGATTAAGGCCTCGGCAAAAACCATATATCAAATTAGGAAAGACATCGGCCAATTCCATGTCTAGTTGTCTCATGAGACCTACCGATTCATTGAGGAGGTATAGTGGGCTCCACCCATCACTTACTAAGTCCAATACATTCCTCATACGAAAATGTTGAAACATAACATAAACATTCATATTAAAACTAGCATACAAAATGTCAATACTTTAACCATAAACCATTAATGGTATAAAAATAACACATCCACATTCAAACATATAATAACTCATTCAACACAATATTTAAGATTGTATTTATAATAAATCAACCTCAATCAAGAATAATATTCAAAAAGAATGTTGACACAGTTGAATTTTTTTTGTAAAACTCTTTGAGAGAAATATCATTTTTTCATGAAAACATTTAAAAGTCACAAAATTTTGAAAAGAATACATTTAGTGAAATTTTTGAATCAAATTGTCCCATACCACTTTGAATATTTTGAATGGAATTAACGTTTTAAAAAAACAATCATGTCCATATAAATAAATCCTTAAAACCAATTTGAAAACATGGACATCAATGAGAATGATTTATAAGAATAAATATTTAAAAAATTTAAAATGATGTTTTAGTAAAAATCTCCTTTAAAATAAACCCTTTGAAAACTCTTTCCTAAAATATTTACATGGATAATAAATATGTCCCAGAAGATACTTACGTAAAAACAACCTCGGATAATAAAGAGACTGTGAAATTAACTCATAGCTTGTACTTTTCCTTGGTCGAGGGTAGGTTAAACTTCTTTATAATGGTGAAATAATTGTTATTAAATTATATAAGAACAATATACATTAATATGATATCATATATGATCTTCTAATATTTCTTTCATAATGATATTTCAGTAGTATCGTTGTTTCGGATGTTAACTGATTCGTTTTACTTTATATGTTTTGATACATAAACCATGTTTTTTATGGATAGGATGTATTTGATTCATATACAGAATTATATTATGTTGTTAATCATTATTTTTAATAACCAAATGAAAATTATTCTTGAATGGTTACGATAGGTAATTAATCTTATCGTATTCGTGGAGACGGTAATCCGTACGTACGCACGAGCGACAATATCTTTCTTTTGATATTAAAATAGTATAAAATTGGATGGTACATCATATATACAAAAAAATTATCATGTTATAATTATTATTTACATCAATTATACATCTTTATTATACCAATCCAAATAATAATGTATTTGAATAACAACTACACCACGACATGGAGACGGTAAGCCATACGTACGCACGTATGGTGACATGTCATTCATAGGAGGGATAGAATAATGAATATGGTTGTACCATATTTATAATAACATAAAATTGTATAGAGAATACTGGAGTTATCATTTTTGAATGGTAACAACAAAGAAAGAGAAAGTGGAAGAAGAAAAGAACTTGAAAGAGTGTGGGGAAATTATTTTCTCTTCTTCTGGTTCTTCCTATTGATTTGATTAAAAAGGCTCCATAGTTTGTCTTTCTGACCAAAGTAAGGCCTCTAGGATGAAGGTATTATAGTTTAAAGGATATATGGGAAGGTTTTGGCTGAACCAAAAGGCTTTGGAGGTGTGAAATTAAGAGAAGGTGGAGTTCCCTTTTATAAGATAGGTGAAGGTCACTTTAGGAAAAGATTGAAATATTATTTTATAATAAAATACCTTTCAACCTCTAATGGATCGAAAATTATTTATTTCAAGGATTGGGTGGGTATGGGTCGGAATAATCTCAAAAATAGGTTTTATAAAAGTTTAGGTCACCATATTGACTTTATCATTTAGATTTAAACCTTATTTAAATAGTTTGACATTTACCATGTGCCTTTGTATTTTTATATTATATGGTTAATAAAGTTACTATAAACTACCACAAGAACCCCAATAGGTTCCTTAATGAAACATATATTATTATTTAGGCCCTTTGTCTGATCCTTATACTTTTAATAATATTACATCAACCAACAATATAGTATTTGTTTTAAAAACTCAATTATGTCAATTTTGACATTGTTTAATAATTTATTTTTGATAAAGTCGTAACAGTACTATTAATTCTAAAACAATTCATTGAATCAACCTTAACATGTCATATTAACCTATAAAATTCGTTTATGGAATCAAAACATTCAAATTATATTTATTTTAATATTTATAATATCATTTATTTTATTGTTTCATTAATAAAGAAAATACTCCAACATTATTGTGTCATATATAAATAAATTTATATTATGTCTAAAAATAATAAATAAAATTTCATGATTTAAGAAATCGTTTTGTATTTCTAATTAATATTTATAGTTGAATTGATCAATTATATAACCTCATATAAAAATAGTTTTACTAAAAGATATTTGCTTTTGTTATTTTTCTCTTTACTTTAGAATATTTTATATAAAATGTCATTTTCAAACCCATGTGGCTCCATGGGGTCCCAAAGTCAACCCAAGGAAGCCCAAGGTCATAAAATAATTATCCAATATTAATAGGACAAATGTTACAGTAATTATTATTATTATAATATTATTTCTTTACCCTTATCTATCAGATTTACCCTTTAACCGTGGTAAACAAAATATTCACAGAAATAATTAATCACAATGTCTAAAAATAAAAGTTACCTATTTAAGAAATTTGGACCTAAAGATTCCAAATATGGAATCCATTTTTTCAAATTCAAAATACATAAGTGGAAGAAATTAATTTAAAATTAATTCCCCCTATCAATACAAAAAAGCGTGCTTTTAAGAAATAATAACCATCAAAAGATTGATGCTTGTTTATGTCTAGTTTAAATGTGAAATTACATCCAATTAACATCATTGGAATAAATAGTAAAAATATAATATAATTATTCTTTAAAACTACTCAATATTATAATTTATGACTATAAAGTATTTTGATTAAAAAGGTTGTTTTAAATTAAAATTTAGTGTTTTCCACACCTCAAAAAAACTGAATGTTTTCTGAAAAATACAAAAAAATCACCCTAAGATAATTTTGATATTACTAATTCCAAAAATAAGTCTATTTAACCAAACTCAAAACATATAGATTGAATTTATTAATTTAAAATTAATTCTCGTTGTCGAAACCAAAAAGTGGGTTTTTTTAAAAAGTTAAAACTCTGAAAAGATTGACATGTGTTTAGGTCAAATTTAAATGTGAAATTACTTATAATGAAAAAAATTGTATTAAATGATAAATATACAATCTAATTATACTTCCAAACAATTAAAATATATAATTTAACACTATAAATTATTTTGATTAAAAATGTTGTTTTCAGATAAAATTTAGTAATTTTCACTATTCACACAAATATGAATGTTTAAAAAAAACACCATAAATTTATCAAAACTAAATTTTTTGTCCCAATTATAAAATAGAAGTTTATTTTGTCAAGTTGAATATATTAAAGTATCAAATATTTTATTTAAAAAGGGTTCTCCATTAAAAGGCGGTAAAATTGCATTTTTTGAAAAATAATTCGTTTATCTGAAAAAATGAATTTGTTCTTATATTATGTCTAAGAAATAGATAATATGGATTCTGAAATTTTATAGAGTATATAAAATTCAAAATTCAGTTAATACTATTCATAACTTCTTTTTAAACGGCTAGTTTGGTAAGTTGTGGTGCGCTCAAACTCGGTGTTGTGTGTTGCGAAAGTTATTGAATTACTTAGAAGAGAAAATATACTATCAAATCTTGGGGTGTTACATTATCCCCACCTTAAATAAATTGTGTCTTCACAATTTAAAATTGTTCTTCAAAAATAAAATGTTGTTAATAGAAAATACCTTTGTGGAAAACCAACATCGAAAATTGGATTAATAAAATTTAGTCTTAATACGAGGGAAAGGGAAATGAAATGTCACCACCAAATTATGATCTCTATTTAGAGAAAATTGGTGGAAATTAGAGACACATAATTTTAGGTAAAATTTAATTATTTATAGGGAGTGATTGAGGTCATCAATCCCAAAAAAGTGTAAAATTGAGGGCCTCAAAGCCGTCAATCTATGATGATTTAAAGTATCATCAGTTCAACAAAACATATGGTATTAGGATAATGATTTTTTGGTTTTACAATCCCTTAACTAATGAAAAAGAATTAATTTCTTCATAGAATAAGAGAGAAAAAAACTTGTCAAGTAAAGTTCTATCCTTTACCTAATTTCTACCAAAAACTCATATTTCACTCTAAAAGATAGTAGAACATTAAAATACTCTATTTATCCTTATCATACATGGTTCCAAAAAAATGAATTTATAATTCATTTGTTAGATTATTTAAAAAATGAGAATATACAAACAAGGATATCACGTAGGTGAGTGGTAGGTGATGCACCCTTATCGCCCTTCAGTTGTGGGTTCAAGTCTCGCGACGTTGCCAGAAGTGACGGATTGTCACCCGACATCCGGGTTATCCTTTTTACAAAAATACAAAAATAATCTTAAAAAATTATTTATCCTTAAAAATAGTATCCAATGTCAAACATAATCCATTAAAAACTTTATACTTATCCAAAATACTTCTGTCCAAACTCACAATACAAAATTTTTAAGAAAGGTAAACACAATGAAGATCATTTTTAACATGTAATAACATGTGTATACATTCATCATGTATTCTTTCAAAACATATTAAGAACCTTATTTATTACATTAATTCTCCCTTATTCCTTATATAATACAATATATATACCTTATGTTCAAAAAATTTGAATACTCCAACAATGATGAAATAAACAAACCATTAATCAGTTCCAAGGAAGTCAAGATTATCCAATATAATTTATACAAATCAACCATATTTTATTCCAAAACCAGTACCTCAGTATCAAGAAAATATTATGGATTAACATTCCTCCAACCATGTATTTTTTAAAAATTTTAACTTGTTGTTGTGTCACTTCTCATAGAACCATATAATCTCAAATCCTCAACGAAATAGTACTACAGTAAAATCCTTATTTATTTCCATAATTCTTATGAATGGTATAGCATCGATACAACACTGAAATGACATAATTATTTAGTAACAACATAAGAACACTAGTCATTCCTCTTCATCTTTGGTAGTGTCATAACATGAATATTATCCAATAGAATCATTTTCGGTATACTCTGATGACGGGAAAATTGATTCGTATTAAAACCAGCTTACGAAATGTCAATACTTTAATCATAAACCATGAATGATATAAAAATAACACATCCATATTCAAACTTATAATAACTCATTCAATACAATATTGAACATTGTATTAATAATAAATCAATCTCAATCAAGAATAATATTCAAAATGGATGTTGACATAGTTGAAAATGATTTGTAAAAATCATTCAATGAAATTTTCCTTTTTCATGAAAACATTTAAATGTCACACAATTTTGAAAAGAATACATTTAAAGAAATTTTTGAATTAAAGTTTCCCATACCACTTTGAGACTTTTGAAACGAATTAACATTTTAAGAAAACATTCATGTCTATATAAATAAATCCTTAAAATCCATTTTAAAAACATGCACATTAATGAGAATGATTTAGAAGAATAAATATTTAAAAATTTTAAAATGATGTTTTAGTAAAAATTTCCTTTAAAATAATCCCTTTGAAAACTCTTTCATGAAACATGTACATGGATAATAAATATGTCCTAGTAGATACTTACATAAAAAAACCTCAGATAATAAAGAGATTGTGAAATTAACCCTTACCTTGTACTTTTCCTTTGTCGAGGGTAGGTTAACATCCTGTATAATGGTGAAATCATTGTTATTAAATTATAAAAGAACCAAATACATTAATATTATATCATATATGATCTTCTAATATTTCTTTGATAATTATATTTCAGTAGTATCGTCGTTTTTGGTGTTAACTGATTCGTTTTACTTTATATGTTTTGATACATAAACCATGTTTGTTATTAATAAGATATATTTGATTCATATCCAAAATGATATTATGTTCTTAGTAATTATTTTTAATAACCAAATGAATATTATTCTTGAATGGTTATGTTAGCGAATGAATCTTATCGCGTTCATGGAGACAGTAATCTGTACGTACGCACGAGCGACAATATAATTCTTTTGATTTTAAAATAGTATATAAATGGATGGTATATCATATATACAGAATAATTATCATGTTATATTTTTTATTTACATCAATTATACATCATTATTATACCCATCCAAATAATAATGTATTTGAATAACAATTACACCACGACGTGGAGACAGTAAGTCGTATGTACGCATGTACGGTGACATGTCATTTATAGGATGGATAGAATAATGAATATGGTTGTACCATATTTATAATAACATCACAGTATATAGAGGATACTAGATTTATCATTTTAGAATGGGAAAAACAAAGAAAGAGTAAGTGGAAGAAGAAAATTACTTGAAAGATGGTGGTGAAATTATTATCTCTTCTTCAGGTTCTTCCTTTTGATTTGATTAAAAGGGATCGTTAGGTTGGCTTTCTGACCAAAGGAAGGCCTCTAGGATTAATAGAGGATAGTTTAAAGGATATTTGTTCAGGGTTTGGCTGATCCAAAAGGATTTGGAGGTGTGAAATTAAGAGAAGGGGAAGTGCCCTTTTATAAGAGATGTGAAGGTCACTTTAGGAAAAGCTTGAAATATTATTTTATAATAAAATAATATTCTATTTGTAATGGCTCAAAAATAATTTAATTCAAGGATAGGGTGGGTATGGGTTGAAATATCTTCAATAAATATTTTTATAAATGTTTTGGTCACCATATTAACATTATCATTTAGATTTAACTCTTAGTTAAATAGTTTGACTTTTACCATGTCCCTCAGTATTTTTATCATATATGGTTAATATACATACAATAAACTGCCAATAGAACCCCAATAGATTCATTAATGACACATATAATATAATTTAGGCCCTTTTTCTGAACCGTATACCTTTAGGAATATTACATCAACCAATAATATAGTATTTGTTTTAAAAACTCAATAATGTCAATTTTGACATTATTTAATAATTTATTTTTGTTAATGTCATAACAGTAATATTACTTCAAAAAAAAATTCATTAAATCAACCTTAACATGTCATATTAACCTATAAAATCCTTTTATGGAATAAAAACATCCAAATTATATTTATTTTAATATTTATAATATAATTTATTTAATTCTTTCGTTAATAATGAAAATACTACATCACTATTGTGTCATATATAAATATATTTATTTTATGTCAAAAATTTATAAATAAAATCTCATGATGTAGGAAATATTTTTATATTTATAATGAAATTTTATAGTCAAATATATAAATTATATAACCTCATATAAAAATTGTTTTACTAAAAGATATTTTCTTTTTTTTATTGTTGTCTTTACTTTAGATTATTTAATATAAAATGTCATTATCACACCCATGTGAATCTATGGGGTCCAAAATTCAACCCAAGGATTACCAAGGTCAGAAATTAATAAACCAATAGGAATTGGACACATGTTAGGGTAATTTAGTATTATTATAATATTATTTTTTACCCTTATTTACCAGATTTACCCTTTAACCATGGTAAAGAAAATATTTACCGAAGTAATTATTCATAATGTAAAAAAATTATAGTTACCTATTTACACAATTTGTACATCATGATTCCAAATATATAATCCATTATATCAAATTCAAAATACATAAGTGGCAGAAATTAATTTAAAATTAATTCCCGCTGTCAAAACAAAAAGTGTGTTTTTAAGAAATAATAACTATCAAAATATTAACGCTTTTTTATGTCTATTTTAAATTTGAAATTAAATCCAATGAAAAAAATTGGATTATATGGTAAAAATATAATCTAATTATACATTAAAACTACTCAATTTTATTATTTATCACTATAATTTATTTTTATTAAAAAAGTTGTTTTAAATTAAAATTTAGTATTTTTCACAACTCATCAAAAACTGAAAGTTTTCAAAAAAAACCAAATATTCACGCTATGATAATTTTTATATTGAAAATTCAAAAAGGAATTAAATTTTACCAAATTAAAAACATAGAAGCTTCATTTATTAATTTAAAATTAATTCCTATTGACAAAACCAAAAAGCACGTTTTTTTTAAAAGTTAAAACTATCAAAAGATTCACATATGTTTAGGTCAAATTTATATGGGAAATTACTTATAATGACCAACATTGTATTAAATGTTAAAAATATAATCTAATTATACTTCCAAAACATTAAAATATATAATTGAACACTATAAATTATTTGGATTAAAAAGGTTGTTTTTAGTTAAAATTTAGTACTTTTCACTATTAATCCAAATATGAAAGTTATCAGAAAAACACCAAAAAATTATCAAAACTAAATTTTTTATTTCCCATTTATAAAGAAGAAGTTTATTTTGTCATATTGAATATATAAAAGTGTCAAATATTGGATTTAAAAAGGGTTCACCATTAAAAGGCGGTAAAATTACATTTTTTGAAAAATAGTTCTTTTATCTGAAAAAATAAATTTTTTCTTATATTATGTCTAATATACACATAATATGGTTCTAAAAGTTAATAGAGTATATAAAATACAAAATTTATTTAATACTATTCATAACTGCTTTTCGAACGGCTAGTTTGGTAAATTGTGTTGCGCTTAAACTCAGTGTTTCATGTTGCGCAAGTTACTGAATTACTTAGAAGAGATAATGTACAATGAAATCATGGGGTGTTAAATTTTAAATAGTGTATCGTATGACAAATCTGAGACCATCATTGAGTATGAAATAGGGTGACTACCTTAGGAAGGGTAGAACATTTTTAACCATCGGACGTTTGGATGAATTTCTTGTGATAATGACCTTTTTATATTTAATTAATTTTTTAATACATTTTTTTAATACTAAATAATTAAATTATCTCAAACAATTCATCGTATGAGAAATCCGAGACCATATTTGAGTCTGAAACTGGGGGTTTACCCAAGTTAGGGTATAAATTTTATACATAATGGGATTTTAATGATATTTAATCTTTTAAGTTAAATAATTAATTTTATTAAATAAATAAATAATCTGAAATTAATTAAATTAAATGAAATTAGGAAAACATGTATTTTAATATTTAATGGGAAGATAAAAAGAATATTATTAATAATAAGCATATTATTATTATTATAATTATTGTAAAAATGAATGGAAAAGTACATGTGTGATTAAATATACTTTTTCACTTAAATGATGAGCGATATTTCACCACCTATGTATATTTTTGGTTTATCAATGTAACACCAATGAAATTTTTAGTTAATACTAAATAAATTAAATTTTGGGGTTAATATCAATTTATTAACTATTATCGACATTTAATGAATATTGTTGTCAAAAGATTAAAGGTGGAAGAAACATTATAATAATAATAATTGTTGTTGTTATTATTATTATTATTAAATTGATAAAATAATTATTGTCAAAACACTTTTTTAGTAATAAATTTTTTAATGGTGTAAGATTGATAGGTCGTCACTGGCAGTGTGGCTCTAAAATTGAAGTAGTAATTTCAATACCAATGTTTAATATTTAATTCAGGATCATGGGATAGGTCCATGAAACGTTCAGTATTATGACGAGTTGACATATGAAATTAATAGGAGAGATTAATAAATAAGTGATGAAATTAATGTTTTTAATAGTTAGATGTGATTTCTATGGGAAATGGGGGAAATAAATTAAAAATCATTACACGATGTGAAATGAGGATTCACGTCTTGTAATAGTCACACCCAAATTTTTAAAACTTCTTATCCAACATTGTGTGAACCTTGAAACATGATTTTCATTACTGTAGACACTCCGTACACTACCATTTTCAACACATGATGTCTTGCACACCTCCGTCTTGGACCGAAACTCCACCACACACCTCCAGCATAGATCAAATCTCCTTCGTGGAGCTTCTTACTTGGAATGAAACCCCTCTGTGCACCACCGTCTTCGAACAAATACCCTCCATGCACCTCCCTTGTATAAGTGTTCTTCTCATTTAATAGCTATATCTCTTCAACTTCTCTTCCTAGATATAAGAAAGATGATTATCCGTTATTGGATCTAGATCTAGATTTTTTAATCTAGATCTTGGATCATTGGATATAGATCTAATTTTTAGATATGTTGTTTAATTTAATCATGGATTTAGGTTTCAGATCTAGATCGTGTTCATCATCGTTTTCTTTATGGATTCGCTTCAAATTGGGACTATTTGTTGGCAAGCGTTTATCACCGTTCTTGAGGTAGGTGGTCTAAAATTCAATTCCCATAGACTTAATTACAATTATGAATATGTAGTTGTATAATTTATGTTAGACATTTATCAATTCTGTTAAATATTAAATTAATTAATTTTGTGAATTAATTAATTAAATGTTATGTGAAATTGGGATATTGGGATTTTAGATCATGAATAGTTAATTGTTAAATTAATTATGAGATATCAAGATTATTGATTTTAGATAATTATTTATAGAATTAATTATGAGATATTAATTTTATGAATTGAATAATTAATTGGTTAATTAATTATGAGATTATGAAATTATGATTTGGTGTAATTAATTGTTGAATTAATTATGACGAGTTAGAGATTTTTGAAATTTAATAATTATTTTAGAAAATAATTATTATAAAATTGAGAGTGGTGAATAGGGATAATTAATTGTAGAATTAATTATTATAGGTAATTATGATTATTAAATTGATTAATGTGGAATAATTAATTGATGAATTAATTTGGGTCATTGGATTAATTGACATAGAACAATTAATTGATGAATTAATTAGGGTTATTGAATTATATAAGTGGTGTATAATTAGTTGTTCATTTAATTAATCGGAGTAGTGGTGTTATTTACTTATTGAATTAAATAATGGGACTAAGTTAGATTAATTAATTTTGGAAATTAATTGATGTAATTTACGTGTATAATTAATTTGGGAATTAATTGAAGGGTTTGAGTTAGATTAATTAATTTCGTAATTAATTAATGTTGATGAGTTGGATAAATTAATTGGGGAATTAATTAATGGGGATTGTTTTGATAGTGCAATTGAATAATTAGATTAATTAATTATTAAATTAATTAATTTTGATTATTGGGTAACTGAATTTATAATATTGAATAATTAATTGTTGAATTAATTATTGGACAGTGAGATTTGTAAGTTGGATAAATAGTTGTTGAATTAATGATGGAATATGGAAATTGATTATTCGAGATTATTAATTGTAGAATAAATTACGAGTTATTGAGATTGTTATTGAGATAATTAATTATTGAATTGATTAACGAGAGAGATGTGATTAATTAGTTTTCAAATTAATTAATGGTAAAATTATGGTTAGTTAATTGTTGAATTAATTAATGAGAATTAATGTTATTAGTTAATAGTAAATTTAATTAATGGGATTAGATTTATTAATTAACGATTAAAAAATGAGTTGTTAGACATGATGATATACTCCCATGATAATGATGTAAATGCATGGTTTAACTGATAAATTACATGTGGAATTAATTATTAGATATGGATGATACTTTTTGAGATTATTAATTGTGGAATTAATTATGGGATTTTGAATTTATGGATATTGATTAATTAAATGATTAATTAATTAATGGGATTAATGTAATTAATAAATTAAGGAATTAATTAAGAGTATTCATGTGAAAAACTAATTCAAGAATTATTAATGGATTTTGAGGATCATTAGTTGTTGAGTTTATTATCAAATTATTGAATTATAAATTGTGAATAATTAATTGGTGAATTAATTATTGGATGTTGAGTTGTGAAATGGTTAATTAATTTTTTAATTATTTAACAAACTTTATATGGTTAATTGTTAAATTAATTAATGGAGTTGAAGTGACCAATTAACTTATGAAATAATTGAAGGGATTTTGGGATTAATTAATTGTAGAAATTTATTAATGTAATTGATGTGATTAATTAATCATTATATTAATTAATGGAATGGGTAATGATTAATTAATTGGTAATTTAATTAATGGAATTGATGTGGTTAATTAACTGTTGAATTATTTAATGGAGATGGAATGACCAATTAAATTTTGAATTAATTGAAGGGTTAGATATGATTAATTAATCTGTGAATTAATTAATGGAATGACTGGTGAAATAGGAATTTGTTGTGATAATGTAAGCATGGGCACATGGGACAACTGAGGTTTGTGAATGATATTAAAGGCAGAAGATCGAGAGTGATTCTAATATTTTTTACTTAAAAACCAGGTGCACCTTAAGGGAAGAAGATTGTGAGAGCTTCTAATATTGTTTCTTGATGGACCATGAGATCATTTAGGGAAAAATAATGTGAGAGATTATAATATTGTTTTATAAAGGACCGTGTGAGCCTTAAGGGAAGAATACTATTAGAGCTTCTAATATTGTTTGTTTAAGGACCATGTGAGCCTTCAAGGGAAAATAATATATGAGAATTCAATGGGAAATTACCATGAGGTATTTTCCATTTCCCCTAAAAATCATTAATACTTTGTCTTGTATTACTCACTATAGACCATTAAGGTTAGATCCCATATTTCACGTTACTCATTCTAGACTTGTTTACATGTTTATTGTATATGATAAATGCTATATGAATTGTGATAATGAATTTAAACATCAGCATTAAGATATCTGATGTCCCTTGGGGATAGTTCAAACGTCATCAGGAGCGAAAGAAGCTATTGTGGTTCGAGTGACCTTGGGAACTTGATGATTTATGTAGTTAAATAATGGTCAATTGAGTAAATGTAAACTGTTTAGTTTATTTCTTGAATTTTATTCCTTATACAACTGCATAAAATGATATTGAGAGGATTTGTTTTAGACGATGTTGGGGGTGGCCTACTGAGTTATAGTCACACCCTAATCGGGCTGCCTGATCGGTACACATATAATCTTTTTATTTTCTAAACAGGTTAAGTTAAAAGGCCCTGGATCAGATTGCTAATTGGAAATGGATCTTGGATGAGGGAACCATATGTGGTTCGGGACCTGCTTAGGAGTCATTAGTGTCTTTACTTCCAATTGCATTTTAGACACATTTAAACTTACAATATCATGACATGTTTCCCCTTTTAGTTAAATATTGTATCTGTTGTTTTGGTTACCTAGTAACATTGGTATTGTTCATGACTATATATGATTCTGCATTTGTTTATTTATTCCTCCTAGTGTCTACTATGATAAAATAGGGTGTAGTCTTCCCATGATAGATATATCATACCCTTAATGTAAGTCGGAAGCCTCAGACATATAGGGAGGCACGCCTGGGGTCATGTGGAGAACCGGCTCAGGGCATCAGTGAGTGGAACCCAGGCCGGAACATTCCACATGTATCCTGAGTAAAATACATCATTATGAAGATGTCAGATGGATCCCTCCAATCCCACCTTGTATTAATTTCAATGTAGATGGTGCTGCTTTGGGTTCCCCTGGTTTAGTAGGTTGTGGTGGTATCTTCCGGACCAATAAAGGATATATTAGGGGTACTTAATCTTATTTTCTCAGATCTCATATATCCTTTGAGGAAGATATTTGAGATGTTATATATGTTGTGAAATAGTAATGCAAATTCGGGTGACTTGATCCTTAGATAAAAAACCGATTCTCTTCTTTTTGTTAATATAACCAAGAAAAAACATGCAGTGATTCCTATAAATTGTGCAATAGATGGAATTGATGCTTAGATTGGATGGAATAAATTCATATCTTCATTTATCATGTTTATAAGAAAGAATATATAATTTCTATTACTTTTGAAAATAAAGAAGTTTATGACTGATAGAATTTTTTTTCCTTTTGGTCTTTTATCTTGTGACAGTTGTATGCCTCTATATCATTCAAATGTTTTGGGTGATATCTATACCTTCATATCATAGCTCTTTCTTACACTACACCTATTTTTTATTTATTTATTGGGAATGGGTCATAGAGGACCATAAACATGAATATTTTTAATAAATATATGAATAAGTACCTATAATATATATATATATATATATATATATATATATAACATAAAATATAGGGGATAAAATGATAGAGTTGTAGTAATGGAATTTACTTTTCACATAGAGGTACCAAGTTAGAACTCAGGAGTGTGACTGAGCATTGAGTGGGCCAGTATTGATGGGTGGGAGCACTGCACATGAGCAAGAGGGGTGGATGGGGGCGGGCATAAATAATGTGGGTGGGTGAGTGTTGATAAATTTGGGGGGAGGGGGACGTGCATGACCAGAGTATCTAAATAATTTGAAAAATAATTTTTTCTAGTTTAATTAGTGTTTTTCTTAGTACTGACAAATACACAATTTATGAGAACTAAAGAAGCACAGATAAAGGGGGCCTTTATCAGCCCTTTTTACATCATTGACGAAGGATAATGTTTTCAATAATTTTCCTAGTGTATATAAAAGTGACCAGATTTGTGATCACTATGAACATCAATGCTTCTATAGCGCTACCAATTACTATTTTCTGTACTAAAAAATGACATTTCTATATTAGTGAAAACTGCCAACAAGCCCATTTTTTTTAAGGACTAATCCTTTATAAAATTTCACAAATGTTAACAAAATCATTTACAATTACCCTTCAATATTCAAACAAAAGTAATTTCAAAAACAATTAATTACTCTTCTTTTTAAATCCATATACATATCTATTATCAAAGTATTTTCAACTAATTAAATATAAACAATAATACTTTTATGACTTTAAATACACAAAATCTTTTTTTAAACATTCTATTAAGAAATAATGTGATTTTAACATACTTAATTTAGGTAAGTTTATGTTCTATAAAATTATAAAATAAGAATATCATTAGATATATAAAATATAAAAAATACACACTACTAAAAATATAATCTTCTACATATGTCACAATTATTAGCATTAGAAGCCACTGAATGGTTGTGGCAAGATATATTAAAACACCATAGTACTTTTTGTGTTTTCCCTTCTAATGATACCATCCACTATAAAAACTGATCATACACCCCTCCTCTCTTGACCACACCCCCTCACCTATACCCACAATTCATAAACCCTATCCATGTCTCGTGACCCCCCAATTTATGATTTTTGCTCGAAATTGGTCATCATGTTTAGTAAAAACATCCCCATTTCCATATTCACACCCAAAATCACCACCCACCCAATTATTCCTCTTCCAGTTGGTCAATATCTTTTTAACTATAAGGTTAAAATGAGAAATATGAAATGGTTTTTCAATTTCTGTCGAATCAACTCTACCCTTTTAATTTTCCACCGAAAGTAAACGCATAAAATGGGTTCAATATTTAGTTTTTTCAAACCTTTTCATTTTGTTTCATATATATAACAACATTTTAAACATTATTTAACTATTATTTGATTCTAGTTTACATGAATTAAGGTAATATGAAATTATTACATAAAAATCCCACTAAACCCTCACTTTTAAAGATCTCATCCTTAACATCCTTCAATAATATTATTAATTATTAATAATTATTAACCATAGTTATTTATTAATAAAAAATTGATATTCATAACATTAATAAAAAAAATATAAATTAAATACATCATTATTATTGATCATTATTAATTTCATTTTGTTATTATTAATTAAATTATGATTATTATTTATTGTTTTTAAACACATTATTATCAATATTTATATTTAAATAAATTATTATCATGTGTTAATAATTATTTTTTATTAAAAATAATATATTATTATCTTATTGTTTATTAGGGGTGCCGGATAATAATATGGGTTTCACATGATTAGTGTGAATTTAATTTGGTAAAAAATATCAAACCATTCTATACTTTGGATACAAATACTTGAAATTAATTGAACCCTAGTTCCAAAAAATATATAAAACTTAAGAAATATATTTTTTCCATGAAATATCCTCTACCCCCATGCTAGATCCCACACCTCATATATGTGATTATTTTTTAATTTTATGCCGCATAATAATTTTGTAATTTTTTTGGATTGTACATTATTATTTTTATATTAAACCAAAAATATAATGTGATATTTTATTTTTCCAAATATAATGATATTGTGAAAATTGAATTTAAAGGTTGGGTGTTAGTGGTATTAACATATAAATTAAAAAAATATTTGGACATAGTTTAATTTTTGAAATAATTTTTAATTGATTTGGATAATGTTAATTTTATAGAGTAAATCACAATTAAATCAAAGTAATTAAAAGTATATATTTCCCTAACATAATGAAAATATTTTTAGTTATATTTTTATAATAAAAAAATAGTGTGGATGTATTAATATAATTTTATATTATTAGTTTTTAGGAATGGGAAAATTGATTCAAGTACCGACTCATTTCTAATGAAAGGAGAAAATTCAGCTGGTGACTCAACCATGGGATTTAGTGCCGCAATAAATAGTTTTCATTGACACTGGAATTTTGGTCATACGGTGATAGTGCTTGATGTACATGCGTACATTCGTCAGTTTCAACATATGATAGTTCAACATAAGTTATACCATATTCATCCAATCAGATCTTTCAACAAATGATGGGAAAAATAACTTGTTCATCTACTGATGGATTTTGATCAAGCAAAGAAAGGTTACTGGAGTTTGGAGGTCACCAATGAAAATTGTAGGATCCCTATAAGTTATGGACAATGTTGGAACCAGTTAACCAGATGAGACCCTCTATATTAATGGGAGGGACCACATGCATACACATAATGTGATTGGTCATTATGGCCCAAAGGCCTTCAATTTTTTATTATTTTGATAATCGACCTTTCAAGGGGTGAGGTGGAACCATTATAAGGCCCAAAGGCTTAGAGACAATTACATGACCTACAATTCTTAGAGGTAATCACCCACCATACACGTAATGTGATTACTTAGAGAATAATGATCTACATGGAAGAATATTCGTAGTGATTATAATTTATTTTATCATCTCATAATAATAGAAATGAAACAATTTTTCTCCCATTTATGTTGGACTCACATCCAAACCACATAAACCAAAGTGTTCAGCTTCCCATTACAATTTAATTTACATATGTATTTGATGTTATAAATGAGTTTTTTAAGATTTTTCTTGAGCGTAAGTGAGGTCAATTTGGTGTGGTGATTAGGGTAGGAGGTATTCCTATATTTTGGCATACCAAACTCAAGGGATTATTTTTAAAGGCTCATTTTATAGTGAATTGTGTCTTCTAGTGGATTAATTTTTGTAATTGGATGTTAGTGGATTCCCAACAAGAGTTATCATATCTTTTGTTTTTTAGCTCTCTCTTTCAGGACACTTTGAGAATACTCAGGTAATGTTCATTCTCTTACCTTTATGTTATTTCAATTTCAATGAGATTTTACTATTATTGAATGGTATGGATTTCAAAGAAGGAAAGGTCTAAATAGATAGGTTTTACCATTAAAATGTTGGCTTCTATAAAATTTATATAAAGGACTATCATATTCAAATGGTTATGTATGTTATGTAAATTAGAATTAGACCAAAGAATATGGAAAAGTAAAAATAAAAATTGAAGGAAATTGAAATGTTTTTTCTAATATAGATGTAATTGTAATGTAATTTGGAATTTAACATATAGAAATTAAAGAAAACAATGGAATGGATTAAGGCCCTATAACAAATGTATCATAATCTTACAACACTTAACACAATGTTCATGATGAAATTTTTTTAGTATGAGGATATCAAAAGGTTGGCCTTTGGTAGATAACATGAATGAATTCAGCATGATCCAACGGCTTATTTAATCACTGATGGTGAAGTTTATAGGTGATGTATGGTATATTATAATGATATTATCGTTGTTAGCGTCATGGGGATGCGATGGTAATGACCATTAATAATTAATGTGGCAAAGATGAATTCATGTTTGAGGATGTTAGGAACTTAATCTTGAATTAAGAACATAAATGGAGGTACATCCAATCACATTCAAAAACCATGATAAATACCAAAGTAAAGGGACACTCACCTCAAATAAGAAATCAGTGAATATAGGAAGTTATGTCACATGAGATAAACAGATTAAAATCAGTTGTTTCTAGTCCAATATACTAGAAGTGCGCAAAAATAAGGAATCTCATGATGTATTGATAAAATAATATGGAAAATACTATATGAAAATATTTTTAAAGTTAAAAATCCATGAGTACAATAGGGGGATGTATCATAATACTACCGAGTTTCAATGTTTTAGTGGATTCATGAGTGATTGAATCAGAAAAACCATTTCAATGAATAAAAGAGCATGGATTCATTGTAAAATATGTGTCATCGAGATTTTAAAAAGTGATTTTGGTAGATGATTAATCTCAAGAAGTTATATGGAAATGATATGTTAATATTTGGATGAAGAGTGGAAGCTTCTTATAGTTTAAAGAAGTGAGGAAAATCCCAGGTATATGGAAGAACATATTTTCTATAGTATGGATATATGAGGTATTATATAGAACTAACATCAACATTTGAGTTTGGAGGGTGACTCAAGAATCCATGGTGGATGCACAAGAATTAAAGGATGGTACCTTATAATTGAATATAAGTCTAGATGGTGTAAAATTTTATTGAGAAACAACTAATGATTGTATGGAGTTATGTAACTATCGATTGGGACATATTAATGAGAAGAACATAAATGTTACCATGGAAAAAGGAATTTTGATTATAAACCAACAAAATTTAAAAGTTGTGAGAATTTTGTGCTTGGTAGATAGGATAGTGTTTCATTCAAATTGAACAGACAGAATCCCAGAGCATGGAATTTTAAATTAGTTCTTTAAGACATTTGGGGTCCAATCCATTTTCATCTCACTAATGTATCACTTTACTTTGATAATTTTATTGATTATGTGATTATGAAAATATGGGTTTAATTTTTGAAGTATATTTTTGATGTATTTTTTCCCATTAATTAAATCAAATGTCATGGTAGATAGGGAAACCAGATAGAAGTTAAAATTTTCAAGATCTCACAATGGTAAAAAGTAAAATGGAAGGAACTTAGGAAACTTTTGTAGGAAGAAGTAGGCCAGGATAGAGAGAAACATTCCTGATACACCATATAAGAATTTTATAATATAGTGAATGGATCACATTTTATCATAAAATGAATGAAGTATGTGAGTACACTTAGTAATACGCAAGGTTATTTGGGAAAACATTGATTATGAAATAATAATTGGTTAATAAAATCCTTCCCACTCTAATTGGACATGAAATTTGGAATAAATTACTTTAGGTTAAGTAATTATAAGTTGGTCGCCTTAAATATTGAAATTCCCTAAAAAAAATTGAATAATTTTTATTTGTTGAAAAAAATTCTTAGAGGATAAATAGAATGTTATAGAATTTATTTTAATTGTTCATTGATATGTTTGGATATGGAATGGAGTTTATTTAAGAATATTTGTGATTTAATGGCTGAAATCTAAAATTTTAGATAATTACCTAGTTTGTACTTTAAAATATAGAGGTTAGAAAGTTTTAATGAGAGATGATGATTTCATAAGATAACCCATTTTCATAAGATAAAAATATTTAATATGATAGGAAATTTCATATGATAGCCAAAATTTCATAAGATAAGTGTTTTATGGAAGATAGGATGAATATAATAATTTGAAAAAATCTTGTAAGATATGAAAGCATGTATAAAATTTGAAACGTGTATTATATGTCTTTTACATAAGAAATAATTCATGTGTAATATGATTTAACTGCTCCATTAGATAAGAACCACATAATATTATATCCACATAAGATACTGATATCATATGAAAAATTAATTCATAAGATATTAGCTACATTATATGATATTCCACTTCATAGGATATCTTATTGCATGTTAAGTCAAATGATATTTTTATTTATATTATTCACCAATCAATCATCATGATTCATCAAGTTATCATTATTCAAGATAAAATCAAAGGATAGAATCATTCCAATCAGTCAATATTAATTTCACATTCTCTTCCCGTTTGATGAACTGAAAAGGTGAGGTCAGGGGTTTGGATTGAAAGATTTCCAACAAATTATGATTTGTATCCAAGATTATGGTACCAAATTTAATCAATTTATTGTTAGAAATAATACCCTGAATGTCTGGATTCTCATATTCAGTTTAAACCAGTTCCTCTCGCATCCAAGGATCCTATTTTACATTTCCTTAGTGATTGGTGAAACCATTAATATGGGAAAATATATGATGTATGATTGGTTTGGATAAATGAATAAAATCCTTATTGAGGTGGATTTATCTTCCAAACTTACTGAAATAATCATTCTTTCAACCTAGGATGATGATCTTGTTCTTCAAAATCATACATGAGAATTTTCCCATTTTTTTTTTGGATTCAGGAAGATTGGTATCCCAAAGGATAAGATATATAAGGATCTAATCCATTCTTAATTCACTTTTAAATGAAATAGTCTTGATAACTATAAGAAGTGGGATAATGTAAAATGTCTTATTGGGGAACCAGATTGTAATAAAAGTGATAATGGAAATGCTAGAGTCAATGTGAGCACTTCCCTAACTATTTTGGTCCGTCTAATTCTAATTAAATAGAACCACAAGGGGAATGCCATGATGATTCTTTTTCGGTTGTGGACATGAACTCGAAAGGGGTTCCACCTGATCGCTATTATATTAAGTAGAGTAAAAATGATTATAATTTTAACTCTATTTTGATTATTAATCAGCACCCTGAACAGGATGGGAAGCACACAACAGGGGATGAAAATCAGTAACCTAGGGAGGATATGCACTCTATGGGACATTCTCCAAATGAGGCTGCCCAGTGTGCTATACCAAATGATATTTCTTCACAACCTGAAGGGAAATTTCACATTGTACAACCACTTTCAACTGACTTCTCAGGATATTTTTTATAGGATGATATGTCCATAAAATATGATTTTCAATAGAATATGAATTATTATCTATTGATTTACAATATTCTCAGTTCTTTATATATTTTTGGTAAATGGGGTAACATCTCAAATTATGAAAATGATAAGATGAAATAGATATCCACCGCATAGGATAAGTACACACCACATCTCAAGCCCTTAGGTAATGGTGGCTCTGTTTATTTTAATGATGTAGTCATAAATGGAAAGGGAAAGACAATTAACAATGAGGGTTTAACTCTGGTGCCTCAAAAAATATGACCATTTACGGAATATTCCTATTTTCCAAGGAATGTGTCCATCAGATTATATTATAAGGAATCAAAGGTCACACTCACTCTAGAGTAGGAAAGGTCCAATGTAGAGATCCTTAGGATCTTCAACCAAGGTAACTCATGGTTGGAGTGAAAAACTATTGATGAATTTTAATATGACAATGAAAATGATCTTTCATTTTATGATCACTAACCTAATTTTCCAGATGAGGGACAGTCACTTTGTTTTACCCCACCCACACTCTTATTTATCCCTATATCTCAACTTTTAATAAATGTTTATGATATTTTTCATCTAGCTGGACCTGTTTTGTATGAGTTTCATGTTTAAGTTCCATGTCATCAATAGTGAAATTTGAATTCCTATGGATTTTATATAGGATTTAGAGGGATAATAATGCCTAGGTTGATATAAATTTAAAATATATAATTGACCGATATTAAATGATAATATCAATCAATATTCATGGTGATTTAAAATTTAAATATTTATAATCATTCATTATTGATCCTAAAGAAAGTATTTTTGAGGCTATTGAGTAAGAAATTCTATGCATTTGAAATTCATGGGACATTTATATAATAATTATGGAAATATTATTAATGCATTTCGTGTGGTATATAAAAAAATAAAATTGATTAAAATGAAAGTTTTTGTGTATTGTGAAGGGAATTAAATAATTTTATTTATTGAAGTGGGATAAAAATGAAAAACATGACCAGAATTCCATATGATATTTTTGAAGTGATCGAGGTAAATTTTTTTAATTATGATTAATTTAAGATGTTTATATTGAGGTTAATGACCATATCATACATTCATTCTATCAAACATGAGTTTTACATTCTGAAAAGGTGATAAGAAATTCAATTTTCTCCTACTATATTTATATTGATATGGAAGTCAAATTTTTCATATAAAAAGCTCAATTATTTGGTGCTAAAGCATCCAGTTAAAGATAATAGATATAATTAAATCAAGAATGATGAATGAAATTGAATAATGGTGGTAATAGGGTAAATAAATCGATATATTATTACTTTTATTGTTAAAATTCAAGGATGTATTTTTTCCTTAATTTTTACAGTCCATAGATAACCTAACAAGAGTAAAGAATGTACCCAAACCCATTGTTCTAATTACTGTTATATTAATGATAATCTAGGTCTTGGATCTTTACCCAAAAATAGAAATAATTATGCTCTCATATTTTGTTTAAACCATGTAAAATACTTTTGTTCCATGTATTTGCATATTTTACTACTGCACTCAATGTGATAGAGAGTTCACACTGAGAGGATCAATAATTTATTCCATCACAGATGTTTAATTTGTATTAATTTATAAAATTTATTGCACTAATTCACCCACTCTTCTTAGTGGAATTCTAACTGACGTGGGAGTTTCTTGTGGTATCATAGAAAATTGGGTTTCATGTAAAATACTTTATTTATAAAAGAGACATAGAGAGTCAAAGTATATTGAATAACTATGGAGTTACGTTTTTTATGGGAATAACTTTCCTGGGTGGATGAACTGAATGTTTCCATATTTACATTCACTATAATTAGATGTTAGATATACTATTACTATTAGTTTTCAACCTATTTATTGGAGTTATCAGTTGTCATTTATAGAAAAGTGAAATTTTGAGGTATTTGGGAATGTTGAAAATTTAATTCTATATTCCCTATCTAACAAAGTATACACAAAGGTTATGGGGTTATTGACACATAATGAATTATATAACAAATAATAAAATATATAATAGGGGAATATTATAATCAAAGAATCCAAACTAGAGATCTGGATAGAAAAATTTAAAGATATATGTATCAATGATTATGAAACCATGGTTGATTATATCACTAAAAATAATGAAATAGAGGGTCATATTAGTATATTTGGAGAGTATATAGAAGACCCTATAGTTATAAAATATTGATGATATATTTTCCACTTAGATTCATCTCAAAGGATTCAACCATATATGATAGGGATGATCATTACCTTTATAATGTTCATAACACTCTTTTTAATTTTGAAACGAGAAAAGGACTAGTTTTTATGAAGAAGGATAAAAAAGAGATAGGATTCAAGGCTATGAATAAGTATATGATCAAGCAGGAGGATGTTGATTCCTATAGTGTCTTAAAGGATGATGATGAATCTAATAAAAGACATAACCAAGTTACGTATTTTTTAATAAAAAATTTGAAACCAGGTAAAGCCAATTATAAATGAAATCTCCCAATAAAATGATTTAAATGTTGTGGAATAGAGTATTTAAAAAAATATTTTACTAGAAAAAAAATAATATTTTAGAGTTGAATGAGCATGTTGATGAAGAGGGGCCTCATATGAGGTTAGGAGGCCAAATGTCAGATCAAAAAAAGAATATAGGAAGTCATATTTAGATTGAAAGAGAATATTAAGAAGTAAGAAATGGAGTATGATGAGTAAGGAAGAAGAAGGTTGTTCTTCCTCAAGAGGGGATTCTGAAAAAATATTGTGCAAGAAAATATTCCATTTTTTTGTGAAATGTTGAGAAAAAAAATTTGAGTAGTGAAAATGAAGGATGAGATATGACTTATATGGTGAACATGTTGAAAATTGATCTTAATGTATCTTGTGAAAGAAATACTAAACTCAAGAAAGGATCCAAATATCTCAATAAGGATATCATAAATATAAAAAATATGAATATGAGTTTTATATTAGATGAAATAATCAAATTTAGGAGATAAGGATTCTAAAATTGAAAGTTAATAATAATAAGTTAATCATAAAAGAATTTGGGAAGAAGATAATAGATAAAGAAGAAATACTTAGCTAGGATTAATAAAGGTGTTTTAAGTATGGGAAGATGCTTGGAAAGACAAGGAGTGACTTTGATAAATATTTTGAAGTTAATGTGGAGTCATCATCGGGTGTGGAGAAATCATGTGAATCAACTCAAGTAAAATTTGCACTTATTGTATCAAAAAATGTTAAAATGGTTTCAACTATTAGTGATGGTTATAAATACCAATATGGGTAGACCTAGGTTGATGAAAACCCTCATAAGATGACTACTATATCCAGGGAATTTGGAAATGGTTAAAATTAACAAGATTACCCTAAATCAATTATTTCTCCATGTCAAAAAGTATATATTCTATGGTATACTTTATAGTTTTTAGATAGGAAATGTTTTAAGGGTATAGTATTGGTTTAATGGCTCATATGGCCATAAATTCTATACATGTTGGTATAATATATCTCTCCCTTAAAATCATCTAAGGAAACAATTTAGGGGAGGTACTGAGAAGTTAGACATGTGAGAATATAGACAGTGAATGTAGAATCATAAGTGATACCTATGCAAAATATGTTTAATCATGTTGAAGAATTTTTTGGAAGGATACTACGATGATGATTGTAAGATTATGATTTTTGGTCAATTGTAGTAGGATTTAGAAAGAAGTAATTCTCTATTGAGAATTGATACTTCGAGGTCAGTCAATGTTAAGGGGGCCCTGAAAGCATGTAAGAGGAAATAGTCATGAATCCATGATAGTGGATTATCACCACACATGATCCAGGATACACAAAATCCGAAAAAATGATTAAGAAAATTATAGTGTTTCAGTATGTTTTGGAAATGGAATATCTCTGAATATTAAAGGATTTGGAACTTCCAAAATTGATGGAAAAAACAGAAATCAAGATATAATTTATATTTTGATGGGCTCAAACAAAATTTGTTAAGTGCGAGTCAGCTATGTTATGTAGGTAATGAGGTTAATTTTGGAAAAAACAACTATATCATCAAAATAATTAAGTATTGAACGACTATTACCACTTTTTAGAGAACCAATAGTAACTTTTTTTAGACCAGAGACTTAAATAATTATTTCTACTTGAGTTAAAAAGATGAATGAAAACCATGGTATAAAAGTTTGGGTCATATTTACGATATTATTTTGAGAAAAATATCTAAATGAGATGTATAGAGGGACTCGAATCACCAAAAAAGTGAAAGGGAAGTCATTTGTGAGACCTTAAAGAACGAGAAAATCACTCATTGTAGTCATAATAGAGTTGAAATTATGAGAAATGATCCTCTTGAGTTGATACATCCATACTTTTATAGACCCATGAGGAATTATTCTACTCAAATACATATTTATTCCATCACATTAATTGATTATTACACTATAATTAACAATATGATGCTTATAAAACACAATTATGTGGTGATGGAAATTTCTAAAATATTAGAATGATTGTTAAGAAAGAATATGGAATAAAAATTAATAAATTTATAAAACACAATTAGGTGTGCCTAAATGGGCCACACAATGGGAAGGCATGGTCGGTGAGGGTTGGTGCATGTGTTGAGGTTTCAAATCTCATTGCTGGCTCGAGGTGCTGCTACCATAGAATCACTTATTAATCACACTCCATCCGTGAGAAAAAATGATGCAGGACTAGATTCTTGTGACACTGTTCACCCAATTTAAAAGGGATGGATGTTACCTCAGCCGTCTAATCTTTGTGATCATAGTTGTCCATTTAAATCCATTGAATCAAATTTGTATATTTTGATCTCATGATATGAATATTCAAAATAATCCAAACCCACATAGTTCTAAACCTACTCTTCAACCTCCCAACACCCTTGTTCTAGGTCACGAGACACTCTCGATGCCCAATCGACACCACCACTATCACCATCCCTTCATTGATATCCACATGTGCCTGAGACAACCAATATAGAAACCCCTATAATTGACATTCCCCATTCATCTTATAAACAAGAAGTCACATGAAGCTCATCGATCACATGAATAACCAAATATCACACAATCACATATCTACCAATCCATTGTGCATGTAATTTATGTCTTTCATGCACATGTTTTTTTCAAATAATAAAAGCTTCCAAGAAAGATATTGTCTCACGAATCCCATGGAGAGAACCATTGGAATGCAATAAGAACTTACACCAGTGCACAAATCCTTTATGTGATGATATTTTGATCATACAATCAAAAAAATACAACGAAAAAAGTAATGAAATGAAGTTTATGATCGTGTGAATCTCCCATCATTAGTATGAATTATTATATGAATAATTCTATAATATTGAGATGGTGTCTACCAATAATGTAAGTTTACATTGTGGGAAACCGATCATGAAATCATGTGAGGGTCATCACATGAATGAATGAAGATCACGTGAAGCCATATTACCGCATCATGATTTAAATCGCATAAATCCTCCACAACCTCAAGCTAGTGAATGTTGAATCATCTTTATACAAGGAGTCGACATCCTTGGACTATCTCTACCTATATAAACCTTGTTCCCCTTCAAAAACAATACACACATGAGGAGTAGAGGAAGTGAAACAGAGAAATAGAGGAACTGACCACCACCTTCAGAGATCATCTCCAGGTAATCTGTGGGGGGGATCCTATCACAATCACATTCAGAGAGATTCCATCAAAATAACTCATCACCTGATCATAAGATCCCATGATCACATGATAGAATAACATCATGTGAATCCACCTATAAAATGGCATCTCTTCTCAACCATGAATCCCTTGTGATTGTTTTAAATAATCATGAAAGGCCTCCCTTTGGATCATGTGATCACATGAGTAATATAATATCATGTGATGGGATAATTCAGTCCCCCATGGAAACATGAGACATCCTCGTTAGTGTCTTCAAGCATGCACCAATGGAAATGCTGAGAACCCTCTGCCTTGTGGTGCTTACATACATCCCTAGACATGGCTTCTATGGTAAGAATCACCCTCTTGGTTCTCGAGAATGGTCAAAATACCCATCACATGACTTCATAAATGACATGAGATCATAAAAACAATTTATTTTTGTGTGATCCCATCATGCATGAATTCCTCGGTGCATACATAACCTTTCAACCTATGTAAACCAATGGATAGAGTTGAGGACATGCACCCCCATAAGACATGAATTCCTCCTCACCAAATAGTGTTTTCTTTCGCCCATGAACGTGGAGGCTTTGATACACTACACCCACACATGACAAAGAAACCCCTTACAAGTCCTCATTGAGGTTATAATAATCACATGAACATGGGGAATTCATACAATTCCATCACATGGAATCCCCTTAGCATGCATAGGGACTTTTAGTCATGCAACGTCCATTTCCATGAAAACCCTAATACATGATCCTCTAACATGAGCTCTTATCCATACATTCTTCCAAGACAAGTTGTTGACCATGTGATCTAACCATGATACATTGGGCATGAAACATTAAATTCTTGAAAAATGCATGATCACAAACATGTTCAGGAGACCCCTCCATGTACCTTTCTTAAGATCATTCGCTTTCAAGTATCCTCACTTGTCTTTTGATTCTCGTATGCAGCCTTGATAAACCAATTTGGTCACAATATAGTCTATGAATAATCTGTGTTGAACATGTGGAAGTGTCCTCGATAATTCAGGATGATATCGAGATGACTCATCAACATGTCAAAATTATCAGGTGATTTCCCATTGACATGTCAAGTATTGTCATGTGACACTCTAAGACAAGCCACTAAATCATGTGAAAGACCCTGGACATGTCTTCTTTGATCAAGCAGAAGATCATAGACATTTCAAATTCAATCATGTGAAGCTTCTCAAACATGTTAGGAAAACACCATTTAATGTGAATACCATGTCATACAGACACCCCAAACACGTCGGGTGTGCAATCAAGACATGTTGGGAAGATCCCTCAGGACAAGTCCACTTCATCTTGTGGGCCCACTCAGACTCATGTCATGTGGACCATGACCAAGAACCATCATCCACATACCCATTTAAAATGGAAGTTACTTAATGGGATTGGGTTACACACTCATGTGATCTTACTGGTGCCATGATCTCGGATAGACCTTTAGTGGTAATATTCTCTCTTTATCATTCCAAACATAGAGGATAGTATGCATAGGACAACCTCAGTGTTTAAGCCCCATTCCATTAGAACTATGAGAACTCTAATTCCAACTATAACCATGATATATAGGATACCTCTATGAGGTTAAATATATAATAGGTAATATTTATCAGTATAATAACCCACAATTCCAAAAGCCTTAGGGATAACCATAATATCTCTAAGTGTGATCACCCACCTTATCCGAGTAGTGGGTTAGGGGATAACTGAACTACGATGAATTTGATAACTACAATTATCAGGATACATAAGATGCCTTCCTAAGGCTCAGTATCAAAGGGGAATGCATCCTGGTGTATGCCCCTAGAATTCCTAAATCCTCATGGATAACCACAATGTCTCCAAGAATGATCACCCACATTAGACCATCATCAGGTTAGGGGATCATTGAACTATGATGGATTTGATTCCAGCAAAAAAATAGTATACAAAGGACGCCTTCCTAAAGATCTCTCTAAAGATGGAATCCATCCTAGTTTAATATCTTACCATTCCTAGAACCTTAGGGATAACAATAATGTCTCAGAGCATGATCACCCATCTTATCCCATGAGTGGGTTAGGGCGTAACTCAACTTAAAGAACTCTGATTCCTATTATAACCGAGATACGTAGGATATCAATATGAAGATTGAATTCAAATGGTAATCTATCTTTTTGTAATTACCTCAATCTTCCATAAGTATTCAACCCTTCCTCATCCATCTAGGTATGAGAAGTGGGATCATACACAAGCATTATTTTAAGTGTGGGCCCCAACTATGCCCTCAAATTACCCCAAAAACATCACTAGGTTAGGGATGAATAGAACTATGATGAATCAGATTCTTTTTATAAAACAAGATTGATAGGATTCCTTCACAAGGCCTGATCTCCATAGAATGTCCTCCACTAGATGAGTAATCCTACCTATTATAGGGAAAATATGATTTGTAATCCCCGCTTAGGCATGCTCTCATGAAATGTGTTTGATCTCCCATTGTCTCTTATTTATCATAATGAATATAGATCATGTGGGACTAAAGACTAGTGAAGATTCTATCAATAAAATGACGGGAATTCCCCCAATATGGGATCTTCATTGACAGTTAAGTCCGATTACATCTCATCCTCACTCAAAGGGCCATACTCTTGATGAAGTAATATAGAGAAGCATTATATTCATAATTCCTTCCTAAGGCCTCTATTGTGGTATATCTTACGACATAGGTGACCATATAAGATCTACGTAGACTTTGATTTTGGTCTTAAATAGGATACATAGGATTCCTCATCAAGGCACAAGCCTAATATTTATGTCCTTAATGCATGTTGTTAAACAACATGGTGGGGTACCGACACATGACCATAAACTATTTTCAGACGAACTTTGTAGATTTTGATTCTTATTTTAACAATATATTTTGGAAACCTCATACAGGTTCAATACCATCTCTAATACACCAATCGCCTCCATGTATGGAAAAAAACTTCAGAGTTCCTGAACATGAGTATAAACTGAATCATTATAAATAAATAAGAGAATGATAAATGACCTGTGATATGCACATAGTTGATCCTAACAATACATGGTCTTCATAAAGTCATTGAAATAGGGGTAACAAATCCCATATCAGGTCCTAGTATGGATTTTTAGAACATATCTTAAATATATAAGAGATTCCTAGAGTAGGAAACGATCCCCCACCACCAAAAGGGTGTGATGATCCAAAGCTCTTATCCTCTCAACCAATGTGAGTTATTATGTTCCATTTGGTCTAAAACCCCAATTAACAGCCTGCCTTTGAAAAACTGCTCCATAATCAGTTATAGATGTGGGAACTCTTGGTAGTTTCTGTTAATTAAAAATATGGTAAAACCTAATGTGAAGAGTTGTGTATCACATTCCACCACCCTCAAAACCATGCATCATGAAAATGACTAGTCCATATTTTTTAGGAAAAATGGTGAACCTTATGTGAAATCATTTAATTATGTTATTCCTTTCATGGGTTAAGAGGATAGAATTTATAGTTCTCGTCGAGTAAGTTTGTTCCATAATTTTTATAAAACAAAATGGCGAACCATTCATATTTTTTACTATGTTGAACCTTGAATAAATATTATGGACCAACTATTTATCCATTAACATTGAAAGTAATTGATAAAAAAAGTAATCTTATATATTATTCTCCACTGATATGGTGTATAATTTATTCTTCATGAATTTTCAGATTACTTAAAATTTAAATGGTATCATCGAACGTGCCAATGGATTCTGAGGTCACTAGACTAGCTTCTTTGGACTTGAGGACCTAGCATAAGCAGACACAAACACACCACCTACAGTACTACTTTGTGAATCTCTTGGCTAGGGGTTACCACAACCACCGTTCAATACTAACCTTGGAATCCAATTATAAAATCATTTATATGAATAATTCTCACTAGCCATATTTCCCACGACAAGCCATAAGAGAGGAAGTGTCCCTGGTTGCCACATTCAACTGCTTTGGGAGCGGATCCCTAGAGTGCAGTGATACATACCTTACCTAGATCATGTAGGTAGATGAGGAAAATTATAATATAAAATAAATCAATCAGGATCTTTCTAAAATTGATCCCATCCGTTCTGGTCATCACCATCGACATGTGTCCATGATTCAACAAGGATCTTCAAAGAAGGTTGTGGCAACACCAACTATCCAAGTTTGGGAATCCATCAAGAGATATCTATATTGATATATAAATAATACAAATCATAAGGTATGTTATATACCTTCGACCACCAATCTATTTGAGGCTGATCAGCATATACAGATAGTGGACAAGAATCAATCCTAGGTTATCAATATCCATGAGCTCCTGACTTCATCACAACTATCCTTAGTGAAAATGGAATCCTTGGAAGCACCCTAGCCCATAGGGATGGGGGAATTGGTATCATATTTTACCCTATGATCATCTTCAATATGGTAATCAACTCCACAAAAAGTATCATGTGCACTAAACCCAAAAATGGTATAATGGGATCCGATCCCCCAAACGGCATATCCAGAATCAAATCATCAAACAAGATACTCTGTTGAAGTGTAGCATAAACCCTATAATGTCTTCATAAATTTGACCCAAATTATATCTAAGGAATTCTCGCCAGATATGGATGATCATAGTCTTGAAGATTATAATAATACCTTCCTACACTCATCTGATTCACAATAGCTCGACCTACCTTGTACCTTTATTATAAAAAATGAAGGGCTCAATAGTACCTATCTAACACCAAAAAATGGCATTTTTGACCATGTTGGTATTTCAAATGGAAATGTTAATGGAACACATGGTCAGTGACAACAGTGTATTCAATCTCTAGAGTCCACATCAACTTTATTATTATTATCTACTCACCCTACCTCCAACCTTAGAAGGGGTGTTTTCATGGATCCTGCCATTAAACCCCTTGAGGACACAAGGAAATGTATGGAGAGGAAAAAATTTCTCAAATCCAATAAGATAATATGGATCTCTAGGAAATAATTATGGGAAATATCTTGGAATATATACACTGAAAATGTGTATAGGAACTTTCCAATAGGATACCGCCTTACAATGAAGTACCCCACCCCATAGGGGTTAGAAAATTTTAATATTTTTCATCCCCTCATCCAGATAAATCTAAAAATTATTACACTTCACTGTATCCCACATGGATGAGGGAATTTCTTTATTTTCACCTCCTCATCAAAGATACTCTAGAAACCATCTGGCCTTAATCATTGAAAAATTCCTCTAGGAGAGTTTGAATTCTTTAATTAGTGGGGAGTCACTATGTAAATGAAGATGCCCAATGCCTAAACACCCACCCTCGAACCAATGAAGACTGGGGCCTTGAACCCAAAACTCTAAAATCACCCATATTCCCATAGTAACATAGGTATAGGTATTATAGAGTAGAAATTTTGTGGTTTCTCAAATCTTAAGGACAAAACAATAAGGTATATTCCTTCCCATCAAAACATGCCATTAGGTACTTTAATTATTCCATAGAAAATGATTGGTTTAAACTACCACTAATGAAGAAGCTATGCGAGGAATGGTTGATAGGCCATGATGATTACTACCCCAACCATAGAAGTTTAGGTCACACCATAGATAAATGATTTTACATTAAATATTGGTTAGAGAAGTATGTAAATGATGTATTGATGGAGTTAGAGGATCTAAAAACTCATTCAATATGAATATGAATAATCTGAGATCCATTAAAAAAAGAATAGAACAACCGCCTGATAGGTTTCCACATGATATTATTATATCACAAATTGATGAATACCTTTTCATTTATATTAAAAAGCATAAAAACTTGTTTTTCACCAAATATATTTTTTTTAGGATCAATTTATTTATATTGATGATTATGATACTTTTTAGGTGTTTTAAATTCAAAGTCATAAATTAGGAAAGGACAGAATAGAAAATTAAAATATACACAATGTGTACTTTTTATACACGCAGTGTACTATTTGCACGACACAGATCGGAAAGAATGGATACACGCCCATGTTGCCTGCCAAAGCATACACGTTGTGTGGACATTCTAAAAGTGTTTGGTGGCTGATGAATGATTTTACACACCATGTATAGTGGAACTACACGCTGTGTACTTCCACCTACAAGGAGACCACGTATTCCAAGTCAAAGATGGCGTGTTATCTCACCTACGGGCGAAGAAAATATGGCCAAAACGTGTTGACTAGGGTATCCACCATGTAATTTTTAGTACATTTCGTGTACTACTAAAACCTATAAATAGGAGGTAGTTCCTCCAAGTTCAGGAGTCATTCAACACTGATTCATTTCAAGAAATACCAAGTGGGATAATTCTAGAGATGTCAAAGGAGAGAAGAGAAGAAAAGAGGTACTACTACTACCTCCCTAACATCATTAAATTTGATGATTATTCAATTTATAATTCATGTATCATAAGTAGCTTTGTTATGAGCTACTCTATGTGTAGCAAAATACCATATTTTTTGGGGTTGTGGACGATTATGTGTTCTATTTCATCAATTGTGATATTATAATAGTGTTATTTATTCTTCTATTATAATTCCTTAATTATCCTTTATAAATTTCACTATAATCCTTATATCTGACCATGAATGAGATTCCTAGAGATCTCTTAATGGATTATGATCAAGAACATTAATGTTCATTGGATGTGATTATCTTTTCAGGAAGGTTTTGAATTAATAAAATTAAAATAAATCAAATTCCAGACCAAGGAATTAGTCTCTACTGATTTATAAAAAACTCACCCGAACAAGGGGGTTCTATTACATTCATAACCCAAATATGTGAGTTATTATAAAAAAAACAACCTCGTAAGAAAATTGATTTAATAACGACCTTTAAAATCCACAGCCCTGACACATTGTTCCCATTTTTAATCAAAAATGAAATTTTGGCATATTTATTTATCTTTAAAGTAATTTTTTAATGCAATTGAAATTTATTCACCCTGTTATTAAAACAAAAAAAAATCGACTCTAAATTTCATCACGCCTCACTAAATTAATCACAAACCAGAAAAAAAACACAATAACTCACATTCCTTGTAGATCGATCCCTTACTTTCACTATTATTGTTTGGGAAATTTAATTTGGAATGTCGAAAGTAAAACATTGGTAGAAAAAATACCAAATTTTGGCTCCATTTCCAGGGAAGAATGTTAATGTTGTTTTGTTTAATCATTTTTGTATTAATTTTAGTGAAAATAAAGAGAATCTACAAAATTCATTTCTTAATCTGGTTTCTGTTTTTTATTTTATTTTTCCTCTTTTATTCTTGGTAATTTTTTTTCTGATGTAAAAATTCAAATGTGCATGAGTGGATGAACCATGCATTACAAGTGTTCTGAATCATTGAATATCATTCCACATGATCCAGATATCGAAAGAACGATCTTGCGGTGATGACGTGCACTTATGGACGAGCTCAACTAGAACACTACCATGGAAAATATAGGAGAGAGGGATCCAGCTTCTATCCAAGGATTTGGACAACCAATTGGACTGGATGACAACTAAAACCAACAAGACCCATTTTCTCCATGGTATAGACTGTAGAAACTCCAACACTTCTAACTAGAGTGGTTTCCATACGTGAATCTATGTTTGGAGCATTGTTTTCCTCATGAGAAACAATTTGTGCCCCCCAACTCCTTGAGAGCAACTTCCCCCAAGACGTACCCTTATGGAGTACGTCTTTCCTCCAATCCAAGTGGAATATACAAGAATTTTCAGTCCACCATTGTAGGCCCCAAATTTCTAGATCAAGTTGACCATTATGCAACTCATTTAGAATACTGTGCAATTCGGAGGATTAACCAGCAAAGACCCTAATGCTCATCTCTCCAATTTTCTAGATATTTGTGACACCTTTCGCAACCATGGGGTGTTCGAGGGTGACACTCACCTTCAATTATTTCCCTATTCATTAATGGATAATGTGATGGAGTGGATAAATGGCATACCTCAACGCTCCATCCCTACATGGGAGGCGTTGGACCATGCGTTTCTGTCTAAAAATTTTCTACCCTCCAAGATGGTGACACTGCTGAATGAAATTCATAACTTTCATCAACATGATTCTGAATCCTTATATGATTCTTGGGAGAATTTCAATGAAATGCTATGGAAGTGACCTCATCATGGCCTTCCACTATGGATGCATGTCCAAACCTTTTATAGCGGTCTGACAATGATCACCATGTTCGTAATGGATGTAGCAGCTGGAGGAACCGTCATGAGGAAATCACCAGAGGAACTTTTCAAGTTTATTGAAGACATGTATGCACATAGGTTCCAATGGAACTCAGAGAGAGGATCTTAAAAGAGAGTCATTGACAAGATTGATTCCACTATGATGATTTCCACTCAACTCTTTGTGGTGTCCAAGAATATCGATGAATTAATCCTGAAACATGCATCTCCAGCTCAATAGGTGGATTATCTGACATGCAAAGAATGTGGTGATAGTCACATAATAGGTGAATTCTTAGGGACAAGTCCCAGTTCCTTGAAAAGTGACGTAAATTTTGTCTCTCATAATAGAGGAACAAATATGTAACCTCAGTACCAAAACCCTGCATGGTAAGATAACTCAATTTTGGATTGGGGACAACAACATCAAAATTCTCAACCCCGACCCTAAAGACCAACCAATTATGGGAAAAAACAATACCAAAATCCATATCCAAGATAAAAACAACATGTATCTTTCAATCAACTAGGGTATCAAAATCCTCACCTAGTGAAAAAAATGAGGCAGTCACAACCTCAACCGGCTGCCCAACAACCTCAGCAGGAACCCCCAGAAAAGATGGATAAATGATGAAAAAATTCCAAACAATTACTGAAACAAGATTTCTAAATCAAGATTCGTCCATTCGAGGCCTTGAGATTCAGATTGGGAAACATTGCAATCAGCTCTCCTTAAGGAAACTTGGTATTCTTCCAAGTAGTACCAAAAATAACCCATAAGAAGAAGCCAATGATATAATATTATGATGTGGGAAGGAGCTACCTCAAAATAAAACTGCAATTCCAGGTGAAAATCCAGCTCAACCCACGTCCAATTCCAGAAAAAAAAAATCAAAATAAGGGAGTCTCCCTTGACTCAATAAATACCAGAGATCATTAATGGTAAGGGGAAAGAAGTGTTTAACCCTTTTGAACCCCCTTTCCATTTCCTGCACAAATGAAGAAAAGGAAGCTAGACCAACTGTTTGCAAAATTCATGGAGGTATTCTAAAAGATTCATATATATATTCATTTTACTAAAGAATTAACTCAAATTAAAAAATACATGATGTTAATAAAGTATATTCTCTCAAACAAATGGAAGATAGAATATTTGGGGACAATTCCTCTTACTATGGAACTCTCAACAATGGTACAACATTTTCTTCCTCCAAAACTCAAAGATACATGAAGTCTCACAATCCCATGCATAATTGGATATTGTGATTTTGGGAAATCCTTTTGTGAATTTTGGGAGAGTGTTAACCTTATTCCTTATAGAGTCTTAAAAAGTATGGGGATAAATGGTCTCTAACCAACTCAGGTATCAATTCAACTGGCAGATCAATCCATCAAATATCTTAAAGGGCTACTTGAGGATGTGCTCGTCAAAGTAGGACATCTTATTCTTCCATCTGACATCATCATACTTGAAATTTAATAAGATCATGATGTTCCTCTCTATATGGTAAGACACTTATTATCTACTAGGAAGGTGTTGATTGATGTACATCAAGGTGAGTTGATCTTTCGAGTGGGAGATGAAAAAGTCTCCTACAACTTCATCAAAGTAGTGAAGCAAGTATCACATGTGGAGAATGAGGATTTTTTTTCCTTGATGATAGTGAAAATTTTGGGTCATATGGGTGATGACATGTTATATTATTCTATAACCACTAATCCATTCATCATTGAAATCCATTCTGATGTTGAACCAGAAGAGTTTCATTTTTTCGTTGGCCAGGGCAGTCATTACTGGAAATGTAAAATCATTCTAGATATCCTAGAACAATCCAATGTAGAACCCATGGTGCCCTCGGTTCTAAAGGTCCCTCAAATTGAACTCAATCCTCTCCCATAATCATTAAAATGTGGGTAATTAGGGGATGATAATAATCTGCTAGTAATCCTCAATGATTCACTCACAAAAGATAAATAAGAGGCACTCCTACAAGTTCTGCGAAGAAGAAAACAAGCCATTGGGTGGAAAATTTTTGATCTGAAAGGGATCATCCCCACCATGTTCACTCGTAAATTTTTACTTTAAGAAGTCGATAACCCCTCTCATCAACCACATATATGGTTAAATTCTCTTAGAGGGAGGTAGTGAAGAAGGAGGTAGTCAAGCTCTTAGATGCGAGGATCATATACCTGATCTCTGATATCCCATGGGTAAGTCCTCTGCATGTGGTAACCAAAAAGGGGGTATCACTATAATAACAAATGATAAAAATGAACTTATACCAAGAATAATATTCACAAGATGGTGGGAATGTGTTGAATACCAAAAACATAATGATGTCACACAAAAAGAAAACTTCCCACTCCCTTTCATGGATCAAATACTGAACCGCTTATGAAAGCATGAATTTTATTGAATCATCGATAGTTGTTATGGTTATAACCTAATATCTATCTACCCTAAAGACTAAGAAAAAAATAACCTTCACATGCCCTTACGGAACTTTTCCTATTTGAGGATTCCATTTTTCATGTGTAATGCTCCATCCACCTTTCAATGTTGCATGTTGACCATCTTCCATGATATAGTAGAATAAATTCTATAATTATACATGGATAATTTATCTATCGATGGGAAATCATTCAACTCTTTCTTGAGAAATTTGTAATTAATTATAGAACAGCGTGAACACACCAATCTAGTTTTGAACTAGGAGAAGTGCCACTTCATGGTACAGTATGGCATCATCTTAGGACATCAAATTTATAATAAGGGCTAGATGTTGACCCATCCAATATTGGAATCATCTCACAATTGCCTATTACAACATCTATTTGGGCAATCCAAAGTTTTCTTGGGCATACCGGTCTCAAAAAGATATTTGTTCATGATTTTTTAAAAATTGTTCAACCATTAACCAATCTTCTTAAAAAATATTATATCCTTGAATTTGATGAAAAATATGCCATAAATTTCCAACATCTAGGGAAAAATTATTATGATCCCCTATCATGATTTCAAATTGGGAGGAGGAGTTTGAGGTTATGTGTGATGCAAGTGACTATATAGTGGGAGCAGTTCTTGGGAAGATACTTGATCAAATATTCAGACCGATATATTATGCTAGTAGAGACTTAAATGAAGCACAGATCAAATACACTACTATTGAGAAGGAGAAGATCACCTTGGTTTCTGAATTGGACAAGTTCTTTTCTTATTTAGTGCTTTCCAAAGTAATTGTCTACACTGATCATCCAGCATTGAAATATTTGCTGAAAAAGAAGGATGTGAAACCACGACTCATCCATTGGGTGCTTCTTATCCACGAATTTGATATAGAGATACGTGACAAGAAGGGTAGTGAAAATGTTTTGGCCGATCATCTATCCATGTTATAATTGTCTTATCTCAAAAGAGAAGAAGATAGAGAAATCAAGGAAGGATTCCCATATGATAATCTTTTATCTTTTAAAGCTTCACGTCATCTGTGGTATGCTAAAATAGCCAATTAGTTGGCTATGAGAGTCATTCACCCTGATTAAACATTCCACTAAAAGAAAATATTTGTTTCTAATGTGAAAAGATATTTCTGGGAATACCTCCTGCTCCTCCGCTCATACGGAGATGGGATGATCTGATACTGCATCACGGAGGAAGAAATTAAAGAAATTATTGAATTTTGGCATTCTTCCCCAATTGGGGGCATCATGGGTAATTCCAAACAATGTAAAAAATTCTCCAATATTGGTTTTTTTGGCCCACCATCCACAAGGATGCTAGAAATTTTGTGAATCATTGTGATCGATGCAAGCAGATAGGTAACTTGGGGCGTCGAGATGAAATGCCTCAAAACCCCATTCTTGAGGTCTATATTTTCAACGTATGGGGTATTTAATTCATGGGAATTTGTCCCCTGTCATTTGGAAACTCTTATATAATATTTTTTAGGACTACGTTTCAAAATGGGTGGAAGCCACTGCCGCAACACACAACACTACAAAAATCCTTGTGGCTTTCTTGAAAAAGAACATTTTCAGCAGGTCTGGTGTGCCATGGGTGTTCATCAGTGATATAGGAATAAATTTTAAAAATTCATTGATGTGAAAAGTGATTATCATGTATTGAGTGAGATAAAACCTGGGGACACCTCACCATCCCCTGTCTAGTGGCCTAGTGATGGTCTCAAACCATGAATTAAAGATGATCCTGGAGAAGACATCAGGAGCTTCAGGGAAGGACTGGTCCAAGAAACACGATGATTCCTTGGGGGCATACGTGACCACCTTAAATACACATCTAGGGATGTATCCATTCCAGTTGATCTAAGGGAAGCTGTGTAATTTAACTATGGATCTTGATCCTAATTCTTATTGGGATGTGAAATCCCTGAACTACAATCTCAAAGATGCAACAGAAAATTGTAAGTTTCAACTAATGAAACATGACGAGATTTAGCGAGAGAATATGAGAATGCCATCCTATATAAGGAGAATAAAAAGGTAGTCCATGACGTCATGATCCCTTAGAAATAATTCCATCTTAGTGATGAGGTAGTTTTATTTTACTCTGATTTGAGATTGTTCTCATGTAAACTCATGTACCGGTATTCTAGGCCTTTCAAAGTCATCAAGGTTTTTCCCCATGGTGCGGTGGAAGTGGATGGAGAAGACAGTCAGCAATTCAATGTAAATGGGAAGCGTTTGAAACCTTATTTCCAAATGGAAACGGTGGTGGGTACACTCTCCACCATACAATTCGGGTAGCACAACGCTCGGGTAAGGTCGAGCCAATGACATAAAACAATGGCGCCTCCTGGGAGGCAACCCAGAGGTTACACGTCAGGTACCTCCTATACACACAACTTGTAATTATTTTTTTATTATATATTCTGATATTAAATATAAATATTAAATAATTTTACACACAAGGATGATTTCAGTGTCGATTGTAAGGTCACTAGAATATATCTGAGTCATCACCAATTCGAATCCCTCAATACGTACCTTCAACGCAAGATTCATCTTTTTTACCCCCTTGTTTAACTAAAATGTGTTTGATGTTTTTTTCAAAATAATATATAGATTTTTCTAAATAAAAGAAAACCCATAATGGGGATGAACTGGAAATCTAGGATCATAAATCGGTTAAAAAAGATACAAGTTTGAATCCTAACAATCTTCCCATTTCCATCATTTTTTATATTAATAAAACCACATAGTGTGCATTTAGGTATAAGTCTTGTGTGCCATCTTTTAAATGAAAATTTAAATAGTTTTTGAAATATGAACATAAAAGCTGATGGAGTTGGCAGATTGGCAGAGTCTTGGCCCTAGATCAAAAATACTTGAGTTCAAATTCGGCTAATCACCCATTTTCATCCCTTTTATTCAAATTAAAAACCACATGTTGCGCATTTTCTTTGTCCCTGGTAGAATTGTATATTTACATTGACTATTAGAATTAATTATAAACATCTAGCACTACAACCTTTACTCCAGTGGTTGAGGGCTTACATTCAAAATGGATGATCAATGGTTGGAATCACACCCCAAACACTAGACTAAAGGTTGAAGTTCTCTTTTTAAAATTTTAGATAACACAACGTGTATGTCCTGATAGATTACATGTATAGATTTTTTTGGGACACACCATGGAATTTGGGACACAACTCATTCCTATGTGCCTCCCCTGGCCTTCTGGCCCAGCCCGTGTCCTTTGGGACATGACTCCTTCCCATGTGCCTCTACACGGCGTGTCTGTTTGGGACACACTGTGCCCTTCGACCCTTCAGAGGACTCAGTGTGGATGGTATGAATGACTCACACACCATGTTTACACACACAGCATGTACTAGTTTCCACACGACATTTATTTTCCTTTTCCCCTTCCCTCGTTGAGCCGTGTTTGGCTCTTTATACGGCCAGCACACCATGTTGGGGCACACTGCATGTACACTATGATACGATACATTTCCTTCTTTTTTCCCTACACATTCTATCACAACATGTCTATCCAGGGTACACAGGTTCTTAAAAATCTCCTATTACAAGTCGTGTACCCTGGATCTACATACCGTGCTCTCCTGAATTTTTAGTTTTCTCATATTTTATTATTTTTCTTGTTTTTCTTCTTTTCTATTATTTTATTTTCTATTATTCTTCTAGGAATGGTCTATATAAATCATTCTAATGTGAAGTGGACCAGTTATTATGTTGAGGGTGAGTAACCTCCTTACTATCGGATTCGTCTTCGACATTCCGAGTACCCTACTTTTGATTTCCCAAATTTCCAGCCCCCATCATTGGATTCTCTACCTTCTCTTCTGATTCTGCATCCAAATGAGACTTCTACCGATCTGATTGTTCCTGTGGAACCTTATACTATTAATCATCTAGAGGTAGCGTCTACCCCATCCACTATGGTCAAGTGCTCTGGTGCTGCCAGTTCATCTTGCTCCACCGCCTCTGGGCTATCCTCTATAATTGTAGTGGACCCGACCACGCTGACACCTCCACCCTCTACTGGCCATCCCTTTGCACGATCTATAGTATCCACTACTCTACCTCTTTCCACTAAAATAGAATCATATGCTATGGCACCAGCCATTCCACCCCCTCCTATACCGACTACTACCCACCCTCCACTACATCCAGTCCTTATCATTCTTGAGGGTCATCCTGCGGCCGAGCAATTGCGGCAATTCTCCCTCCACACTATCTAGTTGAATGGCCTCTACCTGGATGTTAGCATTCCCCAGTATCTGGGAATTTGGGAGGATCTTGAGGAGCTCCTGCACCATACCCATTTTCTAGAGACACGATAGGTTAGCACTCCTACTTTTTGATATTTATTTTTTGAGTTCGTGTCTACGTTCAAGTTTGACTGGCTCACATACTACCAGATACCAATGGACAGTGCTACTCCAGTTCATTTTTAGCTATAAGGACTACCATTTCCACTTACTATGGCCTAGTTTGGTGAAGGGTGCAGCTTATATCTCAATCCTTCCACCCCACTTCTTGTATCAACATTGACTCGCCCCGAGTGCTCTGATCTTGTTGCAATGTGGCGAGAGCTTGCTGGGCCTGACCACAGGTGCACCCCCACATCGCTGAAGAGCATGCCCATCATTCCCCCTCTTCATTTATTCACCAGTGATTCAGTGTTATTATTTTTCCTCAAAAAAAGTATATGGGTGTTTTGTCCGAATGGGACATGGATCTTATTACATATATCACCCAGTATGATTACCCAGACCTCCCATATCTTAGCAGTTTATATTTTCATTCAATGATCCATGGCCATTATGTCAACTTGAATGATGGGTTCTATACCGCCCTATTATCAAAATATTTGGGAGATTTTGAGACATATCTCCCTCACAACCACTTGGGTTATCTTAAGTATATGGACTTCCTCATGATTATTTGCATGAGGTTGGTTGACCGCTAGGGGGACGACTACAACCTTGTGTATAACGTCCCTTCTCTTGCAGGGGAGATAGATAACCCAGCTTCTCTTAATGGTGTTCCTAACTAGGACCCACCACATCAACCCTCAGATATTCCCTCATCACCCACTCCCTTCTTCTATCCTTCCTTCTTATTTTGATATCCCCTCTTCTCCTATGCCTTCAACCTCCTAACCTCCAGCCATATCCTCGGGTGGTCTCTCCTTCACCCTCTACCTAGAAGAGCTAGACCACCGACAGAGTTATATTGCACATACACATGGGTGGATCAAGAAGATGTTGTGGATTGTTCTTCACCATCATGGACACTAACTATCGGCGACCTCTCTGGCTCCGGCACCGCCCTCTACTCCTCAGCCATCTGTCGCACAACCTCCGCTGACCACTCTGGCCCTAGATTTCATTCTTCTATATACTACTAACCCGACTTCTACCTTCTCTACTGAGCCTTCGGTGCCTCCGGTTCCTACTACTCAAAGTTCCGAGAAAGTGCCTTTATTATCCACTGCAGATCCTTCACCATTTCCAGATTCTTTTATTGCCGATGATTCCTCTTCGGATTCGACCCATTGACTAGTTTTTTGGATCATTTATTTCCATTATATATAACATTTTTGTTCTCTTATTTGGATGTGATAATTTATGTATCTTCCAAACTTTTTTCCCTTCCCTCAATCGTCACAGGTACTCTAGAGTGACTTGGGAATCTCTATTTCAACTAATTCCCCATTTTTTCGATTCAACATGAGGGGAATATTTTTTTAGTTTTTCTTTTTTACTTTCTAATTTGTATTTACTTATTACATTTCTTTCCCTCGTCTTACACCCATTGTTTCTCCATATTCCCTCATGTTCCATAGTATTGCACATGGGGGACCATGTGCTGTATTAAGTGTGGGGAAGGGCCTATAATTACACTAGTCTTTTCCTTGAACTGATTTAAGAGATATCATTAATAGTTAACATATTTTAAATTGTTGATGATTTTTGATTAATTATAATTATAAATAATAAAGGCATTAAAAGGGAATTTTAAAATTTACATGCTTATTTCAGTTTTCAAAGAATTTTAATATGATTTCTGATATAGTTTGATTCTGGATTTTAATGTTGGACATTTTCATTTATTAGAACTGATCTTTTTATACTGATGTCATGACCTGATTGACCCCAATATTTTTCTTATTCCTGGAGTTATTCAAAGTCTTTTTGACTTAATATTTCTTATACCCTCTTACTTGAGATATTCTTGTGATTTTCATAACTACCAAAACATTCTAGTTTTTCTCTTCAAAACATGATGATTTTTGAATCACATTAAAATGATCAAGTCATTTGATTGGTTTTCATCCCCTTTGACCTTGAAACCTACCCAACATCTGACCTTCATAATTCCCTTAGAAACCATGAACTGCCTTGATAGGAATCCATATAACAAACCTATTTTTCCTTCCTACCCTAATTCATTTATAATTTTTTCATATTATTCACTTGATATTTCGAGAGGTATTTTTTTCCATTCATGGTCTATTTTGGAACAACCATGAATGTATGTGTGGGGGAGTTTAGCATTTGTTCATTTTGGTAGAAGGGATTCCAAAACCACTTTTCATTGTATTCTGAGTGGTCCCTATTAAAAAAATGCAAAATAGGATCCATATTCATTTATAGTTTATGAGACTATATTGTTACTGGAATATCATGGTGATGATACCTTTAAGTGTTAATTATTGGGGGTGAATTTTTCATTACACTTTATCTTGAATATAATGCATTATTTTTTAAGAATTTGACCTCTTTTTCAAGCCTCTTAAATTAATTTTTATCATTACCTACCTACCCTTTTCCTCAGAAACATTTGAACCTTATTAAAATCCCTCATGTTTTTTGTGATTGGACTTCGGAAGTAAAAAATGATAACACTTTCCATACTATGTATAAAGTTTATATACTTAATATTGTGCATAACTCTGATTAAATAATCTTGAGTGATTAGTGTGGCATCTTTTGGTGAGGTAAATCATCAAGTGGCATGTTTATTTATGAAAATTTAAACAATGTGAATGAAATAGGATGAATTTTTTTAGCTAAATTATATATGAGGAAATATTAGAATATCCTTGGAATTGAAATATGTTTTGTGCTTTTAAAAAAATCTGCATCTATGTCTGTATTATTGACAATTATAATTAGTTAAATTCTTCCCTTTTTAGAATATGGATTCTATTTATTTGATGTTGAGATATTTGAAAAGGACAAGAAAATGACTAAGTGTGGGTGAATTTGATATGCCCAATTGGTGTTTAATTTTTCATATATATTATAGAGCATAAAAAATTTTGTTTCACCAAATATCAATCGTTTTCAGGGTAAAATTCTTTATATTGATGATTATGCCAATTTTCAAGTGTTTTCCATTCAAAGTCATAAATCAAGAAAGAAGAGAACATAAATTCAAATATACATGGAATGTACTTTTTATACACACCATGTACTATTTCCACGACACAGATCAGGAAGAATGGATACATGCCCCTGTTTTCGGGCAAAGCATACATGTTGTGCACATCCCATATACATGAAATTTGGACCTTCTAGAAGCGGTTGGTGTCTGATAAATGATATTACATGCCATGTATGGTGGCATTACCCACCATGTAATTCCACCTACCAAGCAGAGCTGTGTACCAAGTCAAAGATGGAGTGTTAGCTCACTACCAGAGGAGAAAATATGGACAAAACACATTGACCTAGGTACACACCATTTACTTTTTGTTACATGCCATGTACTACTAAAACCTATAAATAGAGGGCAGTCCCTCCATGTTCGGGAGTCATTCTGTACTGATTCGTTCCAAGAAAGACCATGTGGGAAAATTCCGGAGACACTCAAGGAGAAAAGGGAAAAAAAGGTGTTGTTGATAACTCCATAACATCCTTCAATCTGATTATTTTTCAATGTTTAATGCAGGTATTGTAAGCAGTTTTGTTATTAGCTACTCCATTTGTAGATAAACCCCCGATGTGTTGGGGTTGTGGATGATTATGTATTCTATTTCATTAATTGAGATATTGTAATCGTTTTATTTATTCTTATCTTATAATTCCTTAATAATCCTTTCTAAATTTAACTAGAAATATCATATAACACCAAGAATAGAATTACTAGAGATATCTTAAGGAATTAAGATCAAGAGAATCCATGATAATTGGATGTACTTATCATCTTAGAAAGGGTTTCAGTTAATATAATTAAACGAAATCACATTCCAGACAAAGGAATTGGTCTCTATTGATTTAAAAAAAACTCACCAGACCAAGGGGGTTCTGTTATAATCATAAATCAGATATGTGATTTATTATAAAAAACACAACATCATAAGAAAATTGATTTACTAACAACCTTTAAATTCCACAGCCCCGGTGCATTCCTCCCATTTTTCATTAAAAATTAAGTTTTTGCATTTTTTTTGTCTTTAAAGTAATTTGTTAAAGAAAATTAAATTCAATCAACCTATCATTAAAAAAAATAAACTCTAAATTTCATAAAACTTCACTAAATTAATCATAGACCAGAAAAACAGAACACAATAACTCCCTTTCCCTATGGATCGATCCCTAACTTGCACTACACTTTTTTGGGTAATTTAATTTGTATTGTAGAAAGTAACACATCAGTAGAAACAATACCATATGTCATAGTTTCATGATATTGAAATGAAATGACCCCATCCTTAACCACATGATTTTAAACTAAATGAATATTTCCTAGTTGCATGATGCTAAACAACACTACCAGGTCCAAGTCACATGACATTATACTACATGGCAATTTCCTGGCCGCATGACGTTAAACTACTTGGAACACTTCATAGATGCATTAAATTATACTATAAGGACCCAATACTAATATTGATGATATTAAAATACATGAATATTTCCTAGTAACATGATGCTAAACAACATGACCATGTCCTAGTCACATGAAATTAAAATGAATGACAACTTCTTAGCCACATGATGTTAAATTGTGTGGAACACATCCTAGTATCATGATGCTAAACTGCATGATCATGTCCTAGAAACATGATTATAAACTTAAAGGAATTAATCCTAGTCACATGATTTTAATCTTCAGTGTATATCCAAGTTACACAACATGAAACTTCTTGACTATGGCATAACTGCATGATGTTAAACCGCACAGAACACATCCCGTTCATAGGATAGTAAACTGTGAAACCTTTTAATACTTGGAAGATTTTATCATCATAATGTGGGTATTTTAAAATCATGGATGCTTTCAATCCTTTAAAATAACTCAAAGAGACACTCATCAGGGATCTTTAAATCTCTTGGGATTTTGAGGCATAAGTCATTATAACCGAGGCTTATCAAGTAGAGACCATGCCACTAGAATTCCATGTAGCCATATCTTTCACAGTGAATGGGTTGGAATAGTTCATCTAGTGACATATCAGACCTCTGTATGATTCTGGTGGACTAAAAAAATTTAAACTCTGAAGGTATTTGATTGACAATGGGTTTGGGATTTATCCCTTCTCATTTTGAACCCTCTGAAATTTAGGGTATATCGATGGGGCCTTTTCTCCCACAAAGATGACCATTCAAGTTTATGATAATCATGATCAAAGACATATCAGGAAGATAAATCTCAAAGATAAATTTGGGGATCTTATATATAACACTGAGTTTATGATTATCTAGCAATACACTACATACAATTTCTTAATTCCAAGGCCCTATCTCCATAGCCATGTAGCAGTACCCTCAACTTTCCATCATTATTTGAAATAAAAAATCGATGGGAAGTTTTTCATACTACATGGTTATAGTTCCCACATCGAGACTTGAAAATCCATATATGATGTGGAGGGTTTCTATAAAAGTTACTGTAAAAAACCAATGGTGGATGAAGATATACATGTTGCAGCCCCCAATGGATTGGGGACCCCCTGAAAATCTCATGACTATGATTGAAAATGACTATATTCCCCCCTTAAACATTGTTGGGGTAATGGACTCGATCTTAGATGGCCAAGCCTCTTCTATACCTAGAGACAATGTAAAAGAAAATTAGCTCCAAAACCTCTGAATAATGAATTAGGTGGTATGAGATTATAATGTGTTTTCTCATATACTTTCTCACATTAATAGTGATAAAGATGAATTCAGATTTTTAAATTCATATTAAAATACCACCACATACTTAGAGGTGTAAGAAGAGGAGGATGACCTTGAAGGACCCCGAAACACCCTCAACGGGGTGGGGTGAATCATGGTATCAATTTTTTTTTAAAAAGCTTCAGATCTTGTTCCAATGTTGGTAGGAACAAATTAAACCTATATTACAGGAATGTGTAGAAAAAACAACCTCATTCAAAGATATCACATGACAACATTACCTAGTTCACCACTAAGGGATATTCTAGGGATTATACACCGACAGTGTTTCGGTCCTATATAAATTCACTAATCTTAAAAAGTTATAGGATTCAAGAGTTTAGACACAATTACTCAATGCTAGACACACTACCTTTACAATATTTTAGAGATAGAACACTACATCCCTTTGAACACTTCCGTTGACTCCCCTATCTCACTGCTTTGAGAGAAGTCTTAATCAATTTATTGACATGAAGGTCACCTCAATGGATTGACATTAAATCATTTATCCCTATCTAGAGTGGGTCTCTTCTGGAACCATAGAACATATTTGATGCACTCTGAAAGCACTGATTACTAGAAAACTAATATTCAAATTAATTTTTTCAAAGCTCCTTTAGGAAGAATAACCATTCATGAAGCTCACCCCCTTATAAGAACAAAATTTCTTCGCGAAACTCACTATGTAAATGTGGAATAACCTATCATCAAGAAGAACCATTGATTCAGAATCATTGGAATCCTTCAAGAATAAACTAGTCTTTTAGAAATGATCAATATCATCTAGAAAACAGGATTCTTGGATCCCATAACTTTTTTAAATTAAAGATATTTTAGATTTTCCATGAATAATTTCATGAAAAAATAATTGGGGTTGCCTTATATTTATAGGCTCAACTGTTCATCATGCTCCACCACCTCCAATTCAATTTTTGGATCTTTTAAAATCATCTTTGTGGATATCCTTCATTCATGATACTCCATTGAAATTTTACGTTATCACGAAGCTTTCCATCAAACCATCGTGTGCACATGATGCTCCAATTCTCATAATTACAAAGTACACCTTCACAAATCGTGATTCCCCATATCTTCATGAACATCTACCTTTTATTCCTTAAACCAATGAATTTACAAAATTTATGAAGAGTTGATTATAGAAAACAACCCTTCATGATGCTATCCCTTCCTCCATATTTTGACCCAAAAAAATTGGAAATTACTAGGAAAAAACACCACCTTCAACACTATTTTCAGCCAATACTATAAGATCATTTTTCTTGAAAACTATTTGATCAACCCAGTGTGGATTGAAAAAAAAAACACAAACCAAACTCCATTTCCTGAAAAGAAACGCCTTGGTTCCCACAAACCTATGAAACATCCCTCCTACATTTGAGGAAGGTTTATCCACTGCCATTTATGAGCTCAGGTAGGTAAATCTGGGAATTGAAGAAATCTTGTAGACTAAATTCATTAGTATCTCCATGAAACTAGAGGAGAAAAAGATATATATTTAATTTCTAAAGAAACATTGATATGTGTTCTTTTGGAACTACGTAGAAATTACTAGTCTAAACCCCGATGTGGCTATGTATTATCTGGGATTAAACAATGATCATCAATGTTTATAGAAAATAGTTAGGAGAATGAATCCCACTCATGATAAAGGTCCTAGAAACAGGAATTTAGACTTGAAAGTGTATTGTTTTATGAAAAAATGATGTTAAACTATAGGAAACAGATCTTGGAAGCAAGATTTTAAATCACACATCTTCCGTCCTAACCAAATGATGTTAAACTATACAGAACATGTCCTAGAAGAATGACTTTAAACCACACAACATCTTTTTTCTTGACCATATGATGTTAAAATATATGGAATAAGTCTTGGAATCAAGATATTAAACTACAATGATTCTCTAATCATGTTTACATGACATTAAACTATACAAACCACATCCTCACCACTTTATGATAAACTGAATGGACCCCCTAATGATTCATCATCATTCACATCGAGCGACCCTTATCCTAACTGAAAGACACTAAATTGCATGCCTGATGTCCTCTATACATGAAAATAAAATATAAATTTTCTAACAACAATGTGTAGCTTCATTCCTACCATCATAGGATACATTAAAATTCCCAGACCTCTATTCTTGGGCCCAGCTGCAACATTCCTCTTCATTCACGTTGAGTCACCCACTTCCTTACTAAAAGGAATTAAACTGAATAACTGATGTCGTTACAACATAAAATTAAACTTCATGGGTTACTATAACTACGTATGACTTAATTATCATTCCCATGAGATATGTATGGATTATTGGATCCCATATCCTAGTCTAGCAACAACATGATACAAAATGCCCTTATCCTTTCTCCAAATTCCTCCATGTCAAGAGGAACATTTTCCATTCCTTTTTTCTCACAACAAGAATAGATCATGTGGAATTAGGATCTTTTGTATTGGTTTCCCCACACAAACAAGGAATTTTTTCTCATGATGGGGTTATCACGGTCCTAAATGCAAGACCTAAAATGAACCCCATGAGTCCTTAAAAAATGATGTTAAACTGCACGATTTATGTATTCTACAAGACATAAAATTAAAAATTCACATAAACCTCATCTGAGACAAAAAAATGTTTTAGATGGCCTATCCCCACACCTCGATTCAATAAATATGTTTTTCATTATTATTTTAATCATAGGATATGTAGTGACACCACAATCTCCAACCCTAGGTCTAGTCACAATAAATAAACAGAAAAATTCCTCCTCTCTACATATGGGTATGAACTATGTAGGAATACTTCTTAAAATTACTACATATGGCTTGATTACTATCACCATGGGATACATAGTGATATCCAAATATCATTTATTGGGACCAACCACCATAATCCCTTTTAACATCAGGGAACCTACGTCCTTGCCGCATGTCGTTAAACTACACAGTATCTCGAGAACTATACGTGTATTGATTCTTGTCATCATAGGATAAGTAATGACACTCAGATATCCAATATTCTGTCTAGATAAAAAATAAATTGGAATAATTCTCTCCTCTTTGAATGGTTTATACCTCCATAGAGATTTTTCCTTTCAAGAACTATAGGAAGCCTGATTACTTCCATTACAAGACATGTAGGGACACCAAAATCTTCTGCTATGGGTTCAAACACAACATATAAAATAATAAAAAATAGAACCTAACGATATATGTGTGAGATATATATAGAAATATATCTGAGACCCATTCTTGTGAAGCTCAGTTGATTTCCTAGTTACCTCTTATTTCTCATGCCGATCAAGGCTAATGCGAGGTTAGGGAATATGGAAAGCTACTCGGGTCGATGAAAACTAGTCATATCTCATATCAGTGACTATTTAATAGTATTAAGACTTTAAACTATATATTAAATCCCCATCCTAACCACATGATGTTAAACTACATGGAATGTTTCCTACTCGCATGATTTTAAACATCACGATAAATGGTCTTCACATACGATGGATCATCTCTTTTGATGTTTGTGTATCCAAGAATCCTATTTTTTATTAATTTACCATGAAATATGTTCAATAAAATATTAAATATCCGTTAGGGTACTCAAACCCTTATTTATTATTATATTTTCCAGGAATCTTTTTCATGCCTTTGAAGTATGAGTTGATACCACCAAGTTCCCTGAGTTGATATCATTATTTTGGAATCCCATGGACCTTGGGATTCTCTTCTCTTCAATATTCCTCCTAGAAGACTAGTAACAGGTACTAGATCCTCCAAATGGACAGTTTGATCCCAGAAATGCCCCACATAAATCCAATAGTTATTTCCCAGACTGCATGGAATAGTAGAGGCTGACTCCATTATCATTGGTTGACCTAGACCCATCGGTTTCCACCTCCAATTAACTCATATATTCTTTGGATATTATTTACACCTTCTGTAACTTAACTATTCAAGTGGATTTTTATTCGCTCAATGTTAACCATCTATGCATCATAATCATTATAAAATTAGGATTATGACATCATATTCTTCTACCCTTCCATTCTTAGGTATGTATATTCAATGAAGAACCAATAACTATGAGATATTCATCTCATTACATTACAATTGAATTAGATCTATGAAGAGAGATGACCTTAGAAAATGATAATTATAGCATGATTTATTCCCTTAAAATATGTAGAGGGAAACCTAGCGAAGCTCATCCATAAAAGTAGAACGTGCCACTTTTTAAAGGGGTCGATTCATACAAGATCTCTTTACCTACACACAAGTCAGATCTAGGTAAATATTAATTTTTTATGAAATAAAATTTGTGCAAGAAGGTCTCTAACATATGGCTACCCGTTAATAAAACTTTCTATGGATGAGTGGTGTTTTCTACATCTAGGTGCCTCTAACCAATAAAAAGTTCCATCAAGGAAATCTTGCACAATTTTTCACACAGGTTCCTACATCCTTACCACATGAATTTAACACGTAAGGAAAAGGTTGACATGAATCATGAACTTAATCTGTATACACTTTGGTCAAATTTATACGACCTTAAACCTTTTTTCCTTCGATGGTTCAAATCGCAATACCATAAACTGATAGTAAAAGAGACACAAAAATTATCAGGTTGGAAACTAAAAAATATTTTTCTGATAAAAACTCACGTCTTCAACTGATAAACTCTTTAACTTAAATGTTTATAAGAAAGTTAGAGCACAAATAAATATGGTATAAATCTCATAGAACCAATTTTTTAGCCCTAGTAAAAGTAGATCCATACCTACTGGACCCATTGGACTTAAAAAAATTTAGATTAATGGTTTGTCACATATCCTCACCATGACAATGTGTTCATAATGTGGTGACACAAAGTTTTGGTTACTTGAACCCTTCTTGAATATTACAGATTTCATAAACCACATTCGTGCCTTTAAAGTATGATCTAACTAAACTAGTTTCTTGATTGGATATACTTCTCTCAGAACCCCATGGACCTTGGGATTCTTTTCTCTTAGATCTTCCCCATAGAAGACTATGAACAAGGACTTCCTCTTCTGAACAAACAGTTGGATCCCAGGAAGGACCCCTTTAACTATAGAAGTTTTAACCCTGAAGATGTGGAACAATAGAGGTTCACATAATTAAAAATGGTTGAATTTTACCCACTAGTTCCCACCACTAGTAAACTAAGATATTCCTAGACCATGACTTATAATCCCTAGAACCATACTATTCAAGATGATTCTTGAGATTAAAAATTTAATGTCTAAATATCCCTAGGGTGTGATATACCTTCCTAGATAACCTTTTATCCACATCTAACCTGACTATATGGACACTTGAATCTTTTTAAATCATCCATGACCCATAGAAAATGAAAGGGATACCTCTATTTGACCATGTTATCGATGCATAAATGGATTAAAATAACCAATTAGAGGAATATCATCATTATAATAAACGAACTCCCATCCCCATGAGCCCCGATGACACTATGGTGGGACTCAAAATACTAGGATTTTTTGGGTTCCCCTCGATATGTATGCACCATTCCATGATTCGTTGATTCATGCTTCTGGGGACAGGATTTATACAACACATACTCCAACTATCCAAATGGATTTGGATCCCCTAATATTTTTTTCCCAACTATCTTTACCACCTCTTAAATATTCTATGGACCTTGGAAGGGGACACCTCTATTTAACCATACTATATATGTATAATGGGATTAGACATACCATCAAGAGGCATCTCCTACTTATAAGAAAGTCACTCTAATACTTGTGAGCCCTGGAAACAACGCAAAAGAACTCATAACCATGGGATATTTTGTGTTTTCCTTGGCATGTTTACCCAATATTCCATAATCATTATGCAAGTCAGGTTAGTAAGACTTTAAACTAACTGGAATCTCAAGTTCCAAGGAAAAAGAACCTAAACGACAATAATAAGTGGTCCAAGGTAAAATTCGCTAAACTACAACACAACAATGGTACAATATAGAAGATCCAAACTATAGCGCAAAAAGGTCCAATCTAAAAGTCCCTAAACTACAACACGTCAAAGGTATGATCTAGATTACCCCAAACTACAACACCGTGATGGTTTAGTTTACATGACCAATAGAGACATAATGCTCCATAGGTTGAAAAATGATAAGGGAATCCTAGTAAAAATTGGAGTCTCTTAACTTTCGACAAACACTTTGTGTGATCAAGGAAATATAAATCATATTTGAAATAGAAGAGGCACAAAACATATCATGTGGAAATCCCATAAGAAGGTAGCAGAAGAAAAATCCAAGTCCTTTCCCACTAATTCATCCTCCATATAATGCTTAAGAAAAAGTTAGGGAAAAATAAATAAAGAGGTACAATGATTGTGGTTGGCATCATATGACCTTATAAAAAATCAAGTTATGCTCGTTGAGTCCCTTGACATAGGTAGAAGTTTGAGAATTCTCCCTCCAAGATGGATACCATAACCAAATTATCCTTGTAAATAAGAAGATGTCAATAAAATTGGAGTAGGTACATCAATAAAGAATCTCATTTTATTGAGAATTCATGAAACTTTCTCTAGAGAAACTTTTTATAAGTTATGAAATCAAATCTTGGTGGGTATTAAACACAAAGTAAGGGTATCATGGATGATTTATGAAATATATCCATCGAAACCTCGATCTCTACCTTGGATTTCATTACAAGTAGGGACATCCGCCTTTTATTTATGAGCTAGATCTACTAAAGGACATCCATCACAGAGTTATTAATCCATGAACCTATGTTCTATGTTCATTGTCTAGATCAACAAAGTGGTATATTTTAAAACTACATATGGCTTGATTCCCATTCTCTTGGGATATGTAGCGACGTCCAAGTACCTTACTTTGGACTCATTGAAAAATTTATTTTTTACCCAATTTCTATTCCATCATGTAATTCATACACATTCCAATTTCAATAAATTCATACTCAATGACTTGGATTTAGAAAAGAACTCATGGTTAGATTCCTCTTCTTGATAGCACCTAAAATTACACAGTGAACACACTCTAGAAAAATCCTCTCTTGGGGATTAGTATCAAATTCATTCATTTGTTCAGATATGTGGAAAAGTGATTTATGTTTACCTGTGAATCATATTATATTCATTATGAAAAAAAATCCAATTCTAGGGGTTTTTTTATTGGCACCAATAATTCTACATCATACACTTTTCCAATGAGAATTTGAGAACATTTTAATACCAATAAAAATAACTGGAAGTGACATATTTGAAGAATATGGGATTGGGATTTGATGTATAAGGTAATAAATTTTTTATCCTTATTCATTTATGGATATCCCGCCATTAGATAAAAAGGGCTATATAGGCCAACCAGCCGGCCAGTTCAACTTGAGAACATGAGGGATTTGGACCCAACCACATATAGGGAGCAATCTATAAATCCACAACTAGTGGTGAGAGAGTGGGAGATCATGGTTTACATGGCGCATAAATGTGTGTGTGGGTGTGCCTTGGTGTGCCGCACAATGGGTGGTAGTGGATGGTGAGGGTTGGTGCATGTGTTATGGGTTCCGACCCGACATCAATCATGACGTGGTGCTATAGTGGAATCACTTATTAAGAATTCTTTTTCTACATGAAAAATTAATATGGGATGAGATTCTTGTGACACTGTTCATGCGATTAAAAAGGGATGAACATAACCTCAACTATCTGATTAGTGATATTGTGGTTGTTGGTTGAAATCCCATGAAGTGAATTTGAATCTCATGATTATTTGATGCACATATTAAAAATAATCCAATCCCACGCAGCACTAAACCTCATCTTCAGCCTCCCAAAACCCTGGTTCAAGGTCATAATACATGCCTGACACTCTCTAGACACTGTCTCCATCTCCAGTCCTTCATGGATATCATCATGAGTTTGAGAAAACTAGTACAGACTATGGCCTGCCACATTTTTATTACATAACATTTCATTAAATTTTAAAAATATAGGATCTTTTAAATTTTAGTTTCTTGGAAATCAGGAACATAAAACATGAATACATTAAAACAATCTTGTAAATCAACTTTAATGTATTCTTCACGGTTCATCCTAAGTACATTTACTACATCTCATATCCTAGGGACATAATTAAAATTAGAGGGTGAGCATAATTCTTATTAAGGGAAAAAAAGTGAGACAGTTTACATGTAATTTCGGGAAATATTGATAAGAACATGAAGAATATCAATATAGCCTGAAAAAGAGAACATTAGGTATATAATAAATAAAATAACATGAATTATATCCTGAAAATTTGGTTAAAATTTTAATTTATAAATTCACAAGAATGTAACCAAGGTTTATCCCCATGGTGTCATAAAATTACCAAGTTTATTCCCTGAGGTATGTTAAAATAATATCACTAATTTTTATCACTAAGGTTTCATAGAAATTTCCTAGGTGATTCACCAAGGTATCAGAAAACTTATCATCTCTAGAGATTAATTTATTTACCAAATTCCTTGGATAACTATTTGGAAAAACCATTAATATGTATTTATTTTAATGTGATTCACATATATCATAATCAAAAATTTCATAAATGACCCAAAAGAATAAATGGAATGGGCTTCATATTAAAATCATGGCATTTTAAAAAGTGCTTAAAACATGATCATTATGTCATTTATAACCCACAGAAAGGTAAAGAGGGATTTATGTATTTAAATTAATGAATAAAATAAATAATTTTGATGTCATGTTGAATACCCTTTGAAATTAAAGAGGTTTAGGAATTCATATAAAGAAAAAAAATCTCGATAAAAAACAACAGATTTTGAGATGAAAATTCTGCAGTATAACAACTATGAAACATTGTTTTAGAAAACATTAAAAGGATAGATGAAAAGGGTATCTAATCCATAAATGACTCATAATACAATAGAGGTATAGAATAAAATTTAAATAATAACATGGTATGAAAATTTTAAATACAATCCACATAAAATAGAACTTGAAAGGAAAAGAGAAGTGAAGAATTCCCTTACGAAATTTCGGCAGCCTAACAACGTCACATAAAAATTGATAAAAAGAGTTGATTGAGAGAAAAAGGAATCTATAATCATATTTGAATAATATTAAAATTAATGGGGATATGAAATGAAATATCCCCACATAATAAAATTGAAATTAAGAAGTCATAACATTAAAGAAGTTCTTGAAAACAGAAGGGTGGTAGATTCCCTTACCTTGGAGAGTAACTTCTAAAACTCTATGATTGGGACCTTGAGGTCTTAAGTACACCATTAAAGGACTTCTTGGGAGGTATACATAGCATAAATTTGTGGTGATTGATTTTGGAATAAAAATAAATGACGGAATGTGTGGGTATTTATAGCAAAAGTGAAGGAAAAGTTTATTAATTTCAAAGGACACCTCATTAGTGGTATTTGAAACAAAAGGGAATGACCATGGTATTTTCCCAGGTTATTGGCCACATGGAACTCCTAATATCATATTATAATCCATATGAGTCTACCAACATCTTAATTTACTCATTACATCATTATAACATAGTTAGGATGTCATTAAACATACTGAAAACCCAAAACTGAATTATTACAATTCATAAAAAATGAATTTGTTCCAGAAAAAATCTCAAAACTTCACCCTAACCATTTTTTTATGTGTAGAATTCAAAAATGAAAACTATTTTATAAAAATAAATTTCATTTTAATTTAAATTAAATAATTAAAATACTATTACTTAACAAATAATTTCTAAAACATTTATTTTTTTATACTATGATATAATTGTGTCATATTACCATTTCAGATGACTAAAATATATTTAAATGGAATTAGGTGAGTTTACCATTCCATTTAATAAATTACCATTCATAATGGTAAAATTAATATTATAAAGGTTCGTGTTACTATTCACCAAAAAATTATAATGATCCTACTAGACTTTAAATATCACTCTGATTGTAACTGTGTATGTCTATTTTTTGAAAATAATTTCATAGAAATATTTATTTAAGAATATTTTTTTAATATTGATCAAAAAAATAATATTCATAAAATAATATTCATCATAAAATATTATTCATAAAATACTATTCATAAAAAAACATCTTAGAAAACTACTAAAATTCAACCTAGATTAAATTTCACATTTGAAATTCAAAAATGATGTTTATATTAGCATAACAATTATCTAAGTATATGAAATTTAAATTTTAAAAATAAAAAACCTTAATTATTACAAATAATAGCGGATGGAAAATGAATAGGGAAATTGTTTGATTTGGTGTCTTTAAACCAACTGTTTGTCATTTGAATACATGGATATTTAATGTTTTTAAATATTAAACATATTGTTACATATTGTTCATTGTTTTGCATGACTATGATATAATAATGTTCTATAGATTTTGTTGCATTGATAAGGTCATGGCAGTTCCCCTTCTATGATGAGAACCTTGAAATGCTATTACAATATTCTTAAATATAGTTCTTCGTTTGGATGACATACTGTGGTGAGACACATTGTATACAGACTGTCAGGTATGAGTACTCATATGCAGATGAGACTTCCTCTCATGAATTTCATACATTCTAATCTCTAAGATAGGATATTATGAGAAAATACCCACCAGTAAAAATTCCACATGTTTTGGTGTCATCAGATATTCCTATCTACGAGTGTGTGTAATAGTATTTAGACTTTATGATTATCATTAATACATGTCACGACTCACGCACATTGATTTATTGATGAAAACTATCATGCCATATGTTGGTTATAAGTATGGTATGTTGGGTGCATCACGAGTGGCATTTTATTACTGGATAAGCCGAGGAAGGATTTTCCCCTTCCATTTATGGACGTTGATATCTCGGACCTTTGAATGAAATAGAACCGTTACACGAAATTCCCTAGCCATGGTGTAACAACCAGTTTATTTCAGGTATTCAAACAATGACATATTATGCAAAAAGGTTGATGACACTAGCATTAATCATTCTTGATGAGATATTGAGACAAAGAGATTATATTACACAATGAGCATTCGTATGCGGTTGTCGTTGTTGTGACATTAACTTCTTTTTCTTGGGTTCCTTGACCCGTTCCTGGAAAATACTCTTGGACTTTAGGTAATCAAACCTAATTCCAATTAGAATGAATCCTAGAGGGTCACAAACTAAGTGTTTCTGGTTGTCTTAGTTAAATTCTATTTGAATTTAATTAATTGAATAAATATTATTCTCAAGACATTGGAATAATTTTATTCAAGTTAAAATGAATGTATAAATTAAAAAAATATTTATTCACTAGATTGTGGAAAAAATATATTTATTTATTTTATTGAACATTTAATAAATATTTATTTACTAGTTTGTAAATAAAATTTTTATTTAAGTGAATAAATTGTTTATTTATTTATTCGGGTTTTCAATAAATGGAAGTGGAGTTCGAGTGGACCAAGGTTGATCCGGTAATAAAAGTATTATTTGGAAGGTGGTAAATAATTATTTAACTATTTGGGACATATTAAAATAATAATAACGATGCTATTATTTTTTGATGCGGAATTTTATTTATAAATCTGTTTTGAAATATTTTCCACACCCTAAATAATGTCGCGAAATTATTATTAAAATCATGGGTTTTCTATATGGTTATGAATGTATTTAATTACTTTTACATAATTAAATATTGTAACTGAAGCCCCATTTTGATAAATTTACTTGTACGTCTATTGTTCTATGTACCGAAATGAACACCTGGTGAATTGATAATTTTTTAGATAAACGATTTCTCTCTCGAATCATCTTCCCACCCCTCTCATGAACGAGAGACATTCTTCAGGACCAATGAACAAGTGATCAATAAAGACTGACAGAAGACACTTGCTTCACCATGCTAGCACCTGGAGAATGAGTGGTGTCGATCAGAGGAAATCAGAGAACATGTGGATCACCACAAGAGGGATTCTAGTTTGGATCCTCACACGCGCAACGAGACAATCTAGAAGGGTCATTCCAGACGATCAACATATTCAACGATTAAGGTACCAACGATCCAGGTATTCCTATCTTTATGGAATTAATTAAATTAATTATAAACATGATGTGAAAGATCCTCTATAAAGGTTTCAAGTATATTCCCTCTTTATCTAAATCGTTGATTCTATTCCATAGAGACTGGCATTCATCTTCATCTTGATCCCGAAATAATCCTTGATCATGGTAAAAATTAAAGATGGGTACCAGCCCAACCGCACATCTGTTGCGCCCAGAACCTACAACTGGTATAAGAGGGGTGACTTCATAGTTTATAATTATTTAAATAATTTGTTGATGATTTATGGTTTAATAATTGATTTTATCAGTTCGAGGTTAATTGTTCTTGTAATATGGATTTCGAGATATGTTATACCACTTTTCATTTCTCACAGATTTCACAGAAATAAATGAATTTTTTAATTAAAATTAAAATAGAGAACTCATCAGGAGGTGCCGATGATTCTTCCAAGGTGACACAGAAGTACATGCTATGTGTTCAGGCTTACAGATCGTGTTCTCTAACATACACACCGTGTAATCTAGTCTACAAATCATGTAGTTTTGTACTGATCATCGAGAGTAATTTGATAATTACTCAAGCTATGTGAATTTATTACACACGGTGCAATTAATTTTACACCACTTGTTGACCATGACAGAAAGGAACACTTATTCTAGATAACATGTCATGTGGCCCACTAGACACACCATGTAGTCTCTTTACATTAGGGGCCAAACAATGTATCTCATACACAACTAAGCCAACGGGTAACCATATAACGCGGAGAAAACAGGGCGTGTATCCCACTGTACTCTCTGTGTATTCTGAAATTTCCAAAGTATGTCTCACACGTTGAATCCCAAGGCGTGTACGTTTGGAAAGATGGTGGAGTTAGTACACGCTGTGTAGTTGAAACTACACACTGTGTACATTACCAAATTACACAAAGTTAATACTTTATTGTTTGTGTAATGTTCAGAACTTCTTATCATGTATAAATCATAACACAGGTTTTTACTCTATGCATTGAAGCATCATGTATGCCACATATAAGAAGAGAAAAACAATATATGAATATAATACATGTTGGGGAGATTCAAATGGTTATTCACCAGTATACCTCCAATGTGTATTTATGTTCAATGATGAGAATCTCATGGAAATTTAGAAAAGTATTAAGATAAAATGATTGATTAATTAAACATAATAATTAATCAATTCAAGCGAAATTTATCTTAATAAGAATGACTAAAGAATTGAATAATTGTTTTATTCAATAAAAAATCCTTTTCATATATGTGGGTGATCATGAACTAGACCAAGACCATTGTATGTGATTGGTTTCCTTTTAATTAATTTATTAAATTAATTATTGTCTTGTGATCCATCTATCCTCCTTCATATGTAGGGCCTGCATGCCCATGGTTTCTTCTATGTAAACCCCCCTTTTTACCCCTCACCTATGTGTCAGTTAAAAAAACTATATATAATGTATGGAACTCCTAAGATAGTGTAGGCAGTTCGAGCTGGAGCTGAGATGAAACCAATCATAGGAGATACAAAGTTGGACATGTGGAAAGATATAAACACAAACCCAAAATTTTCAATGTGTTTCTCCCCTAAGTCAGGGTTATTTTATCAACTACTAGATAAAATAACCATTAGAAAAGCTCATGATCATACCCTTTGATTTATTTTATTTATGTCAGTTGCATGGTTTATCATTATGGATGAGTTTTCTCTATCACATAATTAATGAATTAAACAATCATTCAAGATGGAGCTTAAATAAACCAAGTATATGCGTAAATATTGTCAATACATGGTTAATCACATAAGTAAGTTCCACATATGATTAAAAATAATGTGATAATGATAATAAGAAATTCATTCATTAGAGATAAAAAACCCTCAAATAAAATATTAAGTCAAACAAAGCCTTTCGTTACTTGATTAAGGGAAAAACACAATAAAACTATGTGATTGACCAACCCTTTTTGGGCCACTTACTTTTATACTGGAAGCTCTTATGAAATTTTTTGGGTTGACTTAACCATATTACATAAAGGGGAGTAACCCTTTCTAGACTTGGTGTAATATTGGAGGCAATAGTTAAGGAAATCCAAAGATAGGATTTTAGGATTGGGGAGTCCACTCAACCGATCAAGGAGTTGCAAGCCCGTAGTTGGAAAAGACTTGCATACCTAAAAAATTTAATATAGCTTGACGAAAACTTTTGGGGGTTATGCGAAGGGGAACATAGATCATTTCCACTAGAATGTCATGGAAACTAGACATTTAGAGTTCAATGGTAAGGGTCATTGGGACATGACAAAATAGTGGGAGATTTTATAAAATTAATTTATTATTTATCATAAAATGTAATAAAAAAAGTACTAGTGATGCACTCTTTTATTTATTAAATAATAATAAAAATCTCATCAACCACAATTTCCATGTGATCAATTATGGATAATGTAAACATTCTCACGGGTAGTAACTTCCAGAAATGGTTTATAAGCCTTCGTGTTATCCAAAACTTTGAACGAAAGTCTTACGTACTGGAGATAGCATTACCTGACCCACCTGCCTAAGAGGTGAGTGACGAATATTTTATGGTATATGAAAAACGTATGAACGAAAAGGTCGACGTTAAATGTTCGATGCTATCATCAATTTCTAGTGACCTCGTGAAGTCTAATGAGAAAATGGATTCCTATAACATGCTCAAGAACCATCATGGACTTTACCAGGAGATAGAAAGAAAATAATGGATTGAGATCTCCAAGCACTCTTTCAGAGTAATCATGGAGAAGGTGTAGCAGCTTGGCCTCACTTAGTCATGCTGATTGGCTACATTGAGTGCTTGGAGGTTCTAGGGTTTAAACTCCACAAATAACTGGGTACTGATCTCATTATTTCATCACTCCCACTTAGATTCTTCAACTTTTTTAGTAATTTCGACATGAACAACATTGATAAGTCTCTATATGATCATCTTATCAACATTCACCAAGTGGTAAAAGATGTGAAGTGCAAAAAGCTTTATGTTCTTATAGAGAATAAGAGGATAAGGAAGGAGAAGAGCTTTAAGACCAATGCTTCTTCATTCCCTTCCATGTAATGGAAGCTCAAAAGGTAGGCAAGGGAACATAATGATTTTTGTTTCGCACGTGGGAAGAATGGTCAGTGGAAGAAGAACTGCACCCAACCTAAGAAGAATGGGGATTCTTCAGGTGTATTTTTTATCAAATGTAATATATATGTTTATAAAAAGTGGGTATTATATAAATCTTTTGGTTCTCACATATGTATCCAAACACAAGAACAAAGTAGATTCAGGAAGATTAACTAAGGTGAGTTTCATCTACGCGTTTCCAACAGATCCAGACTTGTTGTTGTAGTTGATGGGGACTACCACCTCATGTTTCCAAATAGGATGATCTTGGTATTAAAGGGTTGTTATTATGTGTCTTCTATTACTAAAAAAAATTATTTATGTATCCAGATTAGATACATATGGGTTTATTTTAATATTTGTAAATGAATGTTTCTTCTTTTACAAAGACTAGAACTTGTTTTGGTAGGGAACATTTACACAATTGTCTTTACTTGTTGGATTACAGAAACCATGTAATGGAAATCGATAAAAATGATGCATCACATGACTAATACCACACCCAACATTGGCATCACTGGCTCGGTCATGTAAATGAGAAACACTTGAAAAAGTTACATCAAGATGGATATTTATATTCTTTCGAACTAAAACCACTTGGAGTATGACATGCATGTTTAAAAGGAAAATGACCAAATCCCCCTTTAGTGGTTAAGGTGAAAGAGCTAATGATATTCTTAAATTGGTTCATACTGATGTGTGTGGACCATTTCCAGTTGAGAAAAGGGGAGAGTACTCATAATTTATAAATTTTACTGATGATTTTAGTAGATATGGATATATCTACATAATGAGGTATAAGTTAGATTCTTTTGATAGGATCAAAGAATACAAAAATAAATTTGAGAACCAGCTTCGTAAGAAGAGTAAGATACTCCTCTCAGACTGAGGTGGAGAATATATTAATCAATACTTCATTGATTACTTACGAGAGTTTGGGATCCTATCCCAATCCACTCCTCCTTACACACCCTAGTAGAATTGTGTGAGAAAAAGAAGGAACCGCTCCTTTTTTGACAAGGTGAAATCAATGATGAGTCATGCGAGTCTTCCATTATCCTTTTGGGGATATGGGTTTCAAACAGAAACACACATACTAAACAATGAACTAACTAAATCAATAAATGGTATTCCATACATGTTCTGGAGTGGAATGAAATCCATGTTATCAAATTTACTTGTTTGGGGAAGCGATGTGTTTGTTAGGGCCACTTCAGGTAACAAACTTTCACCCTGAGGCACAAAGTGTACCTTTATAGGATACCCCAAGGAAACAGAGGGGATATTACATATACAAACCTTTAGAAAAAAGGTTATATTTGCAAGAAAAACCATATTCCTTGAGAGGGTGCACATATACGAAATAGATAGTGGGATAGAGATAGAATTCGATGATGTAAAGGATCAAGGTATACAAGAGTTAGTATAGGAACAGAATCCACAAATCCCCATGGAAGGAAGAACTGTTTTAGAGACACAAAATTGTGTAGGAGTGAAATAGAGGTTAGAGAACCAGAATGGTATGTTTTTCTAGTTACTGAGGAATGTGATTTTATTATTAGTTGATAATAATGATCCTCTAACCTACATAGAAGTAGTAAGTGGAATAGATGTTTTCAGGTGGTAAGAATCCCTGAATTTTGAAATTGATTCCTTGTAACAAAACCAACTCTCAATTTTTTATTTCCTCTTGTTTAGGTATATTTTATTGGTTAAAAATGGGAATTCAAGAAGAAAATGGGCATGGAAGGAAAAGTTAGTATCTATGAGGAATGAATGGTTACAAAAGGGTTCAACCAGTGTCAAAGCATTAAATACTATGAAACAATTTCACCAGTTGACATGCTGAAATCCATCAGAATTATATTGTACATTACCCCTACCATGACTATGAGATTTGGAAAATGGATTTCAAAATAGCCTTCCTTAATGGGTACCTTCAAGAAGATGTCTACATGACACAACCTGAAGGGTTTATGAATCGAAAGGATTCCAATAATTTATTGAAGTTGCAAAAAACCATTTATGGATTAAAGAAATCATCCAGGTCATGGAAAATTCATTTTGATGAACCCATAATAGAAGTAGGTTTTATCAATAATGAATTTGATCCTTGTGTTTGCAGACATTTTAGTGGTAGTGCATTTGTTTTCCTAATATTATATATTAATGACATATTACTTATTGGAAACTAGATACCAGTCATATAGTCTGTTAAGACTTGGTTGAATAAATGCTTCTCCATGAAGTACTGGGGCGAGCCAACATATATTCTTGGGATCAAGATCCATCGTGATAAATCCATTATATTTTTGGGCCTAAGTCAAAGTACATACATTGATAATATAATAAAGAGATTCAGTATAGAACAATTCAATAAGGTATTGATTCCAATATCACATGACATTCGTCATTCCAAGAAAATGTGTTCTCAGACACATGAGGAAAGAATAATGGCAAGTACTCTATATGAATTAGTGATTGGGTCGGTCATGCATGTGATGATATGTACTAGTATGGATTTCTATGACAAAATGAGTGTGGTATGAAAATACCATGCTATACCAGGTGACCACCATTGGATGGAAGTCAAGACTATCCGAAAGTATTTGAGGCATACTAAGGATATGTACCTAGTTTATGGAGGAGATGAGGAAATAGTGATCAGAGGATATGAAGATTCTAGTTTCTAAACTGATCAGGATAACATGAAGTCGAAAACATGATACATCTTCACTTTGAATGGAGGTGTAGTGAGCTAGAAGAGCTCAATGAAGAGTGTGGTCGCTGATTCTACAACATATTATGAGTATATCGTAGCTTCTGAAGTAGCTAAAGAGTTTGTTTGGATGTAAATCCTCGTCCTGGAGATCGATTTGGTACCTAGCAGTAAATATCAAATCACACTCTATTGTGATAATACTACAGCGGTGGATCTTGTAAAATATCTAAGGTCACATTAGTGGTTGAAAAACATACTTAGGAAGTATCATCTCTTCAGGGGTTTTTCTCATAGAGGTGAAGTTGGAGTGATTATTATTTCTACGAAAGACAACGTGGCAGACACCTTGAATAAAGTCTTCACTCAACAGGATCATGATCATCATGTGAGTTCTAGAAGACTAAAAGTCCTAAGATGTTGGATCTAATCCAACTGAGAGTTTTTTAGAGTTTGTGTCTTGTAACCAATTGTTTTTACTTTGATTACATGGATATTTAATGTATTTAAATATTAAACATATTATTATATATTTTTCATGGTTCTGAATGACTAATATGTAATAATTTACTAAAGTATTTATTGCATTAATAAGGTCATGGAATATCCGTACTATGATGAGAACCTTGAAATTCTATGACAATATTCTTAAATATATTTATGTGGTTGGATGACATACTATAATGGGGCACACAATATATATACCTTCCGGTGTGAGTACTCATAATTAGATGAGACTTCCTCTCATGAATTTCATACTTTGTAATCTCCAAGATAGGAGATTATGAGAACAGACCCGCTAGTAGGAATTCCACCTTTTTTGGTGTCATCAGATATTTTTATATATGAGTATGTGTAATAGTCCTTAGACTTTAATAGTATCATTAATACATGTCATGAATCATGCACTTTGATTTACTGACCAATACCACCTCGCCATATGTTGGTGGGAATTAGTGTATGTTGGGTGCATCATGAGTGGCATGTTATTAATGGGCAAGTCAAGGAAGGAATTTTCTATTCCATTAATGGAAGTTGATATCTCATCCCTTTGATTGAAATATAACTATCACGCGAAATTAAATGTCCATGGTGTAATGACAAGTTTATTTTTTGGTAGTAAAAGAACATATTATCAAGCACGATGGTTGATGAAACTATCATGAAACCAACTTGATGAAATACTTAGAAAAATGGATTATATTACATAGTGAGTGTTCATATGTGGATGTTGTTGTTGCGATTTTAAGTTCTTTCTCTTGGGTGCCTTGACCCAGTGCTAGATAGTATTCTTAGAATTTAGGCAAACTTGCCTAATGCCAAGGAGAAATATTCCATGAGGGTTACACACTAAGAGTTTTTGGTGGTCTCGGTTAAATTATATTTGAATTAAATTAATGGAATACATATTATTCTCAATATAGTGGAATAATTTTATTAAAGCTAAACTTATGGAATAAATTAAATAAATATTTATTCATTGGATTTTGGGTAAAATATATTTATTTATTTTGTTGGAAATTTTATAAATATTTATTTACTAGTTGGTAAATAAAATATTTATTTAACAGAATAAAATATTTATTTATTTTTTCTGGTGATTAATAAATGGATGTAGAGTTCAAGCAAACCAAGGTCGGGCCTGTTGTAAAATATTTATTTGTAAGATGGTATATAATTATTTAACTAGTTGGTACAAGTTAAAATAAAAATTAATCTTCTAATATTTTGTGAAACAAAATTTTATTTATAATTCCGTTTTTTCCAAGTTATCCCACCATAAATAATGACATGGTTTTATTATTAAAAGTATGGGTTTTAACTAAGGTTGTGAATGTATTTAATTATTGGTTTGCAATTAAATATTGTAACTAAATCCCCATGTTGATAAATAGACTTGTACATTTATTTCTCCATGTACCAAACCGCATGTCTAGTGATTTGTAAATTGTTGACCTAAACTATTTCTCTCTCGAATCCTCTTACATATTCTCTCAAGAATGAGAGATGTTATTCAAGACCGATGAATAAGTGATCAAGAACGACCAACACAAGACACTCGCTTCTCCGCGCTAGCACCAGGAGAACGAGTGTTGTCGATCAGAGTCCTTTAGAGCATGTGTGGATCACCACCTGAGGGATTCTAGTTTGGATCCTCGCAAGCACAATTAGACAATCTATAAGGGTCAATCCGAACGACCAACATCATCAATGAAGAATGTACCGAAGATCTAAGTATTCCTTTCTTTATGAAATTAATTAAATTAATTATAAACATGTTGTGCAATATCCTCTCAAAAGGTTGTAGCTCTCTTACTTCTTTATCTAAATACTCGATTCTATTCCATGGGGACTAGCGTTCAATGTTGTATTGATCAAGGAATAATCATTGATCATGGTAAAAAATTAATGTTGGGTGTCGGCCCAACTATGATTCTGCTGTGTTCGGAACCTACAGAAATTGTATAGTGATATTTCTGAAACATAAAAAAAATATTTTATCATTTACTTTTAAAAAGAAGTGGTTTAATCCTAATATATCATTAAGAAAATCAGTATTCATAATACCTTAATTCATTATAACAATTATATTTTTTCTGAAATCTAAAATTTTCGTCCAAAAGTAAATTTATAATATATTTTTTAGTTTAACACATATTTTATTAAGGAAAACTATTCTTAAATGTGTATATCAAATTGTTGTTTATAGTTGTACTAATCCAAATTTAGGCATGATGAATGATGTTCTCATGAAATAAAAAGTCACTCTTTGTCCTTATATTGTAAAACATGTTAAAAAGTTATTGAGAGGAAAGAGATCATAAATAAAAGTATATTTTCTCTGTGATCAACATTACCAATTAATCTTCTTCAAATTATGTCGCATGAATCTTATCAATCATGTGAATAAAAAAATATAATGTGATCACATATCCATCGAGACACAGTGTATGCAATCTATGTATTTCATTTACAGGTTTGGTCTAAATAATAAAATCCACCATGAAAGAATTCATCACTTGAATCCCATAAAGAGAACTAGTGGCATGGTGAAATAACTTCCACCAGTGATTGAAGCGATCACATGATGATATTCTGATCATGAGATCAAGTGAATACAACCAATGAAGTCATCATATTATGTTTACGATAGGGTGAATTTCCCTTCTTTTGTAAGAATTATTATCTGAATGAATCAATAATATTTAGAGGGTTTCCACTGATCATACAGGATTCCTTCGAGAGAAACTGATCAATTGATTTTGAGAGGGTCACCACATTAATGAATGAAGATAGTATAAATATTTCTTACAATTATGTGATGTGGATCCCAAAAACCCTCCACCTTCTCAATCTAGTGTACATGACATCATCTCAATGAAAAAAAGCACCATAATCAACATCCCTCATACTATATAAACCATACTCCCCTTAAAATCACACATGAGGAGTGGAGGGAGGAAAATAGAGAAATAGAGGATCCAAACACCATCATCAGATATCATCTCTTGGTAATCAGAGGGATCTTATCTTGAGAACCAGCAATGGGATGTCATCGTAAGAACTCACAATGTGATCATAATGTCACATGATCACATGATATAAAAACATCATGAGAACCCCCTCGTAAAATGGATTCTCTACTTGGACATGAACCCCTTGTTCTCATTCACAAAACCACATGCAATACCTTCCTTCAGATCACATAATCACATGAGTAATAGAATCTCATGAGATGAAATAATAAAACACCCCCTGGACACACGATACATCCATGTTAGTGTTTGAAAGTATGCACTAGTGGACACACTAAGAACCCCCTATATTTCTGTGCTTACATATATCAATTCACTTGGATACCTTGGCAATAAGAACCCTCACATATCCTGGGCATGGTCATAGAACCCATCGTAAGACCTCATAGAGGTCATGCGATCATATGAACAATTTATTTTTTTGTGATCCCATTATGTGGGTGTTCCTCAGCATATACATAGCCTTGGAACATGTATAAAATAATGTAAAGTCCTAAGGACATATTCTATCATAATCCATGCATTCCTCCTCACCAAAAAGTGTGTGCCTTCACCCATGCACACAGAGGCCTCGACACACAACCCCTTATACATGACCACAAAACCCCTCGCAATACCTCTTTGAGGTCATGTGAATCACTTGAAAAATGGGTATTCATGTGATTACACCACACATGAATCCCCTTAGAAAGCATGATTCCCCATGGGCATGAAGCATCCTTTTACAAGAAAACCCTAAGACATGTTCCACCAACATGAGCTCTTAGATATTAATTATTTTAAAATAGATTATTTCCCATGCGGCCGAAGCATGATCCTTAGGGAATGAAACATAAAATTATTGTACAAAAGTGTGATAAAAAACATGTATGTAAGACCACACCCCATAAATATTTTAGGATCATGTGATTTTAAGTCTCCTCATTGGTCTTCTGATTCCATTATACAACCTTGAAAAACAAATTTGGTTGCAAGATAGTTTATGAACAAGACATGTTGACCATGAGAAATTTTCTTGGACAATTTAGGATGATCTCATGATATATCATTAATATTTTGGAATTATCCTGAAATTTACCATTGAAATTTCAAGCATTGTCAGGTAATATCCCAAGGACAATTAATTTGATCATGTGAAAGACAGTAGACATGTCCTCTTTGATCATGCAGAAAATATTAGACCTGAAAAATCCAATCAATATAATCATGTTAAACATGTCTGAAAGACACCCTTGAAAGTATCTTCCATGTTATAATGACACCACAAACTTTTCAGTTAGACAATCAAGACATTTCAATCATGAAAAGAAATACAGGTCGAGTGTATCCCTTAGGAAATGTCCACTTCATTCGGCAAGCTCACATAGACTCATGTCATGTGGACCATGACCAGGAACCTTAGGTCATATACCCCTTTAAAAGGGAAGCTTCCTTAATGGTATAGTGTTACAGACTCAGGAGATCTAATTGGTGTCATTATCTTAGACATACCTTTCATGGTTTCCTTCTCTCTTTATCTATCAGAACATAAATGATGAATATGCCCAGGATTTCCTCAGTGTGTAAGACACATTCCAATAAAACTAGGAGAACTCCAATTACTATTATAACTAGGATAATAAGGAAAACTATATGAGGACTATTCTCGAATAGGGAATCCATCTCATTATAATCTCCTTACATTCCTAAAGCCTCAAGGATATCCATAATGTATTCAATCATGATCACCCACATTATCCCATCAGCGGCTTAGGGGATCACTGAACTACCATGAATCTAATTCCTACAATAACCAGGATACCTAGGATGCCTTCCTAAGTCTTGATATCAAAAGGTAATCCATCTTGGTATAATCCACTAGAATTACTAAATCCTCATGGATAACAATAATGTCTCCAGACAAGATCACCCACCTAAGACCATTGGTGGGTTAAGGGATCACTTAACTACGATGAATCTAATTCCCCCAATAACTAGGATGCATAGGACGCCTTCATAAGGCTTGAGATCAAGTTTAAATACATCCTATAGTAATCTCCTAGCATTAAAAAACCTCAAGTATAAAAATAATGTCCATAAGCATGATCACCCACCTTATCCCATCAGTAGGTTTGGAGATAACTGAACTATGAGAGCTCTGATTACTGATCTAATTGGGATACGTAGGGTTCCTATATGTGGCTAAATCTCCAACAAGAATCCACCTTTATATAATTCCCTCTATCTCCCAAAATTATACAATACGTCCTTATCCATTAGGGTATGATAAGTGGGATCATACACGGTCATCATTTTAAGTGTAATCCCTAAGTATTCCCTCAAAGTACCCCAAACCCCTCAATGGGTTAGGGATGAATCAAACTACAATGAATCAAATTATTTTTATGGAAAATAATAAGTAGAGTGAATTTTTATGTCCCATGCTCCATTATATATCCTCCATGAGAAGAGTAATCTTATCTCTCATAGTGAAACTTTGATGCGTATGCCCCGACTCGATATGTTCTCATGAAATGTGTATAATCTCCCACTGTATCTTATTTATCACACCAAGAATAGCTCATGTGGACTTAGATAGTAGTGAATATTATATCAATATAATGATGAGAGTTACCCCAATGTGGGATATTCACTGATATGTAAGGTTGATTACATATCATCCTTACTCAAAGGGTCATACTCTTGATGATAAAATCTAGGGAAACCTTATATACATAAGTCTTACCTAAGTTATTTATTGTTATATATAATACAACACATGTGCCCATGTAAGATGTACATAGACTCTAATTACTATCTTAAATAGGATACAAAGGACTCCTCATTGAGTTCTGATCCCAATATTAACATCCTTACCGAATGTCGTTAAACTGCCTGGAGGGGTCTAGACATGACCTTGAACTATTTCAAACAAACTACGTGGGTATTGATTATGGTTTTCACAGGATATTTAGGATACCTCATAGAGGTTCAATCACATATCCATGATAAAAATCACCTCATTGTACAATAATAAACTCTAGAGTACCTGAAAATGGTTATAAACTAAAGAATTATAAATAAATAAGACAATGATGAATAACCCATGATATACACACAGTTGTTCCTTTCAATACATGGTACTAATCAGGTCACTGTCATAGGGGAAATGAGTTCTATATTAGATCCTGGAAAGTATTTCTCAAAACTATCTTAAATCTATAATAGAGTCTCTTATTAGGCCAGAATCCCCACTTAAAATGGTGTGATGAGCCCAACCTGCCATCCTATTAACCAATGAGAGTTCCCAAGTGACATTGGTTCTAAAACCCAAATTGCATGCCTACGTTTGGAAAGTAGATCCCTACTTAGTTATGGATTTGGGAACCATTGGGAGTTTCTATTAAATAAAAATATTGTAAAACTCGATGTGAGGAGTCACACAACACAATCAAACCCCCTTACAACCAAGATTCTGGAAAATGACTAGTCCATATTTATTGGGAAACAACATTATTACATTAGTATCATTATTATACTTAAATTTTATTATGTTAATGGAATAACCATTTTCTATATCTCCCCAAACCAATCACAAAAAAATGTTTCTCGTGTTATGCGTAGACTACCCCATCCATGAACATCATAGTTCATTTTTCATGACCACCTTACATTGATTCTTTTGAAAATAAATTTGATAAATATATATGATATTAATGAGTAATAAATTTTGTTAATATTAGTTTTTAAGGATTACATAATCATTAATGATCATTATAAATAAATATTTTGATATGAGTAAATTATCCAAAACAAACTCTCCATGGATTCCATTATGGTGAACCATACACATAATTTCTATAAAATGAATATGGGGATGCATAAATCATTGAAACATAATGATTATATTAAATTTATTAATATGGTAAAAAGGATCACCGTTATGAAACTTGTACAAAATGATCAAAATTACTAACATATGATGAAGAAAATAGACAATAAATAACTAATATATATGAAATGGATAATTTTAATTGAACATTATAAGAGCTAATAGATATGAATAATTTTTATAAATTTTATATTAAGAATTTTATGTTTAATATATTGCAGGTTAAATTATTTTGTGGAATTTAGGAGTAAAGGTAAGGGTTTCTCATCCCAACTTTACATGTATAGAGATATGCTTCATATTCACCACTTATTTTAATTAATTATATGGATATAATTACCATTGATGTATTTTTATAATAAATCCGATTAAATTCATGGGATTTATAAATCCATCTCAAATTCACTCTTTCAAGGTATTTTGATTTAAAAGTTACTAAATGCATAAGAGTTTATTTTCTAGTCTCACTTCTTTCTAGTTGGAAACATTTCTCTTCCATATCAATATTATTTATATCGTTTCAAGAATTTCTGTATTGACTCATAAATTATTAATAAAGGTCATTTTTTAATAATGTTTTATTTCTTTACAAAAGTTTATAAATGAATCTGTTTAATGTTTTTGCTATGAGTCAATTTTGACTTTCCATACAAAAAATATGAAAGGAATGTTTTTTAATATTTATATCTTGACCAATTTATTCCTCCATCATTAAAATTATTCATTTTTAATATTACTTCCCATGTTACCAAGTGATTTTAAATAATATTCCACTCCCATTATTTTTTAATTTTAATTTTTTAAAAAGTTACCAAAAGAAAAGGGTACTTCTCATTTCATTGAAACTAACCAATGTCTTTATAAATGATTCATCTATATAAACACATTTTAAGGTTTATTATGGTAAAATGAGGATATTTTATAATGATACCATCCAAATTCTTTCTCATTATGTCTTATGGCCATGTTACTCAATTTTTAGACTAGGGAAAATATTGACATTTAGTATGCAAATTTTCCAAAACACAAGTTTATTGAATAATAAAAAAATGTTGATTATATATTGTATTTTTTATTAATTATTATCATATTATGAATAAAAGTTTTCTATTTATTGATGGGTAGAGCCTAAAATTACATTGTACCTCGATTCATTGGTAGGTCTCATGAGAAAAACTTGACTGGATATTTTGTCTTAGGCCATACTTATTTATGAATGGTGTATTGGAAAGGGGTCTCGATTGTAAGGTTAAGATGTCCAAAATTATGGATTATATCATTAGTAAGCCAATTATAGTTTTCCATGTGATTATTTAAGTTTTTATGTCACCAATAGATATATTCATGTATCATGATATTAGTTACATAGCATATTTGATTATTATTTATCTCTTCCATATTATTCATAGATGTTTTAATCTATAACATCTTCCATTGTACGCTTCTCAATATAAGAATATGATATAACTTTTTTTTAATTATATGTAATTGATAAAAATAAATTTAATTATTAATACCAAGGCATTGATAAAATTTAATTATTGCAGAAAAATAACTAATAAGAATGATTTATGCTTTAAAATGTGACCTTTTTAAAAATTATATTTTTATATTCTTAATATTAATAGATTAAATATATTATGGATAAAATATATTATTTATATGAACAAATTTTTAACACCAAATTTCATTATTAATTTATAAAAAATAACAATAATAATAAATAATATTTTAAAAAGTTATTTTCCAATGAAAACAATTTTCATTATACTTGTATGTTTATATTTAATGTATAAATTCTAAAATTTTATAATTTTAGCTTCTAAAAACGAAATTCATTAATTTTATTCATCCTAAAAATATTATCTTACTATTAAATCATCTTATTTTTCTAAAATAATTGATCTTTTAGGTGAATAGTGAAAAAATACTACTTTGGATAATACCACAACTTTTACGATATTATCATAAATCAAGAAAGACTTAAATGTTTTTAAAACAATTATGTATAAAAATATATATCTATAATGTAAAATAAATAATTTTAAAAACTCTATGTTGAATTTATAAAACCCATATTTAATGTTTCAGAAACATAGTTAATAATTTACAATAAAACTTTTTTTACTTGCTTATTTTTAAATTTATATTTAACTATTTGTAGAAATTAAATATAAAAATAGTAATTTCATATTTTGGATAAAAATATTATTATTATTTGGTAATTTAAATTTTATTTTTAGGGATAAATTCAAGATTACTAATATTAGAGTTAATGACCTTTATAATGGGGAAAGCTTTATTTTCAAAGAATTATTTTACTAATGTTGTCTAATTTTTAATCTAACAAATTAAATTGATATATTTTATATAATGGATATTATATTATGTCTAAAAATATATAAAAATATATTATCACTAATTGTATTGGTAATTATCACTAATTTTATATTATTTAGAAATTGAATTAGATTATATGGATATTAAATTTAGTTTATTAACACCCAAAGTTTTTAATAATGGATATATTATATTTTTAGTGAAACCTTAATTACTTAGTTAAAAACTAGTTAAAAAAGTAAAAACCAAAAAAGGTAAATGTTAGCACCTAAGAAAAAATGAATTAAAAAGATTTAAAACCAATGTTAAAATGATTTTTAGAAGGTTTATAAACCTTAAATCACCCCAAAATCAATTATGTATTACTTTTATAACCATTGATCCTTGAATAGTTTCATTCCATTATTGAAAAATATTGGGTGTTCACAAACATTCCATTTCCTTCACTTATAAAAGGGGATCACATTCACCCATTCAAGTTACACAAACGCTTCTAAATATCTTTTAAACTTATACCAATTTTAATCTCCTATAATTCCAAAATATTAATTAAATCCCTTAATCCCTATATTTTATCTTAAGACCTTTATTTACAAGGATAATTTCAAGAGAATGTTCAACGTCCTAAAGTGGGCATTTCTTAATCTTTCTCTTCTTAGTCTATCCCTAAAACAAATACTAAAAATATAAATATAATTACCTTAGAATCATTGTCATACTGATTTTTATTATCTTATTTATGTAATTATTATTCATTCCTTCCCATCCACATAGAAAAAAAAGAATGTTGATTGTGTGTTTGTAAAAACTACGGCCTCCATAAAGCGATGTCTTCTTCTTTTCTCCACTTCCTTTATTCACTGTTTATAAGGAAAAAAGAAATAAATAAATGTGAAATATATAATATATTTATTATTATTAAGTCAAAAATCATAATTCACCTTTATTTGCTCTCATTAATTGGGAAATGAAAACAATAACAATGTGTTGTGCGAATTACCGCCTCCACAAAGTAATATATCTCATGTTTCATATATTTAATTTATTATTTATTAAAATATACTAAAATTTGATTACCTAACATAAAAACATCAAATTAATTTCATTATTCTTCTATAAAAATGATATTATTCCAAAACAAACCACTCTCATAACTATAATCATCCATTAATTGTGGTATGTGCATATTTGGGTCGATTTTACCACCTACTTGAACAATGATGTAAAATATTATCATGGATGACTATGAAAGATAAAATAATAATATTAGTATATTTTAGTAATAAAATAATTATTTTTATGGTTTCTAAAGGGTATTTAAATTGTTTAACTTATTATTAAAATATCACCTTCGATCGATAAAATTACAAAAATAAGCTGACATTGATTCCATTTTCATAAAACACAACCAAAAGACTTATGGAATGATATAAGAGATTTATAAATAAATATCAGTAATATATTATATTACCTAAAACTATCTAGGAATTTTAAACTCTTTATCAAATAATTGGTACCAATATCATCATTATAAAACACATGCTAAACAATTAAAGTTATTAACATCGATAGTGAAAATAAGATGTAACTAACTAATATATTCATAACAAATAATCATAAATATTATATATAAAATCAAATAAATATAAATTAGGTTCTAAAAATATAATATTAATATAATTGTGTTTGTTTTATAGTGTATTCAAGTGCTTTAGTGGAAGTTGGCAATTAAGGGAAGGGTTTTTAATCTCAATTTCCCCCCATTGAGACATATTTCTAATTTTATATAATGTTTTCTTTTTTATGATATATCTAATACCAATTTAATATTTTTTTAATCATGATAATAACATTATTTATGTTATTTATTGTTTCATTTCAAATTTTATCCTTCAATGGGTTTTTTATTTTAATGTTTCTAAATTCGTAAGTGATATTTTTTCCTATTTCAGATTCCAAAAGACATGTTTAATATTATAATCCCTATTTTTTTAATATAGTGACTTAAATATCATATTTTCTTTAAGTATAATGAATATGTTTTCATTAATTATATTTTATTTTAATATTATCCATATTATGATCTTTTTATTCATACATTACCATTACCATATGGGTGTTTTCTTCTATATTTATCTTCATTGAGATATATTTTTTATTCTCCACTTGTTTTCTTTTTGTGGAGTGTATATTGGTCATTGATTAATTTATAAATACCCTCATATTTTTTATGTTGGGGAATAAACTCATGGAAATCCATCATTACCTTAGTTTTTTCAAATCATCTTATGTTATAGGCTTGAGTTTTCTTACAATGCCTTTCCGTTGTGAATATCATATTTTTCATTACATTTTTTAAAGGTAGTTAACCTAGATAGACATATATAAATTTATTGATAAACATGATGACTTAAATATATAATATTACCCTATATGGTGTTAGTTTTTGGATTCTTACATAAAAAAATATTCTACTTAAGGATTTTTGAAATATTGACGATCAGTAAAATTTCCATTCTGATACAAATGTTTATTGACAACTCCAGAAAATTAATTTCTTATTATCTAACCACCCACATTATTTCTCCATATGAAGTATATGAAAACCCAAATATTTTATAAACATTATTTAACGACTTATTACATAATTAAATTATTTGAAACTCCATAAAAATGATACAAAGGCTTTATTTAAAACTCCCTAACAAGCCCTTAAAATCCATTGATCTTCAAATACTGCATGGGATAACTTGGGGATGTACATAATAAAGAGATGAAATATAAAGCTCAGTAAGTGAATAATAAAAGAAAATAATAAATTAATGTAGCATATGTGAGTAAATGGGTATAACATGGTGACATAAAATGGTGAGAATAATAATCAATAATGTCAAAGCATGACATAAGATAATGATATCAAGGCATCATTGGAATGTTGAAACAACATAAAACATGACATATTAAGCATAAGTCAAGGGTGAATGCTAAGATATCGTAATATAGTTTGATTATTATCACCACCCATGAACCATACATGGTTTTTCATTAGATAAATATATTATCCAATATATTGTACAACAATATAATTTTGGGCCCACTCGTCACATTCATATCATGTACATACATTTGTGTGCCGCATTGACCATATAACATAAGAACATATTTACTCAATTTTAATACCAACATTAAGTATTAATGGGTACATACATGGAATTAACAAATAAAAAAGGAACAGTTACATCTTGATGATTACCCTTGAATGGAAATGGGGATTGGTATTCACAACGCAAAGGTTTGACATGGAAAATCATGGGATTATTTCAGAATCATAACAGGTTTTTGTAAACATGAATAAAAGGGATTAATGTGATTTAAATGTGGTATTTTATTATATGGGAATAATATTACAAATAAACGGGTGTGTAAAAACATATTCCAATACACATAATTTTAAATTAAATGGCTCAATACAAAGAAAGTACATTTATAAACATGAAGAGGAAAAAATCCATTACTTGAAAGGATTCTTCTAAAATATTTTTAAGAGCTTCTTTAGAGCTTTGGAACACATTTGAAGTGATTTAGAGAGTGATAGGTAGAGTAAATTTATAATATATTTTTTTTAGAGAAAAGGAATGGGATACCATGTGGGTATTTATAGAAAATTATGGGGGAATTCTTTATTAATTTTTAATTTTATGTTTTAGAGTATAAGTGATAAAACAATGAAAACCATGAATCTTTCCATGAGTTTTTACAATTATTTATTCCAAATAGGCATGTCTTTTTATATTTTATTAGGCTAAGAACCTAAATCCTTAAAATAATATCACCCATTATGTGGAAATGATTCATGTTCACAACGAATTGATTTTAAAACTATAAAATATAATATAGGTTTTACAGGATTCATTAATGATTTAAAAATTTAATCAAATAACATCAAAAAAATTCAATGGAAAGCCTATTTATTGTCATTAAATATCTTTATAGTATTTATTTCATCAATTTTGGTATATTATGATGTCATAATACATAAAATATATTTATACTGAATTTAATTTTTACCCAAAAGTCCAACTGTCATATAAAATTTGTGAAAAAATTACTATTGGATAATTTAGGCATGATTATTTACGAAATAATATTTATTTTACTGAAATAATTTAATAAATATAATAATTAAAATATTTAATTAAATAACCTTATTCATTATAAAATTATAGTTTTTATTACACTAACAACTTTATGAACTTTATAAAATTTACACTATACTTTATTAAGTTATATTGTCATTTATATTTAAATAAATATTATTTAATTAAAATATTTCATAAAAATTAAATTTATTTCAAAATTCTTGAATTTAACAAAAATTGTGTTTTAATTGAAACTATATATTTCCCAAAAATATAATTTTGATTCATTCATATAAAAATATAGTTTTTATTCAATTCATTATATGATCCTGTGTATATTGTAATAATGAAAAGAGAGATATATAATCATTTTTTTATTACAATTATTCTATAAAAATTCATTCTATTAGGGTCTAGATATATAAAACCTTATTACACCAGTGTACTTTCTATGGGTGAGGTGTGTGATGAAAATATTTTTTAGTGTAGTTTCGTGAGAATGGTTTGGGATGTGATCTCAATAAACATGAAATTTTCCCAAAAAATCTCTCTCATGTTTCATTTATTGAATCACAACTAGGGATTAATCAAGGGAAAAAACCAAGGATTTCATATCCCTCAGAATCTCTAACAAATGGGCTTCATAAGGTATGATATGATTGGTTGAGGCCATCATTGTTTCCATCCATGTCAATTAGACTTTATCATAACCCTTAATTTATAATAATCTTAATGGTCACTATAGAATGAAAACATTATCAGCGGTTATGATGTTCAATGGTATTTTAAGACTGATAGAAAAATTATATCCCTATACTGTAATTTTTCTAAATTAAAAAAATTAAATTGTAGTGTTTGTGACCTATACCACTACATTTCATAATAAGGAATTTACTTATTCAGAAATAGAATTTAATTTATGAATGTTTGGGACATTACATTATTCATCCTTTATAAATTCTTCCCTTGAAATTTCATTTCTTACACTAAAGAAGATATGGGTACTTTTTTTTCATCACCTCATATGATTACTATGTCACCTCCTCAAACTATTGGTTCTACCATAATACTTTGACCATGTGATTTATATTATTTTGTATAACTTGGTATCCATGATATAAGATATTTATCAGAAACTCCTCATATTAAATATCATTTTCCAAAGGTATCGCCTCAAGATTCAGTATATGTAAGGGGCAGGTTTCTTCTTCTATAAATGGGATTCAAGGAAAAAATTTGAACTTAAGATAAGTTAGGTGGGAGTACGAGTCGATAGAACACAAATTCAATGTGATCAAGGATATCAAAGGGGCCAATAAATCTTGGACTAAGAATTCCCATATTACTAAACCTCATAAATTTATTCCATAGTGATATATAAAGGAACACTTTATCTAACCTCACATTCCATGTCATATTAATGATAATCTATGAATCTTTTAGGTATAATTTTCATAGATTTCATATAATGATGGATGATTTGAACCTTATCTCACATATCTTGGATAATATTAGGTCTTATAGTCTTTCTCTCTCCAACTACATCCCATTGTATTGGAGTTTGACACCTCTTCACATAAAATTCCTCAGAAGGTTCCATTTTAACACTAGAATAGAAACTATATTTATACGAGAACTCCAATAGTGGAATGTTCTTATCCCAAAATCCTTATAAGGCCATTAAACATGATCTAATCATAAACTCAATATATTTTTGTAAAGACCTGGAAATTTCAAGGATTTTTTTTTATTTGTTTGAAATTTTACGAGTCTGTGGCTTCTGACGGCACTTGATTCCGAGGCCCGGTGTGCCCGGAATCAATTTCCGAAGTTCATCTCGGGTACGTTTAGTAAACGAACGAGTGTGTTTTTCTATCTCTTAAACCACTGCTCGAAATTAAAATCTGAGGGCACCGATGAACTCGCAACACCGGTAATTGCTTAAGGTAACCTTTACCGCAGTAATGTTTGTGCGGGGGGAGAAATTTTTTTTGGGTTTAATTAAAGAAGTAAATAAAATTGTTGTACAGTTTTATTCTTTATCTAAGGAGGTTAATACCTCCCATGGGAAGTTATTGGTGGGGACCACACCCACCCAACCTACCATGTGTTGATAATTAAAATGTGGGGCCCACACGAGCCCCAACTTTCCACCTCCCCCTAAACTCCTTAACCATCTTCAAACTCCCCCATTAAACTCCCATGTTAATGTTGACAACTCTCTCATTTATGAGACCTCTCACCTCCTCCTCTCTCCCTCTTAAATTCTTGCCAACATGTCCTAATTAATGAGATGAGTCACTTAATTTAATTAATTAAGTGGTTGGATTTTGAATTTTAAAATCTTTGGGATGTGAATAAAAATAATATCATGAGATATTATTTTGAGTTGGAGCTTTTGGTGTGTGGAGAAACTTTGGTGAAGTTCTTGAATTCTTTTGATAGAACTCTTGTGTGAAGAAGATGAGAACTTCCCACCGACGAAGAATGATGCCTCTTCAATGAAGAACACCACTTCCACAAAGAATGACGACGCACACCGACGTCGTCTACGAAACCTCACCCCGCGACGCCATCTTCCGCGATGCCCGACGTACAACGTCAATTTTTGAGGTAGGGGTTATGTTCAATTTTTAATGGATTAAAAATTGTGCCTCGGTACATTGTTGTATAATATTATTTTCTCCGATCTATTGTTATCGCTTAACTGAGAGGTAGCGGGCCGAACAAACATGGACTGATGACCCTCCGTTTCAACTTGATTATTATTGGTATTGGAGATCTGAGGTGGAACACAGAAGATGCCGGCAGCGCAAGGGCCGTCGTCGCACATGCAAAGAAAGTCGCGGCCAAGCGGGCTGTGGTGGAGGAAGCACGACGTTGTCGCACCGTGCCGGGGATGCGGAGCCACGGCTGGCCACGGTGGAGGAAGTCGGCACTATCGCATCGATTGTGCAGCGGGAACTGTGACCCGCTTAGTAGGCCGTTTCGGTGGAAGAACCGGACGGCCTGTCGGTCGGCCGGGCGAAGGGAAGCCGCGGTGACAGGAGGGCGCCGCACTGGAGAACCTGCGGCCCGCCATGCGTGCCGCTTGTTCCAAAAGGTCGGCCGGTTTGGGCAGGGCGGCACCACCGGTTCGGGAAGCTGGGGGACCGGGCCCCCTCGGACCACTCGGCCAGCTGGCCGAGCCAGCCGGGCCGTGCGCCCGGCCAGGATGCGCTTAGCCAAACTGCGTCGAGCCGCGCCAGGCCGAGCCGAGCTGGGCCGCGCTAAGCCGGGCCGGGCCGGGTCGCGCCCCGCCGGGCTGGGCCATGCCCCTTCGGGCCGGGCCATGCCCCTTTAGGTCGGGCCACACGTTTCATCGGGCCAGTTCGACCCCCTGCCGGGTCGGACCCACCAACTCTGGGTTGACCCGACCCGTCAGCCCACCGGGCTTCACGGGCCAGGCCTGTTTTTACTTAAACGTGAATATCATGAAGACCGCGCATCCGATCGATGCGAATTCTGTGGCACTGGGACCCTCACAACGAGGCCGTCCTTTTGCGATACTCTAAGTGTGTTTTGGACGAATTTGTAAAATGGATGGGTTTGGAACGAGTGTAATTCCAACCGGGCCCTCCGAGAGGAAACGCTTATAACATAAGGACCTGACGTCTGATTGACGTGCCGTCAACTATGTCGGATTCCTCCTGATGAGACAGTTCTTTTGGAACACTTCACTTGAGGTTTGGATGCAGTTGGATTATGGCCTGGTTGGATTGTTTCTGAAATCCAACCGGGCCCTTGGATCGAAATTGCTAATAACTCACAGACCGGGCGTCCGATTGACGCGTCGTCTGTTGCGTTGAGACCCCTATGTCAAGGCGGTCCATTGAGATACTTACACATGAGATTATGTAACCCTTGGAAGTATCGACCAATAGATCATGGAGCGGATCCTCCCGGAGGCGAGCGTACAGAGTGCGGAGACCTAGTAGCTGTAGACCTGATGACTTCTTGACCGATTCGACTCGGAGTGATTCGATTAGCCCAATGAACAGAGTGCCCGGTATTTGGCGGCAAACCCACATCAGATGGAGTGCCTGGTAGTTGGTAGCAGACACATGGTACTCGATAGGAGTAGTACCTCTGAAAGCTATTAGGGGGAGTGACCAATATTTGGCGGTAGACCCACAGCAGACAGAGTGCCCAATATTTGGCAGCAGACCCTCGGTACTCGACAGGAGGAGTACCTCAGCAGTCTAAGGTTAGTGAGTAGCGCCACATAGTCGTGACGGGGCCACTCTACTCGACTAAGGAGGAGTTCTCCAGCAGTTGTGGTTTTGATAATGAAAATCCTAGTTTGAGCTGAGTCAATGACCTTTGTGTTTACCTCATTGTTGAGATGGGTTACTTGATAACTTATGTATATGTATGGTCATATACCTAAGTAAAGGTTATCTGTTGAGATATTTCTTTGTGGTTTATCCTTGTTGGTTTTAGTGAGACCTTGAGGGTCTCGGGGTCCCTACTAAGTATCGTTATACTCACTCCTGCACGGGATATACCCGCACCTCGTTGTGTTGGTTGCAGACAACAGATAGCATTGATCGTGGTAGAGGCTTGTAGAGCTGGATGGTACCTGGAGGTGGAATTCATGACGAGACGGTACCCAAAGGAGGACTTCACGACGAGACGGTACCCGGATGTGAAAGACGGGCGTGGAGAGTTGAGGTGGCCATCTGTACCTACCCTTCAGGTAGGAACTCTGAAGGATGATCCAGGAGCATCTCGACACCTTCCTATTGTTTTGTCTATTCCTTGTACTTTACTGTTGGGCTTGTATTCCGGACCTTTTGTACTTCCATCACACTTTTTATACTGATTACTTAGTGTTTGATTCCACTTGTACTCTCGTTGTGTGTGTTTACGTTTTGTAAAGGAAATTCCTTCCCTTTTTATCAGGATTTACGCCTTTGGTGCTAGTCTCCAGCCCTTGGCCTATGGAAAGTGGGCTTGGGGTAGTCACGGCACAGGCCTCGAGGACGGGTTGTGACAAATTGGTATCAGAGGAGTCGGTTATACAGTAGAACTTATAACTCTAATATTTCTTTTCTGTGGAGAAATAGTGTTAATGGTACCGAGTGTGGTTTTCAGTTCAGGGAGTCCATTGTTGGTGTGGCGGCCGACGTATCCATACACTAGGACCCTGACTTCTGATTTCCGACTCAGTGCATGAAAACACTGATTGCGTGTGTGTTTTCAAAAGTTTTCTTAAATTCATCTCAACCAGGTCAGCTCACCAGGTTTAAATCGTTTGAATGTGTCGCATCTGTTCAGGATGTCTCCACACAGATAGTCAGTTAGAGTTCCGAGAGTGTACTCGATGATGGCCCACCGAGCGATGAGGCTCCGGTGTAGGGCCCTATTTCTATGTTGGCACCTTCGGGTGGTGTACCAGCAGCACCACCACCCGTTAGGTAGCAGATGCCACCGTCCATACTAGTGGACGGTGCACGCTGACAGAGCGTGTTGCACGAGTTACAGCAGCAGAGGCCTCCAATGTTACGAGGCGAGGCAGATTCCCAGGTAGCAGTGGACTGACTGGAGGTGATTTCTAGAGTTCTATGCCTAGTTTAGACACTAGTAGAGCAGATGGTGATCTTGGCTACTGGTGTTTTCTAGTGATTGGCCATGAGGATGGTCGGCATAGTGATGGTACTTTGGTACATGGACTGATGACTGAGATAGTACCTTCCGATAGTGTGCCAGTTATATCACTACCTATTGGTCAGCAATTTCAACCAGTGGTACCGGTTGATGACACATGTAGTTTCAGTGCCTTATAGGTGTTTCAGCATCAGATACCCCTCAGGTTCCGAGGTGAGCCTGGCTCATAGGCGGCTGAGGACTGGCTTGAGGAGGTGGCTGAGAGTTTTCTAGGGCTTATACAGCTTCAGCAGGATGACATGTCGGTAGCTGAGTAATCATCGAGGCCTACCGATCATTCCTGGTATTTTAGGACTACGTTACGAACAATGCTCTAGGGATTGGACTTCTGAGCGAGGTGTGTTTAAGGACATTCGAGCCATCACCTTTACTCTATGCATTCCTACTTATGTTAGGGTGCTAGATAGAACCTTTGTGTTTGAGAATTATTTGGCTGAGTGGATACAGCCAGTGAAGGTTAGTAGTGGGAAAGAAGGAAATTGGCACCAGTCTTGGAGACTAGGGCATGTAAAATTTCTTATGAAGAGGAAGTGTTAAGGATAGGTGAATCTGAAAGTAGCACACGTGGAGGCAGAGATAGGAGGGTAGGGGAAGAGAGTAGCTTCATTCGGTCCAGGAGAGTTACCCAAGGGCTCTAGGAATGATTTGAGGTACGGTCTGTGTCTACTACTAGCTGTCAGAACAATGGACATTGATACGAATCTTTCCTTCCTTCCACGAATCTTATCCCAGACCTAGAGTTTTCGGTTAATTCGTTTACTTGACCCTCACGTCTAGAGATACCTTTGGGAGGAGACTCGAAAATCACGCTTACGTCGATGGTGTGATCTGACCCTTGAGGTGAGAGTTTCAGTTGTAACCTCTTGGTGGCAGCATCGAGGTCTTACGACGTTAGTTTGGGTATGGGCTGGGCAACTATAGTTCATACACAGAATGACAGTATTAGGAAAAAAGGTTGTGGTTTACCTACAATGTTGGGATGGGTTTTCCTTGGTCGGTGAAAAGGAAACCCCAGGCAGCACAGGATAGAAACATGCATAAGTGGGTGCAGTCGATCACTCATGAGTCAGCCAAATTTAGATCTGTGCCAGACTTCTCCTGAATTGCTGCACCGCTTTTAGCTTTTACGAAGAAGGGGAAACTCTTCATGTTGTCAGAGAGACGCCAACAGAGCTTTACAGGAGGTGAGGCATAGGTTGACCAGTGCACCCATCATGTGGCTACTAGAGAAGGTGCAGATCATCCCTAAGAAGATGAAGACTGCACAAAGCATATAAGTGTCCTATGCTAATAAGAGACGGAGACTAATGGAGTTCGAGGATGGAAACCATGTCTTCCTACGGGTCTCACCTCGACGAGGTCTACATATTTTTGGCCGAGGCGGCAAGTAATATCCAAGGTTCATCAGAACTTTCCAGGTCCTCATCAGTATAGGCAAGGTGGATTACATCTTGACTCCTCCAACATAGTTGCACCGGGTGCATGATGTCATCCACGTATCTCAACTAAGTAGATGTGTGCACAACCTAACTGTCATCATCAACCACTGAGAGCTGGACATCGATGACGAGGCGACTTTCACGGGGTTCCAGTAGAGGTTGAGGATCAATAGGAGTGGGTCCTACATTGATGGTCGATTCCTCTTGTGCACTTCCTCTGGAAGCACAAGAACCTCTAGGAGAGAACATGGGAGCGGGAGGCTTAGTTGCGTGCTCGGTACCTCCTTTAGTTTCCCTAGTTTGTGTTATTACTTTACGGAGATGTAAAGCCCTGATGTGGGAGTAATTTAAAGACCCAGAAATTTAAATGAAATTTTTTTCGTAATTTATTTGGAATTTTACGAGTCTGTGGCTTTTGACGACACTTGATTCGGAGGCCCGGTGTTCCCAGAATCAATTTCTGAAGTTCAGCTCGGGTAAGTTCAGTAAACGGACGAGCGGGTTTTTCTATCTTTTGAACCGGGCCGGGCTGCACCGCATCGGGTCGGACCTCGCCCCGTCAGGCCGGGCCGCACCCCGCTGGGCCGGGATGGGCCGCACATTTCATTGGGCTAGTCTGACCCCCTGTCGGGTCGGACCCGCCAACTCTGGGTTGACCCGACCCATCAGCCCACCGGGCTTAACGGGCCGGGCCTGTTTTCACTTAAACGTGAATAACATGAAGACCACGCGTCTGATTGACATGCCGTCTATGGAACTGGAACCCTCACGATGAGGCATTCCTTTTGAGATACTCTAAGTGAGTTTTGGATGAATTTGGAAAACATCCGAGTTTGGAACGAGTGTAATTACAACTGGTCCCTTGGAGCGGAAACACTTGTAACTTTAGGACCAGACGTCTGATTGACGTGTCGTAAACTATGATGGATTCCTCTTGATAAGACGGTTCTTTTGTAATAATTCACCTGAGTTTTGGATTTAGTTGGAGTATGACCGAGTTGGATTGTACCCGAAATCCAACCGGGCCCCTGGATCGGAAATGCTAATAACTCACAGACCGGGCGTCTGATTGACGCGTCGTCTGTTGCGTTGAGACCCCTATGTCGAGGCGGTCCTTTGAGATACTTCCTCCTGAGATTATGTAACACTTGGATGTATCGACATGTAGCTCATGGAGCAGATCCTCCCAGATATGAGCGTACGGAGTGCGGAGACCTAGGAGTTGTAGACCGGACGACTTCTTGACCGATTCGACTCAGAGTGATTCGATTATCCTAGTGGACAGAGCACCCAATATTTGGCAGAAAACCCACGGCGGACAGAGTACCTGGTAGTTGGAAGCAGACCTGCTGTACTAGACAGGAGGATTACCTCTGTAGGCTATTAGGGGGGAGCGCCCAGTATTTGGTAGTAGACCCACAGCGGAAGGAGCGCCCGGTATTTGGTAGCAGACCTGTGGTACTCGATAAGAGGAGTGCCTCAGCAGTCTAAGGTTATTGAGTAGCACCTCAGAGTCATGACAGGGCCACTGTACTCGACCTAGGAAGAGTTCTCTAGCAGTTGTGGTTTCGATAATGAAAATCTCTGTTTTAGCTGAGTCAATGACCTTTGTGTTTACCTCATGATTGAGATGGGTTACTTGATAAATTAGGTATATGTATGGTCATATACCTAAGTAAAGGTTATATGTTGAGATCTTTCTTTGTGGTTTATCCTTGTTGGTTTTAGTGAGACCTTGAGGGTCTTGGGATCCATATTGAGTATCGTTATACTCACCCCTGCACGGGCTATGCCCGCACCTCATTGTGTTGGTTGCAGATGACAGACAACACTGATCGTGGTTGAGGATTGTAGAACTGGACGGTACCCGGAGGTGGAATTCATGATGAGAAGGTACCCGGAGATGGACTTCACGACGAGACGATACCTGGAGGTCACAGACGGATGTGGACAGCTGAGGTGGCCATCTGTACCTACCCTTCAGGTATGAACTCCGGAGGACGATCCAGGAGCAGCTCGACACCTTCCTTTTGTTTTGTCTTTTCCTTGTAATTTACTGTTGGGCTTGTATTCCGGACCTTTTATACTTCCATCACACTTGTTATACTGCTTACTTAGTGTTTGCTTCTTCTTGTACTTTGGTTGTGTGGTTTTACATTTCGTAAAGGTAATTCCTTCCATTTTTATCAGGATTTACGCCTTTGGTGCTAGTCTCCAGCCCCTGTCCTATGGAAGGCGGGCTTGGGGTAGTCACAACATGGGCCCCGAGGACGGGTCATGACAATTTTTAATGGTTTTATCTAATTAACCATCTATATTAGGGTGATATGTATTACTGAAACTCATATTTATATACACCACTTGTGTAAGGATTTTCTATAATTTTGAGGCAATCCTAAGATATCAATTAGATACAATGGAGAGTGGCACTCCATGAAGTATTACCACCTCTATATTTCATATCATTATGAGTTGGCTGAGCAAGAAATATTTATTGGTAGAAATGAAATATGTTGAATTTATAAATTGATCAACTACCACCCAAATAAAATTATTGAATTAAGATGTATTGGGGAGTCCTATGATGAAATCAATTGTTATGTTTTCCCATTTCCATATAGGTATTAGAAATGGTTGTATCATACCCTTAGACTTATATCATTTATCCTTGACTTTTTGGAATACCAAGAATCAATATACAAATTCTGTAGTCTCTCTCTTCATGTTATCTATAATGTCACAGCTCTGGATGTCACTGAACTGGTGCCCCATACCCGGTTGTCCACATGGCCTCAAGCACATTTCCCCAAATGACAGAGGTTGTTGACTAGTAGTGAAGTCCTATGGTGTGATAGTGTTGAAACTATTCCCTTATTGGCAGAGTGTAACATAGAGGAATAGTAATATAGAATAGGGAAATCAGTGAACAACAAACAACTGAAATAAACAGCAGAAAACTGATAAGGTAAATAACTAATCATCATTCAATACAAAAGATGATGCAACATGTCACATGTGCTAGGAATGTAGTCAAACAAGTACACTACATTTGTATACAATATATGTCTAAAACACACAAAAGAAACAAAATAATCTAAGAAGCATTGCAAGCCTTGACTCGGTCTCATGCTCTCCTTCTCCTAAACATCAAATCAAGTACCAGTATAAGGGTTCTTTCCCTGATCCAAACATCCAATAATATAATATATTTGGGATGAAGGCATGACCCAAACAAGGTGTGAGACTAAATCCCAGTAGGAAACCACCAAAGATCTATACAGATCTGTCAGTGAATATATATATATAATAGGTAGTGTATAATAATGAAAGAAGTAAACAGTAGGTACTTAGATGTAAGAACAACTAATGTCTAAGAAGACAATGCAATAAAGTATCTGCGAAGACTAAATCCAAGATTGTGCTTTAGATTGACAGACACATAAATAGTCATTTCATTTCATTATTCAGTTCCCTACTAAGTCTGTTCCTGGAATCCTAGTGTGGAAAAAAGTATTACTCTTGGTGTGTTTAACCCAAACCATATAACTATGCTATAACATTACACCAAACTGGATCAAAACCATCTATATGAGCATTTCAGCAGTCAATCTGGCTCGGAACCTGGGGTATAATAATTTCATCATGTGCCAAGGTTAAAACCTGATGTATAAGAATTTCCTCATGTATCGGGGCCAATATATGTGAATATGAATTTTAGTATAAAGACAACACATATAACTTACACTATTATGTGGCAAACAACATAATAACTCACGTGGGAAAAACATTCAATCAACCAATTCCATTCTGAATAGCCCATAAAAATATATTCAAAGGCATGACCATAGGAATTCTAGCTTAAATTGATCAACATTGATCATCTAAGGAAAAAGACAACCATGAGGTGGCCTCAATCCAGACTAATAATCTCAAACACACCTTATAATCATTTAATAAATTACCTAATCAACATTAGGTAACAATATAGGTCAATATTTCTTTTAGGTGACACCCAAAAATGGGTGGGCGATACTCTGGAATATATAAAAAACCTTTCATTAAGAAAAAGGCATAAGAACCCCATCCTCATCGTAGTACGAGACTCGTTGTCTAGCATCAGGATTTGATTCAACCTAGAACCGGGTAGATCTACCAAACGAGCAAAAACACTCAATCCATGATAACTCAATCGAGAGAAAAAATCAGGAATAAAGGCTCAATAGGAATCTATTACTCATTGAGATGATTCCAACCGATCTAGCGATGTTCAAATCAAATATTGGACAACAAAACAATAGGAAAACCGCTTTTAGATTTTCGATCACACGTTGCTCATAGAACAGTGTTTTCTTTTTTCCTTATGGAAAAATTATATACTGACATACTTAGTAATCAATTAAAAAAGTACACGACATGTAATTTAGACTACATGTTGTTTCCATAAAAATTTGGACTCGTCCATTATGGGGATGTGTACCCAGATTATATGGCATGTAGCCGAACATACATGACTTTACCTATAAGTACATGATGTGTAGTTCCTAGTCATTTCATGTAACCGGCCTACAACCATCCCTTAACCTATCCCCCCCCCCCCCATTTTCTAAAGCATAAACAGAATTCGAAAGATCCATACCAAAAAATAAGAATGGGGTCCATATGTTATCACACCATAAGTTTTTCTTAAAATCACTATACATCATAGTGATTACTAGATAAATAGATAATAATGGGATATACGTATAATATATAAGTTACCTATTATATTTAGGTTTTAATGGGAAACATATCTGGGTTCCAAAACATACAACTCAATATTTCTCAAATTTTAAATCTGGAATTTTCTACCTTTCTCTATATCTCATCATCAGCTTTTTGGGCTTCCTTGACCCTCTCAAGAATGAATGATTGAGATATTAGTTAACAAAGGGAGGATGATGTTCCTTATATGATTCCCATGTCTATCCATTACATGTAAAATAATATTGGATCCTTTTCAATCATCATCATTGGTAGGGTTTCAAGATCTTTTCTACTCAGAGCATATGCCACTTTATTTTCATTAAATGTTTGGTAATGAATTGAATAATTATAATCCTTGATTGGCTATAACCACCATCATTGGATTATATTGAGATCATTTTGTGTGAATATATACTTGAGAATTTTATGATCCGTATATATGTCACACTTCTCCACAGAGAGATAATGTTTCTAAATCATCAAAGTGATGATCACTTTGGAAAATTACATATCATGTGTTGGACATTTACTATCATGGATATTCAATTGGTGGGAGGTAAAAACTAACACATTTTCATCTGGAATGATCAAAATATTTTTCCAATGGATGGAAATGGGAGAATAGGTATGGTGAGTATCCTCTTATTAAACTCTTTAATTATCTATCCTCATTCATTAGCCCATATAAAATTCACTCTCTTCCTAGTTATCTTGGTTTTCTTGTCTTGAAAATCCTGATAATTTTCTTATAAAAAAATAATAATACCCATATATTCCAATGAAAATATGGATCTCCATCACATATTTTGGCATGGTTCATCCTAAAATTGAATTTTTCTTCAAAATATCTATTGATATCCGTTTTTCTGATAACATACCCTATGAATGTTATTTAATCCATTAAAAATCCATTTATTGTACTTTTTATTCAAATTTTTCTTTCACAAGGTTTTCAATAAAACATTTAAATACACTTCATGGTCCACCTTTATTTAAAAGTATATAAGAATATCAACTATAAATACTACCACAAATTTATCAAGGTATTTCCTAAATACATTATTCATTAATTCCATAAAGATATTTAGAGCATTAGTGATGGCATGCAAGATTAATAATTATGATGGCATGCAGGCTCTCTTACTCTCTAATCCTTGGTGGTTTTTTTCATCAGTTATCATCGACAGACCTTGGATTAAGGCATTGGTTCACATAGTTTCATTCATATTTTTTTGTTACAACATTGGATAAAATGGTAAGGGTTGACTGGAGCATTCCTTTATCCATCACATTGGAGGTTTTCTCCCTTCAAAATTCTATAGCTAGGTTCACTTCCTTCCCACACCAAAATAATTTACTTGTCCTCTTCATGAAATTTCCAGGATTCTTTTTCCCACAATATATTACATCACATTGGTTATTTACTCGATTCCTCATATTTCCATCCATTCACTAAAATAATGGGAAAATATGGGAAGATAATTTTAAAAATATTAAACATATAAAAGGGAAAATATGAACACGAAAGAGATAAATACTAAATCGAATGTATTCCTTAACCTATGAATTTATAGTTTTAAATATAAGTAATACATGGACTATTTTTTAATACAAAATTTCATAGTAATTCTTTCCATTCACAGTGGTTTGTAAATAGTTTTTCAATTTACCAATGCATATCCCTTGAGAGTTTCAAAATAGGTGTGTATAAAAAAATATTTGTTGTACACCAATAGATGAGAAAGTTAATACCCAATGTTCCCTTTTAGGGTTATTACCCCTTATTATAACTATGCCAGAGTCACATCCACTTGTAGTATCAAGAAAAGGTTTTTTTTTAGAAACCACTCGCTTTATAATTTCCCAAAAATTAGAGACATTTTCTTATGTTTAGTATTATACCTATGGTTTTCACTATGATTTTCTAATCCTAATCTCCCAAAGAAACTAGACCTTAGTTTTCTACTAAATATGACAAAACGTATCTTTTATACACTTATTTCATTACTTATTATTTAAAGATACACATAACATAATCCTAAAAGATAGAGAGGCCTAGTTAATTTGGGTAATTTTATACATATCAAAATAACATAAAACAAGGATATAACAAAACAATTAAAACTCCATAAAATTAGATTAAAATACATTGATATTATATTACATTATGGGATAACCTAGGGATGTATATAAAAATGGGGTAAGCTATAAAGCCTAGTAGGGGAATAATCAGATCATAGCATAAAGTAAAAAAGTACATGCAAGTCGAGGGACATAACATGATGAGATAAAAATGTGAGAATTACAAAAAAAAAATATGAAATAATTACATAAGATGATAATTTCAAGGATTTATAAAATGTGGAAACAACATAAATCAAGAAATCATTAGAATAATTTAAGGCACAAAAGCCTTAACCCAGTTGGCGAGGACTCAACAAGAGAATCTAATATACCCGAGTTCATAATCGGATAGATATATATTTCTGGGATACTGTAGCAGTATTGTAGTAGGATCTATAGAAAATACTGTAGCAGGTACTTTAGCAGACACTATTCGGTACTATAGCTTCTAGAACTATTCATCTGTTTGGGCTTTTGGCCCACCAGGTTTGGGCCTCGGGTAATTTATGCCCTTCAATCCACCCAAGGCCTTCAGGACATTTAGGATTTCATGCCACATCAAGACCTTCGGGCCACCTCAAGGCCATCAGGCCACCACAAGACCCTTGGGCCACCTGAAATTGTGCTTAAATGATAAAAAAGACTCTAAATAGATCATTCTCCATATATGGATTTAGATCAGGCGCATTCACTAGAGAAGAAGATAAGAAGATTTTTTAGAAATATAGGGTATCTCATTGCCATAGAGACCATCCTATGTTTTTACGGAAAGTACAGAAGAATATCCATGAGAAGGTGGAGAGATGATATCACGATGAAGAAGGTGAGGGAGGATTTCTATGTATTGTCTCTATATTTCCTAAGACCTACTGGTCATGTAATCTCTAAGCCTATGGTCCTTGTAAGGGTTCCCCTTCATCCCTTTAAAAGGGGGTTATCAAAATTCAATATAAAAGAAGGCCTTCAGTCCATTCGGGTAAGCATATGTCAAGGATAAAAACCGAGTCATCATAACATAGTGTTAATAGGATTACTTCCTATACCCCATTCATGGTATCCTATTAGATAAAAAAATTACCTAATTATTTATAGGGATATATAATTTTGTCACATCTCTCACATTCATATCATGTACATGCATTTCTGTGCCACATAGACCATTTTTCCCCATTTTTAATCCCAAGATTAAGGAGTGAGGGATATATACATGGAATTCCCTAATAAAGGAAGGATAGATACATATATGTGAATACTCTTGAGTGGAAATGGGGATGGGTAATCACCACACGATGGTTTGGAATATAAAATTACAGGATAATTTTACTAGCATAGTATCTGTACATAAAGATTTATATAAGGGATTAATGAGAGTGAAATGTGGTATTTAATTACATGGGAATCATAGGAAAAAGAAATGGGTGTTTAAAAACATATTACAAAAAGGAAATTTGGAAATGCAATTTGATTAATATAAATAAAGTACTTGAATAAAGAGGATGTGGAGATAAACTCTTATTTGTGAGGTTTCTTTTAAAAGCTTGGGTGGATCTTATTAAGAGAATGGGAACATCATGGGATGGATTTATAGAGGTATAAGGAGAGGAATTACAGGCTCAATGATTTTTTAATGAAGAGTAATGAGATGTTTGGTAGTTATATATAAAAAAATGAGAGTGGAAATGTTTATTTATTTATAAACTAACGTTTTGGACTCTATGTGAGAAAATAAAAAAAACAAACCTTCCTAGGGGTTTTCCCATGGTATCAACAAAATAGGAGTGTTTTCAATATTTTGTTATTCTAAAAACCCAAATCCTTAAAATAAAACCATCCATGGTGTAGAAGTGTGTCATATTCATAATATATTTATTTTAAAACCTTCAAATATAAAATAAGGATTAGAGGATTCATTAACAGTTTTTTAAATTAGTCAAATAACAGAAAAAATATTATTTTAAAGATGAAACCTATTTTTGGTCATGGATGAATTTAATAGTATTTACTTCATCAATTTTGGGGTATTAAAATTTCATAATATGTTCTATATATTTGTACCATAATTATAGTTTACCAAAAAATTATACTATACTAAAAAATTATAAAGCATTCACCATTGTCTAATTTTGACATGTTGATTTCAAAAATAAAATATTTTTCCAAAATAATTTTCTAAATATTAATATTAAACTTAAATTAAAATAATTATTCATTGAAATATACTAGTTTTTATGACACTATCAATTTTATGAACATTATAAAAAGTACATTAGATTTAATTAAATTATATTATCATTTATGATTAAATAAATTTTATTTAATAATATATTTCAAAAACAATAATTTCAAAATTCTATAATTTATGAAAAGGAGTATTATCAATAAAACCGTATATTTATCAAAAATAAAATTTTGGTTTCTTCGTATCAAAATATAGTTGTTATTCAACTCATGATATAAACATGTGTATAATATAATAATGAATAGAGAATAATTAAATCAGTTTTTTATTAAAAATGAAATATAAAACTTCATATTTCGAGGGTCCAAATACATAACCCCATATTACACCAGTGTATTCTTTAAGGGTAAGGTGTGTGATGATGGTATTTTCTTTGAGTGGATTATAAAACACAATTCGAAAGGTGGTTTCAATAATATTGAGCTTCTCCCATAAATATTATTTCTTGAGTTTCATTGATTGAATCTCTACTTGAGCATAATTAATTGGAAATCGTATTGAATACATATCCCTCACAAACTTTTATAAATGGGATTTATAAGGTATGATCCTACCATTCGTGGCCATGCTTATTCTATTGGTTTCAATTTTACTTTATCATAACCCTTAAAATATAATAATCTTAATCATCACATTAGAATAGCTATATTATCAATCACTATTATTCTTAATGGTCTTTTAATCCCGATATACAAATTATGTTCAAATATTTTAATAATCCAAAATAAAAATAAATAAATAATGTAGTGTACATTATTTGTATGACTATATTTATTAATAAATAATTTATTCATTCAATAATGGAATTTCATTAATAAAAGTTTGAGTTATTATAGATTATGATCATTTATTTACTGGAAGAGTATTTATAGTTTCTATATTTGTATCTCAATATAAATGTTTATAGTTTACAAAGGCAAGTTGATCATGCATCGTATTGATATTTTTTTCTTTTATATGGAGAATTCATTGTACTTAAAAAAGTTATAAGTGGGGCCCAATATTATATATACCCTCGATGCATTGATTGGTATCCTGAGATAAAAGGCATGTGTATTTGATATATACCTACTCAATGTAATTATGATGTCTTTTTTGAAACATTTATTAAAATAATGATGTCTTGGTTGTGGAATTAGTGACAAGAATAATTTCTTGGATAAGACATTGATGGTAATGATCAACTTTTCATGCATTATGTATTCTAACACCATGAGTTCAGTTAGTTTTTTCCATGTTTTTATTTATATTGTTGACCATCAATTTTTTTTCAAGATCATGTTTTCAGTTATATTGAATTACTTGCTTATCATTTGTTCCTTCCATACTATTCCTATATAGTTAATTCCTTGATACATTTTAATATACGTTTTATCTTACTGATTGTTTTATCTCACTCTTATTATGTTTCTATTTCCATAGGATATAATGAAAATTATTACACATGATATTTCTAGAAGAGTATCATGTGTGGAGAAATTCATGGGATATGTTGAAGACTTATTCTTGATTAAGTAATTACTCATATAGTATAAAAATCGTCCATTTGATGATATAGACTAAAGAGTTTTTAGTTGAAAGTGTTTCCTATTGATATGAAACTCTAAACCTAGAAATTTCTTCAAATGTAATAGACTCAATAGTTTTTAGAGATATTGTAATTATTTATTGTAAAAGTTGCATCACTTCATTTCATTTCAATGATGGTATGTGAAGAAGGTGCTTATTAACACCATATTATAGGAATGCAAGTCTGGGGTGTCATAGATAGTATCAAATGAAGTTTTAGATAATTTTTGGGATTTGGTTTTCATCAATTGAAGATAATGAAAGAGTTATAAATGTCATAATGGTTTGATAAATTAAGTTTGATCGTAATTTAAAAGGTGTAGATAACCCTTAGGGATTGGTTGAGGCAGTATTAGATGCTTTAGGTTGTTTGAGGATTAAGATAAGAGAACATTAGATAAAACCCAATGGATGTGTAAATGGGTAGGAAAACATCCAAAATTTGGGAAAATTTTCGATTCTATGGCCTCATAGAAATTACATCCCTCTCTAGATACTGGAAATTGGATGCGATTATGGCATAAATGTACCTAGGGGGTAATCACCCTTATAAGGCTAGTTGAGTATCAACTCAATATTCAATATGGTGCTTGATTAGCAGTCGTAAGAATAAAAACCTATCGAGAAACTACCAGGATATATTATTTGGTTAAAAAAATTATATTTACAAACCATTATACAGTATTTATTATCTAAAATAAATAGGTTAACAAATATGAGATAACCCAATATAAATAAATCTAGATTGAACCGAGAGTGATTTAGGTTGAACTGAAAGATAATGTGATAATTTCAAAGAGTAATACTTTTTAAGGTAAAATTTTTCTTGTAATTATCTTTCAATAATTATATTATGGTGAAAAATTTTCATCACTCATTGTTAACTCCCTATGGTTTTATTAATAGATGAATCTTTTAGAAACCAAGTTAAAAAAGTATTACATGGAAAATAAAAAGATTTTACACATGATAAATATAATAAGGTAAGAGTTGGAGTATAAAATCCTATTATTATACCTATTTATCTATCATTAATTATGATTAACAATGTAAAAATAGTTATGTTTGCAAACACGTCAAATAAGATAGGCATGGAGTCTCATATAAGTTTAAATGATGAAGATGATGATGGAAAAAATATTCAATTTTCTTTATATCAAAAAATTCGTAAGAATTCATAAAGAAAATAATGGAAAGGAACTAGGAGATGTATTATATGTGGAAAATTAGTCTATAAAGCTACAAGTTTCATAATAATATAAATAAATCGATTAACATGTTGAGGGGAAAATACTTTTTCCCTAGTTTCACCTAAGATATTAATATGGACACCTCGTTTGATATTATATATTGATTTATTCCTATATTTTAAATATCCATAACAAATTTTATTAGTGAGTGATGAATAAAATTTTCATGATTTAATTTATTTAAGAGGGAATAATGTGACACCCAAATATTTTAAATTGTATTTTCCATTGAAAACTAACAAGTTTGATAGCTTGCTTCACATGAAACATTGAACCACAAAAAAAAACAAAAAATATATATAACTGTTAAAATGTTTTCATAGATTTGGGATATAAAAATAGAGTTAACATAATTATGAAATATACATAGACATAAAAATAAAGGTCATTACTGATACAATTTCGTTGATAAAATTCCATTATTGTAGCTAAATAACTCCAAATCATGATTTATTTTTTAAAATGAAACCTTTCTAACAATTGGTTTTTTATACACATAATCTTAATATACTTAATATATTTTTGATAAAATATATTATTGATATGAAAAATATGTTCACACTAAATTTGTTTTTTAATTTATAGGAAATAATAATATTAATAGATAATATTTTAAAATTGCATCTTCCTATAAAAATTGCTTTCATTATATATTGATGTTTTTATTTAGATGTTAAAGTCTCAAATTCTAGATTTTTAATTCAAAAAAATGAAACCCATTTTATTAATTTAGAATGATAATATTATTCAGCGATGAAATCTTGAGATTTTTTTTAAAATAATTTCTTTTATGTGAATAGTAAAAAATATGGATTTTTTTAATACTACCAATTTTATGAAATTATAATAATACAAGAATGGAATGAATAATTTAAACCTTTATTTTATAAAAAAATATTTATAATTATTTAAAAATACTATATTGTATTTATAAAACACATGTTTAACATTTTGGAAACCTATGTAATATTTTACTCTAAAAACTGTTTTTATTAGCTTATAATAAAAATTTGTTTTCATAAATTATAGAAATTAAATATAACAAAATGGATTTAATATTTTAGGACAACATATTCATATTATTTAATATGTTCAATTTCAGTTTTTAGTATAAAATAATTACTACTAAGATTAAAGTAAATGACCATGATAACAGTGAAAGTGTTATTTTTATAGAATTATTTTAATAATGTTTTGTTATTTTTTATATAATACATTAAATTTTTCCATAAAACACAAACCATATATTTTAAAATCATATTACACTCAATAGTTTTCTTAACATTAAATATCATGATTTATGAAAAATGTGATATTCTATAAAAATAATATTTAAATGCGTCCATTATAACCTGGCCGTTAAAATGGAAGTATGAATAAGAATAAAAAAATATTTAAAATATTTATAAAGTTTTTAGGTAATACAAATTTAATTATTATAAATTAATAAATATTCACACAATGTTCATTAATTATTATTTTTCTTAAAAAATAAGTTTTCATCAAAAATGGTTTTATGGTATTTTATGCATTAAAATTATAATTAATTCATACACTTTTTTGAAATTTTATTTGTGGTAATGATTTTTTTTGAAATAATCATGTTAATATTTTCATAGAATTAATTTTTAGTATAATTATGAAAATATATATTTTTAAGTGAATAGTAAAAAATACTAATTTTTGTAAGAGTGTAATTGTTTTCATTAAATAATGTAATTTAATAGTACAATTATGATTATTATTTGATCATAAATTAACTTACATATCCTTAAAATAATAATCAATATTATACTTAAATAATAATCAATATTAATTAATAATAATCATTATTAACTTAATAATAATCAATATTATACTTAATTTGGGTATAAGTTCATTTTAATAGTAATCAATATTAACTTAATAATAATCAATATTATACTTAATAATAATCAATATTATACTTAATAATAATCAATATTAACTTACATATCCTTAAATTATAACTAATATTATTAATATAATAGTAATCAATATTATACTTAATTTGGGTATAAGTTCATTTTTTGGGTTTAAAAACACATTTTTCTAAAAATCATATTTATCGCGTTTTGCAAGGTTTTTTTATATTTAAATCGGAAAATTATAGAAATTGAATTTGAAAATTTATATTAAATAATTTTAATTAGGATTTACATGTTTTTAAATGATTCCACATTAATGTTTGGAAATTATATATATTAACCATGGTGAAAATTCAATACTACGGTAAAGGTTAAAATGGATTAACAGGGGGGAGTAAACTAAAACTATATGGGTTAAAATCCGTTAAATAATTTTATAAATACATTTTTATTTCTATATTTATGTCCTATATATTCCTCTATTGAAAATAATCCAATTTGGAGCTTTATGGCTTGATTTAGACATTAATATATTTTAATCATTTGAAACAATTCAAGTGTGTCGTATTAATCCCTTATAAAAAGACAACACATATCCTCTATTAATAATGATTAAGGACGCCTATATATTGTAAAGTTACTTCCCCAGTACCTTAATAACATACATAAACATGATCAAGAGGACTTGGTTTGATAAAAATACTATCCTTTAAAGGATTGAGGTGTAAACCAAAAGAGGTTGTTCAAAGAAGAGGTATAACTCTTAACCAATTATTTTCATTTTATTTCATATTATACCTACCTCAATTATATGATAATCATGATGATATAGTAAATTAAATATCTCCCATATACTGATATATTATTATATCTATGATGCAACCTTTATTAATTTCCTTCTCCATCAAATGGGAAACTAAAGCATCGTTCGTGCATACGTGTAGGCTACTGCCTCATGTAGTGACATATTTAATTTTTAATCACCAAAATTAATTTATGGTTATTATTATGGATATAATATTTATATAATATATTTATTACATAATTATGATACTTTAAATATGATATATGATTTACTATCTTACCATTACACCCGTTAAAAAATTATAATGTCGTTCATGCGTATGTGTGGACTACCACCTCCATGAAGCGATGTGATTAATTTTTCATGTTTTAAATTAAATAATGATTTTAAAAATGTATATAATTAATATATTTTATATTTATATCTTGATTAAAATTATTTATAAGTTGTAACCATGAGAAAAATCAGAGGACTTAAATTATCGAATCGAAGCTTACATGAAAAATGAAACGATTAACACATAGAAATGACGATTTTATTAAATAATTATTAATAACTGGGTGTAAAAATATTATAAGTTGACCATATATAATATTATAAGTATTTATATGGTTCTTTTTTATAATTATAATAAATATAAATTTATTATATAGAAGGTCAAATGCACTAATGAAGAAATTTGGATACTAGGTAATGGTTTATTTCATAGTCTCATCCTCATTCAAGATTGTTTATATTTATGTTTAAATTAAGAGAATTATATAATATTTATATATTAAAATAAATAAATTTTATTCTATACCATTTATTTATATAAATAAAAAAATACTTTAATTTTCCTTTCTCTATGTACTCAAAATCAAGGAAGAATGTCTTTATGGAAACCCGACATTGTTTATTTATTCAGTCAGGAATATTTTTCTTCCATTTCCATATATTAATTAAAAAATTTAAAGATTGTTTTTAATATTTTTTTATTATTTATTACATTTATTATTACCCATTTTCTAATTTCTTTAAATATTTTAAAAAGTAATCATCTTACCATTTTCTGACCAAGACACATTTTACCAAAGGTGTAAATGAAATATTTATTTTAACATACATCATACAAAATAATTTTCCCACCATCAAGAAACCTATTTACATTAATATTTATTTATATTTTTAATGGTTATTTCCAGATAATTGTTTTCTTAATATTTTAGACATTATTGGACTTCAAATAAGTGATTTCAAAATGAAAAGGCTTTTTTCATCAAGAAATATTCTGGATATAGTTTAAAAGTATTTTCATATATGTCAACATCATTTGGTGAATATTATACTTTAATAAGGTTATAATATAATGAAACCATCCAATATATTTCTATAGAATCATTATGATCATTTTTACTGGTGAAATTATTAACATTAAATATTCTAGTTCCAGTTTGGATAGTTATTGTTTATTAGGGCATGCAGATTAATTTTTATTATTTTTGTATATAATAAATGCATTAGACATATTAAGTGATCGGTGGGGACCAAAATTATATATCACATTGATTCATAAGTAATCCTCATGAGAAAAAACATGTTGGGTATTTTTAAACTTCATTTCCAATTTATGTATGATGTCTTGGAATGAGGCCTCAATGGTTAGTTAAAGATATCTAACACTATACATTCCATCATTATGAAATTAGTTATTGAGGTCCATGTGACTATTATAATAGTATGTTATATTTGTATAAGTTTTATGTTCACATGATTATTTATATGGAATTATTTTATCTTCAATTATTCCAACCATATTATTCATTCCTTATTTATTCTATGATAGATTCCACAGTACGTATTCCCTTACTGAGAATCTGAGCACACCCTTTAATTTTTTTTTTTTTTCCCCAAGATGCCAAGAAGTGTACAATATTTAATATGAAAGGATATGATAGAGGGAATAATAATGTTATAAAATAAAATGTTTTTATTTTATTTTATTCTTTAAAATGTAATGTTAGATTCAAGCATGTATCATGTTTTTCAAGACTACCAAACTATTAGATCCCCTGGGATGTGATCATTTTTATCCAGTGCTAGTGTAATAAAATACACACCAAATCTTGGATACAAGTATCGTGGTTGTTACATGATCTATTTTACATGATGACTCTAATATAAAGTTTACACATATATAAAAATATATCATCACTCATTTAATTGGTAATTATTTATATATAAGATTTAGAACACTTAATGGTTAAATGTTATTTGTTTCTACAAAAAAAATTCTATATATTAAATTTTGTAATTTAAAAGTTAATTTTCACTTATTTAGAAATACAACTAAGATTTATGGAGATTAAATATAGGTTAAGTAAACCTAAATTTTTTTAATATTAGTTATCTTATATATTTATTAAAACATAAAATATTTTGTTAAAAATTAGGTACCAAGGAAAAAACAAAAAAAGATACAAATAAGAACTTAAGAATAAATGTCATAAATCATGTATAAAACATCATTTAAAATGCATGGTAGATGATTTATTTAACATTTCACACCCAAACACCAGAGAATCTCAATTTTGGAATCATTACCACATGAATAGTGTCCTCTCATTATTCAAAATTAATAGATGTTTGTAAAGTAACCTTTGTTGACTTATAAAATGTGATCACTACCATCCTCTCAAAGATAAAAATACCCTTAGAAATTTTCATGAATCCATAAAAATACTAAAATACTATAATTTAATTGAATTAACTAAATCCTTTAGTCACTATAATTTATCCCAAACCATTCATTTCCAAGTATACATTCAAGTTAAAGTTCAAAAAAAGAAAAGTGAGTATTAATTAATTCCTACAATTTTATTCTTAATAAATACCTTAAAAACTATTATAGCCATAGTAATATAATGAAATAAATATCATTATAATATTTAATTTTAATTATATTATTGTTAAAAACATCATTTATTCCTTCCCATATACTTAGAAAAACAAAAGAACGTCGATCGAGAGTTTGGGCAGACTACCACCTTCATGAAGCAACGTCTTCCGTTTTTCACTACCACCTATATTCACTAGTTATAAGGATAGTATTAAAGAATAAATATGTAATATATAATATAATTATTATTATTAATATAAAATTTATAGTTAACTTTTTTTACCTCTCATTCGTTGGGAACTGAAAATATTAACAATGCGTTTTGTGGACTATCGCCTCCTGGAAGAAAAGTATATCATTTTTCATCTTACATATTTATTTTTTATTAAAATATATTAAATTATAATTAAAAACTTATAAATATATTAATAATATAATTAAACTTTCTTAATAATGATATTATTATAAAAATAGGAAACTCTCATAACTATATTCATCCATTAATTATAGTATGTTTAGGTCTGTGTCGGTCAAACCAGTTGAATAATGTTGTAAAATATTATCATGGAAAACATTGATAAATTAAATAAAAATATTATTATAATTTATGAATCAAATAATATTTGGTTTACGGTTCTAGAAATGTAATATTATTTATCTAACGTATTATTAAAATATCTTCTTTAATTGTTAAAATTACAGAAATAAGCTCACACCAATTCCATTTTCACTCAATATAACTAAAAACATTTAGGAATGATATAATAAATTTATAAATAAATGTAATATATATATTATAGTACCCTAAATACTCTTGTAATATTAAAATTGATATTAATTAATGGGTACCAATATCGATATTATAAAACACAAGGGAAGCAATTAAAGTTATTGACACTCGATAGAGAAAAAAAAAAGAAATAACTAACTAATATATCCCTAATAAATGATCATAAATAAATTATATTAAATTTAATATATTAATAAGGTCATTAAATATAATATTGAGATATTTTTTTATTGGATATTAATGTGCTTTAGTGGAATTTGAGAGTTAAGGGAAGGGTTTCTTATCTCAATTTTTACACCTGGAGACATATTACTTATTATACACCGTATTTTTTACTATGGTGTAAATATTAACCCATTAGTATTTAGTATCATTATAATCTTATTATTATTGTTATTTAATGTTCATTTTAAATTCTACCCTTAAATATGTTTTTATTCTAATGTTTCTAAAGTCGCAATAGTTATTTTCTCTTTTTTTAATTCCACAAGACATGTTTGATATTGCACATCATATTGTATTTTATATGGTGTATTCACCACTATATTGTATTAGAGTATAATTAAAATCTTTTAATTCATTATAAATTAATTTCATGGTATCTATATCATGTTCACTTGATTCTTACATTACCTTTTTCCGTCAGTGTTTACATCTCAATTTTTCTTCATTGAGATACGATTCATATTTAGTAATTGTTTACTTGTTTGGGTTTTATATTGGCCATGCATTACATTCTAAATCCTCTCATACTATTTTTTGGGGGAATTAAACACAATAAAATCCCTAACTACCTTTTTCTTTCCAAATCATCCTCTTTTTTAGTCATGATTTTCCTTCTACTAACTTTTCACTATGAATACCCTATATTTAATTACATTGTTTGAAAGGAATTCACTTAGATAGTCATACGTCTATTGATTTGGAAAATTACTAACTTAAACAAAAACCATTACTCTATATAGTGTTAGTTTATGGATACTTACCTATAAATCTGTTGCACTTATTGATAAGGGGAATATGGACAAACAATATATTTTTTATTACGAAATATATATTTATTAACATCAAATGCAAGTTTATTTCATATTATTTAACCATCCACCTTCTTTATTGAGATATATTATTCTCATTTATTTACTGAAAAATATAGAAATTATAAATTTTTGTATCTAAATATCGATGTTTATGTATTACTATGTAATGTTAATCATTCATTGAATTAATATTTATATGTTTCATATGGTGAATGAATTATAGTTAAAGAAGTTATGAGTGATGGCTAGTATTATATATCCCATTAATCCATTAATTGGCCTCATTAGAAAAAATGTTTAGTTATTTAGTGCATACCTACCCAATTAAGGCATGATGTATTGGTTACGACCTTAATGAAAAGAATGATGTATCGGTTGGGGCCTTGTTGACCAGATTAATGTCTTGGTTGAGGCCTTAATGGTACAGATCAATATGTACACCATAATGCATTCTATCAACATAAATTTACTTCTTTTTATCCATGTGTTTATTTATATTTTTCACCATGTATTTGTTTTAAGGTCAGGTGATTATTTATATGGAATTATTTGATTATCATTTATTCCTTCCATATTATTCATTCCAATTTAATGCCTTGATAGATTCTATTATACATTTCCCTTACCAATATTTTTGAGACCACTCTTCATATGTTTCCATCTCCCTATGTTATAAAGAAAATAATTACATATGATATGTTAATAAGAGTATCATATGTGGTGAATTTTTTAATTTTTGAAGACTCGTTATTGATTAAGTAATTTCTTATATAGTCGTAAAAATAACTACTTGAGGAGAAATACATGGTATTTTTTAGTTTAATTATTTTTCTAACTATCTAATAATCTAAACCTAAAATATCTATTGAATGTAATTGAAATTGTATTTTATAGTGATATTGTAAATAATTATGGTTAAAATTTGGTCTCTTTAGTTTATTTCAAAGATGATATGTTAAGAAGGTATTTTTTCTATCCAGTTTCCAACAGTGTAGGTTTGAGTCATCACAATATAAGTTTTCTTTGGATCCATGTCTAGTATCTCACCTTAATGAAATTATAGGAGAATAAGAATAGAATACATAATATATGTATCATAAATAAATCAAAAGAATAGAGGATGCACTTATTGTTGAAGAATACATTGAAGCATTTTTAGAATAATTTCCCAAACACCTACCTAATTGTGAAGTTTGTTTTTTATTGAACTCACCCCTAACGGAAAGCTCGTATATAAGAATCCATAAAGAATAGATTTTATGGAAATTATGGGCATAATGAAACAACATTTTATGTTGTGTGATAAAGGATTCATACACCCTAAAATTTCACCTTGGGGTCCCCAATCATATTTTTGAGAAATAAGAATAGTTTTATGGGGATGTGAATTGTTTAATGGGAAATAAATTCCAATAATATAAAGAATAATTATCCTTCACTTCGGTTATCATCAATTAAGGGAAAATAATTTTAATATACCAAATATAAAATTTCATAAGACGTATGGACATTATGAGTTTTTAATGATTCCCTTTGGATTAACTAATGAACCCTATATGTTTATCATCCATCCCACAGCCCTAAGGACTTCAAATTTTTATTTTATTTAAAGAGAGACCCCACTTTTAAGGGAAGAAGAGGGTAAACCCAAATAGGAATCATCGACATAGGACAAATCACAACCAGAAGGTTTAGAAATATAACCCATACTGACAACATGGAGCTACCCCTCCCCAGCAATTGATCATGAAAAAGCTCTCCACTAGTGTAGATCTGAATGGAAAGCAAGTGTCCTGTGTCAAAGCACATGCCCGATCTGATGACAAAAGTCATACCCTCTCAACATCCAAATCCATAAAGCTCTGCAACAATGAACAACAAGCTCTGGAACCTCCTCTAGGGCCTGATCCGTGTGGTCGAGTCTGAATTCATCGTCATACCAACAGACCTCATAGAACTCATTCACCATTCAGAGAAACAAAAACCAGAAAGACCTCCAATAAAAAATCATCCTGGACCAACCTCATCGACCACCACCCCAACACCGTAGCCACAAAATCCCAGAAGGCAATCCATACAATACGAGTTCAAGCCAACGTCACCTAGGATTGGATGACCAAACCCTGCATCTAAGGACCGCCAGCAATGAGGGAAATTGGGTCTTCCTGAAACGGAAACGCCTCTTTGTGCATGGATCTACTCTGATGAGAACCTCAGATACAACATCATCAGGTTCCAGCACAAGCCTCATGATGAAAAGAACAAAAAGACCAACCACATCGGACCAGGACATCCAAAACCAAATCTAAGAACAAAATCACAACTGTCTCCAAATTAAACGCTTGTAAAAACTCAAAGCAATTGAGATCGAATTCCTCCCACTCCGAAGCACAGAGATCAAGCCTTGAGCTGCACCGAAGATAACTAAAAGAAACCCGGATCTAGCCGTTAAACCAGCCCACTCCGTCACCTGTCCCACCGGAAAAGCTGAGCAACACGAACCAAGAACAGAGCCACCCCATGCTTTGACACCATCGGATAGAGGAAAATAGATCCGAACTCAGACCAAAGTCATGACATTGTGTTCACTCCATGCCAACTGCGGTTCTTCCACCGAGAAGTGGAATCGCTGCACAAGCAAAGCCGCTAACACTGTGATGACGTCGTCAGAAAACGTCCCACGCTGAGCCGACTACCAGACCCCTACCAAGAAGAGCCTCCACCGCACAAGCAGTGATGCCAACACCAAGATGAACCCTCAGCCTCCGTGAGCAGAACTCAGCCCGAAGGGGGAAGAGGAAAGAAAATGAAAAAAAAAACATCAGAGACGCGAGTGAGAGGGAACAATGCCTCTCTAAGGCATACTATGATCCCTTATATGTTTATAGATCTCATGAATAGAGTATAAAATATTATCTTGATAACCTCATGGTGGTATTCATTAATGATATCATGATATGATCTCAAATCTATGAGGATCATGAGAATCATTTTTGAATTTTTCATGAGCCTATAAATGTAAAATACACATATGAGAAATTTAGTAAGTATTAATTTTGGATTTTGGATGTTTATTTTCTTGTCCAAATTATCTCCAAATATGGAATATTTATTGATCCTTCAATGAACATAGTAGTCATGGAATGACCCACACTATTGAATATAAATAATATATACAGTTTTCATTATTCAACATGTTACTATCATCAATTGTATCAAATATTTTCTTGATTGGACAACTCATTACACAAGTTAACATGCAAAGGGTTCAAAGTCACATGGTTAAATGAATGTGAATTTTTTTTGATGATCCAAATAGAATATATTTTAATGAATCAATATTGAAATTACCATGAAGAAATGAATGATTTATAATATATAATGACGCATCGATGTGAGGACTGGGATATGTCCTTATGAAAAATTTTAAAGTGATTACCCATGCATCAAGTAAATTGAAGAACCTTGAACAGAAAAATATGACTCATGATCTTGAGTTAGAAACTATAATATTTTCCTTGATGATATGGAATCATTGTATCTATGGTGAAATTTGTGACATATATATGTATAAGAAATGTTTAAATTAACTATTACCTAAGAAAGAGATCAGGATGAGGCAAATGTGATGATTGTAACTACTCAAAGACTATGATTTCTTGATATCCTACTACGTTAGGAAGAAAAATAGGGAAACCAGTTAATTGAGTAGGATGTAACATGAAGTTATGACAATTATTATTAGTAAAAGGATCGTATATTCATGAATTTAGTAAAACAAGATATGGTAATGGTTAGGAATGGTGAAAATTCATAATTTTTCTTGGAACATGATAATCCATATTCACTAGAGATGATAAAAAAGTCCTAGTAAGATGATAATTGTCTATAAAATAAAATTAATCCTATAAATGATAGGAGATTATCAGAAATCATCTATGAAGTTGGTGTGTTAAAGTTTAAAAACAGACTATATGTTCCTTCTATACCTGAGTCTAAAAAGGAATTACTAGATGATGCACATAGCTCAAATTTATCCATACACCTTGATAGCACAATGATTCACATGGATTTAGGATATTATTTATGGTGGGATGGTATGAAACAGGAAATTATAGAATATGTAACGCGATTCTTGGTTTTCTAGTAGGTGAATGTTGAAAGAAAACATTTTAAATGGGTCACGAAATCTCTATTTATACCTATATGGAAGTGGTAAAATGCTAAAATAGAATTTTTCATTATACTTTAAAAGAATCCAAGTGGGAATGTTGTTATATATTTCATTGTGTATCACATTACTAATTGTACGCATTGTATAACAATAAGAAAGGATCTAATCCTTAAACACCTTTCATGACCATATATTAATGATGTGGTAATAGTTGACTGATATAAATAACATGCATATTTTTAAAGTGTTTTAATGGTTGTTTCGCGCGGAATCCGGGGATGACCTCCTGGACGGGAGATTCTAACGTTCCGATCGGTTTCTAATGGGTTTGTTCGTAGAACCGGAAACATCCAATGATTCCACATCCGTTTGGACCTACTTTCCAAAGGCAGACGCTCATTATCTTGTGGACTAATGAGGCTTAGGAATTTGCATTGGTCGAGAGGATGGGAGGTCGGACTCATCACACCTTTTTGAGGGGAATTATTGTCTACTCCGGGACTCTCTTTATAGATTTAAGTTATGTTCGTGAATCCTTATTACATTACCAAGTATAAAATGTGCTTTCCTTTAGTTCTAACAATCAATGATTAAATATGCAAGAAATTTAGAGAATATTTTATATGTATTCGAGGTTCTTCATCGATAGAGAATCATCTAAATCTGTTTATAGATTCTTGGTCAATGGTATCCTTCAAAACATTTATATAAAAGTCTCTTGGTCATTATGATGACCAGGCTGGTTTTAAAGCCACTCAGTGGGGCACTTGAAGTTTATCGTCATTCAGAAGGACATAGATTATTTCAAAGTTGGGATCGAACCCATAAATGGGCTACCTACGTATCCTTTCTTTTGAAAAAAGGAATCAGAACCCACGTAGTTCGAGTTATGGAGTATGATGTTTATGATTGATGGCTCAAAGATGAATGTCATAATTACTTTTACACTCTAAGCTCACGTGAGTCATGATCGGTGTGAGAAACAAGAGGTATTGGTAAAAAATTTAGACAATTGTGCCATGAAAGATGCAATCATAAGAATTTGTTTGGGGCTTATGTATGGATGACTGCCCAGATAGATGAAGGATTAGGATTTACTTTTAGGGAGAAAATCCATGAACAGGGTCCATAAAGTTATATGTGCTTCATGGAGATTTGAATACTCTAATCTTGGGGCTTACTCCTAAGGAGGATGCCCAAGTTAGGAGGGGATTTATGATTGGGTTTTATTCCTGAAAAGGAAACCCAAATCAAAGGTAAATTATGACTGGTTAAGATAAATTTAAGGGGACTTGGGGATTATTCCTGAAAAGGAGACCCAAGGTTATGACTGAGTCTTATTCCTGAAAAAGGAGACCCAGGTTAGGGATAAAGGTTTGGGGCTTACTCCTGAGGAGGATGCCCATATTTGAGGTTGGGGCTTATTCTTAAGAAAGATGCCCATATTAAAGGTTTTATAACTGGGGATTATTCCTGAAAAGGAGAACCAGGTTAAGATTCTCTCATCTTAAAGGATGAGGTTGAATGAATGAACTCTCCGTATTTTAGTGACATAAAGATATTTAAATCACTAGACTTTGAGAGAGATTCCACAGAATTTCTTTCAGATAAGAAAGTCAAATCAAGAAATCATGCCATAAATGGATTTGAAGAGTGTCTTGAAGACTGAATCTTGAAAAGAAAAGGTGAAATGGCTTAAGAGGGGTAAAATGGGCAAGATGGGCACCCAAAAAGATAGGGGCACGCAAGTCTTGCAAGGCGTGCAAGTCTTCCGTGGGCGCACAAGTATTGGTCGCGCAGGTATACCTGCGCGACACATAGTGTACTTGCGCGATTTTCAACCAGTAATGAAATACTTGAGCGACTCTTTTTTAAACCCTTTAGAATGTTCTCGAGGTTCTTCCAGAAAAGGGACGCGCAAGTTATATTGAAGGAAATAAGTCGGCACGCAATTGTTTGATAAGTTTCAACACTTAGGCCTTCCTTCTTCTCTTTAGATCTTCCGTTCTAGGTAAGAAATTACCTTAGAAGTGTTCTGGAAGCTTTGAGAAGAGACTTGGGCGTCGGGAGCTTCAATCCGAGTTTTTGGAAAAAGCTCCTCCCCGAATGGGGGGCCCACAGGGTCTATTTATAGGCAAAAGAAGACCCTGGGCAGTTACCGGGCGGTTACCAGGCGGTTATCACTTAGGTCGCGCAAGTCACTTGCACGACCACAAGGCGTCGCGCAAGTACTTGCACGACCACTAGGCGGCGCGCAAGTGTACTTGCGCGACCATGAGGGAACTTGCGCGACCTATAGGCAATGTTCTCCTTGTTCATCCCTTTGTCGATTTTTGTTGTTTTCTTCAAAGGTTGAATCACTTTGAGCTCAGATATTCCCTTTTCTGATCATTAGATTCTGTGACGAAAGGAGCGTCAACAAAAGTCCCCCCTCAGAGTTGGATCCGGAGAGAAATCAGGATTTGACTCTGAGGAAATCGAATCCATTCAAAGTAAAAGGGTGGCGCGCAAGTCTTCAGTGCACAGAGGGCGGCGCGCAAGTGTGCTGGAACTTGAATTTTATTCAGAGTTCCTTTGTCTTTTGTGGGAAGTTTAAAGTCATGCATGCCGGACATAAAGGGGCTAATGTTTAATGTCGAAATAGCTTTGACCGAAAATGGATTAAAAATGGATTCAATTCCTTGACAATTTATCTGAAAACATATTACCATACTCAAGTATGAGGGAAAAAACGTAAACTATGGCTTAAGAATATTTGAATCTGAGGAATGATATGAAAAAAGAGCTAAAAGGCATTAGAAGAAGTAGTTTCCAAGAATGAAGATACTATTATTTAAAAAAACCCGTTAGGGGGTTGAAATATGCAGGGCCACCTATGGGCATTGGCTGCATGGTCAAATAAATAGCATCTTTTGGCTGACAAGTCTGTTATGTGGACTGTTTATGCAAGGCCACCTATGGGCACGTGCTGCATAGTCAGGCAAAAGAACTCCCAGAAATTTACTTTCCTAGTGCTAAAAGCCAGTGAAAGTTTATGGAGATTCAAATTTTCTAAAGTATAGAGTTTATTGTATGGAAAGAGGTACTTGAATATGGAGAAGATATTTCCGAACAAGAACATCGAAGAACTGGATGAATATCACTCCTACGAAGGTCTGACCCAAACGTAGGGAAGAAGAATAAACCATAGACTTGAATACTTTCAGATCATGAAAAAGGATATGGGACAAATATGTTAAAGATGGCTATTTTTTTTTCGCGGATCCCTACATATTGTTGTTTAAGACAAATAAGGACAAAAGAGGCATTCTTCCCAAGAATGAAGTTACTATTATTTAACAAAACCCGTTAGGGGGTTGAAATATGCAGGGCCACCTATGGGCATTGGCTTCATGGTCAAATGAATAGCATCTTTTGGCTGACAAGTCTGTTATGTGGACTGTTTATGCAAGGCCACCTATGGGCACGTGCTGCATAGTCAGGCAAAATAATTCTCAGAAGTTTGACATTTTTGTGACTAGAAGTCATGAAAAAGGGTTATGAAGATCTGAAAATATTTAAGGTTAGGATTATAACACATAAAGATGGGTATTGTCCAATGTATATAGATATACATAGGTCAATGAAAACCATAATCATGTTGGGGCTGGGTCCTGAATTGAAATTTTGGACTTCACTACGTATCTCATAAGAATGAGAATCAAGCCATACGTAGTTCTTGAAATGCAGTTTAACGTCGTGCAGGACGAAAGTATGAGTGATCTTAGTTTTAGGGTCATAGAATTCGGACCATAATAATGAATACACAGTGTGTGTTTTCATGAGGATTTTTCAGTCAAGGGACTGAAAGTGAAATTTATGGTTAGGCCCAAAAGACTTGGGACTGGATTCGAGGGACACTCGAATGTTCCTACGTATCCCATAAGGATGGGAATCAAGTCCACGTAGTTCTAGAAATGCCCTTTGTACAAATTTGGTTCGTACATGTGAAGGGTGAAAGGGGACTTTAGTGCAATGATGGTTTAACCTAAGATAAAAAGTTCAGGCATTACCATGTATGCACGTAGTCTTTTGAAAATGAAAACCATGATTGAAAAAAATCAATGTCAATAATGGTTCCTTCTCAAATGAGGAAATCAAAGAATATTTGTAGTTTATTGTCGTACTGGACAAAAGTGTTGTATAGTTTAACGTCATATAACAAGGACAAAAGTGAATCAATGTAAAGATATTGATTCCAGGGGCGGTTTCACAAATCAACATCATATGAGGTTGTGGTGAACCGATGTGAAGAGATTGTTTTTTGGGCTTGAACCCTGGGAGGCTGCCTACATACCCAGCCTGGAGGGCAAGGATCAAAGTCCGTGTAGTTCAATTAAAGAATGAATTAATGATCAAATTGTTTTTTGGGATAATGATCTAATAAAAAATGTTGTTGGGACTTACACACGGTTAGTGGCCCAAAGGGATTGTTATGGTTGATGTTCGCTCTAAGCTCACGTGAGTCATACTCAGTGTGAGAAACAAGAGGTAATAACAACCTTAACGATGCACAGTTTAATGTCATGTAGGACATAAAAAAGGGACTATGTAGTTTAAAGTCTTACAGTTAGGACTATTGGTGCTGCACAGTTTAGTGTCATGTAGCAGGGACAAAATACAGTTTAATGTCATGTAGGACATATCAAGGATTTTCTGTACAGTTTAGCGTCATGTAGTTAGGACGATGGGGATAAAAAATAGTTTAACGTCATATTGGACGAAAGGGGGACTGTGCAGTTTAATGTCATGCAGTAAGGACAAAAGAGTGTACCATTTTAACGTCATGCCGGACGAAAGTGCGAATAGTTTAAGGTCATATGCATGGACCGTGAATGGTGCAGTTTAATGTCATACTGGTCTTTTGAGATTATATAGTTTAACGTCTTTCCGGACGTGAGGGACTTTTATACAGTTTAGCGTCATGTAATTTAGGACGTCACAGTTTAACGTCTTGCTGGACATAAGGGATTTGCAAATAGTTTATGGTCATATACATGGACCAGGGATGATGCAGTTTAAGGTCATGCTGGACGGTTTAGGGAACTTTTTCACAGTTTAAGGTCGTGTGGGACGAAGTTGCAGTTTAAAGTCATACTGGACCATTGCTGTAGAGTTTAACGTCATATAGCAAGGACGAACTGGTGCTGTACAGTTTAAAGTCATGTAGCTAGGACTAAGGTGAACCAATATGAGGATATCAGTTCTGGGGACTTTTTACAGTTTAACGTCATGTTGGACGATGAAAATGCCACACAGTTTAATGTCATGTTGCTAGGACACAATATAGTTTAATGTCATCTCGGACAATTTATAGTTTAATGTCATCTCGGACATTGAAGATGACACAGTTTAACGTCATGTTGGACGAAGTTGCAGTTTAAGGTCATACTAGACCATTGCTGTAGAGTTTAACGTCATATAGCAAGGACGAACTGGTTCTGTACAGTTTAAAGTCATGTAGCTAGGACTAAGGTGAACCAATATGAGGATATCAGTTCTGGGGACTTTTTACAGTTTAACGTCATGTTGGACGATGAAAGTGCCAGACAGTTTAATGTCATGTTGCTAGGACACAATATAGTTTAATGTCATCTCGGACAACATATAGTTTAATGTCATCTCGGACATTGAAGGTGACACAGTTTAACGTCATGTTGGACGAAGTTGCAGTTTAAGGTCATACTGGACCATTGCTGTATGAACCAATTGTAAGAGTATTCGTTCTGGGAACAATATTTTGTGTTTATACAAAATACTTCTTCAGAAATCTGGCATTAGTTGGAGTCGTGATGTGTTCTCCATCCATTGAGATCAGAGAATACGCTCCATTGGAGTAGACCTTATGTATTGAATAAGGTCCTTCCCATTTTGGTTCAAGCTTGGGAGGCTTCTTTCCTAGTATCATTGGTGCTCTGAGAACTAATACCAATTCTCCCTGAATGAATGAACGAAGACGAACTTTTTTGTTAAAAGCTCATGCTATCCGATTCTGATAGATTTCCAAGTGGTGCAAAGTGCACAATCTTTTCTCATCTAACTGTTCCAATTCATTCAACCGCTTTTGGGATTGCTCATCTGTTGATAACTGATCACAAATGGCTATTCTGAGTGAGGGAAATTGAACTTCAATTGGCAAGACTGCTTCTGTTCCATATACCAATGAATATGGAGTAGATCGCGTTGCATTGCGAGTGGTAGTCCGATAAGCCCATAAAGCATGAAAGAGTTTATCAGGCCATGACCTCTTATCTTTATCCACCATCTTTTGCAGTATGTTTGAAAGAGTCTTGTTGAAGGCCTCTATCTGGCCATTAGCCGCTGCATGATATCGAGATGAATGGTTGGACTTAATGTTGTATTCTTGATACAATTTCTTTACCTCAGAAGAATAGAAGTTGGTGCCGTTGTCCGTCAATATGGTATGAGGGACACCAAATCTAGTAATGATGTTAGACTTGATGAAGCTAATAATGCATTTAGAACTGACTTCTTTGAGAGGTACTGCCTCTGCCCATTTGGAAAAGAAATCAGTAGCAGTAAGAATATACTTAAACTGCTTGGTCGTAGCTGAAGGGTAAGGTCCCACCACATCCATTCCCCATGTGGAAAATGGCCATGAGTATTTAGCTGTATGAAGCAACTCTGGAGGTTGATGAATGAAGTTGGCATATACTTGGCATGAATGACACTTCTTTGTGAAATTAACACAATCTTGTATCATTGAAGGCCAGAAGTATCCAAGCCTTCGAATTTGATCAGACAGTCTATGTCCAGACTGGTGGGCACCACAGACTCCTGCATGCACTTCTTTTATGACAGCCATTGTCTCTTCACCATCAATACATCTGAAGAGAACTCCATCAAAACCACGTTTGTAGATAATTTTCTCGAGGTGGTTTGGACCATCATAAAGAGTAAAATTGACCACACGTCGCCAAATTTGTTCTTTCTCGGCTCTATCAGGTGGAAGTGTTCCATTTTGAAGGTATTCCTTGATAGGTGACATCCATCCTGTAGTATGACCATACGGTTCAGGAATGGGACTAATTTCATTAATTTCCTCTGTTCTGACTTGAACATAATGTGAAATTGCACGACGATGGGCAATACAGATGGTTGTCTCGTCCCGATTTGGATCTGCTAAAGCTGTGGCTATATTAGCCAGTGCATCAGCTTGAGCATTTTGTGATCTTGGGACATAAGAAAATGTCGGTTCTGAAGGGAATTCCGACATTAACTCTCTGACGTAATCATACAAAGGGATTAATTCTTCTTTTCTGATGGCATAATCCTCATTGACTTGTTTGATTACCAGGTCTGAATCACCTTTCACCTTTAAGTGATTCACTTGTGCTTGAAGCGCTAACTCCAAGACTGTAATGAGAGCTTGGTATTCAGCTTCATTATTGGTACCACCTTCCCACAACAAAAAGGAATAAGGTAACACTGCCTTATCTGGAGAAATGAGCACAATTCCTAAACCAACTTTGTTGAATTTAGGATTTTCCATTTTCTTCCCTATTGGACTTCTAGAAGCACCATCAAAATACATTTCCCATGTTTGAGGACTCTCTTGAATAGAGAAAACTTCCTCATCAGGGAGTTCGATATCTGAATACGTGTCTTCCACTGAAGGATGTTCAGCCAGGAAATCAGCCAGAGCTTGGCCCTTAATTGCCTTTTGAGACACATACTGGATGTCGAACTGCTGTAGAATAACCGCCCACCTTGCCAGACGTCCTGTAAGCATTGGACGACTAAGGATGAATTTGAGTAGATTATTACGAGATACCAATTGGACCTCATGATGTTGCAGGTAGTGTCTCAGTTTCTGAACTGCAAAGATTAATGCTAGGCAGCACTTTTCAATACTCGAATGCCGGGTTTCTGCTTCAAGCATAGTTATACTGAGATAGTAGAGACTATTTTCATTCCCAACATCATTCTTTTGAGCGAGAAAGGCACCCAATGATCGCTCTAAAGCTGTCACATAGAGGATAAGAGGCCTACCCTCAACAGGTGGCATGAGTACTGGTGGACTCAAGAGGTATTTCTTGAGAACATCAAATGCTTCTTGACATTCTTCAGTCCACTGGTAAGTGACTCCTTTCTTCAATAATTTGGTAAAGGGTAAACTTTTGCCTGCCAAATTGGCGATGAAACGCCGAATATAGGCTAAGTGTCCTTGAAGTCCTCTTAATTCTTTCAAATTCTGAGGAGGTGACATACCAATGATTGATTTGGTCTTCTCAGGATCAACTTCAATACCACGATGGCGTACAACGAAGCCGAGGAATTTTCCTGAGGTTACCCCAAAAGAACATTTTAAGGGGTTCATCTTCAAATTATGTTGTCGAAGCTTATGGAATACGACTTCCAAATCAGCCAAGTGATCAAAACGTTGTTTGGATTTAACCACCAGATCATCTACATAGCATTCAACAAATTTCCCTAGAAAAGGTTTGAAGATACGATGCATGGCGCATTGATATGTTGCACCTGCATTCTTTAAACCAAAGGGCATCACCCGGTAACAAAACACACCTTGAGGAGCTCTGAAGGTTGTATATTCCTCATCTTCTGGGGACATTCGGATCTGATTATATCCAGAATATCCATCCATGAAAGAAAGTACTTCATAGCCAGCCGTCGCATCAATTAAGAGTTCTGTAATCGGAACTGGGAAATCATCTTTAGGACAATACCGATTAAGATCTCTGAAATCGATGAAAATCCTAATTTGTCCGTTCTTCTTCTTTACAGGGACAATATTAGCCAACCAATTGGGATATTGAACTTCTCTGACGAATTTAGCTTTGATAAGCTTATCCACTTCAGCCTCGATTTTGGCAGCATAGGTTGGGTGTGTTCTTCTCGCAGCTTGCTTGAATCCTCGATGTTCTTTTGGCAAACCCAAATGATGGGTGGAAACATCAGGATCAAGGCCAGGAATTTCTGTATAATTCCAAGCAAAAATATCTTTATTTTGCTTTAAAAAAGAAATATACATCTCTTGCTCTTCAAGGGTCATGGCCGCACTAATTAAAGTGGGGCGTGGATCTTTCTATGTACCCAGATTTACTTCTCTGAGTTCATCCACAGTGGTAGAGATACCCTCTTCAAATGCTGGAGGAGCATCTCTAAGATCTTCCTCTTCCTCTTCATCATGTGTTATTTCTTCCGTTTCTACTTGCAAAGTAGATGAAAAAACGAAATTTTCATGATCATAAGAGATGTCAAAATTTTCACATTTTGAAGAAGAAGCTTCCATTTCCGACCCTATTGATGATAAAGGGTCTTCTTTGGGAAATAAAAAGGAGATGATGGATTGAGAATCGACATCAATATTCACCTCTGGTGTTGCTATAACTTCTTCTGGCCTGATTAGCGAAGTATAGACTTGTTGGATTTCAGCAGATGAAACAAAAACGTCACCACTTATGCTTTCATCACTGCTTGGAAAGTTACCAATTTCTCCCATGTTGTCTGGCTCGATTGCCATAATTGACATTATGGATCTTTCCATAAGAGTATTTTGATTTGGGCCTATTTTGTCAATTTGACTGATAGGTAACACATAATCTGTACTCACATGTGAAAATGGATTTATTGGAATTTTTTCCAAACCATACAGAGCATTAACTTTGGTAATTTCCTTCTTTGTAGATTTTTCTCTTCCCTTCATGTGATAAAATTCCGCCTCAATGTATTGAGACTCACATGTCTTGAACGTGGCCTTATCACCATGCAATGTTCCAACTTGACCATCGAAACAGTATTTGAGACATTGATGGTATGATGACGGAATAGCTGCATGCTGATGTAGCCAGGGTCTTCCAAGCAAGATATTGAAAGCTGAGTCTTGATCAACAATCATGAAATCCGAATTGGAAACAAGATCTCCAAACTGAGTTCTGAGTGTAACTTCTCCCAGTGGTTTTTGTTCATTTTTATCATATCCTTGCAACATCATGGTAGAAGGAGATAAATCAGATTCCGTGAGGCCCAATCGACGAAGTGTGCGAATGGGCATGAGGTTGACTCCTGAACCATTGTCAATAAAAGCTCTTTGAACATCTATACCATTGACTTTGCCAGATAAGTACAAAATTTTTATGTGCCCATGCACAACATCATCTTCATCTTTATCAGTAAAAGATATCACTGCATGGAATTCTGCAGGATTATACTCTATGTGATAAATTTCAGCTGCAGCAATTTCAGCTTCAAACTCCTGAGGACTTGAAAAAGCTTCGATGAGTGCTTCCCGAAGATCTCTTGATAGATTCAAGGCATCCAAAATTGATAATTTGGCTGGTACTTGGGCCAAGTGTTTCAATAAATCATACTTTTGATCTAGAGGTCTGCGTTTCCCAATAGGAATACGCGGTTTAGCAGGTACCTTGGAAGCAGATGCTTTGGAAACTGATGCATCTTGTATTGAAGTTGGCAACATCTTTGGTTTTGGAAAATTAGACTGATTAGATCCATTTACTTGCTGAGATAAAGAAGATGGAACCTTTAATTGGTCTTCCAAAATAACTGTGCTGAAGCTGAGTTGGCCATTGGCAGAAGAACTTGCTTGTTCTTTTTGAGCTCGTTGAAGGGCTCTACCACGAGTTTCTGCTGCATATACAGTGCTAGCAGGGGTAGAATTAGAGTAGTGTCTTCGGAAAGATCCACGTCTTCCCCTATATCCTGAACCTCTAGAACTTCCTCGGGTTCCCTTATTTGATACAGGGAATTCAGGCTCATCAAGACTGGAATATGAATCTGTTAATTGAATCATATTAACAGAACCAAAGATTAACTCTTCGTCTGATAAAGATTCTGCCTGGTTAGCCTGTTTAGGCTGTGCCGTTTGGTGGGACAGTGCCCGTGGCTTTGAAGTAGATGGCATGAAATCTGCCAGAGTCAAAGACAATTTAGGCTTTGATGCATACTCATCTTCTCCTGATTCCTCTTTCTTCTTTGAATTGCACTGCCCTTTTGAGGATTTGTCTTTTGATGGAGGCTTTACTGCAGCTTTTGTAGGAGACACAATTGGCTTCTTCAATTGTGTTCGCAAAATGGAATGGGTCCGATTGATTGTCTTTCTGAGTATCCAATCATCATATTTTTTCGCAGTTTTGCTTTTGACTTCCTGCCACTCGCCTCCTTCTTCTGGATCTGTAGCGGTAATACACACTACATGAGCTGAAGAACCCTTCAATTTGACTTGTCCCAAGTCGACCATCTTTTGCAGGAGGTCTTTAAAGACAAAACACTCCTGGATGGGATGCCCCAACATTTTATGAAAGGGACAATAATTGGGACGGTCTTCATCTCCTTCCTTGTTTGGCCTCTTCGGCACTGGTAATTGAACCAAATTATTTTCCAGAGCTGAAATGAAGTAACCAGGAACTTGCTCACTTCGGAAAGAGTATGTTTTACTCTTCATATCCTCAAATTGTTTTCGTCGTTGATCTTTTTGATCATTTGGACGAAACAGCCTTTGTTGTTGGCGTTCAGGAGGTGGAGCCCTTCGAGAAGATGAAGGTTTTGAAGTAGAAATAGGTACAGGTGCCTGTTTAAGCATAACTGTAGCAGTTTCTGCTTTACCCATTCTTCTTCCTGGAGCTGATGGAATTACACGAGATTTAACCTTAGCCTGTATAAGGGAATCTTCAATCTGTTGAGCGATTGAAGTAAGGTCTCGAAACCCTCCTTTGTATTTCACAGGGATCAATGGCGTGCGTAATTCGTCACGCAAATTTGCCACACAGATTGGCAACAATTCCTCCTGAGGGAGTGATAAACTCAAGGAATACGTTAATCCCTTCCAACGAGCAATGAAATCAGAGACTCTTTCATTCTCCCTTTGCTTGCAGTTTGTAAGATCGAAAACTGTAGTTTTTGGAAAAGTTGAGCTAAACTGAAGAAGGGATTTTTGACGAAGATCCTCCCATCCGATGAATGACCGGGATTTCAAGCTTGTATACCAGACAAAAGCTGGTCCTTGCAAGGTTCGCACGAATCATCTGAGTTTCACTACTTCTTGCTGCTCTGGAGTTCCCATCATAGGATCACAACAAGACACGTAATGCGTCAAATGTTGTTCAGGGTCGCCTGATCCATTGAAAGTAGGGAAAATAGGGTTTCCAAAACTGGATGGAGGAGAAATTGAATCTACCCATTCAGGGTAAACTTTCTTTTCAGGTTGAACTTGCGCCCGTTTCCCTTCCATAGATTCTAACCGAGCTGTTAATGACTCAATAGTAGTTATTAACTTTTGAGAAACGTCAGGTTGAACTTGGTTTTGGGTAGGTGCAATGAATGGAGCTTGGACAGACGTGGTGGTTGGTGCTGCAACTAATGGTAGTGCTGCTAACCGTTGTTGCGTTTGACCCATAGGATTAGACCTCTGTGGGTGTACTGATAAAGGAGGATATTCTTGATCCATCTCAGTAGTTACAACAAATTCCTTCGGCTGTCGGACTTCAGCATTCTTAAGAAGAAGACTACTCTGAAGTAGTTCTGCATTCAACCTTCTTAATTATTTCATTTCTTCCTCCTGTTGTGAAAACCTTTTCTCTAATGAGAGCGATTGACCTCCTTCAGAGGAAGGGTGAGAAGTAACCTGATTCTTTCCTTTCCCCTTATTGGATCCTTTTCGGAGAGGGGGAAGTGGGTTACTTGAAGGAATACCCAGATTTTGGGTAAGCCTTTGATTACGTGTGTGCACACCTTCTTTATTTAGGTCTGTGTGCGCGAATTCTTGAGCAGGAACCTCTTCGTCTGATCCCTCTGATTGAGCCTCATCTGGTGAATTAGCAGCAACGGCATTGATGACATTAATGGATTCATATTGCATGGAATCCTTTCTATCAGCATTTCTGTGATATTGTCTCCTTCTATGTCCATGATGAGACATGGCATTCCGTTGACTTGATCCCTCGGGAATTTCTTGGAGAACCGTCACTTGGAGAGAATCTCCTGACATCTTGGCTCTTCGTTCCTCTTGAGGCTTATTCCCTAATCGAGAGAATACTGACTTTCTCTGAGGGAAGGATTGAAGATTTGAAAAAGTCCCCAGTCCGGTGGACTGGGGATGTTCCTGCTGCTTCCGCTCAACTCCTCGAATCCCATTCGTTGACTTTGAGGGTTGGGTTAGAGAAGTCCCCAGTCTGGAAAGCTGGGGTGTCTCTTGACATGCTATGTCTGAGATCTTCTTAAAATCTCTCTTGATCTTGCGAATCTTAGTTCGGAAATTAGCTGGATGCATTAACCTGTATCCACTTTTATCACCTGGTTCAACAGACCGTTAGATGATTTCTGAAACTTCTGTCATTTGATGACGTGTTTGCTCCAGACGAGAGGCTTGTGCAATATTCTCGCCTACTTGATGTAGGAGCAATTCAACAACCTGTTCTCTATATACTTGATTTTGAGAGGAACTAGTTGAATCTTGTTCTTGAGCAAGCTTTTGATTATGAACAAAGCCCATTGACTGTGGCCAGCCATGGGCAATAACATTGCATGAGACCATTTTCGGCGGGCTTTGCTGACCGGAAAGCACTGTGAAATGTAGTGCTCTGTGAACACCCCATCATCTGATATGAACATCAGATGGAGCATTGGAAATTAACTGACACAATCTTCTTAGCGCGCCAAGGCATGAACGTTGAAGGGTTCTCTGTTGCTTTTCAGCCTTCGGATACCGAGAGACTGATAGAGATTCCAAATCAATCTGGCATTGTAACCCTTCTATTATCTTAAGATGATTTTCATATTCATCGTAAGATAATACCTTCTTCTTTAATTGACAAAGAGTTTTCCATATGTTGAGACGAATATCATGGATTCCATCATCCGTCAACATCTTTGGAATGTCGAACTGGGAATCAGCCAAAGGCCAAAACATGACTGGTACTTCACCTTTTGCCAGTTTTTTCCTCATGTTCAGCATTTCCTCTTTATCATTAAATGAATATTCTTCTACCTGTTTGGACCAGAGTTGGTGTTTCCTTGTTGCTTCATCGGATTCAACAAGATTGGTAGAGAAATCACTATTCATGCTGGAAGATGAATGACCCAGGGATGGTTCGGAGAATAACCCGAACCCCAGGATATCTTCTGATGGAGAAAGAGTTCCACCTGCCGATAGTAAAGCATCAGACATGACTGGTTTTACGTTTGCAAGTGCCTCGAGATAGGAGGGCTTTCTCGTCACTACATTGCCTTCTGAAGAATTTTCGAGACAACGTGAATCACTACTGCGGAGAGGACTTTCGCAGCGAAGTTCATCACCATGAGGAGGACCTTCATGATGGGTTACAGCAAAAGATGAAATCTCTTGCTCCTTGGCCTTCTGACCACACAGAGGGTTCCTGTGGATCTCATCTGAAGAAAAAACTTCCAGATTGACCGAATTTTCATGAAGCAAGTCTTCATGAGGATGTGTCTGTTGAAGACCTTCAGAATTAATGTTCCAGTTATTGGGAAATGAGGGAGTAAAATCTTGAATTCCGACAGATAAATGTATGAGGGCATCAAGAACTCCAGCATCGAGCAAGGCCTTGTTGCAGATTGGCCTTTGATCTCCTGACTGTGCTGGGAAGATATTTTTCTTAGATGCATTCTTACTCGCTTTAGAAACCACTTGATGATGAAAGTGATTGCTCTGAGCAGGTGTATGTTCCTGATCAGGAAATATGGTCAGGTTAGGCTGACGATCTCCACTCAAATCAGGTGTATGTGCCTGACTTGGTTGTCCGTATGATATGGGGGAGTATGCCCTATAACCCTCTTGGACTGGAACATATGTGTGTGTCTGTTCCGGAGTGAATCATTGATGTGTCACTCCATTGCTAGGGATAGATTTATGTGTCTGTCCCTGAGATGATGCTGAAGCTGTTATGATATCCTGGCAAGCATCCAGAATATGAGCAGGAATTTGCTTCTGCTCTTTCACCATTGACAAAATATGTTTGGTGACTTCAGCCGCCGGAACGGGGATATACGTCCATTCCGGGCTTGGAGTAGGTGTATGTGCCTGCTCCTGTCCTCCTTTTCCTGTCAGTGAATCCTGACAGTACTCAAGTGTGGAGGCAGAGAGTTGAGTCTGCCTCCTGTTTGTCGTCGGGACTTTCCGACTGACTTCTCCGGGCGCTACCAAGCGAGACTGTTGGTAGGCCTGATTAGTATTAGCAGGTGTATGTGCCTTCTGATTACACTTCGCCAAATGCGGTTGACGAGATCCATCATATGTAGTCAGACGAGCCTGCTGACTAACTGGTGATGTATAAGCAGGTGTATGTTCCTGCCTATGGTACTCCACCGGAATTGCCTGGAGGGATCGGCTTGATGCTGCCAGACGAGTCTGCTGGACAGCTGAATTAAAACGGGCAGGTGTGTATGCCTGCTCGTTGTTTGCCACCAAGTTAGGTTGGTGGACTTCTCCGGAGATGGCAGGGATGACAACCTGCCTATTGTTAACCGGATTCCGTCTCTGGCGGTTCATCTTGCCTGCTCGGGTTCGAGGAACCTGAGCTGAATGCCTAGAGTCGGTACCCTCATCATGTTGAGGGCGCACTACCGCACGAGTCTGGCGGCGATTGTTGATGGGAGACCTCGGGAAGGACTCCTGTTTTTTTTAATTAAGGCCCCGAGGGACCTGCTCATTCACTTCCTCGGAGTAAGGGAGTGAATGGAAATTGCGTTCTGGGGATAACGACCCGAAATGGCTGGAGACGGTAGTCAGCACCGCCTGCTTTTTGATTGCTGGCTGCCGTTGTCCGGACGACCAGGTAGAGTTGTTAACTTGGAGGGCTTGACGAGCGGCCTCCAGAGTTGGGATAGTACCGTTGCGACGGTACTCCTTAACCAATGCATTAGAAACACAGCATTGAAGACGCTGAGTTGGTGATGTCATCCTCAGAGCGGATGACGTTCCAGCAGGAGTAGCAGCATTGGTTTTCAAAGCAGCAGACCTCACAGTAGAGGTGTTCACAGCAGCAGTATTCACAGGGGTGAATTTAAGGAAAGCCATTTTTGCAGAAGATCTTGAGAAAAGAGTTCCTGTTCCATGTAACATACATAATCAAGATGAATCCGGCCACTGCATCTTTTGGATGAGCATATGTCAATGATTGCCTTGTTGGCCCAAGGGGCCTAACAAATAAGAAGAACATCACTTTCACTTGGTTAAGGATTCAAGTCGGGTTCACCATTTTTGTTTCGCGCGGAATCCGGGGATGACCTCCGGGACGGGAGATTCAAACATTCCGATCGGTTTCTAACGGGTTTGTTCGTAGAACCGGAAACATCCAATGATTCCACATCGGTTTGGACCTACTTTCCAAAGGCAGGTGCTCATTAGCTTGTGGACTAATGAGGCTTAGGAATTTTCATTGGTCGAGAGGATGGGAGGTCGGACTCATCACACCTTTTTGAGGGGAATTATTGTCTACTCCGGGACTCTCTTTATAGATTTAAGTTATGTTCGTGAATCCTTATTACATTACCAAGTATAAAATGTGCTTTCCTTTAGTTCTAACAATCAATTATTAAATATGCAAGAAATTTAGAGAATCTTTTATATGTATTCGAGGTTCTTCATCGATAGAGAATCATCTATATCTGTTTAGAGATTCTTGGTCAATGGTATCCTTCAAAACATTTATATAAAAGTCTCTTGGTCATTATGATGACCAGGCTGGTTTTAAAGCCACTCAGTGGGGCACTTGAAGTTTATCGTCATTCAGAAGGACAGAGATTATTTCAAAGTTGGGATCGAACCCATAAATGGGCTACCTACGTATCCTTTCTTTTGAAAAAAGGAATCAGAACCCACGTAGTTCGAGTTATGGAGTATGATGTTTATGATTGATGGCTCAAAGATGAATGTCATAATTACTTTTACACTCTAAGCTCATGTGAGTCATGCTCGGTGTGAGAAACAAGAGGTATTGGTAAAAAATTTAGACAATTGTGCCATGAAAGATGCAATCATAAGAATTTGTTTGGGGCTTATGTATGGATGACTGCCCAGATAGATGAAGGTTTAGGATTTACTTTTAGGGAGAAAATCCATGAACAGGGTCCATAAAGTTATATGTGCTTCATGGAGATTTGAATACTCTAATCTTGGGGCTTACTCCTAAGGAGGATGCCCAAGTTAGGAGGGGATTTATGATTGGGTTTTATTCCTGAAAAGGAAACCCAAATCAAAGGTAAATTATGACTGGTTAAGAGAAATTTAAGGGGACTTGGGGCTTATTCCTGAAAAGGAGACCCAAGGTTATGACTGAGTCTTATTCCTGAAAAAGGAGACCCAGGTTAGGGATTAAGGTTTGGGGCTTACTCCTGAGGAGGATGCCCATATTTGAGGTTGGGGCTTATTCTTAAGAAAGATGCCCATATTAAAGGTTTTATAACTGGGGATTATTCCTGAAAAGGAGACCCAGGTTAAGATTCTCTCATCTTAAAGGATGAGGTTGAATGAATGAACTCTCTGTATTTTAGTGACATAAAGATATTTAAATCACTAGACTTTGAGAGAGATTCCACAGAATTCCTTTCAGATAAGAAAGTCAAATCAAGAAATCATTCCATAAATGGATTTGAAGAGTGTCTTGAAGACTGAATCTTGAAAAGGAAAGGTGAAATGGCTTAAGAGGGGTAAAATGGGCAAGATGGGCACCCAAAAAGATAGGGGCGTGCAAGTCTTGCAAGGCGCGCAAGTCTTCCGTGGGCGCGCAAGTATTGGTCGCGCAGGTATACCTGCGCGACACATAGTGTACTTGCGCGATTTTCAACCAGTAATGAAATACTTGAGCGACTCTTTTTTAAACCCTTTAGAATGTTCTCGAGGTTCTTCCAGAAAAGGGACGCGCAAGTTATATTGAAGGAAATAAGTCGGCGCGCAAGTGTTTGATAAGTTTCAACACTTAGGTATTCCTTCTTCTCTTTAGATCTTCCGTTATAGGTAAGAAATTACCTTAGAAGTGTTCCGGAAGCTTTGAGAAGAGACTTGGGCATCGGGAGCTTCAATCCGAGTTTCTGGAAAAAGATCCTCCCCGAATGGGGGGCCCACAGGGTCTATTTATAGGCAAAGGAAGACCCTGGGCAGTTACCGGGCGGTTACCAGGCGGTTATCACTTAGGTCGCGCAAGTCACTTGCACGACCATAAGGCGTCGCGCAAGTACTTGCACGACCACAAGGCGTCGCGCAAGTACTTGCACGACCACAAGGCGTCGCGCAAGTACTTGCACGACCACTAGGCGTCGCACAAGTGTACTTGCGCGACCATGAGGGAACTTGCGCGACCTATAGGCAATGTTCTCCTTGTTCATCCCTTTGTCGATTTTTGATGTTTTCTTCAAAGGTTGAATCACTTTGAGCTCAGATATTCCCTTTTCCGATCATTAGATTCTGTGACGAAAGGAGCGTCAACAATGGTTTTATGATAATTTAAAATTAAAATGAAGTTAAAATTTAGTTATTTATTAAATTATGGTAAAATTTTAATCTATAATGAAAGTGGAATTAAATGGGGTTTTTAATGGATTATTTTATTAGAAAATATTTTATGTGGTTTTGGTTGATATTTTTGTTAAGATTTGAATCTGATTTAATTATTCTACATTTTTCAGAAGTTTTAAAATTAAAAAAATATAGTGCTAGACACAAGTCAACCCTCAACCTAGGAAATTTCTCCACATAGCCAAGCCCAACAGGGATATCTTACAAAAATGAATTTAGGGAGAAAGTTCGATCTATCATGATATCGGGGGATGAAATATTGTCCAGGAGTGGCCTGTGGGTGGTAAACTCCCTAGGGAGTTGGGGTGGGATGAGGTCTGCGTGGACTATGTGGTGTGGCACAACCCAATATCTGTGTGGTGTCATGTGGGATACCATCCCCACAATGGGCATTTTTGGGTGTGGTTCCCACAAACAGGTTTATATATATGTTCCCTCCAATCATATGATGAGATGTGGGATTAAAATAATTTTAGTTACTATGCATGTTTTTAAAAACAAATATCATGTTTCTCAATTCCTTCCACTCATGCCTTGGGAAGAATCCACTTTCATGCTTTCCCACTGACACTTCATTCCCAGCAATCCTTAGCCACTACTTCTCACTAGGAACTGTCATTGTAGTACTGAACAGGCTTAGTCATGAGATCCTTTCTCCATATAGAATATTGGGATCACCTAGTATCACCAAAAAGTCAATTTATGAACCCCGTGATGATTCCTTTAGAAGGATCATACAGCCACCTTAAAGGTCAGAGTAAGAGGAGGCCTCAACCACCACTTCTGTTTCCAAGCACCCTAGCTATGTTGAACAACCCGTGATGAGCCATAAATATAATCCATGCACTATCGGAAGCCACTGCCCCAGTGGACTTGGTTCATTTTATATATAAAACACATAAGATCCACTAGTTATTTCAAATTTTTAATGAGTGGGTATTAGAGAAAATTTTAAATGAAGACTTAACACCCAAGGATCCTTGTTGATTCGAAGGAAGGCAGAGGCTACACCTCTACCAATAAAAATAGGACTCCACTACCACTACTAGGGGGGTTTAGACACTAATGAAGCATGCTCTATGGAGGTCGAAGAGATGTCCACTCCTTATTATATTTTATTTATGTGTTTCAATTTTCTTTTATTTTCATTACATTTTAGTTTTCATATAAATGTAATTTTTATTTGATTTTTCTTAAAATAATTCAATCCATGTATTGTTTCTCAAAGTGTGATCCACTCATTTATTCATTATTCTTCTTTTATTATTCAATTATTTTTATCTCACCTTCTCTTATTATTTTACCATTATTTATATATTATATAATTATTTTAATTATTTTTAATTTATTTTATTATCAGTTATTTTATTTTATTCTATTCTCTCTCTCCCTCTCTATACACTTTCTTTTTATTATTTTATTAATCCTATTTTTTATTATTTTTATTTTATTCTTCTCTTATCTCTTTATAGAAAGAGATCACATACTCTCGATAAAGGGAGTCCGACCTGAAGCTAGGCATTAAGGTGGTCAAGGTGTTATTAACTTATTACTTTACATTTATTTTACATTTGTAAAAAATGAGAGTAACATACTTGGGTGTAGCGACTATCCCCCAGGTCATGCACTCAAAAAAAATTTCTACTATTTTTTTATTTTCGTTTCCCCCTCTCCATTAGTTAGCTCTTCATAGGATGGAGTTAATCCAACCAATGGAAGAAAAAAAATTGATAGATATGAGACATATAATATGGAACACCCTAGAAAAAGGTGTTTCATTAAAAAGGATTAAAAGAGGAGGTGGAATTGAGATTTTATAAGGAATTAAATATTTCATAATTTCTAAATAAAAATAATAGTAATTAATCATGAGATTTATTGTTTGGATTATCAAAAAAAATAATAATTACTGAACCAAAAAATGAACCTAAAATAATGTCACTTATTTCTAAACTCATTCTATTTAGAATTTAATGTTAGTATATGTTTCTAATTTCTAGCTTGATTGTCATTTATTTATTTTAAAATGAAATCAAAACCCAAAAAATCTCAATTTCTTTGAGAAAATAATAAAAACAACAAAAAGAAGTAGTTTATGTGATTTATATTATATGAGTGAACAAACTGAGAGGGTCCTCAGGTGAGATAAATTTTTCAACCATAATTTTTCACTAGGAAAATAATTTTCTATTTCCATGACCAACAAAAGGGGTGCTTTAAAACTGGAGACATTATTGGGGGATCCAATCATTAGTTTATTTCCTTTTTCTATTTCCCCACATTAGATACATTTCATTGTTTTCTATATAAAAAATATATTTTCCCATGATGTATCCAAAATTATATTTTTATTCAAGGAATAACCACTCACATGTGTAAGAACCAATTATTGAGGCACCCTGGTCTATAGAAGGAAGTGTTTTTGTATGGTCTAGATAGATACCTACAGCAAATTATCATATATGAGGAATTGAAGGAACTCATACAACATCTTATGGGGAACCTCAAGAAAATATTTGTTGAGGGATTTTACATATGGATAAATAAGACTACTTACCATAATTTTATCATGAAATGGACAAGACACTATTATAGAGCTCCTGGTTTACTCCAAGCACTTTTATATATTTTTTCCACAAAATAATTGGAGAATGTGACCAAAAATACACTAAAATATGATATTAAAAATATATAAGATATGGTTCAATATATAAAAGACAAAATGGATTGGATCACTAATAACTTCAGTGAATCCATCAAGCAATCTGAATCTAAACCAGAAGATGATCCACTTGTATTCCTTGATTTTTCTAAGGAGCCCAAGGAGGAAGACTTGCCTACTGAGTTACATGTGTGAGATCACAAATAACTGGAAGAATTATGGAATTAATGTTAGGAACTACTTGATCTCCCCATACCTTGGAAAGAATAATTGCCAACACTATTGAATGAAGACACCTCCCAAGTGGTGGAAGTTTATATAATGATAGAGGATCCCAACTACCTACCTACACTTTCAACCATACAACTCTAAGAGGCAGTCAATACAGAAGAATATATTGAAATAAAAATAATATAGGGAGTTTAAATTATCTAAAACTCTATTCCATTTTATTTTATTCTATCTTAATTGATCATTATTTCCCACTTCTTTGAATTTTTAGATTTAGATAATTTTTAGTTTCCTTTGGGGAAGATGAAGAAACTTTACATGTGCCTATTGAGGTACTTCTAGAGGTTTCTAATTTTGATGAATATAAATTTGAGGAGGTCCATGATGATGTCTATGTAGATGAGCCTGAGTAAATATAGATAGAGGCTACTCATATTAAAAGGGGGAAATTACTTGTTAAAAAATCGAATTTAAATTTCTTTCAAGTAAAAATACATTCTTATTCTCCCTTTTATCATTCTATTCATGTAGCCTACGTTACGAAAAAACTGAAAAATAAATATAAAGTTGAAAAAGTAGAAACTAAATAGAATGAGGTTACATACTTCATCAAACCCCCCCCCCCCATGAACGTTGTATCTCATTGAGAATGGGGTGGATCTGGTGTACCCTTTACATGGAATTCTCCTAAATAAGAACAAACAAGTGAGATTTGGGAAAATACACATGTGGTGGTTCGACTCTAAGAATATTAATCCACCAATAGACTATGGATAATAGCTAGTAATTCCCTCCAGAAGTAGTAAAATGTCTGGTACTACTTGATAGATCATACCAAGTCTTACCCCTTTATTATCATTCTATGGATTTAAATTTCATTTTTTAGATTAGTAAAACATGCATCCCAAATCCAAATTATCTTTTTGAGATTAAATGACATGATCTATCTTCTTCATTTTTAAATTCTATTTTTAGGATCATGATGGTTTAAGGAATCCCCTATGAAAAATTTTATGGAAATAGACTGTAATCTTCATGGGAAAGAGAGTTCACTTTCCTAATTATCTTCTAAACTCTCTACACTTTTTTCAAACAAAATGTTTTGAGATTAAACTTTAATTGAATTAAAATGATTGAATTATGATTTACTTAAATTATATAGGAGAAATGATTTTCCTAGGGATCTATTGAACCGAAGTTTTATTTTTCAATGATATTGATATTGAATGAGTAAAATAGATAATTGGATGATTAAAGTGAAGCATGGATACTAAACTGAGGACTCATGATTTGAGGGAATTAATTGATTCATGTAAATGAAATTTCACAATATTTTTTCATTCTTTTAATTTATGAAATTCATGTGAATTGTAACACCCCAAGCTTCCAAGGAACACTTCCTTTTTAAATAATTCAATAGTGTGTGATGTACGCAACACCAAGTTCAAGCACACCACAACCTATCAAACTAGCAGTTTAAAAAGTAGTTATGAATATTATTAACCACATTTTGAATTTTATATATATCCCATATAATTTTAGAATTCATATTTTGTGATTCTTAGATATAATATACGGACAAATTCAATTTCTCATATAAAAACAGTATTTTTCAAAAAATGATGTTTTTCCGCCATTTAATGTAGAGACCTTTTTAAATACAATATTTAAAACTTTTATATATTCAATTTGAAAAAATTAAATTATTATTTTGAAGAAGGAAATGAAAATTAAGTTTGGATACATTTTTTACACTTTTCTGATAACTTTTATATTTTGATGAATAATGAAAAATAATTAATTTTAATTAAAAACAACTTTTTAAATCGAAAACATTTACAATGTTAAATTATATATTTTAATGGTTTTAAAGTATAATTAGATTAAATTTTTATCATTCCATATAATTTAGGTAATTATAGTTATTTTTACATTTAAATTAGATATAAACACACGCCAATCTTTTCATAGTTTTTGCTTCTTAAAAACCTCTTTTTTGGTTTTGACAACAGGGATTAATTTTAAAGTAATTTCATCCAACTCTTTGGTTTGAATTTAGAAAAATGGATTCCATATTTGGAATAATATGTTACAAATTTTTTCAATCGGTACCTTTTATCTTTTGACGTTATGAATAGTAATGTTATTAATTATTTTATTTACCATGGTTATTGGGTAACTTTGGTCAATAAGGGTAAAACAATAATATTATAATAATATTCAACTACCCTAACACAAATCCTAATACTATTAGATGAGATATGTTTGACCATGGACTTTCATGGGTCAATTCTGGGACCCCATGGATCCACTTATGTGAGAAAATGACTTTTTATAAGAATTAATTTAATGTATAGAAAAATATAACATAGACATGTATATTTCACTAAAGCAATTTTTTATGGGGTTATATAATTGATATATTAGACTAAAAATATTCATTTTAAATATAAAAATAATGTATACATCATGATATTTTATTTTTAATTTTTATACATAAATAAATAAATTTAATTATAACACAATGATGATGCAGTGATTGCTTCATTAATAAAGGGTTCAAATAAATGATATTATAAATGTTAAAATAAATGTAATTTATATATTTCGATGTCATACATGAATTTTATGGATGATATATACATATTATATTTGATTTAATTCCTTTGTACGGAGGAATCAGGTTATGAATTTGTAAAAAGTCACGTATAAATAGTGTCTAACATTGACATAATTCACTACTTAAAAAATAAAATAGTTTATTAAATGATATCAAATTCCAAAAAATATAATATTTGGCCAAATGGTTAATAAAAGTCTAAATATTTCATAAATTACTTTTTTTGGGTCGTTTTACGTGATATGGAAATTACATTAACCCACAATATGTATATAACATGATGTCACAGTAAGATTAAAATGGGAAAAATAAGGGATAAACCAAAAAGATAAGGATAAACAAATAATAAAAACTTGACTAAAAATTATTGTATGATGGATATTAGAACCAAAATCATGTTAGATTCAAATTAAATGAGTTTTGGACCATTTTTTAGTCGAAATAAAATTTATAATCTATTAATATTTCTAGACTTTCCTAAAGTGCCCCTCCCCCCTCTTATAAAAGAGTACCACCTCTACCCGCTTATTCACACCTCTAATGGCCTTTTACTTGGGAAAACCCTAACCAAATATCCTTAAAACTTCCCTCACTTCATCCTAGAGGAACAAATTTGGGCATAAAACCATTTTATGGAGTTTTTTTGTGGAAATCAAAAGGTGACACCTGAAGAAGAGGTTATCGTTTCATCCATTCTTTCAAAGATAATTTCATCTTATACTTTATCATACTAAGTTTTTCCCATACTAAAATAATAAATCCAGAATATACTATATTCTAATATGTTTTTATGGTTATGGGACAACCATATTTCTCTTTTTACTCATCCTATGAAAAACAATACAACCTTGCATGTGTATGTACGACTTACCATCTCCACATCATTGTGTAATTTTTTTCCTGTACGCCTTATTTATATGGGAATAATGATGAATATAATGGACTTAAATAATAAATATAACATTATATTATTTCCTATCAATTCATATTTCATCCAAATACATACCTTTAAACCTTTAATAAAATGATATCATCACTCGTGAATACGTACGACTTACCGTCTCCATGACGCGATTAGACTCATCTTCCATGTTCACCATCCAAGAATGATTATAAGAATAAATATTATTAATAATTATGAAATATATGACATAATAATTCTACTAGGATGATATATATATACACATATATTTCATTCACTTACTTCAATACAATATGAAAACAGAAATAACATTCTTGCATACGTACGACCTACCATCTCCATGAATGGTGTAATCTATTTTATATATATATTTAATATATATTTTTATATTTATGATATATAAATCATATTATAAGTTCTGCAAGTAATAAAATCATGATCTAAGTAATATGATCAAGAATAACAAGTCAAAACACATACGATAAACAAAGAGATTATTACCCGGAATGTTGCATTAACTTGGAATTATTAATAAACAGATATTATAAAGTCAAAAAATAATCATATATTATATCATAAACATTATTATTATTCTGATATAGGTTAATAATCTGTTTAAATACATTATACAGGAGTTTCAAACACGTTTAAAGAATGTTGGACCTAAGGTAAGGGTTAATTCCTCAATCTTATTATTATCCGATATTGTTTATGTGTAAGTATTTACTGAGACATATTTATCATCCATGTCCATGTTTCATAAAAATGACTTCAAAAGGAATATTTTAAGGTTTTATGGAAGGGAATATTTAAATATATCATAATTTAGAATGTTTTAAAGATTTATTCTTCTAAATCTTTTTAATTAATGTCATTGTTTTCAAAATGATTTTATGTATTTATTTATTGGGACTTGATTGTATTAAAATGTTAATTCATTTCAATGGTTTCAATGTGGTATGGGTAAAATTGAATCAAAAACCACTTTTAAATGACTTCCTTTACAAATTGTGAAACTTTTAAATGATTTCAGGAAAAGGGGATATTTCTCACAAAGCGTTTCACAAATTATTTTCAACTATGTCAACATACTTTATTGGATATTATTCTAGATTGTGGTTGATTTATTATATGTAAAGACCCATAAATTCAAGGAAAACATTTCTTAAATTCTTTGGGATTTTACGAGTACGCAGTTTCTGAAGGCACCTGATTCCGAGGCCCGGTGTGCCCGGAATCAATTTCCGAAATTTAGCTCGGGTACGTTCAGTGAACGAACGAGCGGGTTTTTCTAACTTTTGATCTGGTGCTTAGAATTGAAATTCGAGAGCACCGATGAAACTGCAGTGCCAGTAATTGATTAATAAGACCTTTACTGGAGTTGCATTTTCTTGGGAGGAGTTGTTAAAAATTAGGGAATTAAATGTTAGGTAAAATAAATTGTGTGCAAATTTATTTTATCCATGGTAGTTTAATTCTCTCATGGAAAGTTGTTGGTGGGGCCCACAACCACCCAACTTCCCATGTGAGGTTATGAGGGTGGTGGGGCCCACACGAGCTCCCATCTTCTCATATTCCCTAACTCCTCTAATCTCAATCTTATGTGTGTAACCCTTAAAACTTCCCATTAATTTGTGACCTTCCCTCTCCCCACATTTATTCATTTCCAACTCTTTAATTTAATTAAGTGAGTTATGTATTTTGGAATTTGTAATTTTGAAAGGCATGACTTAAGATAATAAAATGAGAGGGATCTTATTTTATTAGGTTGGATTGTGGTGTAAGGGGATTGGGAGAAGAAAACTCTAAGTATGAAGAACTTCATCTTCTTTGCGAAGAACACCAAGACTTCGACGAAGAACATCGTCACCGTAAGGAGATATCGAAGTGCCATCTCTTCTCCTCTCCGCAGCCGGTGTGTAACGCCTTTCCCGAGGAACGACGACGCGCCCTCTTTCGATCTTCTTCCTTTGTCAAATGAAGGGAGACGCCGCTCCTCCTCGGACGTTCTCCGTCATCATATACAGAGCTTCACCTCGTGATTCCGTTTTCCACGACGATCTTCGTTCGACAACCTCTTCGATGTAGGGCTTAAGTTCAAATTTAATCATTTAAATTTTCCCTTTAATTTTCGTTGTGATTACTCATTTTTGGCCTCTTGCTATCAGTATAACGGGAGGAGGTCAGACCACAAAATCACGGCCGACCCTCCTCCCCTTTGTTGTTGAATTTCTTCATGGCTTAGAATGGGGACGACGCGGTGCCATTGCACTGCGCGGGAACAGAAGAACCGCGGCCGGAGTGGGCCGCGGTGAAGGAGCGTGGAGCCATCGTGTCATTCTGGTGAAGCCGAAGGAAGTCACGGAAAAGGTCCAGCCGCGACAGAGGGGTGCGGCACCATCGCGTTGCACCGGTCGGACAAGGGCCGCAACATAAGGCCGCGGCAGTGCTGAGGAGGGCGGCCGGATCCACCAGCCACTGGTGCTCCAGGAGGTGGGGCCAGCTGGTCTCGCGGCGGCACACCGGCCGACTATTACGGCCGGCCGGATTTCGGGATGTCCGGGGGTTGTAACCTCCGACGGGTGGAAAAGGGCGGGCCCCTCCACGTGGGGGCCGCCGTTTAAAAACAAGGGGGGTAGCCCCACACCTTCCACGTCCTCTCAGCGCGTGGGCGCCCACCCGGGGCCGGACCGCCCGCGTCGGGCCGGGCCGCGCCATTCGTGCCGGTCCGCGCCTGCCGGGTCACGCCGCGCCCAACCGGGCCGGACCCGGATCCGAGTCGGGTCGATACGGTTCGGGCCGACCTGTAATACCCCATGCTTCCATGGTACGCTTCTCTTTGAATAATAAAGTAATGTGTGTTGTACGCAACTTTAAGATTCTAACACGCCGCGACCAATCAGAGTAGCCGCTATGAATAGTAATACCCACTTTTTGAAATTTTATACATTTTATCTTTCAAAATGGACTTCATTTTTGGATTCGGAATATCGAAAATATCCTAGGATGAAATTTTGGTACTTTTCGGATAACTTTTATATTTTGATGAATAGTGAAAATTACTAAATTTTTATTAAAAACAAATTTTTTAATCGAAATAATTAATAGTGATAAATTTTGAATTTGAGTGGTTTTAATGTACATTTAGAATATATTTTTACCATTTAATACGATTTTGGTCATTGGACATAAGTTCACAATTAAACCGGACATAAACAAGCGTCAATCTTTTGATAGTTATTATCTCTTAAAAACACGCTTTTTGTTTTAACAACGGGAATTAATTTTAAATTAATTTATGCCACTTCTGTGTTTTGAATTTGGAAAAATGGATTCCATATTTGTAATCGGGATGTATAAATTGTGTTAATATGCAACATTCATTTTTAGAAATTTTGAATAATTACTTCGGTAAATATTTTATTTACGATGGTTAAAGGGTAAATCCGGTAAATAAGGGTAAACAATAATATTATAATAACAATAAATTACCCTAAAACGTGTCATAACCTTATTGGTTGATACATGTCCGACCATGGGCGTCTTTGGGTCGATTTTGGGACCCCACGGAGCCATTTTTTGGTGATAAGGACACTTTATATTAATTAAGTAAAAATAAATACAAAAAAGACGCAAGCATATATCTTTTAGAAAAACAATTTCTACATAGGTTTATATATGTTGAAATTTCGACTATAAATATTCATTAGAAAGCTAAAACTATTTACTACATAATGGTATTTTACTTATAATTTTTAGTCATTAAATAATTTAATTTATTTATGACACAATGATGATGCAGTAATTACTGTATTAACGAAAGATTAAGATAATTGATATTATAAATACCCAAATACATGTAATTTGAGACTTTTTATAAATGCCAATAATTTTCTAGGTTAATATGACATATTATTATTATTTATATAAATTGTTTTTGGTGTAATAATGTTTTTATGAATTTATCAAAAACAAAATACCCAATAGTGTCAAAATTGACATAAAAGAGTTTTCAAAACAAATGTTATATTATTAATTGATATTCAAATCCTAAAAATCTAAGGTTCGAACAAGAAACTTATATCTTGATAGGTTTATCATTACTGGACCACTTGAGGGTCTATTGGAGGTATATAGTAAGTTTATTAACCATATAATATAAAATACAAAGTGACATGGTAAGTGTCAAACTAATTAACTAAGAGTCAAAACTAAAAGATAAGGTTAATATAATGACCCAAACCTGTCAAAATTCTATTTGTTGAGTGTTTTTCGACCCATCCCCACCTTAACCTTTAAATAATCTACTTTGGAGCCATTATAAACTGAATATGAATTTATTATAAAATAATATTTCTAGATTTTCCTAAGGTGCCCCTCCTCCCCCTTATAAAATGACACCACTTCTAACCAATTCTCCACACCTTCAAATCCTTTTGGTTCTCCCAACCCCTACCCAAATACTCTCTCAACTTCCCTCACTTAAACAAAGAGGCCATAGTTTGATCATAAAACCAACCTAAGGAGCCCTTTTGATCAAATCAAAAGGAAGAACTTGAAGAAGAGGTAATGTTTTCACCACCCTTTTTCAAGTTCATTTCATCTTCATCATCTTATTCCTTTGTTATTACAATTATAAAATAATAACTCCAGTATATTATATATACTGAGATGTTATTATAAATCTGGTACAACCATATTCAGTATTCTATCCATCCTATGAATGAAATGTCACCATACGTGGGTACATACGGCTTACCGTCTCCACGTCATGGTGTAATTGTTATTCAAAACATTATTATTTGGATGGGTATAATAATGATGTGTAATTCATGTAAATCATAAATATAACATGATAATGATTTTTTATATATGATATACCATACAATCATATATTATTTTAATATCGAAAGAATGATATTGTCTCTCGTGCTTACGTACGGACTACCGTCTCCACGAACACGACGAGTTTCATTCCCCATCATATCCATTCAAGTATAATTATCATTTGGTGATTAAAAATAATTTTTAAGGACTTGATATAATTCTGGATATGAATAAGATACAACCTTTCCATAAGAAACATGGCTTATGTAACAAAACATGTAAAAAAAACGAGTAAGTTAACACCTGAAATGACAATAATACTAAGATATTATTAACAAATCAATGTTAAAAGATCATATATGATATCATATTAATATGATTCTTGTATAATTTAATAACAATTATTTCACCATTATACAGGAGTTTAACCTACCATCAACCAAGGAAAAGTACAAGGTAAGGGTTATTTCACAATCTCTTAATTATTCGAGGTTGTTTATACGTAAATATCCACTGGGACCTCTTTATCATCCACATTCATGTTTCTTAAAAATGAATTTCAAAAAATTCTTACTATTTTACAGAATATAGGTTAAAGTCATTTATACCCTTGTTTGACTTTTATAAGAGGTTTATAAATGAATCTTTCCGTCGTTTTCCAAATAAGGTTCTTCTTAACCGTTTCGACAAAATTAAGGTAAGAATGTTTTTTTAACTTATATGGTGGGTGCAGCTATTTTCCGCCATAATAAGATCATTAAATCTTCCCTTACAAGCTTATAAGAATATTTTCAAAATAAATATTTTCTTTATGTGGCTCTTAAATTATTTCAATATATAAAGAGATATATCTCTCTAAAAAAAGGTTTTGATTTCATCTACGTCAACATCCTTTGATGGATTTTAAGTTTAGTTGAAGTTGATTTATTATGATACAAAACTTCCATATTGTGTTGAAGTTTTTGTGATATGTTTGACTGTGGATGTGCTATTTTTGTACTATTCATTTCTTCTGGTTAAAGTATTTACATTTCGTATTCTAGTTTTAATACAACTGTTTATGATATGTTTAAACCTTTTCATATGAGGAGTGTATTGGACTTATTAAGTGATGGGTGGAGCCCGCTATAGCTCCTCAATGCATCAGTAGGTCTCATGATACAACTAGATGTGGAATTGGCTGAGGCCCTTTCCCAATTTGATTTATCGTTTTGGACGAGGCCTTAATCATTTTAGACTTCTTGGCCAAGGCCTTGAATAAATGTTTCAGAATGTCCGGAATTATACATTCCCTCATTATGGAAATAATATTGATGGTCCATGTGGTCATTCGACTAGTAGAGTACCCATTATTATGTTTTATTATGGCATCATTTAATCATATCATGTTCTTGACATAAAAGTATTCATGTATATTATTGGTAAGGGCATGTGGTTTCAATTATTTACCATGCTTAATATTTATGTCATTTTTCGATGTATTACTTACCCTTACTGAGCGTTTTAGCTCACACCTTTCAATGTTTTATTTTTTCCCAGGATATGAAGAATTTCATTATGAGTGACCTGCAGGCATAATCTAGGAGGCTTGGATCTTCCTAAAGAAATATATTTTTATTGTATTTCTCTTCAAGATGTAATGTTGAAAATATGTATGAATCTTGTTTCCAATAATACTGAACTGATCGGTCTTTTGAGACATGATTTCCTTGTGATCATGCCAATGTTATATAATAATGAACCGACTCTAGGTAACTAGGGTTTGGGTGTTACAGTTGGTATCAGAGAAAGTTTAGTACAATCCTTGGAAACTAGATTTAGATAAACTCTGACTAGAGAACATAGCCCTAAGATAGACTTTGAGGATTAGTATAGAAGAACTTTCTATAATTTTGGTATTGTAGAGATTTTCTGAGTTTTCCGAGCAATACATCCCTGTCTGGATACGAGCAGGTAGAGGTGGCTCTGGCACAGATGTACCTAGGGGTAAAACCCAAAAACACCGCTTTGGTCTAGACTCGAACGGGAACTGGTGCATGATAACAGGCCTTGCTGCACTCTTGGTTACGACACTCACGGGGGATATGCTTAGGATAATTCTCATTTTCTTTACAAACTATTATGAACGGTTATGAGTAAATAATTCCTCAAAGAAATTTTTTTTATGATTATGGATTATATTCATAAACTGTTTAATTTATGTTAAGTGTTTTACAAGTATGGAATTATGTATTTTGATTCATAAACTAATATAGTTTATGCAATTCTTTAAAAATGGAACCTAGTAGAAGGAATGGAACTGTATCAATGCACACACTCCATGTAGGGATTCCCTCCTGCTCAAGATAATTATAGTGGATCTAGTGATGCAACTGGTGCTGAATAACTAATCACCATACTGGGACAACTCACTCGGGTTATGAATAATAACCTTACCCATATGGAGCACCTAAATCCACAACATGTAGGATCAATGTTATATCGCTTCATGAGGCAACAACCACCGACATTCAATGGGAATATAAATCTCATAGTAGTTGAGCAATGGATAAATTCCTTAGAGAAAATATTTCATGCCTTGGGGATTAGTGAAAGGGAAAAAGTTGTCATGGCAGTTTATCACCTCACTGGAGATGTTGATCAATAGTGTTCGTTGATACAAAACACGAAGGAAGATGATGAATTATAAGATATGGAATGGATGGAGTTCAAAGAGCTGTTCTTAGAAAAATACTTTCCTCGAGACCATCGAGCAGATATGGAAAGACAATTTCTGAGTCTGAGGCAGAAAGAGGATGAGAATGTCGCAAATTATGAGGTTAACTTTACAAGGTTAGCGAGGCATGCTTCTGATTATATAAGTAACCCAAAGAGTAATATTGATCGTTTATTTGATGGGTTAAAACCATTTATCCTTAAAGCTTTAGTCTCGCAAACCTTCTCATCATACGAAGATATTGTCGCGTGTGATATCAAGACCGAAATGGAATTCTCTAAGTCTTATGACTTTAAATCAAAGAAATAGAAGAAGATACCTTCTGAACACTCTATGAAAGGAAATAAGGAAATTGGGAAGAAAGGTAGAATTGAATATCCACCCTGTGATAATTGTGGAAGGAAGCACCCTTGTGCCTGTCTAAAAGGAAAAGGAGTATGATAAAAATGTGGAAAGAAAGGCCATCTGGATGGTGATTGTAAAAGAAATAAAGAAGCTAACGATGTTCAATTATACAATTGCAGGGAGATGGTACATTATTCAAATTAATGTCCTAAGCATCAAGGAAAATTACCTCAAAAAAGGCCAAGGGATCAAGGCCAAGCTTATGCAATCACTACTGCTGAGGTTGAAGCCCCGAAAGACGTGGTGGCAGGTAATTTAATGGTTTCCTCAAGTTTAGAAAATGAATTATTTGATTCTGGATCATCGCATTGTTTCATATATTCCCAGTTTTCTAAGAAAATTATATATTTCCAATTTGATTTAACAAGGGAGTTGTCAGTTAAAACTCCTAAGGGAAGTATCATTGCATCGAAGTTTTGTGAATCAGTCCCCATTAGAGAAAATAAATGTTCTTTATACGCTCATCTCATCATCATACATATTATTGAATTTGATATAATCGTCGGTATGGATTGGCTTTCATACCATTATGCGAAGATTTATTGTAAGAAGAAGGAGGTTATGATTCTTGATGATGATGATAAGGAACACCTCATCTTTAGAGTAGAATCGTCTCTACCTAATTCTTATCTAGATCCACCCCTAGTAGCTCAACTAAATTCAATTATTGGGGAGGAATAGAATGAAATGACTATGGGTGAGGAAATTAATGTTCAAATAGAGGATGTACCTATTGTAAAAGAATATGTAGATGTGTTTCCAGATGATTTACCTAGACATCCTCCAGAAAGAGAAGTTGAGTTTTCTATTGATTTAATTCCTGGATCAAGGCCTATATCGAAGACCCCTTATAGAATGACCACTATGGAATTATTTGAACTAAAGAAACAACTAGAGGAATTGAGTAAGGTATTTATTCACCCTAGTATTTCTCCTTGGGGAGCCCCTGTCCTTTTTGTTATGAAGAAAGATGGATCTATGAGATTGTGCATTGACTACAGAGAGATAAATGCTATAACAATAATGAACAAGTATACTCTACCTCGCATTGGTGATTTATTTGACCAACTGCATGGAGCTAAATACTTTTAAAAGATTGACCTTCGATCTGGATACCATCAGTTGTGTGTGAATAAGGAAGACATTCCGAAGATAGCATTTCGAACCAGGTATGGGCATTACGAGTTTACAGTAATGCCTTTTGGATTGACTAATGCACCCTCTGTATTCATGGATCTAATGAATAGAGTTTCAAGGAATATCTTGATGATTTTATGGTGGTATTTATTGATGATATCTTGGTATACTACAAAATCTATGAATATCATGAAAATCACTTGCGCATTATCCTGAAGACTCTTAGAAGACATGAATTATATGGGAAGTTTAGCAAGTGTGAATTCTAGCTTCAGGAGATTTCTTTTCTTGGCCATATTTTCTCTAAGGATGGAATCTCTGTTGATCCTTCTAAGACCAAGGCAATCCAAGAATGGCCAGCACTGACAATTATAACTGAGGTATGAAGTTTTATTGGTTTGGCAGGTTATTATCGACGTTTCGTCCAGAATTTTTCCGGATTAGCTAACCCATTAATGAATCTCATGCGTAAAGGGGTTAAATTTGTCTGGAAAAAAGAGTGTGAATATTGTTTTGAATAACTGAAGAGAATATTAGTCAATTCTCCTTATATTTACTCTACCATTGGGGAATGATGGGTTCGTTTTTTATAGTGATGCATCGAAGAAAGGACTTGATTGTGTCCTTATATAGAATGATAGGGTTATTGCCTATGCATCACGACATCTAAAAATTCATGAGAAAAAACTATCCTACTCATGATCTTGAGTTATCCATTGTAATATTTTCCCTGAAGATTTGGAGACACTATCTCTACGGTGAAAAATGTGAGATTTATACTGATCACAAGAGTTTGAAGTATATTTTCTCACAGAAACAACTCAACATGAGGCAAAGGAGATGGCTTGAACTACTCAAGGATTATGATTGTACGATACACTACCACCTGGGGAAGGAAAATAAGGTGGAAGATGATTTGAGCAGAAAGGATCATGGAGTTTTGAACAAGATGAGAGTTAAAAAGGATCCTATATACATGAATCTGGTAAAGATGGATATGGGAATAACCATGGAAGGTGAAACATCGACACTTTTTCAAATGGTTTCCAAACCATATTTACTAGAAAGGATAAAGAGTTATCAACCTGATGATGAAGCATTTAAAAAGAAGATTAAAGGTGTAAATGATTGGAGATTGAGTGACCTTGTGTATGAAGATGGAATTTTGAAATTTGGGAGGAGACTTTGTGTTCCCGATATACCTGATTTAAAAAGGGAATTGTTGGAGGATGCTCATAGCTCCAATTTCTCTATACACCCTAGGAGCACCAAAATGTATAGAGATTTAAAGGAACATTTTTGGTGGGACAACATGAAGATGGATATTTCGGACTTTGTGTCAAGATGTATAGTTTGTCAACAAGTGAAAGCTGGGAGGCAACTGCCTGGAGGAGTCATGCAACCTCTTCCCATACCTGAGTGGAAATGGGATAATATCACGATGGACTTTGTCATGGGACTACCAAAGACTCCTAGAAGGAACGACGCAATATGGGTCATTGTTGATCGTCTTACCAAGTCAGCACATTTCCTTGCTATAAGGGAGGATTTGCCACTTGAACTTCTAGCGAGGATATATATTAATGAAGTTGTGAGACTTGATGGAGTACCCCTATCGATTGTCTCAGATCATGATCCCTGTTTTACATCAAGAATCTAGAAACTTTTTCAGAAGGCCTTGGATACTGAACTTCGTTTGAGCTCTGCTTACCACCCTCAAATAGATGGACAATCAGAATGGACTATTAAAACCTTAGAAGACATGTTGAGATCATGCTCACATGACTTTCAGGGTATGTGGGATCAATATTTACCTCTGGTAGAATCTTCTTATAATAATAGCTTTCATTCAAGTATTCTAATGGCACCATATGAAGTGTTATATGGAAAGAGATGTCGCACACCAACCTGTTGGGATGATGTTGGTGAAAGAAAACTTGTTGGCCCGTAAATAGTGGAGGAAACGATGGAAAAGGTAAAGGTAATACAAAACCACATCAAAGCAGCTCAAAGTAGGTAGAAGAGCTATGCTGATAATCGAAAGATGGATTTGGAATTTCATGTAGGAGATCATGTTTTCTTGAAGGTATCTCCATGGAAGGGAGTCATACGTTTCGGTAAAAAAGGTAAATTGAGTCTCAGGTACATCGGACCTTTCGAAATTCTAGAACGAATTGGGGCTGTAGCTTACCATTTGGCAATGCCACAAAATCTCTCCAAAGTTCACGATGTGCCCCATGTATCACTGTTGAGAAAACACATGTCTGTCCCAACGCATGTACTCACCTATGAGGAATTAGAACTGGAACCCGATCTCTCTTATTGCGAAGAGCCCGTGAATATTCTTGATACGAGAGAACAGGTGCTCAGAAACTAGATGACTCATCTGGTAAAAGTTCTATGGAGAAACCATAAAATGGAAGAGGCAACGTGGGAACCCGAGGAACATATGAAGAAGTACCACCCGAGTCATTTTATGCAGTAATATTCTAGAAATTTCGAGGAAGAAATTATTTTAAGGAGGGGAGAATTAAACACCCCAAGATTCTACAGTACGCTTCTCTTTGAATAATATAGTTGGGTGTGTTGTACGCAACTTCAAGATTCTAACACGCCGCGACCAATCAAAGTAGCCGTTATGAATAGTAATACCCAATTTTTGAAATTTTATACATTTTAACTTTCAAAATGGACATCATTTTTGGATTTTGAATATCGAAATTATCCTAGGATGAAATTTTGGTACATTTTGAATAAATTTATATTTTGATGAATAGTGAAAATTACTAAATTTTTATTAAAAACAAATTTTTTAATTGAAATAATTAATAGTGATAAATTATGAATTTTAGTGGTTTTAATGTATATTTATAATATATTTTTACCATTTAATATGATTTTGGTCATTGGACATAATTTCACAATTAAACCGGACATAAACAAGCGTCAATCTTTTGATAGTTATTATCTCTTAAAAACACGCTTTTTGTTTTGACAGCGGGAATTAATTTTAAATTAATTTCTACCACTTCTGTGTTTTGAATTTGGAAAAATGGATTACATATTTGGAATCAGGATGTCCAAATTATGTAAATAGGTAACTTTCATTTTTACACATTTTGAATAATTACTGCGGTAAATATTTTATTTACCATGGTTAAAGGGTAAATCCGGTAAATAAGGGTAAAAAATAATATTATAATAATAATAAATTACCCTAAAACGTGTCCTAACCTTATTTTATGATACATGTCCAACCATGGCCATCTTTGGGTCGATTTTGGGACCCCATGGAGCAACTTGTTGGTGATAAGGACACTTTATATTAATTAAGTTAAAATAAATACAAAAAAGACATAAGCATATATCTTTTAGAAAAACAATTTTTACAGAGGTTTATATATGTTTAAAATTAGTCTATAAATATTTATTAGAAAAATAAAAAACATTCCTACATAATGGTATTTTACCTATAATTTTTAGACATTAAATAATTTAATTTATTTATGACACAATGATGATGCAGTAATTACCATATTAATGAAAGATTAAGATAATTGATATTATAAATACCCAAATAAATGTAATCTGAGACTTTTTATAAATACCAATAATTTTATAGGTCAATATGACATATTAGGATTATTTATATAAATTTTTTTCGAAGTAATAATGCTGTTATAAATTTATCAAAAACAAAATACCCAATAGTGTCAAAATTGACATAAAAGAGTTTTTAAAACAAATATCATATTATTAATTGATATTCAATTCATAAAAATCTAAGGATCATAAAAGAGAATTATATCATGATAGGTGTATCAATAATGGACCAATTTGGGGTCTCTTGGAGGTATATAGTAAGCTTATTAACTATATAATATAAAATACAAAGTGACATGGTAAGTGTCAATCTAATTAACTAAGAGTCAAAAATAAAAGATAAGGTTAATATAATGACCCAAACCTATCTAAATTCTATTGGATGAGTGTTTTTAGACCCATACACACCTTAACCTTTAAATAATATACTTTGGAGCCATTAGAAACCGAATATGAATTTATTATAAAATAATATTTCTAGATTTTACTAAGGTGCCCCTCCTCCCCCTTATAAAAGGATACCACTTCTAACCAATTCTACACACCTTCAAAGCCTTTTGGTTCGCCCAAACCCTACCCAAATACTCTATCAACTTCCCTCACTTCAACATGGAGGACATAGTTTGGTCAGAAAGCCAACCTAAGGTGCCCTTTTGATCAAATCAAAAGGAAGAACCCGAAGAAGAGGTAATGTTTTCACCACCCTTTTTCAAGTTCATTTTTTCTTCAACTTCTTCTTTATTTGTTATTCCCATTATAAAATAATAACTTCTGTATCTTCTATATACCAATATGTTATTATAAATATGGTACAACCACGTTCAGTATTCTATCCATCCTATGAATGAAATTTCACCATACGTGCGTACGTACGGTTTACCGTCTCCACGTCGTGGTGTAATTGTTATTCAAAACATTATTATTTGGATGGGTATAATAATGATGTGTAATTCATGTAAATAATAAATATAACATGATAATGATTCTGTATATAGGATATACCATCCAATAATATATTATTTTAATATCAAAATAATGATATCGTCGCTCGTGCGGACGTATGGACTATCGTCTCCACGAAAGCGATGAGATTCATTCCCCATCGTATCCATTCAAGTATAATTCTCATTTGATGATTAAAAATAATGTTTAAAGACTTGATATAATTCTGGATATGAATAAGATACAACCTATCAATAAGAAACAAGTCTTATGTAACAAAACATGTAAAAGAAAATGAGTAAGTTAACACCCGAAACGACAATAATACTAAGATATTATTAACAAAGAAATGTTAAAAGATCATATATGATATCATATTAATATGATCATTTTATAATTTAATAACAATTATTTCACCATTATACAGGATGTTAATCTACCATCAACCAAGGAAAAGTATAAGGTAAGGGTTATTTCACAATCTCGTCATTATTCGAGGTTGTTTATACGTAAATATCCACTAGGACCTCTTTATCATCCACATCCATGTTTCTTAAAAATAAATTTCAAAATATTCTTACTATTTTATAGAATATGGGTTAATGTAATTTATACCCTTGTTTGACCTTTATAAGAGGTTTATAAAGGAACATTTCCGTCATTTTCCAAACAAGGTCTTTTTTAACCTTTTCGACAAAATTAAGGTATGAATGTTTTTTTTAACTTGTATGGTGGGTGCGGCTATTTTCTGCCATTATAAGATCGTCAAAGCTTCCCTAACAAGCTTATAAGAATATTTTCAAAATAAATATTTTCTTTATGTGACTCTTAAATGATTTAAAAATAAAAAGAGATATGTCTCTCTAAAAAAAGGTTTTGATTTCATCTATGTCAACATTCTTTGATGGATTTTAAGTTTATTTGATGTTGATTTATTATGATACAAAACTTCCATATTGTATTGAAGTTTTTTTGATATGTTTGACTGTGGATGTGTTATTTTTATACCATTCATTGCTTATGGTTAAGGTATTGACATTTCATATGCTAGTTTTAATACGAATGATTATGATATGTTTAAACCTTTTCATATGAGGAATGTATTGGACTTAGTAAGTGATGGGTGGAGCCCGCTATAGCTCCTCGATGCATTGATAGGTCTCATGAAACAACTAGACATGGAATTTGACGAGGCCCTTTCCCAATTTGATTTATGGTTTTGGCCGAGGCCTTAATCATTTTAGACGTCATGGCTGAGGCCTTAAATAAATTTTTCAAAATGTCTGGCATTATATATTCCCTCATTATGGAAATAATATTGATGGTTCATGTGGTCATTAGACTAGTAGAATACCCATGATTATGTTTTATTATGTCATTATTTACTCATCTCGTGTTCTTTCCATAAAAGTATTCATATATATTATTGGTAAGGGCATGTGGTTTCAATTATTTACCATGCTTAATATTTATGTCATTTTCGGCTGTATTACTTACCCTTACTGAGAGTTTGAGCTCACCCATTTCAATGTTTTATTTTTTCCCAGGATATGAAGAAGTTAGTTATGTGTGACCTACAGGAAAAATCTAGGAGGCTTGGATGTTCCTAATGAAATATATTTGTGTTGTATTTCTCCTCAAGATGTAAAGTTGAACATATGTATGAATCTTGTTTATGATAATACTAAACTGATCGGTATTTCAAGACATGATTTCCTTGTGATCATGAAAATATTATGTAATAATGCACTGACTCTGGGTAACTAGGGTCGGGGCGTTACACGAACCAGGCGGTATTGGGTCGGGTCGGACCGGGCCCAAACCCCCTATTTTCAGACAGATCCGTTAAAACGCCCATAACATGGGCTACAGACCTATGATCGACGCACCGTCAGTTGCATAGCAATCCTTGGATCGAGAAGGTCGTTCAATTATATTACATTCAAGGTTTCTGAAAACTTTGTGTATGACCAGGTTGGTTCGAACACAAAACCAACCGGGCCCTCGGAGCAGAAATGCTTATAACATAAGCTCCGGACATCTGAATGACGTGCCACCGACTTTGTTGGTTTCCTATTTCTGATATAGTACTTTTGGCTTACTACGACTGAGGTTTGGATGCAGTTGGAGTATGGTTAGGCAGGTTTTGACTTAAAAACCAATCGGGCCCCTGAGACGAAAAGTCAATAACTATCAGACTGGGCGTCCGATTGACGCGCTGTCTGTCGCGTTGAGTTCTTATTGATGAGATGGAACTTTGGGATACTCTGGAAAATGTGCCAGTTGATGTATCGACCCCCTTTTCTCGTGGAGTTTACTCTCCCAAAATCGATCATGCTGTGTGCGGGAACCCTAGAGCTGGCTGCGACTGCGACGACGATGACGACTATACCGGGATCCTCCGTGGGTTCGGCAGTGATGACGACCGTACTAGAATCCTCCGTGGGTTCAACGACGATGACTAATGTTCTTGTATCCTATGTGGGTCTGGTAGTACTTGACTACTATTCTTGTATCCTATGTGGGTCCGACAGTACTTGACTCTGTACTTGTATCCTACGTGAGTCCGGCAGAGTAGCTGGTCTTGTATCCTTTGTGGGTCCGAAATCATAGCTGGTCTTGTATCCTATATGGGTCTGATAGCTTAGATGAATCAATGGCTACATCTGATCATCTCTATCTCCTTACGAAGAAGTATACCTTTGTGAGCTGAGTCTTGACTTTCAATCACTATCTTCGATATGATTGTTTTGATATCCTGTGTGGATTTGGTTGTGTTATCCTGTGTGGATTGAATTGTGCTTTCCTGTGTGGACTAGATCAAACATGGGCTCAGATGTTGGAGCCAAACAGAAATTTATGACATAGGTATATGTATGGGCATATACCTAATTAGATTTGGTTTTTTACTTTGTGTTTGTATCATTCCGTTGTGGTTTATCCTTCATGGATTCTAGGAGACCTTCGGGGTCTTGGGGTCCCTACTGAGTAGCGTATACTCACCCCTGCATGGGCTATGCCCACACTAAGTTGTGTTTGATGCAGACGACGGACAGCGCTGACCGAGGTAGGAGCTCATGGAGCTAAATGGTACCTGTAGGTGGATCACTGGACGAGACATACACAGAGCGGACAACTGAAGTCGTGGAGCGGAGGAGATTATTTGTACCCACCCTTCAAGTGGGATTTCCATAGGATGGATCAGTGTTGCTTCTTTACATTTCTGCTGTTGTACTCTCTTTTAATTTGTACTTTACTTTCAGTTGGGTTTGTATTCTGGCCCATTTACTTTACAACACTTACTTTTGTACTCAGTTTACTTAGTGTTCACTTCTTCTTGCATACTCTGTGGGGTTTGTTTTCTTACATAAAGGCAATGTCTTCCCTTATATCATGATTTACGCCTTTGGTGCTAGTCTCCAGCCCCTGGCCTATGGAAGGCGGGCTTAGGGTAGTCATGGCACGGGTCCCGAGGAAGGGTATTGACAAATTGGTATTATAGGAGTTCGGTTCTACTGTAGAACTCAGGACTATGATCTTCTTCTATGTGAAGCAATAATGTTAAGGGTATTGAGTGTGGTTATCAGTCCAGGGAGTCCAGTGTTGGTGCGTCGGCCGATGTATCCATACACTAGGACCCTGACTTCTGATTTCTGACTCAATGCACGAAAACATTGATTACGTGTGTGTTTTAAAAGTTTTCTTTGTGATTACTTATGTCAGCTCACGAGGTATACTATATTGACCGTGGCACACCTGTCTCTTTTCAGGATGGCCCCATGATGACAGCTAGCTAGGGTTCCGAGCTTTGTGAGAGACGACAACCCACCGAGAAAAGATGGCTCGGTGTAGGGCCCTATTACAGTGGAGGCACCAGCGGTACCTCTACCCACCGAGCCACCGATGCCACCAGCCCCAGCCGCTGAGATTGCACGTCACCTTAGTGCACTTCTTGAGTTTCAGCATCAGAGACCGCCCAGGTTCCATGGGGAGACGGACCCTCATGTAGCTGAGGATTGGTTGGAGGCTGTTGTTCGAGTTCTCAGGTTAGTGGGGGCACCAGCTGACCTCATGGTTTAACTTGCAGCGAGTCTCCAGAATGCCGCAGCAGGTAGAAGGTGGAGCCTGATGCTCTAGATGTACGATGAGGAATCTCTTCTTTGGATTGGCTTCTAGAGCCTCTTTCTCTCGGAGTTCATTCTAGACACCCTCCGTGCGGTGCGCATTTAGGAGTACTACAGCTGTGGTAGGGCATCCTGACTGTAGCCCAGTACTTGGTGAGATTTACCGATCTATCGTGATATTCCACGGACATGGTATGGGACCCATTCTTCCAAGCCTGGACCTTCGGGCAGGGACTAAGGCATGAGATCAGGGCTTCGATGATCTCCCTCAGCATTCCGACGCAGGCAGGAGTACTGAAGAGATCCCTTCTCGTAGAGAGATTTTTGTTGAGCCTACACCAGCAGCGTGACCTACCGCAGGGTGGCATGTAGCTGAGTCTTCTACAGCTGGAAGTCGACAGATGTCACAGGGGTCTAAGTAGACCAGACCATCAGGGGTATGACCTCAGGATACTGGCTTAGAGGTGCGGGGAACATGACACAGAGCTAGCCTTACGAGGATAAGACAATGCTATGCATGCGGCAGGCAGGGCCACATGGCTTGTGACTGCCCAACCCACCATGTAGAGGAGCAGCAGATGCTTGAGGGACCACCCAGGTAGAGGCAGAGGTTCGACCGTGGTGGTCCGCAGTGAGCAGGAGGACGAGGCAGAGGAGCTGGCCGAGCAGTAGGTGGTGGGCAATGCTTTGAGGCTCTACCACCACCACCACCAGGAGGTCCACCCTGACCACATGGAGCTGGCGGACCGAGGAAGGCTCAGCTTCAGGTAGCAGAGGCCTACGACCACGGCGCACGAGAGATGATTCTAGGTACTATCTGTGTCTACTCTACCCTTTTTGCAGTTCTTATATACATAGGAGTGAGTCATTCTTTTATTGTCGCTGCCCTTGTTCGGAGATCGGAGATTCCGATGGAGCCTTTGGCTCGATCCTTATGGCTAGAGACTCCTACAGAAGCAGAATCAACGATTACGAACTGGTGTCGGCAGTGTGAGCTTACTCTAGGAGGAAATAGCTTCAGCTCGGATCTTCTTGTAGTGGGGTTGAGGCTTTATGATGTCATCTTGTGCATGGATTGGTTATCTACAGTCCATGCTCAGATCGACTGTATTAGGCACAAGGAGCGGTGTGTTCGCACCGATGGGAGCAGGTTCACCTACACCGGCAAGAAGGGAGCCTTTGTAGTAGAGGATGGACTCACGCAGAGGAGAGGATAGTCGATCGCTCATCAGTTGGCTAGCCTCATCCTAGGGGCAGTTGACGTGCGAAGTCTGAGTTTCCCTAGTTTGTGATGTATCTTTACAGGGACGTAAAGCCTTGAGGTGGGAGTAATGTAAATACCCTTAAACTTCAAGGAAAATTTTTCTTAAATTCTTTGGGATTTTACGAGTATGCAGTTTCTAACGGCACCTGATTCTGAGGCCCGGTGTGCCCGGAATCAATTCCCAAAGTTTAGCTTGGGTATGTTCAGTGAACGAACACGCGGGTTTTTTCTAACTTTTGATCCGGTGCTCGGAATTGAAATCTGAGGGCACTGATGAAACCACAACACCAATAATTGTTGAAGAAGAACTTTATTAGAGTTGCGTTTGCTCGAGAGGAGTTGTTAAAAATTAGGGAATTAAATGTTAGGTAAAATAAATTGCGTGGAAATTTATTTTATCCATGGTAGTTTAATTCTCTCATGGGAAGTTGTTGGTGGGGCCCACAACCACCCAACTTCCCATGTGAGGTTATGAGGGCGGTGGGGCCCACACGAGCCCCTATCTTCTCATATTCCCTAACTCCTCTAATCTCCATCTTAAGTGTGTAACCCTTAAAACTTCCCATTAATTTGTGACCTTCCCTCTCCCCACATTTATTCATTGCCAAATCTTTATTTTAATTAAGTGACTTATGTATTTTGAAATTTGTAATTTTGAAAGGCATGACTTAAGATAATAAAATGAGAGGGATCTTATTTTATTATGTAAGCTTGTGGTGTAAGGGGATTGGGAGAAGAAAACTCTAAGTCTGAAGAACTTCATCTTCTTCACGAAGAACACCAAGACTTTGACGAAGAACGTCGTCACCGCAAGGAGAGGTCGACGTGCCCTCTCTTCTCCTCTCCGGAGCCGGTGTGTGACGCCTTTCCCGAAGAACGACGACGCACCCTCCTTCGATCTTCTTCCCGCGTCAAAGTAAGGGAGACACCGCTCCTCCTCGGACGTTCTCCGTCATCATATACAGAGCTTCACCTCACAACGTCGTTTTCCGCGACGATCATTGTTCGACAACTTTTTCGAGGTAGGGGTTGAGTTCAAATTTTATCATTTAAATTTGCGCTTTAAATGTCATTGTGATTACTCGTTGTTGGCTGCTTGATATCAGTATAACGGGAGGAGGTCGGACCGCACAAACACAGCCGACCCTCCTCCCCTTTGTTGTTGAATTTTTTCGTGGCTTGGAACGGGGACAGCGTGGTGTCATAGCATCGCGCGGGAACGGAAGAACCACGGCCGGAGCGGGCCGCGCCAAAGGAGCGAAGCGCCATCGCGCCGCACATGTGAAGCCAAAGGAAGCGACGGCCAAGGGCAGGCCGCGACAGAGGGGCGCGGCGCCATCGCACTACGCCAGAACACCATGGAGGGCCGCGGCCGGGGCGGACCGCGAGGCCGTAACGTCGCGTCTGTCGGACAAGGGTAGTGGCCTTAGGCCGCGACGGTGCTGAGGAGGGCGGCCAGATCCGTGGGACGCCAGTGCTCCAGGAGGCGGGACCAGCTGGTCCTGCGGCTGGCAAAGTGTGGGCATCTCCACGTGGGGGCCGCTGTTTCAAAACAAGGGGGTAGCCCCCCCTTCCGCGTCCTCTCAGTGCGCGGGCGCCCGCACAGGGCCGGATCGCCCGCGCCGGGCCAGACCGCCCGCGACGGGCCGGACCGCCCGCGCCGGGCCGCACCGCTCGCGCCGGGCCGCACCGCCCGCGCCGGGCCGCACCGCCTGCGCCGGGTCGGAACGCCCGCGCCGGGCCGGACCCCCACGCCGGGCCGAGCCGCACCGGTCGGGTCGTGCCACGCCCAACCGGGCCGGACCCAGACCCGGGTCGGGTCGAACCGGTTCGGGCCGACCCATGGGGTATTGGACCGTGTCGAACCGGGCCCAAACCCCCTTTTTCCGGACAGATCCGTTCAAACACCCATAACTTGGGCTATAGACCTCCGATCGACGTACCATCAGTTGCGTAGTGATTCCTGGATTGAGACTGTCATTTTGGTATATTACACTCAAGGATTCAGAGACCTTTGTGTACGGCCGGGTTTGTTCGAACACGAAACCAACCGGGCTCTCGGAGTGGAAACACTTATAACATGAGCTCCGGACGTCCAAATGATGTGTCGTAGACTTTGTTGGTTCCCTCTTAGTGAGATAGTACTTTTTACTTACTCCGTTTGAGGTTTGGACACAGTTGGAGTATGGTCGGGTTTGTTTTGACATAAAAACCAACCGGGCCCCTAGGACGAAAAAGCCAACAACTCTCAGACCGGGCGTCCGATTGAAGCACCGTCTATCGCGTTGAGTTCCTATTGATGAGACGGAACTTTGGGATACATCAACTCTAGACTACGTGTCAGTTGATGTATCAACCCCCTTGGCTCGTGGAGCGGACCCTCCCAAAATTGAGCATGTTGTGTGCGGGAACCCTAGAGCTGGCTGCGACTGTGACGATGATGACGACTGTACTGGGATCCTCCATGGGTTTGGCAGTGACCACGACTGTTCTGGAATCCTACATGGGTTCGACGGCGATGAATAATGTTCTTGTATCCTTTGTGGGTCCGGAAGTACTTGACTATTGTTCTTGTATCTTATGTGGGTCCGACAGTACTTAACTCTATACTTGTATCCAACGTGGGTCCGGCAGAGTAGCTGGTCTTGTATCCTTTGTGGGTTCGACAACTTAGCTGGTCTTGTATCCTATGTGGGTCTGACAGCTTAGATGAATCAGTGGCTACATCTGATCATCTCTATCGCCTTACGATGAAGTATACCTATGTGAGATGAGTCTTGAATTTCAATCACTATCTTCGATATAATTGTTTTGCTATCCTGTGTGGATTGGGTTGTGTTATCCTGTGTGGATTGGATTGTGCTTTCCTGTGTTGACTACATCAAACTTGGGCTCGGATGTTAGAGCCGAACTAGAATTGAGGACTTACGTATATGTATGGGCATATACCTAAGTAGAGTTAATTGTTACTTCATGTTTTTATCATTCTTTTGTGGTTTATCCTTCGTGGATTCTGGGAGACCTTCGGGGTCTCGGGGTCCCTACAGAGTAGCGTATAATCACCCCTACATGGGCTATGCCCACACTACGTTGTGTTGGATGCAGACGACAGACAGCGCTGACCGAGGTAGGAGCTCATGGAGCTGAACGGTACCTAGAGGTGGATCACTGGACGAGACGTACATGGAGCGGACGGCTAGAGCCGAGGAGCGGAGGAGACTATCTGTACCCACCCTTCAGGTGGGATTTCCAGAGGACTGCTCGGTGTTGCTACAGTACTTTTCTGCTGATGTACTCTCTTTTTAGTTGTACTTTACTTTTAGTTGGGTTTCTATTCTGGCCCATTTACTTTATAGCACTTACTTTTGTACTCACTTTACTTAGTGTTTACTTCTTCTTCCATACTATGTGGTGTTTTTTTTCTTACATAAAGGTAATGTCTTCCCTTATATCGGGATTTACGCCTTTGGTGCTAGTCGCCAGCCCCTGGCCTATGGAAGGTTGGCTTGGGGTAGTCACGGCACGGGTCCTGAGGACGGGTCGTGACATTATAATACAATATTCCATATTGTATTGAATAATTTATGATATGTTGGACTATGAATGTGATATTGTTATACCATTTATGGTTTATGGCTAAAGTATTGACATTTCATATGCTAATTTTAATAAGAATTTTTATGTTATGTTTCACACTTTTCATATGAGAAATGCATTGGACTTATTAAGTGATGGGCGGGGCCCCCTATAGCCCCTCGATGCATCGGTAGGTCTCATGAGACAAACTAGTGTCTGTGAACAGGGCCTCGATAGTATATTTTCGAATGATTTTGGCACAAGGCATTGATGTAGTTGTTATTATCTATGGCATTATGCATTCCCTCATTATGAAATTAGTTATTACATGTGATTATTTGATTAGTAGAATATCCAGTTGCTTGTTTATATTATCATATTTTATTCTTTTTCCATATTATGTTCGTGTTTATATTTAAAAGGATTATATTTTTATTATACATCTTTCCATAAAATTTTATAGCATCTACTGAATTATTTAACCTTATTAAGCTTATGAGATAACCCATTTCTTATGTTTTTTCAGGATTCTAGGAAGTGTATTATGATTTATATACAAGGTTAATCTAGGGGAATAACGGTTTTCTAAAAGGATTATATATTCTGTATTTTATGTTATAAATTGTCATGTTAGGTTCTTGTATGTAATATATTTTCCAAGACTACTAAAATGATCGGTCCTTCGGGACTTGATTCCTTGTAATCATGGAAACGTATTAAAATAATGCACCAGCTCCAGGCTTCTGGGGTTGGAGAATTACAATTGGTATCATATAAAGTTTATAAAAAAACCATGGAAATATATCTAGAAAAATTAGATTAGGTATCATAACCCTAAGATAAACACTAAGGACAAGTGTATAAGAACCCCTAGAATTTTTGTAAAGTAGGGATTACGTGGATATTTCAAGCAGTACATCCCTATCTAAATAATACATGTGGATGTGGTTCTGGAACATATGTACCATGGGGTGAAAACTATGACAAGGTGTTCCAATCTTGACTTGAGGTAAAGTGGTACACAACAACGGGCCTTACTACCCTCCTGGTTTGATACTCATGAGGTATATGCTTAGGATAATTCATATTTTATTTATAAACAATTATGTAGAATTTTTGAGTAAATGTTTCCTCAAAGGAACCATATTTATGATTATGGATTAGATACGCATATATTTTTCAATTTATATTAAGTTATTTACTAGTTTTTAATTATTCATTATGATTCATATCCTAATCTAATGTATGCCATTTTTTAGAAATGGATACTAGTGGAGGAAATAGAAATTGTATCAATTCATGTAATCTGTGTAGGTATTTCCCTCCTATGATATATAATGATAGTGGAGCCAGTGACAACATTGGTACTGAACAACTAATAACCATATTGTGAAAACTAAATTGGGTTGTGAATAATAACCATACCCATATAGAACATTATTATCCACAATATGGAGGATAAATGTTATGTTTCTTCATGAGACAAGAACCTCCAACATTCAATGGGTCTAAAAATCATTTTGTAGCTGAGCAGTGGATAAGTTCGTGAGAGAAAATATATCTTTCTTTGGGATGTAATGAAAGGGAAACGGTTGTCATGGATGTTTATCATCTCTTAAGAGATTCGGATAAATGCTGGTAATTAATTCAAACCACAAAAGAGGATGAAAGAGTGTGAAATATGGAATGAAGGGAGTTTAAATAACTATTTCTATAGAAATACTTTCCTTGTGAACAACGAGATGATGTGGAAAGATAATTTCGAAGCCTAAGGATAAAGGATGATGAGAATGTTTCAAAGTATGAGTCTCACTTCACATGGATAGAATGACATGATACAGACTACATATGTAACCCATAAAGTAATATTGATCGATTCTATGATGGTTTAAAACCTTTCCTCTAACGGGCATTGGTCTCACAATCTTTCTCATCATATGATGATATAGCCTTTTGTTCTATGAAGTCGGAAAATGAATTCTCTAAGTATTATGACATTAAAATAATGCAAGAGAAGAATATAATTGTTAAACAAGAGATATATAAATGGAAAAAGGGAAAGAAGTATTTTACCTTATGTGATAATTTTGGGAAGAAACACCCTGGTACTTGCCTAAAATGAATGGGAGTTTGTTGCAAATGTGGTGAAAATTTTCACCAGGATCATCATTATAAGGGAAAGAAATAATTTTTTCTATTTTATAATTCTAATGATATGGGACAATATGCAGATGATTTTCCAAAGCATCAATGAAATATATCTTAGAAAAAAATGAAAATGGATGAATGTAAAGATTATGTTGTTACTACAGTCGAGGTGGAATAATTAATGTATTTGTGTTTTTGGATTCAAGAATTTTATTCTCGTTATAAGAAGAATGTGATATATATAAGGATTCTACTGTAATAATTTTTTCATTAAAGTTTTAATTTTATGAAGGTAATCATATATTCATTTTGTGACAATAAGAGAAACATTCTGTTGTTTGGGGAATCTGATGTTACAATTGAATTTGGAAATTTGGAGACCTTTCAGACAGAGATTGGACAGAATTATTTTTGATAAATATAAAGGTTAGAATGGATTAAGTTTAACTTTGGATATTATTGTTTATGGTTAAAACATTTCTTAAGATTATTTTTGGAATGTAATAACACTATAGTTTTAGAAAAAGTACAACCTTCTAGTCGGGCGATAACCCGTCCCACCAGAAAAAGATGCGGGAATCAAACCCACTACCGAAGTGTGATAAGGCTTTATTGCATACCACTAGCCTATAATAATTCCCTGGTTATTATAATATATTTTTATTTATTTAAATGGTATATTTTTATATTTGGAACCTTATAAGATTGAGATAAATAGAATATTTTTGAGTTTTATCTTTTAAAGAGAAAGATGAATTTGTGGTAGGAATTAGTTAAAGGATGAAAATCTACATGAAAATTAAGTACGCTTCCTTGTGTTATTAGTCTAGGAATTAAATTAATTCTACAACACTAGTAAAAGTATCATAAAATAAAAAATGTTTTCCTAGTAATTTCTTTTGTGATGAATCAAATGGTCCCTTAGATCATCGTAGATTTATAGATTTCTGGTTGTTAACTTTATCTTAATAATATTATCTATCACTATCCATTAGAACATTATGGAATTTTCTTTTACATATCCATTTTTCCCTACAAGGATCCCTAGTATGCATTATTTCTGGTAACCTTTATACATACCTTTATTTATTTTAAAATAGAGGCATCATTAATCCATTTTTTTATGTCGGCTTTCAACTAAGATATTTTGAAATATCAAACCCATAGTTTTCAATTATGAATTAAAATTTCAGGGATTAAATTTAATGAAGTAGGGGATAACTTAACACACCAATCATCCAAGGTACTTTACTTTTTAAAATAATTCAATATCGTGTGATGTACGAAACACCGAGTTCAAGTGCACCATGACCTATCAAAGTAGTAGTTTAAAAAGAGGTTTTGAATAATATTTACCTCATTTTTAATTATATATATCCTATATAATTTTAAAATTATTTTTTTTTCTTATACATAATATAAGGACAAATTCAATTTTTCAGATAAGAGAAATATTTATCAAAAAATGCAGTTTTCCCACCTTTTAATGGAGAAATTATTTAAAATCCAATATTTTACAATTTTATATATTCAATTTGATGAAATTACATTCTTATTTATAAGTGGTACATGAAAATTTGTTTTGGATAAATTTTTGAAACTTTTCTGATAACTTTCATATTTTGATGAATAATAAAAAATACTTAATTTTACTTGAAAACAACTTTTTTAATCAAAATAATTTATAGTGTTAAATTATACATTTTAGTGGTTTTAAAGTATAATTATATTGAATATTTTTCATTTAATAAAATTTAGGTCATTATATGTATGTTTACATTTAAATTAGACATCAACACATGTCAATCTTTTGATAGTTTTACTTCTCAAAAACCCGCCTTTTGATTTTGACAATGGGGAGTAATTTTAAATTAATTTCTGCCAACACTATATTTTGAATTTAGAAAAATGGATACCATATTTTAATCAAATTTTCAAAAAACATTAAATAGGTACCTTTTATTTTTTGACATTATGAATAGTGACTTCGGTAATAATTTTATTTACCGTGGTTAAAGGGTAAATCTGGTAAATAAGGGTAAAAACTAATATTATAATAATATTAAACTACCTTAACACATGTTTTAATCCTATTGGATGAGATATGTCCGACCATGGGCTTCCTTGGGTCAATTTGGGGACCCCATGGAGCCACTTGGGTGTGAAAATGACATTTTATAAGAATTAATTTAAAGTATAGCTAAATATAACATAAACATGTATCTTCTGCTAAAGAAATTTTTATATGGGGTAATATAATTAATCTATTTAAATATAAATATTAATTATAAATATAAATATATTTCCTATGTCATGATATTTTATTTTTAATTTTTAGGGATAAAATATATAAATTTAATTATGTCACAATGATGATGTAGTGATTGCATCATTAATAAAGGATTCAAATAAATGATATTATAAATGTTCAAATAAATGTAATTTAGTTATTTTTATGTCATAAAAGAATTTTATGGAAGATATATACATATTATATTTGAGTTAATGCCTTTAGTTTTAAGGAATCTGGTGGTTGTGAATTTGTAAAAAAGTCAAGTATGAATAGTGTCCAAAATTCACATAATTCATAATGTAAAATACAAAATTGTTTAATAAAAGTACAAATATGTCATAACATAATTTCTTTGGGTCATTTTATATGATATAGTAATTACATTAACCCACAGTGTGTAAATAACATGATATCACAGTAATATTAAAAGTGGTAAAATAAGGGTTAGACCAACAAGATAAGGGAAAATAAATAATTAAAATTTGCCTAAAAATTATTATATGAAGGGATGTAGAAGAAAATTAATCATATATTTTTATTAAATGAGTTTTCAACCATTTTTAGTTGAAATGGAATTTAAAATAAATTAATGTTTCTGGACTTTCCTAAATTGCCCCTCCTCCCTCTTATGAAAGGGCACCACCTCTACCCACTAATTCACACATCCAAAGCCATTTTTCTTGCCCAAAAAACTACCCAAATATCCTACCAACGTCCTTAAATTAATCATAGAGGAAAAACAATGGGCAGAAAGCCAACTTAAGGAGTTCTCTACGGTAAATCAAAAGGAGACACCAGAAGAAGAGGTAATCGTTTTATCCCTTCCTTCAAAGTTCATTTTTTATTCTAACTCCTATTACTAAGTCATTACCATAATAAAATAATAACTCTATAATCTACTATATTCTAAGATTTTTTAAAGATTTTTTCATAACCATATTCCTATTTTTACCCATCCTATGAAAAACAATACCACCATGCGTACGTACCTACAACTTACCATCTCCATGTCGTGGTGTAAATTGTTTTTCATGTACACTTTATTAATATGGGTATAATAATGAATATAATGGATTACAATAATCCATATAACATTATATTATTTCATTAAAATTCATATTTCATCCAAATCCATACCATTTAACCATTAATGAAATGATATCATCGCTCGTGCATACGTACGGCTTACCGTCTCCACAACACGATGAGACTCATATTCCATGTTCACCATACAATAATGATTATAAGAATAAGTATTATGAATAATTAAGAAATATATAAAATAATAATTCTACTAGGATTATATTTATATACACACACACACAAAAATATGTCATTCACTTACTTCCATATAGTACGAATATGGAAGCAGTGTTCATACGTACGTACGGCATACCGTCTCCATGAATGGTTTATTATATTTTATATATCTATTTAATATATATATATATATATATATATTTATCATATAATAATTATATTATAAATTTTGGATGTATGTAAATAATGATCTATGTAATATGATCAAGAATTACAAGTCCAAAAACCCATGACAAAAAAAAGTGATTATTATCAGAAATGTTTCATTAACTTGGAATTGTTAATTAAAAGGTAATATAAAGTCATAAAAAATCATATATGATATCATAAATATTATTATGATTCAGATACAACTTAATAATATGTTTAAACACATTATAAAATATTTTCATACATTAATGGATAATATCAGACCTAATGTAGGGTTTAATTTTTTAATCTCATTATTATTCGATATTGTTTATGTTTAAGTATTTATTGAGAAATATTTATCATCCATGACCATGTTTCATAAAAAAAATTCAAAATGAATATTTTATGGTTTTATGTAAGAGAATATTTCTCTAGATCATCATTTTAAATGTTTTAAAGATTTATTTTTCTAAATATTTTTAATTAATGTCCATGTTTCAAAATGATTTAGAGGATTTATTTATGTGGACATGATTGTTTTAAAATGCTAATTAATTTAATGGGTTTTAAAGAGGTTTGGAAAAATTTGTTTCAAAAACCTATTTTAAATGAATTTGTTTTCAAATTTTGTGACATTAAAATGATTTCATGAATAAGGGATATTCCTCTAAAAGATTTTTACTAATTATTTTCAACTATGTCAACATATTTTATTGGATATTATTCATTATTTAGTTTTATTTATTATAATAAAATATTTAATATTTTATTGAATGAGTTATGATATGTTTGACTGTGGATGTGATATTTTTATACCATTCATTGTTTATGGTTAAAGTATTGACATTTCTTATGGTAGTTTTAATATGAATGTTTTAGTTATATTTCACCATTTTCAAATAATTAATTAATTGGACTTAGTAAGTTATGGGCGGGGCCCAATATATCCCCTCGATGCATTGGTAGGTCTCACGAGATAAACTAGTGTCTTGGAACAAGGGCTTGACAGAATATTTTTGAATGGTCATGGTACAAGGCCATGATGTAGTAGTTATTATGTTCGACATTATGTATTCACTTGTAATGAAATTATTTATTACATGTGTTTATTAGATTTTTAGAATATCCATGTGGATGTTTATATGGTAATTTTGGATTTATTTTTTTCCATATTATGTTCAAGTTTATGTTTAAAAGATAGCTATTTTTATTATACATCTTTCCTTAAAAGTTTATATCTTCTCTTAAATTATTTACCCTCACTGAGCATCTAAGCTCACCCTTTTTTTATGTTTTATTTTCCCTAGATTCTAAGAAGTGTATTATTATTGATATAGAGGGTTAATCAAGGGAAATAATGAAATTATCAAAGCATTATCTATGCTGTATTTTATGTTTGAAATTGTAATTTTATGTTCTTGTATGTAATCTATTTTCTAAGACTGCTAACCAGATCAGTCCTTTGGGACATGGTTCCTTGTAATCATGATAATGTATAAAAATAATGCACCAACTCCATGATTATAGGGTTGGGTCATTACATGAATTGATTTTTTTTATTATTCATGCCTTCAGTAATTGTCCAATATTAAAATTTGAATTCTCGAGAGGATTCTTCGACCAAGTACTTTATATTTATTCTTGAGCATATTTCTTAAGTGATCTTGCGACACGACCCTAACTAGGACTATAATTATAACTTATCAAAACTATGAATGTGAAAACAAAATTAAATGATTAAAGTATCTTTTCAAATTGTCTTATCCTTAAAATATCTCCTTTACATGAACCTTTTTTAAATCATAAAAACCATGAATGAACTTGTTAGGAATGATCCATGTTTCAATCTATTTTTTATCATTTTTTAACCTTCTCTTTGTAATTTCATGATATTTTAAAGATGATGTATGTGGTAAAAGGATTCAGGGTTGATGGGATAAAATACATTGTATGGGAAAAGTGAGGGGTTCTATATGTGGGTGATAAGAAAGGTTTTTGATTTATTAATTGTACTATTTATTATTTTACCCTCTTGAAAAAAAGACAAAAAAACCAAAAAAATATGAAAAGAATGGGTTGTGATTTGGTAAATGAAAAAACCACCATCACTGGACCTATAAAGTTAATCATATATAGTTAGCTGGTGGATGTGAGGTTTGTTCTATATATAACTTTCAAAAATAAAAAAAATGAAAAAATTTCATTGAAAATAAGAAAAAATAGTATAAAAGTAGGAAAAATCAAGAGGGTGAACAAATAGTCCATTATAATGTATTTGATCATTACCATTGCTTTGATTTTTTGGGTGAGTGGGAGTTGTTACAATTTTAAGGGGAGAATTCATTGAGCTATGAATTTTTATGTAATGCATTGTACTTTAGAGAGAAACCTCATATTTAAGCCTTATTTTAAAATAATAATTCCCACCAACCTTAATCCTCAAATTCATTTAAACATTTAATAAAATCCATCATCATTTTATGTTCTTTTTTCTTTAAAAAGTAGACTATGCAGTTTATTTACAAGCCTATGGATAAAGAGAATGTTCTCACACTATGAGAAAATCTCCACTTGAATTATATCATGAGTAACGAGAGAAAAGATTCCAAGTGAGGTATACCATGATTTAGCATGTTTAATAATGATGAATTAAGAAATTTAATGAATAAGGCGAAAAGTACCATCAGTTTCAAATGGTATAAAGTAAAATACCAGAATTGGCTATTTCTTTTAAACTAGATAAATTGAATTGATATTTTATATGGAATTTGAAATTTTTATTTCATATTGATAACTATTTAATTTTATTACTTTTAAATTTTAATATTTGTAACATTGGTTCCTTTTGAATTCAATTTTGATATCTTATGATTGAGGAAAATAACGGTTTATGTGTGGGGGAATTTGAAACACACAAATATCATGCATATATTTAAATATTTTTTAATGGTGTAAGAGAATTTACAATGAAAATTCCCTTGAAATTGATTGTTTTATTAAATTATGGGAAATTTTTAATCTATAATGAAAGTGAATTTAAAAGGAGGTTTTAATGATTTATTTTAATAGAAAATACTTTTTGATGTTTTGGTTGATATTTGTGTTATGATTCGAAATTTACTTAGTGTGTTTAAAATTTTCAAAAAAAATTATGTTATAAAAAAATAGGGCAAGGCATAAGATAGACCAAAATGTAGGCCTGATTACCATATATCGAATACCAATAAGGATAGTCGGAAAATCTGGCTTGGGATATCTAGCTCAAGCCAGCATCAGCAAAGGGGATCAAATCCCATGCAAGACTGTCCCATGGTTTGTGAACCCCTTGGGGAGTAGTGGTGGACCAAGGCCTGCGTGGATCGAGCAGTGTGGCTTAGCCAAATATTATTGTGTTTGGAGTCGTACGGGAGACCTTCCCTACAGTAGGTAATTTTGGGTATGGATCCCATGTCCTGGATTCTATAAAAGCACCCTCCACTCGTACGATTTTATCTAGGGTGAAAATGATCCCAATTACTGTTTATATTTTTACAAAAACGAAGTCATGCCACTCAATTCTACTTTCCCACACCTCGAACAAAAGAAGATACCACACTCCACTACTCACCCTTAATTATTATCCGCAAAATACCAATTCCCCACACCACGATCCACAAATTTACTATCGAAAAAGATCAAGCTCGATCTCCTTACTCCACACCGAAGCTCGAGATTTCATGTGATCACCTTAGAGGCCCTTTCTGAGCCACATGATGGTTTTTTAAAGAATCCCCTGGATAATTTAAAATTTGGTGGAAGTGGAGGCCACCACAACCACTAATTCTATTGAGTGCCCCTACCATGTGGAATAGCCCACGTCAAGCCATGTATGCGATCCATGCACCACCAGAATCTGCTGCCCCCATGGACGTAGTCCACTATAAATCTCAAAGACCAGAGATCCATGGCCGATTTCAAAGTCTCAATACATGGGTCTTATGTAGAATCCTAAATGAAGATTTTAAGCTCAAATTTCCTCAGTTATTTGAAGGAATTATTAGGCCACATTCCTTCCTATAAAATTATGACTCTATTGCCACTACCTAGGAGATTTTGAACCCACAAGCGGATTCTCTTCTAAGGTCGAAGGGCTTCCCACTCCTTCTATTTTATTTCTTTCTTAAATTTTCTTTTCTTTTAATTTAATTTTATTTTTCATTTAAATGTAATTTTTATTTTGTTTTTTTAATTGAATTTAATCCATTCACCATTTCTCAATGTGTGATCCACCCCTCTGTTCATTATTCTTTTAATTTTCTTTGTCTTATTATTGTTTTTATTTAATCTTATATTCTTATTTTAACATCATTTATATATTATATAAAATTTTTATTCTTATTAATTACTTTTATTCTCTTTTAATTTGGTTTTATTATCCTCACTTCTCTCACTCTCTTTTCTTCTTTATTTTTTTTCATTTTTTATTATTATTTATTTATTATTTTTATTTTTCTTCTTCTTTTATATCATTCCTCAAAGTGATTTCTTACTCCCAATAATGGAAGGCTAACATGAGGCTTAGACCGGGGGAGTTAAAGGTGTTCTTTAATTCTTACTTAAAGTTTATTTTATGTTTGTGATGGATGTGAGTGACATGCATGGGTGTGGAGAATATCACCCAAGCCATGAACTGAACTTTATTTCTATTCTTTTATTTAATATCTTTTCCCTAACTCCATTGGTTAGATATTTAGAAGATGTATTTGAGACAATCCATGTATTAAATGACATCAATAGAGCTGGGTCCTAGAAGAAGAGACACAATAGACCAAGGTGTATCCTCAACCATGATTACAAGAGGAGGTGGAATTGAGAGTTCTTAAGGCATTGGAGATATAAAATTTTATAAATAAAAATAATAGTAATTCATCATTATATTCCTTGTTTTTATAATCAATGTAAAATCAATCAAATAATGGAGATGAATAATTGAACCCAAAACTCAACATAAAACCATGTCCTTTCTTTCTTAACTCATTATGTTTAGAATTTAATGATAGTATAAGTTTATAATTTCTAATATTTTTTCCATTTGATTGTTTTAGAATGTAATTAAAACCCCAAAAAATTATTAATTGATTTCATAAAATAATAATAATTAAAAAATAAGTAGATTATGTGATTGAGAGTAAGTGAGTGAACAAACTAAGAAGATTATAAAGTGATACAACCATGGTCATCCACTTCACTGCATGAGGAAAATAATTTTATTTTCTTCATTCCCTATGATTGGTGTACATCAATACTTCATGCTACTCCTCTATCAATTATATTTGATCATGAATCTTGGTTCACATTGAAATTTTAGATGTGTATTCTAAAGGATCACAACATTGAGAAATATTTGAGCATAGCCTATCATCATCAAACAAATGGGAACTATGAATAGACTATTCATACATTAGAAGAATTGTTGAGATCATTCTTACTTGAATTCAAAAGAACATGGGGACATTATCTACCTTTACTGTAATTTTTATATAATAATAACTTTTATTATATAATTTATATGATACTATAAAAATCATTGAATGGAAATAAATTTCATACTCCAAATTATTAGGATAATGTTTGAGATACAAATATAGTGTGACTAGAACTTATATAGGAGACTAATATTTAGGTATAAACTATTTATAATCATTTTTAGACATCTCAAATAAGATATAAGAGATATGAAGATAATTGGAGGTTTAACTTATAATTTATAGTGGGGGATCCTTTAATCATAAAAGTATCTATATAGAATATATTTATAAGTTTTTATAAGGGGGAATATATGTTCTAAATACATTAGACCTGTTGAAATTTTAGAGAGAATAGGAGTTGTGGCCTACAATCTAAAAATGCCCACCAACCTCTGTAATGTGCCCGAAGTCTTCCATGGTTTGTTGTTGTGGAAGTACATGCTAGAAATAATGCATATACTCACCACAAAGGACATATAGTTGATCCTGAATAGTCCTATAAATAATTTCATGTCCACATTCTCTACATTAGCAATAAATTGTATCAAATTCAGAAAACTCATTTAATGAAAGTACATTGGAGGAATCTTAGTGTAGAGGATGCAATGTGTGAACCTGAAGAATAAATGACAAATAATTTCCCATATTATTTATGATGTGATATATATCAAATTTTTAGAATGAAATTAGTTATGGGGGGTGAATAAAACACCCTAGATTCTGTTACAGTAGTTAAATAATACATCCACAAACTATAGTTCATTGGACAATTTATGCATAATACAATAAAACCAGTTTCATTCAGAATAATGTTTAAAAGTAATATTATTAAATTTTATAATTTTTATTTAACTAGATGAAAATATTTTTTATATTCAGTGTGTGAAAATTAGATAAGAATGAAATTTTTAATTTTTTATAAAAAGATTGATTTTGAGGTGAATATTGAAAAATATTGTAGATTTTATGACTTTATCTTGATATAATAATGAATTAAAAATCTATAGAACCTATATATTGACCATATATTTATATATGAATTAAAATAAACAATTTAAAATATTATTTCAAAATTAGAAATATTTGTTTTACATTTTAAAACCTATGATATATTTAACTCCAATAAAAAATATTTATTATATTTTTCTTTAATTATGTTTTCAAAATGATCCATTTGGGTTTGGATTGAAATTAATGTCAAAAAACACTTATTTTTTTAATAATAAACTATTTAATATCATGATAATCAATTATAATCATGATTTTGGTGTAAATTCATTTTTATGCTTTGAAAATCATTTTTTAAAATCTATTTTTGTTATGTTAAGCGTAATCTTATTAAAAATTATTTTTAACATATATATAAATTGAATCATGAAAAATGATTTCCATATTATAAATAAACATGTTCAAATTATATTATAATACCAATTTTATTTTTATGCTTGAAAACAAGTCATCAAGGTCAAAAAAATAGCAACCATGATAAAAGTAAATTATGGTAAAAAGTAAAATTTATGGGAAATATCATAAAATATCTTAATATTTATCATGTACATGTTTGATTGAGAGATTTAATTTCCAAGAATCATTCAATATCCATTAATTTTTACTTTTGGATTCACCTTCCTCTGAAAGTGACATGCCTTTAATATAATGTAATGAGTATTTACAAAAAATGTTGCCCCTCTCACTTATAAACAGATTCATTTACTACCCCACTTTTACTCCCAACTAAAGCCTACTATATTAACCATAATATATTGAAAAACATTAATTAATATACTTTACACATTCTAGAGTTTTTTTCTCACCAAAATATCAATCTATGTAGGCTCAATGAGTTTTCCCAAGGTGTAAGAAAAGAACTCCATATCACTCCTTCTTCATTTATATTCAATTCATTATTCTTCTACCTTCCCCAAATATATTATACCCATAATATAATAATTAATTTATTATAATTTTTATATTTAAATTTTATTATATTTATGTAATAAACATTTTCTACCTTCCTCCCAATAATTTAAAAAATAAAAATGTCACCTAAGTTAGGTTTGGATTACTGCCTCCAAGAACGTTGTATTTCATTTTTCATCATCTATTTTCATGGATAGTTATAAAAATGTATTTTATAAATATATATTATATTTAGATGTAATATATTCCATAAATAGGATTATTTATGTATGACATAAAAATTAATGATCATTATAAATTAATCAACTGATATTGGTAAATTTCCCAAAATAAGGCCACCATGGATTCCATTCTCTTGAATCATACCCATAATTTACATCAAATGAATATGGGGATGGATAAATAATTTAAAAATATGATTAAATTACATTGATTAATCTGGTAATGAATAACGTTTTATCAAATATTGAGGACTAATATCTCTATTATGAAACTTATACAAAACTATCAAAATTACTAACAGTTGATGATATAAATAAAAATTAACTAGCCAATATATGTGTAATGAATGATTATAATTAAAGGGTATAAAATATAATTGATATTAATAAGGTTTTTAAATATGCAATTAAGAATTTTGTGTTTATTATACATGAGGTTAAAGAGCTTCTGTGGATGTCAAGATTAAATGTAAGAATTTATCATCTCAATATTCTATTCATTGAGATATACTTCATATTCACGATTTTTTTAAATATTGTGATGTATATTATACACATGTATGAATTACTATTATTATAATTTCCATTAAATTAAATGGATTTATAAATCTATTTCAATTTCTCTCTTTCAAGGTATTTTTATTTAAAATTTACCAAAGCTGCAAGAGTTTGTTTTCTAATCTCACTTAATTTTGGTTGGGAATCCTTATCCTCCATATCCATATTATTTATAATGATTAAATAATGTTTTTATATACAATTAAATGATTTTTAAAGATAATTTTTTATTAATTTTTTAATTTTTTAAAAAAAATTAGAAATGAATCTTTTTAATTTTTTCCACATGAGTCAACTTTGAGTTTCCTTACAAAGGCGTAGAAAGAATTTTTTTAACATTTACCACATGACATCATTTTATTAATGTCCGGAAAATTCTTCATTATTAATATACCATTCCTATAACAAACCTTCCTTTTCTTAAATTAATATTACCTAATTTTAAATATAAACAACATAATATTATTACACAATGAGGATCCAAAGTTTTAGTGTCTTGGGAAAACTAGGACCATACATAAAATGTACAAAATAAAATGTAAAAATTTATTTAACCCATTATTCTTGAGTTTATTATTGTCCCTTGAAAACTCATTAGTACACATAATCACCTGAGGATATAAATAAAAAGGGTTAAGCTGAATCCCAGTAAGATGATAGATATGAACAATATAACAATGGGTGAGCATAATCATAATATAGGCAAAGGATCATGAACATGAGAGGAAGCATTAATAAAATACTTTAAATGTGGTGATGCATAAAAATGGAACATCATGTCATAGTGGTCAAATACCACACATAGTTTTGAACAATTCTAGAATCATGTTGATGCATAATTTCCAATTAACTCATGATATTCACCACTTTAACCAATGAATTGGAGCACCGTATAATTCAGGGCGCACCTGTCACGTCATAACATTTTACATTATCAGGCATGCCACATAGATCATATTTAAAACGTAAAATAACCCTTGGATAGGAATGGGTTGAACATAATAAATAATACATTCATCATCATTTTGATCCAGAAAATAAATAGGGGATAACATTCTGGACATAGAACAATCAACGATGAGTGAAGTAGAAACCATTTTTAAAAAGTAAAAAGGGTGTTTATTTTTAAGAATAGTTCTTTAGGTAGAACACTGGGTTCATTATAAACTCAATTATAAGACACTTATATACCATAATAGGTAATATTAGGATGAATAAATGATTCTTAAGGCATAACCATACTGAAAATTGGTTGAACGAGGGAAAACCCAAATTACGAGAGTGGGTTCGAGAATTTTCCCTCACCTTGTATCTGAACTATTTATTCACATTAAAGTCCCACATAACCACATTAGATTCATTAATTAATAATTAAAAAAATATACATTAATTATATTCATTAAATTTTTTTAAGTTAATTTATGGGCTTTTTAATGAGTTATAGAGTTTAAATTCATTGTTTGGGAATGTTCATTTTTATAGTTTTCTTGAATGGTTCACTTGTATTCAGGAATTGAAGTTCATTTAAAAGGTGGATAAAAATCCGTAATTTTAATTATATTTTATTGATGAAGTTATAAAACTTTAAATTACCTTATAAATAATTTTTTTATATAAAATGAAAATGAATCATTAAATAATAATTTAATAATGATCATTTGGGTTTATTCAAGCAGTTTTTAGACCACAATGAACTTGTTTTGTTTACTCATTTAGTAATATATACATAAGTTAGTTCTAGAAAAATAAATAGAATATAATATATAAAACATAATCTGGTTAAACCATAAAAATAGTTTCATGACCAGATCTGTAGCTGGTAAAGGAAAAAAGAAAACACGTCATTCTTGAAGGTGATAAATTAACACCTCATGAACAACGTTTTAATTTCTAAAATTAAAAGGAGAGGAGAAGGGGGTTGGGTGATATATTATCCCATTAGTATAATAAAAATCTAGTATATTTATGATACCGGAGTTACCATACCATGTAGATGATGATAGGTGGGGAGATATTAATAAAACAACTTGAAATTGAAATGAAATTAAAGGAAAAGAGATAGAGAAGAGAATTACCTCTTAAATCCTCTTTAGGACGCCTTGGATTGGTATTTTGATGAGACCAGATGATATTGGACATGGGATAGGGGCTAGGAAAGATGTTTTGGCAGAGTTTATATATGCCTTGAAGCATTATAGATGTGATTAAATGAGGTTATGAAGGGTGGTATTTATAGTGGAGGGGAGAGAGATTTTCTTAATATTATATTAATTAATTAATTAATTCTCTACAAGATAAGTAATAGTGATGATTAGATGACCAATAATAGTAATATATGAATGTGATTTCGAGATAATGGCCTTAAATAATCCATACTCTTTCTGATGACAACATAATTCATGTATTTAGCAGTTATCATAAATTATCGTATTTTACTATTCAACAAAAATCATGTATTTCAAAAAAATCCCAAAAATTCACCATTACCATTTTTCGATGAGTATAATCTTAAAATGAAGTCCATTTTTCAAGAATAGTTTTCTAAATTTTATTAATTTAATTTTCAATTAAAATCATAATTTACTTGAAAAATACAGATTTTAAAATTAAAGATGATTTTATAATGCTTTCAAAAGTTAAATAAGGTTTTATAAAATTATCTTAAAAATAGAAGACTTACAATTTTAAATTTATGAACACATTTTAGGAAAATAAATTTTCTTTTTAATTAATTAATTATATTTGTTTATTTATGACTTACAAAAATACCAATACTTTTACTATGGTCATATTTTCACTTATAAGATACCAAAATTTTATTTAATCATTAATGGGTGAGGTTACTATTATTATTTATTATTTAATATTCATAACGGTAATATTTCTATTCATAAGAGTAGGTTACTATCCATAAGGGTTGGTTACTATTCATTTAAAATTAGGTTCTTCCTATCGAACTCCAAACAGCTTACTGATCACAACCGTGTAGTTCAGATTTTAGAAATTCAAAACACAAAAGTGAAAAATTTATGTTTAAAGGTCACATAGAAGTTTATTTAAGCATTATGTGGCATTGTGTTTTCTAATGTGATCGATTATAATAATGTTATAAGAATTAATAAGTTTCATTGATACATGTTCATGTCGTTACATTCTTACCCCCTTTTTAAATTTCACCTTTGAAATTTCATTTTAAATAAACAGATGAGGGTACTTCTCCTTCATCACATCCTATGGTTCCCAAGATTCTTCTTCATACATATGGTTCCTCTACCACACTTTTACAATGTAGATTTTATTTTTTGTGTAGAAACTTATCTCTCTGGTCTAGAATCATTACAGGCTACTCCTCAAAAGAGAGATCGATTACACGCTATACCACCTATGAGTTCAGTACATGTGACGGATCTGGTATGTATTTCATCAGGAGTGATACGTGAAACACATTATGAACTTGAGCCATATTCGGTGAAATTACAAGTCGATAGGCCACGACTACTATGTAGTCAAGCATTTCAAAGGGGACAATGTACATTGTGTAGGTTCCAAGCACAGTGGAAGCGCATTTGTGCCGACAGCCAACTGTAATTTTTAAAAAGATCTATGATTATTCCGAGATCAATACAATGATGAATTCCAGTCTCCATGTAATATATTCAAAGATTTAGATAAAGAAGGAAGAGGCCCAAAACCTTTAGAGAGGATCTTTCACATCATGTTTATAATTAATTTCATTAATTTCATAAAGAAAATAATACCTGGATCTTTGTTATTTTATTTGTTGATGATGTTGACCATTTGGAATGGCCCTTCTGGATTATCTTTTTGTTCTTGTGAGGATCCGAACTAGAATCCCTCTAGTGGTGATCCACACATGCTCTGACGGCCTCCAATCGACACCACTCATTCTCTAGGTGCTAGCATGGTGAAGCAAGTGTCTTGGGTTGGTCTTTCATGATCTCTTGTTTTTCTTCCTTGAAGAAAATCTCTTTTTCTTGAGAGGGGCAGGAAGAGTATTTGAGGAAGAAATTATTTAGCTCAACAATTCTTAATTCACCAAGAATGCAGTGTGTTCACTATGGCACAATAGATGTACTTGTCTATTTATATGAATGAGACTTCAGTTACAATATTTAATTTCATAATATAAATTAAATACATTCAAAACATAGAGAAAACCCATGCTCATAATAAAAATTCCGCATCATTATTTATAGTGCACCAACTGGCGCAAAATGGAATTATGAATAAAATAACACATTAAAAATCATAGCAGTGTAATTATTATTTTAACAGGTGAAAACTAATAATTATTTACCATATTGAAAATAATTATTTTACTATCAGACCGGACTTGGTCTGCTCGAACTCCACTTCCATTTGTTGAACACCCGAATAAATAAATAATTTATTCTCATAAGTTAAAATTTTATTTACAAACTAGTAAATAAATATTTATTAAATGTTCAATAAAATAAATAAATATATTTTATTTAATTTATGAGATCATCTTTACTTAAATAAAATTATTCCATGGTTTTGAGAATAATATTTAATTCATTAATTTAATTCAAATAGAATTTTATCGAGACCACCAAAAATCACTTAGTGTGTGACCCTCAAAGATTCTTTCTTGTTGGCATTAGGAGAGATTTCCTAAAGTCCAAGAGTAATGTCTAGCAATGGGTCAAGTCACCCAAAATAAATAATGTAAAGTTTCAAAAACAACATCCAAAAATGAACTCTCACTATGCAATATAATCCATTTGTCACAATATCTCATCAAGTAGGTCTCATGATAGTGTCATCAAATTTATTCTTGATACATCATTCTATTACTACCTAAAATAGACTCATTGTCAAACCATGGCCATCGAATTTCACGTGACTATTATATTTCAATCAATGGGTTGAGATATGGACTTTCATAAATGGAAGGGACAAATCCTTTCTCGACTTATCCATTGATATCATGCCACTTGTGATTCACCCAATGTACCCTACTTCCCGCCAACTATCTGGGTGATAGTTTTAATTGGTAAATAAAAGTGTGCAAGTCATGACACATATTAATGATAATCTTAAAGTCTTCGGATCATTAAACACGCTTGCAGATAGAAATATCTGATGACACCAAAACATGGGGAATTTATACTGGCAGGTCTGTTCGCATAATCTCATGTCTTGGAGATTACCAAGTGAAAACTTCATGAGAGGAAGCCTCATCTGATTTTGAGTACTCGCACTGATGATCTTCATGCTATGCGTCCCATGATAGTAAGTCCTCCAACCATAGAACTATATTTAGGAATATTTTTATAGCATTTGAAGTTTCTCATTATAGCAGGGAACTTCCATGACCTTACCAATGCAACAAATACTCTAGGACAATATTAAATCATAGTCATGAAGAGCAATGAACAATATGTAATAAAATGTTTAATATTTAAATACATTAAATATCCATGTAATCAAAGTAAAACTAGTTGGTTCTAGGAAACAATCTATTACAAACTCCCACTTGGACTAGATCCTACTACCTACGACTTTCGGTCCACTAGACCTCACATGGTGGTCATGTTTTTGCTGAGTCAAGGATTTAGTCAAGGGGTCCGCCACATTGACTTCTGTGGAAATACTGCTCACTACAACTTCACCTCTTGGAGAAAAACCCATCAAGAGATGATACTTCCTAAGTATGTGCTTTGTCCACTGATGTGACCTTGGATATTTTTCAAGAACCGCCGCTGCAGTATTATCTCAGTATAGTGTGATGGGATCTTTACTACTAGGTATCACATCCAATGTCTGGATGAAGTTTCGCATCCAAACTGCTTCTTTAGCTGCCTCAAAAGTTGTAATATACTCAGACTTCGCTGTAGAATATATGACCACACTCTACTTTGAGATCTTCCAGCTCATTGCACCTACATTAAAAGTGAAGATATATCCCGTTTTCAACATCATGTTGTCTTAAACTAGGAACATATCATTAGTATGCCTCAGATATTTTATGAAAGTCATGAGTGTCATCCAATGGCGGTCACCAAGGTTAACTTGATATCTTCTTACCGCACTTAATGCATAGGCTACATCCAGCCTAGTACATAGCATGCCATACATGACTGACCCAATCGCTGATGCGTATGGAGTTATTTCCATTATCTTTCTTTCCTCATGTGTATGTGGACACATTTTCTTGGAAATATGAATGCCATGTGATTCTAGAAAAAATACCCTCTTGGATTGTTTCATACTGAATCTCTTTAGTATCTTATAATTATATGTACTTTGAATTAGGCACAATAATCTCTTGGGTCTATCACAGTGAATCTTGAACCCATGAATATATGATTCCTTTCCCCCAAGTCCTTCATGGAGAAGCATTGATTTAATCGTTCCTTAACAGACTGTAAGACTGGTATCTCGATTCCAATACGTAATATGTCATCAACATGTACTATTAAGAAAATGATAATACTCCCACTAAAACTTTTATAGACACAAGGATCACAATCATTCTTGATAAAACCAAATTCTGTTATGGATTCATCAAAACTAATGTTCCATGACCTAGATGATTGCTTTAATCCATAAATGTATTTTTTCAAATTTCATACCTTATTAGCATACTTTGGAGTCACAAACCCTTTAGGTTGTGTCATGTTGACATCTTTTTGAAGGTTCATGTTAATGAATTCTGTTTTGATATCCATTTACCAAATCTCATAGTCATGGAAAGTCATAATGGCATATAGAATTCTGATGGATTTCATTTTTTTCAACTGGTGAAAAGGTATCATTGTAGTCAATTCCATAATGCGGTTTAAACCCATTTTTAACCAGTCGTACCTTATTGGTACTAACTTGTCCTTCCATGTCCACTTTATTCTAGAATACCCATTTTCAACCAATGTTCATTATATCAACTAGAGGATCTACCAAAATCTAGACTTGGTTTTGATACATGAAATCCATTTCAGAATTCATGGCTTCTTGCCACTTGGAAACTTCTATGGCACTTACTGATTCCTTGTAGATTAGAGGAAAATTATTGTCAACTAATAATGATTCACCATCCTCGGTAACTAGAAATATGTACCATTCATGTTCTCTAGCCTTTCTTGTACTCCTATAATGTACTTGTGTCTCTAGAACAGATTCTTCTTCCACGAGGCTTTTTGGAATCTGTTCTTGTACCAACTCTTGTGTACCTTGAGCCTCAACTTCATTGAAGTTTATCTCACTCCCAATATCTCTTTTCGAGATGTGGTACCTCTCAATGAATATGGAATATCTTTCCACTATAAGATTTTTGTCTGAGGGGTTGTATAGGTAATATCCCCGGGTTTCCTTGGGGAATCCTATAAAGGTACACATTGTGCCTCGGGGTGTAGGTTTTCTACCTGAAGAGGCCTTAACAAATGCTTCACTACCCTACACATGTAAATTTGATAACATATATTTTCTTCCACTCCAGAACACATATGGAATACCAATTATCAATTGAGTTGGTACTTAGTTTAGTATGTGTGCCACTTATTGTAACACATATCCCCAAAAGGACAATGGAAGACTCTCATGACTCAACATTGATCTCACAATGTCCAACATGGTGATATTTCTCCTTTTACTCACACCATACCACTAGGGAATGTATGGAGGAGTGAGTTGGGATAAGATACCAAAATCCCATAAGTAATCAATGAAGTCTTTATTACGATATTCTCTACCTCAGTTTGAGCAGAGTTTCTTAATATTCTTACCAAGCTGGTTCTCAACATCATTCTTATATTCTTTGAACTTATCGAAAAAATCTAACTTATACCTCATTAAGTAGATAAATCCTTATCTATTAAAATCATCAGTAGAAGTTATGAAGTATGACTATCCTCCCCTTGCTTCAACTAGAAATGGTCCACACACATCGGTATAAACCAATTCAAGAGGTTCTTTATCCCTTTCAGCTTTCTCGCTAAATAGGTCTTTGGTCATTTTTCTTTGTAAACATGCATGAAATACACCAAGTGGTTTTGGTTCAAAAGAATCTAAATATCCATCTTGATGTAACTTTATAAAGATTTTTCCATTTACATGACCCAGCCAGTGATGCCAAAGTAGGGTGTGGTATGAGTCATGTGAAGTATCGTTGTTATCGATTTCCATTACTTGGTTTGTGTAATCCAACAAATAAATACCATTGTATAAATGTTCCCTACCAAAACAAAGGCTATCTTTGTAAAAGAAGCAACATTCGTTTCCAAACATGAAAAAAATCCATATGAATCTAATCTGGATAAAAAAAATAATGTTTTTAGTAACATAAGTCATATAATAACAACCCTTTAACACCTGGATCATCCCAATTTGAAACATGAGGTGGTAGTCCCCAACTGCTACATCAGTAAGTCTGGCTCCATTGGCTACTAATAGATCAACCTCCCCTCAGTCAATCTTCATGAGTCTACTTGTTTTATAAATCTATATACATATGTGTGCACCACAAGCTGTATCTAATACCCAATTTGTCGAAACAAATAGATTTCATTTGATATAAAACTCACCTGAAGGTTCCCCTAGCTTCTTAAGCTGGATGTGGTTATTCTTCTAGTGGCCCTTCTTTCCACACGTGAAACAAATGGACTTCTGTTCCTTTTACTCCCCTTTGATATTCCTTCTCTTGGAAGGTTGTGAAGAATCTTTGGGATGAAATATCTTCACCTTTCCTTTCCTCTTATTCAACATAAGGAAAAAAGGGTTTTCATGCTTCATATCTTTTTCCACATGGAAAATAAGTATTATAAGATTAGATAGAGACTTTTTAATGTTGACCATATTAAAATTGTCAAAAAAAATGAGAAGTTCTCAGGTAGTGATGTGAGAATGAGATAGGTTCCCAATTTTTGGGGAGTTTAAACCCTAGAACCTCTAGGTGCACAATGTATCTAATGAGCTTGACTACATGAGTCCTAGCTGGGGATCCTTCTCCAAGATTATAATGAATGAGTGCCTCAGAGATCTCAAACCATTCCTATCTTTCTCTCTCCTGGTAGAGACAACATAGGTTCTTGAGCATGCTATAAGCATCCATGTTTTCATGAGACATAATGAGATAACTAGACATTGATCATTTCATCAAACATTTAACGACTAAAGCATCATTCATATGTTTCTCATATACCATGAAATCATCATCACTTTCTTCTTTGGTAGGAATATTAGGTAATGATAACTCTAGCATGCAAGACTTCCATTCATGGTGTAGGATAACCCGAAGTCGTCTAAACCATTCCTGGAAGTTACTGTCGGTAAGGATGTTGTATATATCTAGAATTTATCACAGGGATAGTGGGGTTGATGAGCTTGTCATTTTTATTCTATAATTAAAAGCAAAGATCAATAGTACTTTCTTGATTACATTTTATGAGAAAAAATAATTTTTTATTAATTCACCAACTATTTTATCACGTCCCGATGGCCCTCACCGTTGAAATTAGAATGTTCATTTTATATGAATTTCGGGTGGTAAGGATCCATATTACCCTTCTCATTACCCCAACAAGGGTTGGTCACGATATTAAAAGGTATTTAGGTAGGTAGGTCTTTTCCAACTGCAGGCATGCACCTCAATGATCTGTTGAGTGGACTCCCCAATCCTGAAATCTTGAATTTTAGATTTCCTCAACTCTTGCCTACAATATTACACCATGTTTATCAAGGGATACTTATCTTGATGTAATATTGTTAAGTCGACCTGAAACCATTCATAAGGTAATCCTGTATAAAAGTATGTGTCCCAACAATAGTCGGTCAAACACATAGTTTTATTTAGTTTTCCCTTTATCAAGTAACAGAAGGCTTCTTCTGACATAATATTTTATTTGAGAGATTTTTATCTCTTATGTGTGAATTTCTTTTTATCATTATCAAATGCTGGTTAATATTAAGTGGAACTTACATAAGTGATTAACCATGTATTGATAATATTTACACATAAGTCCGGTTTATTTTTGTTCTATATTTCATGATTGTTTAATTCAATAATTATGTGATCGTGACAACACATTCATAATGATAAAACATGGAACTGAAAGAAATAAAATAAAGGGCATGATCATGAGCTTTTCTAATGGTTATTTTATCTAGCATTTGATAAACTAACCATGACCTTGGGGAGAAACCTCTTGAACCTTTTGGGTCTGTGTTTACAACTTTCCACATATCCACCTCTGTATCTCCTGGGATTGGTTTCGTCTCGGCTCCCGCTTGAACCTCTTCTTCTTGCATCGTTGTTCCATATAATACATATGCCTTTTTTTAAACTCACATTTAGGGGAGGGGTAAAAAAAGGGTTTTATATAAATGTATCCTTGGGCATGCATGCCCTACATATTAATGAGTAGAAGGCCCATAGGCCAAAAAATTAAATTTAAATAAATTAATTAAAAGAAACCATCCACATAAATATGTCTTGGTCTAGCTCATGATCATCCATACATGCAATGATATTTACGCATAAATAAAACTAGTATTCAATTTTAAATCATTCTTGTTTAAAAGAAAGAACACTTGAATAAATTAATTATATTCTTTAATTAATCAATCATTTTATCATAAACCTTTTTTGAATATCATTGATATTCTCATCCATCATAATTTTATACAAATAAATTCATTTAAAATTACTTTTGTACGCAACTTGAACATTGGAGGAAACTCGGCGAATTCTCTTTCAAAACTACCCAATGAGTAGAAATGAACATTATGCAGATGTTAAATTAAAAACATATATATAAAACACCTATCACATGTTGTGATTGATATTTACACCATCACTATGTTACACATCTCAAGGGTTTGTATAATATAATAATAAATTTTAACAAATCTACGTAATTTGAATGAGTACACAACAAGTAGTTCCGACTACACAGTGTGTTCTATTGTTCACTATCCATTCTAAGTACATGCATGTGGACATGGTGTATAGATGTACTTCTAAAGTCTTCAGTGTACACGACGTGTTCAGTGGGCCACATGTTGTGTAGTATCTGCAACACACGTTTTCCAGTCAGGCAAGCCGTGTATGGGGTACACAGTTCAAACCTAACCTAAAAGGACTACATGCTATGTCCAGTGGACTACACAGAATACAATCCAAAAACTGCATGCCATTTATTCTTGGTCAACACACGGAGTGATTTAAGACTTATAAATATTATAACACATGGCTTGGTTTGGAGAACCAGTCTAATGCATCGAATCTTGACTACACGACATGTACTACGAAATACATGTTGTGTGTTTTAGTGTTGTAAGGATAGGAATATTTGGAACCTCCGAATGATATCCTTTATTTTATTTTAATCATAATTAAAAGAAAAGATCATTTCTATAAGGTGAACTACAAACAAAATAGGAGGAAAAAATCTCGATATTCTGATTTGTAGAACGATTAACTTGAATTGAAACAACAAAATTATTAAATGTGTTAATCATTAATGAAATATTTAAATAATTATAAACTATGATTTAACTGCTCTGATACCACTTTTAGGTTCTGGGCCCAGTAGAAGCATGGTTGGGCCAGCACCCAACATTAATTTTTACCATGATCAATGGTTATTCTGGGATCAATACGATGATAAATGCCAGTCTCCATGGAATATAATCAAATATTTAGATAAAGAAAGAAGAGTCCTGAAACCTTTAGAAAGGATCGTACACATTGTGTTTATAATTAATTTAATTAATTTCATAAAGAAAATAATAGATATATCTTCAGTATTTTCTTCGTTGATGATGTTGATCATATGGAATGACCCTTCCGGATTATCACGTTGCACTTGTGAGGATCGAAACTAGAATTCCTCTAGCGGTGATACACATGTGCTCTGATGGCCTCCGACCGACACCACTCATTCTCCAGCTAAAAGCGTGGTGAAGAGAGGGTCTTGTTTCGGTCGTTCTTGATCGCTTGTTCTTCTACCTTGAAGAACATGTCTCGTTCTTGGGAGGGGAGGCAAGAGGATTCGAGAGAGAAATTTTTTATCTAAACAATTATCAATTCACCATGCATGCGGTGTGTTTTCTATGGCACAATAGACGTACTTTTCTATTTATATGCATGGAACTTAAGTTACAATATTTAATTTAATAATAGAAATTAAATACATACATGAAATTAGAGAAAACCCACGCTCATTATAACAATACCACATCATTATTTATGGTGTGCCAACTTGCAAAAAACGGAATTATGAATAAAATTACACATCACAAAATAATAGTAGCATCATTATTATTTTAACATGTTCCAAATAATAATTATTTACCATCTTGAAAATAATTATTTTACCACTAGACCAACCATATTCCTCTTTAACTCTACTTCCATTTAATGAACACCCGAATTAATAAAAAATTTATTGTCTTAAATAAATATTTTATTTACAAACTAGTAAATAAATATTTGTTAAATGTTCAATAAAATAAATAAATATATTTTATTTAATTAATGATATCATCTTAACTTGAATAAAATTATCCCACGGTTAGGATAATAATATTTATTTAATTAATTAAATTTAAATAGAATTTAACTAAGACCACCAAAAAACACATAGTGTGTGACCCTCAAGGATTATTCTTCATTGGAATTAGGTGGGCTTGCCTAAAGTCCAAGATTACACTCTAGAAATGGGTCAAGGCACCCAACAGAAAGAACATAAAGTCACAAAAATGACTTCCATATATGAATGCTCACAGTGTAATATAATCTCTTTGTCACAATATCTAATCAAGAAGGTTTCATGATAGTGTCATCAACTTTTATGGTTGATACATCGTTATTTGACTAGCTGAAATAAGCCTGTCGTTACACCATGGCCATAAAATTTCACCTGACAGTTCTATTTCAATCAAAGGGCCGAGATATCAACATCCATAAATGGAAGGGAAACATCCGTTCACGACTTATCCACTAATATAATGCCACTCGTGATGCACCCAACGTACCATACGTCCTACCAACTTTCTGCATGACAGTTTTCATCAGTAAATCAAGGTTTACAAGTCATGATATGTGTTAATGATAATATTAATTTCTAAGGATCATTACAAAAACTTATAGATAAAAAGATCTGATGACACCATAATATGCAGAATTCCTACTAGCGGGTCTGTTCTCATAATATCTTGTCTTGGAGATTACCAAGTGCGAACTTCATGAGGAGAAGTCTCATCTTCTTATGAGTACTCGCACATGATGTTCTTCATGATATATTTCCCATCATAGTATGTCATCCAACTGTAGAACTATATTTAAGAATATTTTTATAGCATTCTAAGGTTCTCATCATAGCGGGGAACTGCCAAGACCTTATCAATGCAACAAATACTCTTGGACATTATTACGTCATAGTTATGCAGAACAATGAACAATATGTGATAATATTTTTAATATTTAAATACATTATATATTCATGTAATCAAAGTTCAACCACTTGGTTTTATGACACCAACTATTACACCTTGGGATTTGATTCCCTTTCTTTCATAACTGTGTGACTCTCTTCCATGGTGATATTCAAAGTAAGAATTTATCTCTAATGTCGAACTCCAAGTTCATTCGATAGTTGTCATAATTTCTCTTTTGCTGACTCTATGTAGCTTTTATATGTTTCTGGATTAATTGAACCTTTACTATCATCTCTTGAAAAAGATTAGGTTCAAGTAAATTTATTTTTCTAACTTCATCCCAACATGTTGGAGTTCTACATGATTTTCAAAATAGAGATTCACATGGAGACATATGAATACTTGAGTGGAAGCTATTGTTGTATGAGAACTCAACCAATGACAGATGTTGATCCCATCCACCTTTGATTTCTAAAGAGAAATCTCTTAGAATTTCCTCAAGCATCTGAATAGTATTTTCAGATTGTCTATAAATTTTGGGATGATAGGTCGTGCTGAAATTTAATTCATTACTCAAATCATGTTGAAGACTCCTCTAAAATTTTGATGTGAACCTTGGATCATGATTAGAGACAATTGATATTGAAACACTATGCAGTATCACCACTTCCTTCACATATATCATTGAAAATTTTTCAAGAGAGATATCTTTCTGAATAGTTATAAAATGGGTAGTCTTGGTGAGTTGGTCAACCCCAAACCATATTGTGTTATTTTCATTGGAAATCTTTGGGAGACCTGTGACAAATTCCATAGTGACATTCTCCAATTTCTACATGGGTATAGCCAATGGTTTCATCATCCCTTTGGAATTTTTATCTATATTTTAACTAGCTGACATACCAAGCACCTTGAGATATATTCCATAATCTCCTTCTTCATGTTATCTGACCAAAAGTGTTCTCAGAGATCTCGGTAGATCTTGGTGCTACCAGGATGGATAGAGAATGTTTAACGGTGTGCATTATCCAATAGAATATTCTTTATCCCAGGTGATGAAGTCACATAAATTATTGTTCCAAATCAAATCACACCATCATCACTAATATAAAACTCATTAAACTACCCTTCCATTACTATATTCACCTTATTTTTTAACTCCTGGTCATCCCTTTATGCCTTATTAATCATCTCTTAGATTGATGGTTACACAATCATTTGGTCAAGGTAGGATTTATCCCCTTACCTTATGATTTCCAAATCCATCCTTTTCATATCCAAGAATATATAGTCTTTCTCAATCCATAACATGGATCGAGTAGTAGGTTTTTTCCTACTTAGAGCATCAACTACCTTGTTCATTTTTCCAAGATGATAGTGAATAGAGAAATCATAGTCGTTGATTAGCTCTAACCAACTCCTTTTATGCATGATGATCTCATTTTATAAGAATATATACTTTAGGATCGTGTGGTCAGTGTATATGTCACACTTCTCACCATAAAGGCAGTGCCGCCATATTTTCAAGGTGAAAATCAAAGCTGCCATCTCTAGATTATGTGTCGGGTAGTTTTTCTCATGGATCTTCAACAGTCATGAGGATTAGGCTATCACATTATAATATTTCATGAGTGAAAAACCAAATAATTTCTATGAAGTATCACTGTATATCACAAAACATTCTCCCCTCTTTGGTAATGTGAGTACTGATGCAGTGAACAACCTTCTCTTTACCTCCTTGATGCTTCCCTCACATTCATCTGTCTAGATATACTTCACCCCTTTCCTTGTTAAATTAGTTAGCGAGCAAGAAAACAATGATAAATTAGTCACAAAAAGTCAATAATACCTAGCTAATCCAAGAAAACTACAAATTTTTGTGAGACTAGTGGGTTTCAATCATTCTTCAACTGTGTTTGTTTTTGAAGGATCTAAAAAAATTCCCCAACATGTGATCACATGTCCCAAGAACATGAATTTCTTCATTCAAAAGTTCCAGTTGTTGAACTTCTTGTACTATTTCTCCTTTACCAATGTCTCCAACACATGTCTTAGATGTTCTTTATGTTCCTCATTTCTCTGGGAGTAGATGAGAATATCATCGATAAACACTACCACAAACTTGTTTACATAATCTCTAAATAATATATTCATCAAATCCATGAAGATTGTAGGGGAATTTGTAAGTCCGAAGGGAATAACTAGAAACTAATAGTTCCCATACCTTCTATGAAAGGAAGTCTTCTGAGCATCTTCCTTCTTCATATTTATCTAATGATATCCAGAATGAAGATACACCTTTGAGAAGTATTGAGCTCCTCTTAACTGATCAAACAAGTCATCAATCCCTGGAAGAGAATATATTTTTTTTGGATCTAAATGCATTTTTTCATTTTCCGAAAAAACCGCTTTTTTGATTAGTGGGAACCTCTTAAATTACTAGATACAAATTCAAAAAACACAAAAAAAGACCACAACCGAGAAACAACACCCAATCCACAATTTCCAAATTCAAAAGAAAAATGAGAGATTATAACTATGGACAACATGCCCCCTAAGGTACACACCCTAATGTACTAAATCACCAGTTAACATCATCATCACCCATCCCAATGCGCGAGCACCTAGCTGAAGATTGTTGAAATCACTGTTAAGATTCATTAGAACACAGAAAAATCGAAATTTACAAGGGACCACATCAACTGGAAACCATTGTGGCCATATTAGAGAACTAAACCTGCATCAGATCACCCATCCAAAAAGGATCTCCATCGCATGAACACCAAATCCAGGACAAAATCCAAAATCCAGGACCAACAAAAACACTAACTCAATGTTGTGCCTCCTAAAATGATGAATACCACACAAACAACACAATCCCAAAGCCTCCACAATAACCATCGCACCAGGATGACCTGCCTTGGGACAAAAACATGGAGGCCATAGCAAATTTTGAGGAGGAGACTCCTTACTAATGGGTTGAAACCTTGGACTCATCGACATCACTAGAATCATCAAAACATTTTCCACTTTGAAGAGACACTAAGAAAGGAAATGAACTATCTAAAAATGATGTAAAAGAGGATACAACACCAGTGAATTGTAACAAAGCTAGAAGCACCCAAGAAAGCCTCCTCCGTCACAGACCCAAGATTCCAAACACTGTTTGAGTTTGGCCAAGATGGGGCCTTTCATGATGGGTATTATTGAAAGAGAGGTGGAGGAGGGATAATAGGCCTCGACTCACCGTAAAGAAGAGGAAATGGGAATGAGAATCATGGGATCCTGCATGCCACGAGAAGAGAAGGTCCATGCATTGAAATCGGTAAAGTGGCAGGGGTGAAGAGGACTGTCGCCATGCAGAGGAAGGCGATGGGAAGAGTATAAACCCTAATCTCTAAGAGAGAGAATGCCCTGGGAGAAAAGAGGCCTGGAGGAGAGCAGGGGAACAAGAAGGAGAGAATATGAGGAACACAAGAGAAGGACCTTCACCGAGTGAGGGGATACGATAGGGAGGGAATAGAGGTGGTGACGTTGGGAATAATCTCTAACATAAAAGGAGAGGGGATACCTGGAGAGTGGGGGGGGGAATCCTCCATATTCTTAATGGTGATCTTGTTGAGTTCTTTATAATTGATACAGAACCACAATTTTCCTTCCTTCTTTTTTTCAGAAAGAGCACTAGAACACCCCAATGTGATGCACTATGGTGTATGAACCATTTCACCAAATTCTCTTTTAGCTGCTTCATTAACACCTCTAGTTTGATATGATTCATATTATAGGGACACTTTCAGATAGTAGTATCTCTGAGTATGTGTTCAATAGAGAAATATAGCTCACGATCTGGGAGAATTTAGAGTAACTCTTCAGGAAATACATCATTTTATTCCCTCAGGATGGTCATTTCAAATAGGTTGACACTTTCCTTTGACTCAACCATTTGAGTGAGGTATACATCTTCATTGGGAATCAACACCCACACCATTGAAGGAATTTCTAAAAGAGATTCACGATCTTCTTTTCATTTGTAGAGGATAATGGGATGGTTAAAAATATAAAAAGATAATTCTATTCCTGAAATTTGATAATTTCTCTCTATAATGAGACCCAATACATTACCATTATAGCATCAAATTCCACCAAGGGACATATTATGAGATTCACTAGAAGAATCATCACACATAATACAATAAGAGAAGATTCAAACACTTGGGTTGAAATGATTTCACCACTTGGTGTTTTTACCTATATATCTACCTCAAGGTTATGGGGATTTTATTATATAGTACTAGAGAACTTGCTTGATATAAAGGAATTCAAAGAACCAAAATCAAATAAGACTTTTGAAATTGTTGAGTGAATAGTTAGTGTACCTTGTATAACATCATTATCTTGATAAACTTTCGCAGTAGTGATGGCATAAGCCTTATCTAGTTCCTTTAGCTTTGGTGGTTTCTAACATTGATTACCCTTAAGGACTCGAGGTTTAGTGCATTGTCTTGCATAGTTCCCTTGCTCCCTACTGTTGTAGCATTAGACCATGGGTGGTTCTATCTTTTCTTCAACCACATTCTCCTTTCTTCACATTTCTTTTCGTCAATCTTGAGCATGATGGCCTTCATTACCACACTTTAATCATTTCCCTATCCATTTTATGTAGTTACCATGATGCATCTTCCCACATTTTTTTCATGTGGGTTGTTGAGTTTTTTTCCCACCTTTATCATTATATCCTTCATCTTGAACTCCATATTTCATTTATTATCACCATATCCATGAGACCATTTTCCAAAATCCATCTCCACTTTAAGAGCACAACAAAAAATATCTTCATAACTCCCAAATTCTTGAATTGAAAGATTCCTTCGAAGGTATGGTTTTAATCTACTAAAGAATCTATCAATTTTTCTATCATTGTTGATAACAAAACCTGAAGAATACCTTAGAAGCCTTGTGAAATTCACTTCATAGGTTGTGACATATTCTACTTCCTTTTTCTTGACCTCTATGAATTTTGTCTCCATATTCGAATAGAGAGTTCATGGGAAATACTTGTTAAGAAACATGATATTAAATTCTTATCATTCCATCTCTCTCGTCTCATCTCTTGGCTTGATGTTCTTAATCAAATCACACCATTTATTGACATATCCATTTAGATGATAAACTGAAAGTGTCAAATTCTCTGTCTCATATTAGTGAGGCACAAAAAATAACTTCTCCATGGAGCTGACCCACTATTTCACAACTAGTGGATCAAAAGACCCCCTAAACATCTCTGGTTGTTGCCACATAAACCACTTGACAATCAGTTTCTACCTATTAAGTGAAGGAATACTTTCCTCATTATTTAGGTTATTATTTATAACCTGAGATAGTTGGATAATCATCTCCATGAAGTTTTTAACTCCACCTCCCATAGCATTTGGGATATTGTTCGAGCAATCATTGCATTGGCCCTCACATGGGTAGTTGGCCTAGTTTCTCCTGGTTCCCACCATTTTCTAAAATAGAAAATGTTTAAAAAAACCTACAGCAATGAGTCATGATTAAATTATTCATTTGTGAAATTTAAACTAAAATAATAACTTATGTGTAATGCCCCTACCCCAGTTAGCTAGAGTTGGTGAATTATTACATAACATTAGAGTGATCACAAAAGATCAAGTCTCAAAAGACCGATTAGTTTAGTATCCTTGTAAACACTAGATACATTCATAAGGTTTTCATTACATCATAAAATGGAAAACTACAACAACATTGTTTCCAAAGAAAACACTGAGATCCCATAGACCATCCATATAGGTCAGTCATAATATACTTCTTCACATCTTGGGAAAAATAAAAGATAGAAAGGGGTGAGCTCAGATGCTCAGTAAGGATAACAATATAGCAGAAACATTCATAAATAAGCATAAACATTTAAGGCAATGTATAACTAAAAGAAAAGCCTTTTAAACTTGAACTTCAACATAATATGGAAAAGATAAAATCAAATAATCTCATTTACTTACTCACATGGATATTATACGAGTAGAATAATCACATGCAATATCAATAACCACATTTATAATGATGGAATGCATAACGCCTGACTTTCATAACCACAAAGTCAAGGCCTTATGCCAAGACTACAAATGAGATTTTGTCGAGGCCTTGTGCCAAGACACTAGTTTTTATCATGAGACCTATGGATGCATCTAGGAGCTATAGATGGCTCCACCCGTCACTTACTAAGTCCAATTCATTCCTCATATGAATGGGCTTAAACATAACATAAATATTCGAATTAAAAACAGCAGAGAAAATATCAACACTTTCTCCATAAACCATGAATGGTATAAAAATAAATCATCCACAGAAAAAAAATACCACAAAACATTCAATACAATATCGAAGTTTTGTATCATAATAAATCAACTTCAAATAAGCTTAAAATCCATCAAAGGATGTTGACAAAGATGAAATCAAAAATATTTGAGAAAAATATCTCTTTTTTGAAATCATTTAAAAGTCGTATATTTATAAAAGAAAACTTTTACTTTGAAAATATTTTTATAAGCTTGTAAGGGAAGCTTCGACAATTTTATAATGGCGGAAAATAGCCGCACCCGTCGTATAAGTTAAAAAAACATTCTTACCATAATTTTGTCGAAAAGGATAAAAAGGACCCTGTTTGGAAAACGATGGAAATATTCCTTTATAAACATAGTATAAAAAGTCAAACAAGGGTATACATGAATTTATCCCATAGTATATAAAATAGTAACAATTGTTTTGAATACATTTTTAAGAAACGTAGATGTTGATGATAAAGAGGTCCCAGTAGATAATTACGTATAAACGACCTCGGATAATGAAGAGATTGTAGAATTAACCCTTACCTTGTACTTTTCCTTGGTAAATGGTAGGTTAACCTCCTGTATAATAGTTAAAAAATGTTATTAAATTATACAAGAATCATATACATAAATATGATATCATATATGATCTTCTAATATTTTTTGTTAATAATATTTTAGTATTATCGTCTTTTCAGGTGTTCACTTACTCGTTTTCTTTTATATGTTTTGATACATAAGTCATGTTTGTTATGGATAGCTTGTATATTATTCATATCCAGAATTATATTAAGTCTTTAAACATTATTTTTAATCATAAAATGAAAATTATCCTTGAATGGATACGATAGGGAATGAATCTTATCGCGTTCGTGGAGACGGTAATCCGTACGTACGCACGAGCGACAATATAATTCTTTTGATATTAAAATAATATATAATTGGATGGTATATTATATATAAATAATCATTATCATGTAATATTTATTATTAAATCATTTACACATCATTATTATACCCATCCAAATAATAATGTATTGAATAACAATTACACCACGACGTGGAGACGGTAAGTCGTACATACGCATGTATGATGACATGTCATTCAAAGGATGGATAGAATAATGAATATGGTTGTAACATATTTATAATAACATCACAGTATGTAGAAGATACTGGAGTTATTATTTTATAATGGAAACAACAAATAAAGAGGAAGTGGAAGAAGAAAGCAACTTGAAAGAGGTGATGAAATATTTACCTCTTATTCAGGTTCTTCCTTTTGATTTGATCAAAAGGGATCCTTAGATTGGATTTATGACTAAAGAAAGGCCTCTAAGATGAATGGATGACAGATGAGAGTGTATTTGTGTAGGGGTTGGCTGATCGAAACGGCTTTGAAGGTGTGAATTAGAGAGAAGGGGGAGTGCCCTTTTATAAGAGGAGTGAGGGGCACCTTAGGAAGAGCTAGAAATATTATTTTATAATAAATTAATTTTCGGTTTATAATGGATCCAAAGTAGATTATTTAAATTATAAGGTGTGGATGGGTCGAAAACCACTCAAACAATAGGTTTTAGACAGGTTTGGGTCACTATATTTACTTTATTTTTTTTATTTAACTCTTAGTTAAATAGTTTGACATTGACCGTGTCTCTTTGTATTTTTATATTATATGGTTAATAAACTTACTATAACAAGCCAAGAGAACCTCAAGTGGTTCAATATTAATATATATAACATTATCTAAGTCATTTGTCTGAACCTTAGTTTTTTAGTAATAGAATATCAATTAATAATATAATATTTGTTTTAAAACTCATTTATGTCAATTTTGACACTATTTGGTATTTTGTTTTTGTTAAATTCATAACAGCATTATTACTTCAAAGAAATTCATTTAATCAACCCTAACATGTCATATTAACTTATAATATTAGTTTAATTCATTGAATGTCTCCAATTACATTTATTTGGGTATTTAAAATATCAATTATATTAATATTTCATTAATAAGGTAATTACTGCATCACCATTATGTCATAAATAAATTAAATTATTTAATGTCTAAATATTATAAATAAAATTCCTTTATTTATGAAATCTTTTTATCTTTCTAGGGAATATTTATTGTCTAATTTATCTTATGTATAACCCTATATTAAAAATGTTTTAGTTATTAAACTTTGATTTTAACTCTTTTAACTCTTCTTTAAATAAAATAATAATAAGTGTCCTAATATAATCCATGTGGACCTAAAGGGTAATATTTTAATCCTAAGGTTGTTTTTGGTCTAATTACACTTATACAATAGAATTAGTACATGTGTTAGGTAACAATAATATCATTTTTATCCTTAATTACACTATTTAATTATAACCGTGGTAAATAAAAGTAAAAAGTTACTATTCAATAAATATTATTTTTATCTTATTGAACTAAATTTTACTCCTTGATATTAACTGTGTCTCTCAGATATTCGAAATTAATCTCCCAAAAGCGGTAAAATGATGTTTTATGTAAATTTGCAAATGCTCCTAGGAGGTGGGTAAACGACAGTAAAAAGTTCGTTGAAATATTTGTATATCTAAAATTATTATAAACTGACTCCAATGAATTACATTGAATTTAAATAGGTATTATGTTTATATTTTGACCTAAAATAAATGTAAATAAAATAACAAATTATTTAAATAAAAATTCAGTTTTAACCAATAACTCAGTGTTTTTCACTATTCATCAAAAAATTGAATGTTTTTAGAAAAATACCAAAAATTCACCCTAAGATAATTTTGATATTCCGAATCCAAAAATGAATTCTATTTTGAAAGATAAACTCTATAAAATTTTAAAAAGTTGGAATTACTATTCATAACGGCTAGTTTGATTGGTTGTGGTATATTAGAACTCAGAGTTGCGTACAATGCAAGTTATTGCATTATTCAAAGAGAAGCGTATCGTGGAAGCTTAGGGTGTTAAATTCTCCCCTCATTCAAATAATTTCATCCTCGAAATTTCTAGAATATTACTGCATTAAAAGACTAGGGTGGTTCTTAATCATAAGTTCCTCCGGTTCCCACGTTGCCTCTTCCATCATATGGTTTCTCCATAGAACTTTTACCAGACGAGTGGTTCGGTTTCTCAACACTTGTTCTCTGGTATCAAGAATCCTGAAAGGATCTTCTCAATAAGACAATTCGGGTTCTTGTTCTAATTCATCATAGGTGAGTACATGCATTGGGTCAGGCATGTACTTTCTCAACAGTGATACGTGGAACACATCGTGAAATTTGAAGAGACTTGTCGTCATTTCCAAACGGTAAGCTACATACCCAATTCGTTCAAGAATTTCGAAAGGTCTGATGTACCTGGGACTCAATTTACCCTTCTTACTGAAACTTATAACACCCTTCCAAGGAGATACCTTCACGAAAACATGATCTTCTACCTGAAATTCCAAATCCTTCCTTCAGTTATCAACATAGCTCTTATGCCTACTTTGAGATGCTTTGATGTGGTTTTGGATTACCTTCACCTTTTCCATCATTTCCTCCACCAGTTCTGGGCCTATGAGTTTTATTTCACCAACATCATCCCAACAAGTTGTTGTGCGACTTCTCTTTCAGTATAACACTTCATATGGTTCCATCTGAATACTTGAATGGAAGCTATTGTTATAGGAAAATTCTACCATAGGTAAATATTGATCCCACATACCCTAAAAGTCAAGTGAACAGGATCTCAACATGTCTTCTAAGGTTTTAATAGTTCATTCTGATTGTCCATATGTTTGAGGGTGGTAGGCAGTACTCAAAAGATGTTCAGTATCCAGGGCTTTCCGAATACTTGTCCATAATCTTGACGTAAAATGTGGATCACGATTATAAAAAATCGATAGTGGTACTCCATGAAGTCATAAAACTTCATTAATATGTAGTCTTTCCTATCTTTAAAGTGGTAAATCTTCTCTTATAGCATGAAAATGTACTGACTTGGTATGACAGTCAACAATGACCCATATTGCATCATTCTTTCTAGGAGTCTTTGGTAGTCCCATGACAAATTCCATCATAATATTATCTCATTTCTAATCTGGTATGGGAAGAGGTGGCATGACTCCCCCAGGTTGTTGCCTTCCAGTTTTCACTTGTTCACAAACCATACATCTTGACATAAAATCAGAAATCTCCCTCTTCATGTTGTCCCACCAAAAATGTTCCTTCAAATCTCTATACATATTACTGATACCAAGGTGTATAGAGAAATTGGAACTATGAGCATCATCCATCAATTCGCTTTTTAGATCAAGTATATCAGGAACACAAAGTCTCTCTACAAATTTCAAAATTCCATCTTCATTCACAAAGTCAGTCAATCTCCCATCATTCAAATCTTTAATCTTCTTTTTAAAATCTTCATCATTAGTCTAAGAACTCTTTATCCTTTCTATAATTATGGTTTGGAAAACATTTGAAGAATTATCAATGTTTCACCTTCCATGGTAATTCCTATATCCATCTTCACTAGATCCATGAAAATAGGATCCCTTTCAACTCTCAACTTTTTCAAAACTCCATAATCCTTTCTGCTCAAAGCATCTGCCACATTATTTTTCTTCCCTGGGTGGTAGTGTATAGGGAAATCATAATCCTTGAGTAGTTCAAGTCATCTCCTTTTCCTCATGTTGAGTTCATTCTGTGAGAAAATATACTTCAAACTCTTTTGATTGGTATATATCTCACATTTTTCACTATAGAGATAATGTCTCCATATCTTCAAAGAAAAAATTATGGTTGCTAACTCAAGATCATGAGTATGATAGTTTTGCTCATTAATTTTTAGCTGTCATGATTCATAGTCAATAACTCTATCATTCTGCATAAGAAAACAACCAAATCCTTTCTTTGAAACATCAATATAAATAACAAACCCATAATTCCCCGATGGTAGAGTCAAGATAAGAGCATGACTAATATTCTCTTCAGTTCTTAGAAACATTCTTCACACTCATTTTTCCATAAAAATTTAACCCCTTTACGTGTGAGATTCATTAATGGGTTAGCCAATCGAGCAAAATTATGGACGAAACGTTGTTAATAACCTGCTAAACCAATAAAACTTCATACCTCAGTTATACTCCTTGGTGCTGGAAATTCTTGGATTTCTCTTATCTTATAAAGATCAACAACGATTCCATCCTTAGAGACAATATGGCCAAGAAATGAAGTATCTTTAATCCAGGATTCACACTTGCTAAACATCCTATATAATTCAATTCTTCGAAGAGTATTTAGGATAATGTGAATGTTATTTTCATGATCTTCGTAGCTTTCGGAGTATACTAAGATATCATCAATAAATACCACTACAAAGTCATCAAGATATTCCTTGAAAACTCTATTCATTAGATCTATGAAAACAGAGGGTGCATTAGTCAACCCAAAAGGCATTACTGTAAACTCATAATGCTCGTACCTGGTTCGAAATTCTATTTTCAGAATGTCTTCCTTCTTTACACCCAACAGATGATATCCAGATCTAAGGTCAATCATTGAAAAGTATTGAGCTTCATGAAGTTGGTCGAATTTAACATCAATTCGAGGTAGGGGATACTTGTTCTTTATTTTTATAGCATGATCTCCCTGTAGTCAATGCACAACCTCATAAATCCATCTTTCTTCTTAACAAAAAGAACAGAAATTTGGAGAAACACTAGGGCGAATAAATCCCTTATTACTCAATTCCTCTAGTTGTTTCTTTAGATCCACTAATTCCAAAGTGGCCATTCTGTAAGCAGTCTTTGATATGGGCCTTGAACCAGGAATTAAGTCAATAGGAAACTCAATTCCTCATTCTAGAGGATGTCTAGGTAAATCCTCTGGAAAAAACATCAACATATTCTTGCACAATAGTTACATCCTCTATTAGAACATTCTTTTCCTCACCCATAGTTATTTCATTCTCTTCCTCCAAAAAATTTAATTTAGTTGAACTACTGGGGGTGGATCTAGATAAGAATTAGGTGGTGACGTTTCAGCTCTACAGATAAGGTACTCCTTATCATATTCCAATATTGTAACCTCCTTCTTCTTACAATAAATTTTTTCATCATCTTCCAAAAGACAATCCATACCGAGGATTATATCAAATTACATCATGGGTATAAAAATGATATCAACAGATAAAAAACATTTATATTCTTTAATGGGAACTAATTGAAAAATCATTTTTGCAATGATACTTCCCTTAGAAGTTTGGACTGACAACTCCCTTGTTAAATCAAATTGGAAATATCTAATTTTCTTAGAAAAATGGAAAGATATGAAACAATGCGACTTTCCAGAATCAAATAAAGCATTGGCTAAACATGAAGAAACCATTAGATTACCTGCCACCACATCTTTTGAAGCTTCAAACTCAGTAGTAGTGATCTCATTAGCTTGGCCTTGATCCCTTGGATTTTTTTGAGGTAAGTTCCCATGATGCTTAGGAAATTCATTCACATAATGTCCCATCTCCCTGCAATTGTAGCATTGAACATCGGTAGTTTATTTATTCCCCCTGAAATCACGAGCTTGGTGGCCTTTTTCATGACACTTTTAACAAACTCCCATTCCCTTCAAGAAAGTACCGGTGTGTTTCTTCCCAAATTTACTACAGGATGGATATTAAACTTTTCCCTTCTTCCCCTTATTTTCATTTCCAGAGTGATCAACAGATCTTTTCTTCTCTTGCTTTGATTTAATGTTGTAATAATTAGAGAATTCATTTTCTGTCTTGATAGCACATGAGACAACATCTTCGTACGATGAGAAGGATTGTGAGACTAATGCTCGACAGAGAAATAGTTTTAACCCATCAAAGAAACAATAAATCATACTTCTTGGGTTATGTATATAATCTGTATCATGCCTTGTTAACCTTGTAAAGTTACACTCATACTTTGAAACATTATCATCCTCCTTTTTCCTCAGACTCAGAAATTGTATTTCCATAACCGCTCGATAGTCATGAGGGAAGTATTTTTCTACAAAAATATCTTTAAATTCTCTCCTTTACATATTTGATACTTCATCATCTTCCTTCATGTTTTGAATCAATGTCCACCATTGATCAGTATCTCCAGTGAGGCGGTAAACTGCCATGACAACTTTATCACTTTCACTACTCCCCAAGGCGTGTAATATTTTCTCTAAGGAATTTATCTATTGCTCAGTTACTAGTGTATTTGTACCCCCATTGAATTTTGGTGGTTGTTTCCTCATGAAGAGATCTAAAATTGATCCTCCACGCTACGAATCAGGGTGCTTCATATGGGTATGTTTATTATTCATAACCTAAGTGAGTTGTCCCAGTATTGTGATAAGCTGACCAGTACCAGTTGTATCACCATATCCACTATAATTATCTTGAGTATGAGGGAAATACCTACATGGATTACATGCGTTGATACGGTTTCCATTCCTTCCACTATGAGCCATTTCTAAACAATGGCATATACTAGATTAGATTATTAATTGAAATACATTATTCCAAAGATAAAAAACACTTAACATAAATAGAACAGTTTATGGATATAATACATAATTATAAAAATGTTTTCATTGAGTATGTATATACTCATAAAACCTTCATAATGGTTTGTAAATAAAATTATAATTATCCTAAGCATATCCCCTGGGAGTGTTGTAACCAAGAGTGCAGCAAGGCCGTTGTCGGGCACCAGTTCCTGTTGGAGTCTAGCTCGAAGCGGTGTTTTAGGGTTTTACCCATAGGTACATCTATGCCAGAGTACCTCTACCAGCTCCTATCCAGATAGGGATGTATTTCTCAGAAAACTCACAAAATCTCTACATTACCAAAATTCTAGGAATTTCTTATATACTAATCCTCAATGTCTATCTTAGGGTAATGTTCTCTAATCAGAGTTTATCTAAACATAGATTTCAAGGATTGTATTAAACTTCCTCTGATACCAACTGTAACGCCCCGACCCCAGTTACCCAGAGTCGGTGCATTGTTACATAACATTGTCCTGATCACAAAAGATCAAGTCTCGAAAGACAGATTAGTTTGGTAGCCTTGGAAACACTAGATACATTCATAAGGTTTTAATACATCATAAAATGGAAAACTACAACAACATTGTTTCCAAATAAAACACTGAGATCCCACAGACTATCCCTGAAGGTTAGTCATAATATACTTCTTCGCATCCTGGGAAAAATAAAACATAGTAAGGGGTGAGATCAGATGCTTAGTAAGGATAACAATATAGCAGAAACATTCATAAATAAGCATAAACATTTATGGCAATGTATAACTAAAACAAAAGCCTTTTAAACAAGAAATTCTACATAATACGGAAAATATAAAATCAAATAATTCCATTTACTTACTCACATGGATATTCTACTAGTCAAATAATCACATGTAATATCAATAACCACATTCAAAATGATGGAATGCATAATTCTAGACTTTCATAACCACATAGTCAAGGCCTTGTGACAAGACTACAAATAAGATTTTATCAAGCCCTTGTTCCAAGACACTAGTTTGTCTCATGAGACCTATCGATGCATCAAGGAGCTATAGCAGGCTCCACCCGTCACTTACTAAGTTCAATGCATTCCTCATATGAACAGGTTTAAACATATCATAAACATTCATATTAGAAGTAGCATACTAAATGTCAATAATTTCTCCATAAACCATGAATGGTATAAAAATTACACATCCATAGTCAAACATAACACAAAACCTTCAATACAATATGGATGTTTAGTATCATAATAAATCAACTTCAAATAAGCTTAAAATCCATCAAAGGATGTTGACATAGATGAAATCAAAAATTTTTGAGAGAAATATCTCTTTTTTGAAATAATTTAAAAGTCACATAATTATAAATGAAAAATTTACTTTTAAAATATTCTTATAATCTTTTAAGGGATGCTTCGATGATTTTATAACGACAGAAAATAGCTGCACCAACCGTATAAGTAAAAAAAGACATTCTTACCTTAATTTTGTCAAAAAGGTTAAAAGGACCTTGTTTGGAAAATGACGGAATGATTACTTTATAAACATATTATAAAAATTCAAAAAAGGCAATAAATTACTTTAACCCATAGTCTATAAAATATTAACAATTTTTTTAATACATTTTTAAGAAACATAGATGTGGATGATAAAGAGGCCCCAGTAGATAATTACGTAGAAACAACCCCGGATAATGAAGAGATTGTAGAATTAACCCTTAATTTGTACTTTTCCTTGGTTGAGGGTAGGTTAACCTCCTATATAATAGTTAAATCATTGTTATTAAATTATACAGGAATCATATACATAAATATTATATCATATATGATCCTCTAATATTGCTTTGTTAATAAAATTTTTGTATTATCGTAGTTTCGTGTGTTCACTTACTCGTTTTCTTTTATATGTTTTGTTACATAAGCTGTGTTTTTTATGGTTAAATTGTATATTATTCATATAAAGAATTATATAAATTCTTTGAACATTATTTTTAATCATCAATTGAAAATGATTCTTGAATGGATACGATAGGGAATGAATCTCATCGCGTTCGTGGAGACGGTAATCAGTACGTACGCACGGCCGACAATATCATTATTTTGATATTAGAATAATATATAATTGGATGGTATATTATATATACAGAATCATTATCATGTTATAGTTATTATTTACATCAATTACAAATCATTATTATATCCATCCAAATAATAATGTATTGAATAACAATTACACCACGACGTGGAGACGATAAGTCCTACGTACGCACGTATAGTGACATGTCATTCAAAGGATGGATAGAATAATGAATATGGTTGTACCATATTTATAATAACATCACAGTATATATAAGATACTATAGTTATTATTTTATAATGGAAACAACAAGGAAAGAGAAAGTGGAAGATGAAAGCAACTTGAATGAGGTGATGAAATATTTACCTCTTCTTCGGGTTCTTCCTTTTGATTTGATCAAAAAGGATCCTTAAATTGTCTTTATGACTAAAGGAAAGCCTCTAGGATGAAGTGAGGACAGTTTAGAGAGTTTTTGGGCAGGGTTTGGCTGAGCCAAATGGCTTTGAAGGAGTGCATTAGAGATAAGGGGGTGTGCCCTTTTATTAGAGGAGTGAGGGGAATCTTAGGAAAAGCTAGAAATATTATTTTATAATAAAATAATTTTTGGTTTATAATGGCATAAAAGTGGATTATTTAAATTCTAAGATGGGGATGGGTCTAACACCACTCAACCAATAGGTTTTATACGGGTTTGGGTCTCTATATTAACATTATCTTTTAGATTTAACTCTTAGATAAATAGTTTGACATTTACCATGTCTCTTTGTATTTTTATATTCTACGGTTAATAAAATTACTATAAAAAGACACGAAAACCCCAAGTGGTTAATTATTAATATATATAACCTTATCTAAATCATTTTTCTGAACCTTATATTTTTAGGAATAGAATATCAATTAATAATATAATATTTGTTTTAAAAACTCATTTATGTCATTTTTGACACAATTTTGTATTTTGTTTTTTTTAATTCATAGCAGCATTATTACATCAAAAAAAATTCATTTAATCAACCCTAACATGTCATAGTAAACTATAAAATTATTTTAATTAATTAAAAGTCTCTAATTACATTTATTTGGGTATTTAAAATATCAATATTTTAATATTTCATTAATAAGGTAATTACTGCATCACCATTGTGTCATAAATAAATTAAATTATATAATGTATAAAAATTATAAATAAAATAAAATCATGTAGGAAATATTTTTATCTTTCTAATTAATATTTATAGTTTAATTTATCTTATGTAAAACCCTATATTAAAAATGTTTTAGTTATTAAACATTGATTTTAAATCTTTTAACTCTTCTTTAAATAAAATAATAATAAGTATCCTAATCTAATACATGTGGATCTAAAGGGTCATATTTTATTCATAAGGTTGTTTTTGGATGAATTAAATTTATAAAATAGAATTAGGACATGTGTTAAGATAATAATAATATCATTTTTACTCTTAATTACCCTATTTACTTTTAAACGTGGTAAATAAAAGTAAAAAGTTACTATTCTCCATATATTATTTTTATATTATTGAACCACATTTTACTCCTTGATATTAAACTTGTATCTCGTATTATCTAAATTCAACTGATAGAAGCGGTAAAATTATGTTTTATGTAAATTTGAAAATGCTCATAGGAGGTGGGTAAAAGACGGTAAAAAGTTCGATGAAATTATTATATATCTAAAATTATTATAAACTGACTCTAATGAATTACATTAAATTTATATAGGTATTATTTATCTATTTTGACCTAAAATAAATTGAAATAAAATTACTATTTATTTAAATAAAAATTTATTTTAAACCAATAACTCTGTGTTTTTCACTATTCATCAAAAATTTAATATTTTCAGCAAAATACCAAAAATTCACCCTATGATAATTTCAATATTCCAAATCCAAAAATGAATTCCATTTTGATTGATAAACTTTATAAAATTTTAAAAAGTGGGAATTACTATTCATAATGGCTAGTTTGATTGGTTGTGGTGTATTAGAACTCGAAGTTGGGTACAATGAAAGTTATTGCATTATTCAAAGAGAAGTGTACCATGGAATCTTGGGGTGTTACATTATGGGATCACTTTTTAAAACTTCTTGTGTTCATATTTTTACTTAGTCTCATACTAGAGTTTTTCTCTAGGGTTCACTAATCTTATTTCTAAACCTTACCTCTGATACCAAATATAATGACCATCCCTTTTCATAAATTACTATTAAATAATTTTAAAGATAAAAAACATAATATTATTACACAATGAGGATCTAAAGGTTTAGTGTATTGGGAAAACTAGGACCATACATAACATTTAAACATAAAACATTAACATTAATTTAATCCATTCTTCTCCAACTTCTTATTATCCCTTGAAATATACTTAGTAAAAATAATCACCTGGGGATATACATTAAAAGGGGTGAGATAAATCCCAGTAAGAGTATAATTATGAACAATATAACAATGGGTGAGAACAGTCATAAAATAGGAAAAGGATCTTGAACATGAGAGGAATCATTAATAAAAGACTTAAAATATAGAAATGAATAAAAATGAAACATCATTTCTTAGTGGTCAACTAACACAAATAGTTATGAAAAATTACATAATCATGCTCATGCTTAATTTTCCTTTAAATCATGAGATTCATTTCTTTACACAATGCATTGGAGTGCTGTATAATTCTGGGCGCACCTGTTACATCATAACATTTACATTATCATGCATTCCACATAGATCATATGTAAAACATAAAATAACCCATAGAAGATAATGGGTTTCACATCATAAATAGTACATTAATAAACATTTTGGCTCTAAAAATAATGAGGGGATAACATTCTTGACATGGAACAATCAACGATGAGTGAAGTACAAACAATCTTTGAGAAGTAAAAAAGAGGTTGTTTATTTGTAAGAAGAGTTCTTTTGGAAGAACATTGTGCTTGTCATATACTCAATAAGAAAACATTTATATCCCAGAATAGGTAATTTGAGGGTGATGAAATTATTCTTAAGGCATATCTATACTGAAAATTGGTTGAAAGAGGTAAATCCCAAAGTATGAGAGTTAGGTTTGAGAATTCACCCTTACCTTATATCCGAATGATTTCTTCTATTTAATGTCTTGTATAACCACATTAGATTAATTAATTAGAAATTAAAGAACCTTTTATAGATTAATAATATTCACTATGGTTTTATTATGTTCATTTATGGGCTTTTGGATGAGTTAAAGAGTTTAAATTCATTGTTCGGGAATGTTCGTTTTTATAGTTTTCTTGAATGGTTCTCTTGTATTCATGAATGTAAGTACATTTAAAACATGGATAAACATAAAAAAATTTAATTATATGTTATTTATTATGTTCTAAAACTTTAAATTATCTTGTAAATAGTATTTTTTATATATTTTGATAATAAATTATTATATAAGAATGTAATGATGATCGTTTGGGTTAATTCGGGTGATTTTTCAACCAAACGAACTTGTTTTGTTTAATCATTTAGTAATAAGAAAATAAGTTAGTTCCAAAAAATTAAATAGGATAAAATACATACATAATAATATGTTTCAACCATATAAATGGTTTCAAGATCATATCTAAAGGCGGTAAATGAAAAATAAAACATGTCATACTTGAAGGTGATAAATTAACACCTCACGAAAAATGTTTTCCTTTCTGAAATAAAATGAAGAGGAGAAGGGGGTGGATGATATATTATCCAATTAGTATGATACAATAATATTATATGTAAGATAAGTGATTTAAAATACCATGTTTATGAGGATAGATGGGGAGAGATTAAGAAAAGGACTTGAAATTTAATGGAAAATAAAGGAAAAGAGGGGGGGTAACCTCTTAAATCCTCTTTAAGGTGTCTTGGATTGGTCTTTTGATGAGAAAAAAAGATCTTGGACGTGGGGAAAGGTCTACAAAAGATTTGTGTCTAGTTTTTAGACAATTCTTGAAGCTTTATATGTCTGAGTTAATGAGTGTGTGAAAGGTGGTATTTATAGTGGAGGGGATATGGATTTTTTCAATATTATATTCATTAATTTATTATTTCCCCACAAGACAAGTAATAGTGATTCTTCAATGACCAAGAATAGTAATGTGTGCATTTTATTTAGATATAATGGTCTTACATCATCCATAAATCAGATGAAGACAATATAATTCATGTATTTAGCATTTATCATAAATTATCGTATTTTACTATTCACAAAAAAATCAAGTATTTTAGAAAAATCCCAAAACTTCATCCTAACAATTAATCGATGTATAGAATCCAAAAATGAATTCCATTTTTCGAAAATAATTTTATAAAAATGATTAATTTAATTTTTAATAAAAATAATAATTTATATGAAAAATACAGATTTTAAAATTAAAAGTTGATTTTATAATTCTTTAAAAAAATTAAATAAGGTCTTATAAAATTATATTAAAAATAGAAGAAATAGAATTTTTAATTTTTGAACACATTTTTAGAAAATAAATTTTCTTTTAAATTATTTAATTAATAATTATTATTTATTTAATGACTTATAAAAATACCAATACTTTTACTATGGTCATATTTTCACTTATAAGATACCTAAATTTTATTTAATCATTCATGGGTGAGGTTAATATTATTTTAAAAGATATAATATTCATAAGGGTAGGTTACTATTCATAAGGGATGGTTATTATTCACCAAAATTTTGATTTTTCCTATCAGATTCCATACATCTTTCTAATCGCAACCATGTATGTCAGATTTTAGAAATTCAAGACACAAAAGAGGAAAATTTGTGTTTAAAGGTTGCATAGTTGTTTATTTAATAATGATGTGTCATTGTGTTTCCTATTGCTTTCAATTATGACATTACAAAAAGAATGGAAAATTTTCATTTAAAACTTTTTTGGTCGATACATTTCCAATTTTCCATGGGTTTTCAAATAAAATTCTATTCCCATTGTTCCATTTTTTTGGGTTTTTTTCAAATTTTAAAAAAGAGATGTATATTTATTATTGTTTTCAGTGAAACTTATTAATGTATTTATAAATGTTTTTTTCATATATTTAAACAAAATTTAGGACTTTATATGATATATCGAGGATATGATCTAATGATATCATCCACCTTATTACTCTAGATTTCAAATTATTAAGTTATTCCATTTGTTGACTGGGGAAAATATTAACATTCCATGTGATAGTTATTCAGTATAGATGTTTACTGATTAACATGATAATATTATTATGTATTTTATTGTTTATTCATCATTTTCATATGATGAATTAATTAAGATTATGCAATGATGGGTGGGGACAAAATTATACAAATCCTCGGTGGATTGGAAGGTATCATGTGACAAACTAGTAAGGTCATTTAGCATATGTCATACCTATTTGTATTTGATTCCTTATAATGAAGCCTAAACTGTATGATTAAGATGTCTGATATTATTAATTATCTCATTATAAAACAAGATATTTTAGTATACATGATTATTTATGTTTCTTTATCAACCATGTATATATTCCAATTTCATGATATTAGTTAAAAGGAATATTTGATTATTATTTATCTCTACTATATTATTCATGAATAATTTCTTCCATGATATATTATTCTACATGCTTCCACTTTTGAGCAATTCATCTTTCCCTTTTATTGTGTTTCCAATTACCAGGATTCACAAAAGTAATCCCCAAATGATTTCAAGGATATACTAGCATATATAATAATGTTATCCTTGTAATTTTAATTTGTTTTTAATGTTTTGAAATGTAATTTTAGAATCATGTATGTATCTATTCGCATAATACCAATGAATTTCTGGATCCCATGGATGTGAACATATATATTATATACCAATGTAACAAAGTAACTACCAGATCTAGGTTACCATATTCATGGTTGTTACATCAGAACCTCTCAAACATGAAGAATGGATGGGACTATGAATGAGGAACTAAGAAAAATTAACAATAATTCCACTTGGTATCTTATTCCCAGACCAAATGAAAAAAATGTTATTGGGACTAAGTGGGTGTTCAAAAATAAATTGAATAGAAAATGATAAGTCTTAAGGAAAACGTCAAAACTAGTTTTCAAAGGGTACCCCATAGTTGAAAGAGCTAATCTTGAACAGACATTTTTTCCAATTGTGAGTTTAGAAGAAAGAAAAATGTTACTTGTTGCAGTATCTTATAAGAAATATAAAATCATTTAGATGGATTTAAAGTATGAATTATTGTATAGTGACACATTAGATAATATATATATTGAGGATATTTGAAGGGTTTTTATTTAAAATTATGATTCTAAAGTATTAAAACTCAACAAGGATTTTAATGGTAAAAATGTAACCCAAGTTTATGGTATTGAAATTTAGAAAACAACTTGAATGACATGAAATTCCTAAAAGAAAAAATATATATCAACCTATAAATCAAAGAGTTAAAAGAAGGTACTATAATTTTAACTGTTTATGTTGTTGAAATCAGTTTTTTAAGAGATCAGGAGAGTAATATAATGAAATTTTCTAAGAAAATTAAGATCTACTTCGAGATTTCTACACTAGGGGAGCTGAGATACTTCTTATAGATATAAGTGTTACAAAAATAATTTTGTCTCTTATTTTCACAAGATAAGTATACAAAAGAATTGTTAAATAGTTGGATATGGAAGAATTTAAACATATTTCTATACCTATTATCTTAAGGTAGAAGTTTTCTAAAGATACTGAAGTTGAAAATGTGGATCTGAGGTAGTTTAGAAAGTTTATTGGGAGCATACTCTACCTCACTACGTCTAGAATTGATGTAGTGTATATTCTGCATTTGTGTTATAGGTATCAAATTGATCCAAAATAATATCATATTATGAAAAAAAATGTTTAAATATATATATTAATGGTTTACCATAAAAGGGGCTATTGTATAGTAAAGGATAAAATATAAATATTTTGGGTAACACAGATGTAGATTGGGAAGGTGATTATGATATCATGAGGTCTACTTTAGTTGGAATTTGTTCTAGTATAAAGTTATTATAGTTGGAACTATAAGAAGAAAAATTCAGTGACGTTAAGCACCAAAATAGATGAATATGATGATTTTATATGTTCTTTCACTACGAAGAAATTTATGAATGAGTAATTAGATGATTTTAGGGTTAAAGTTGAAATAATATTAGAATTTAATGTGATAATCAAAGTGACATTGAACTTTCTAAAAATAAATTTCAACACAAAATTACTAAGAACATTGAAATGTAGTTTTACATTATTAAGGATAGGGTTATCAATGGTAATATTAATCTAAAATTTTCCTAAATTAATACCAATTATATTCCATTTTCACTAAGGTTTTCAATAAGTAATGATTTTAGGCATTAGGTTTAACATGAATGCTCAGGCCCACCCACACCATTGAGAACCTTTAGGATTACCCCCCTAGCCTTGGATTATTTTGTAAAATTGGGAGAAATATGTTCATTCCTCTTTTCTCATAATTCCCTATAAAAGGGGTGGATATATACAAATTGGCGATTGTACATATTTAGGGGAGGCATATGATAACTTGGAAAAAATGTGCATTGTCTCAGAGAGAAATCATTTCTTCAAAAACACTACTCTAATAAATGTTATAATTTAAATATGTTTTTACCATGTAAAAGTCTATTACTTGTTATCTCTTGGTTGAGAATTTGAGCTTCATGTATGAGTATTGATAAAGAGTTACATTGGATGATGATAAATTCAAAAGGGGGATTGTAATATCCAAGAAATTATTTAAGGAGTTTTATTTTTTTCATACAGTTGATAGAGGTTAAAGAGAATGTTGTAGTTTTTGTTTGAATTATTTTTTTGGTGTTTAGATATAAACTACTGTTTGAGGAAAATCTATAATTTATTGGTTAAAATTTAGATTTTAATAAAAAAAATTAGTATAGACTTCATAATATTGAGGTGTGGAAGCTCATATGAATGATAATGATTTAGTAAGACATCCCTTTTTCATGAGAAATAAAATTTTAATATGAGAGGATGTTTCCTAAGGTAACAAAAATTTATTAAAATAGGTGTTTCCTAGAATAAAGGATAAATCTCATATAATATGAAGATTTCATAAGATAAATTGATGTGTATGAAATATAAAACATGTCAGATATGTCTTGAGAATAAGAAATAAGGTCTATGTTGTTGTAATAGTGGGTTCCCTATACCTAAATTTATTAGTAATTTTTTTTCCAAATCATTGATATAGTGAGTTAAACATGATGCACACTCACCATTTTAGTGTAGACAATTCGACATCCACTATTTAATGGTAATGTTCATATATTAATTATCATATTAAATGGTTATAGAAGATATAATGTCCTAATGATAATCATGAGATACTATGAAATTAATCTTAAATATATGTCTTTTGGCCTAGATACATCATACTAACTGGTCACAGTTGTTATTAGACTATCAGGTGTTGGGGTCTCATAATCATTAATACTTATTCTCATGATGTTCACACTTGGTGATATCTAGTAGTTGAGATTATGAGGAAAGAACTCCCAATAGGAACACAACATGTTTTTGGTTTCATTGGTTGTTCCTATCTATGAACTTGTGTATTGGCCTCCTGACTTGATATTATTACCAATTTGTTCCATTTGATCGTGTACATTGATATAAGGGAAAACTGTGATAATAAAATCTTGACGAGGTATCTTGTGCTGGGTGTGTCATTAGTGGTATGAAATTGATTGAATGATCAAGATAGAATTTTTCACTTCTGAGTTGATGAAGTAATATCTCCGACTACGTTTATTAGGATGGTATTAACTTTATAAATCCACGAACATGGTAGTCGAGGGTAAATCCATCTAGTTAGATCAAAAAATAATAATGTAATAAAGTAAAATGACATAAGTTTACGTCCTACTTTATGATATATTTAAATACAAATATATTATATTACATAGTTCATGTTCGTAGGTTGGTTGTTTTTGCAATGACTACTCATTATCTCTTTAAGGGACTTGACGGGTTGTCAGACTTCGATCCTGGGTTGTGAATAATATTCACTTCTATCGAGATAAGGGCCTAGAGGGTCACACATAATAGCATTCACAAAAGTCTTCCATATCCTAATGAATAAGAATTTTTGATATGGTGGGGCCCACCAATAGGATACAATATTTGTTTGAGCATATACGATCACTAAATAAATAACTACATTCATATTATTCAAGTTTAGAATAATTATTATTGAATTTATTAATTCAAGTAATTTACTATTATTAATGTAAATACGTGTAGAATATTATTTGAATGAATATTATTTTAGTATTCAAGGATCATTTAATATTTACATGAGTGAAAATTCAAGTTAATGACTAAATTTTATCACATAATATGTCTATTATACTACAAGTGATAAAAATATAAATGATATTTATGATTCTGTATAGAATTCATTATATAACGTTTAAAATTTATTTAGTGAGAAATAAATATTTGAGTATTTGGGGAGTTTACTCAGAGTATTTACTAATTTACTATAAATGAATGAGAGAGCTCTCATAATAGTGAATATTCACTATAAGCTTTGGAGGGCATATCTCTCCTCTCTCAATTTCTAGAGAGATAATCTCTTGATCCTGGTGATTGGATCAATCTCTCCCTCATGCATTGCAAGAACATCGATGTAGTGACCATCAGGACATTGAAGGCATCATTGGAACTCCGCGCTAGCACCTAGATTCTGGTGATCTATTCCCCCATAGACTTTTGAAGCTCATGTGTATGATCTAGAGCGATTCAACATAAAATCCCTTGAGAAATGATATATGAAAATCAGTAGATTTTGAGTATGACATCAAATCAAAATAGGTATTTCTTCAGTTTATTTTCATGCTTAAATTATTCATGTAATGATCCTTAGGTTGTAACCAGGAAGCACTTCCCCGACGATCGTTGTAATTATGTCGATCTTTAGTGGAAAAATTTTAAAATCCCAATTTTTTGGGGCTTGATCAACATGCTCGGTTCCATCAATTTGTATCATAGGAGTGCATGAAAATTTGAATCCATGAAAAAAATAAATTTGAGAGAGGGCGTCATTCCGATATCAAAGCCGAAGACGGCGTTTCAATTCACCCCTGGATGACCATCCTCTGACCATTTGAAATTCTAAATACGATAATAATTTTTCATTCATAGGCATTTTAAAAATGATGAAAGCTTTTTTATATATATGTTATCATTTTATGTGACCGAATTGTAACCAAGAACCAAAGTAGTGTTGTTTTTTGATTTTTTCTGGTAAAACTTGATTTCTAACCGTTTCACATGACCGGAATAGGGTTTTTTATGGCTAATCTATTTTTATTATAATAATAATTATTATTATTTTCTATAAAAATATTAGATTTATAGGGTTTATAATTTAAACAAAATAATAATAATATAACTTAAAATGAGGAGCGAAGGTCATCCGAACGTACAGCTCCCAACTGCTATACTCGACCAGGCCGTAATGGCCTCCTCTAGGATGTCACTTCCATCCCAATGCCAGCTTATCCCCTACAAAAGGCCGAGTGGGTTTGGACCATCCCGGAACGGGTCTAGATGGGTTCTTCTTGACCTGTTTGCCATTTTTAGGGTGTGCGAACACCCAAAAATAAAATGTGTATATATATATAGATATAAATAATATTTTGATATATATATATATATAAACATATATAATTTAAAAACTATTAATTTAATAATAAATAATTCAAATTAAGTTAAACATTGAAATATAATTAAATTATTTGATGGGATGGAATAACAAAATTTGTTGAATTAAAAATAAGGGTGAATTTTCTTATTCGGTAAATTTTCTCTAAAAAATAATTTATTACATATTTAATTTTTATTTATGAAATTATTTTAATATGTGAGTTTAATTCACATCGAATTATCATGAGCTATACGTCGACCAATGCTTGTCTGGCGTATATTTATTTATTTAATTATTGCAATTTGTTATAATTATTTTAATAAATGACAATTTGTGAATCGTATTTACATCATTATATGTATAAGGGCCCACGTGCCAAAAAAATGTTTTTATCTGTATTCCAGATACCCTCTCGTTTTCCTGCAAGTATTGTTGTATAATGACAAGGATAAGCAATGACATACTTTGCATTGAGATATAGAGACACACCTAATAAGAGTTTCATGCATTGAATGGGTGTGCGTTGCAACTCAAGTTGTAAGTGACGTTGTTCAAGGAGTTACCCTTAGGGTCTAGGTTGATCCATTATTCACTCAGTGGATCAACCATTAGTATCAGCTCATGATCACGCCATCTTTTATTTATGCATGTTTTATTATTTTTTATGTGTAGTTATATGTATGGTCACATAAAATAACAATCAAGCATGCATAGATAAAATGAAAATGTGACGGGATTGAAAATTTCTATTTATTGTATGGTCAGTTTTCAGTGAAATAACATAACAGATGCTTAATATGGAAAATGATTTCATTTTTTCATGTTATAATAAAACCCTAAAATAAATATTATGTCAAAAATGACTTCCATAATTTGAATTTGAACAAAACTGGGTGTACGTGGTGCTTGATTATCCAAAGATGAGGGTGTCTCCTGCTATAGGGGAGTTCTTATGAGAATAGTTGGTTAACTTAACCGAATTTTGAAGTAAATAAGTATCCAAAGATAGCTTTATATAACTTTATATATAAGAATTAAGTAAATTATATTGAAGATTTTAGAAGTTGGGACTTCACTTAACAGATCAAGGATTCTTGAGTTAATACGATTGGCCAGTCTAACACCTACCTTAAACTCTACAGGTAGTGCCATACCCAATGTTTGTAGGCAATGAGGGGAGGTACAATGATCTTTTCCACAATAATACTCAACCGAGATAAAATTACGGTTCTAGTATAGAGGGTTGCTAGAGTTTGATAAAATAGTGGGATACATTTAATGATTTAATTAATTAATCAATAATGTATATACTGGTATTCGAGATAAAATTACTCATATACTAGATTATATTTTTCTAAAAAATGGAAGTTAATACCAAAATACATACTACAATATTTTTTGAAAAAAATCAATGTCCTATCCAGCCCGAGTTTCCAATGAGTACTATAGGCGCTTGCGCACAATACTACGATATCAAAAATTCAAGGTGATGGTGTTCCAAATACCAGTTAAGACATGTCAGGAAGAGAGGGCGTTAAAAATGCTTATAGGAGACTCATGTAATACAAATATAATAGTTATGTCATAATTATATCATCCACATCTGATGTGAGTTTTTTATACAACATGAAGACATGGATGATTTAATGTGTTTTCTCATCTTCGTGAAGAATTTGTTGGGAAAGTGAAGTAATTGATGAATAAAATTATGATTACACTAGACATGTGTAAATTTAAATATGGATCAAAATATTTCAATGGATCCCTTTATCATATCATTTTCAACCATTTACTCTAGTTTTGTTTAAGATTAAAAACGAATGGTAAATGGAGAAAATGCTTCATTACCATCTGGCTGAAGGTTTTCCAAGCAATAATAACATTAAATAAATATAATCTATAGTTTTTATAGTGAACAATTTGAAATATAATGAGAAAAGAGCAATGGAAAGTATCATTCCAAAGTAACCTTCGCAATGTCCTTCCAAAAAATAGGTATTAAACATTATTTTATTTTTATCTCATAAAAAAAACCTTTGAAACTTTAAATGCAATGAACTAAATTTAATAAGCAATTAATCACTTCTACTTTAGATAAATACATCAATTATATGTAATTATTTTTTTATACGTGGGTATTAAATAAAATATACCAATCAAATATGTGTATTTGAATACACTAACCAAGTATAGAAATGTTATGATAAGTAAGGTGTATTCTCCAAGTGGATGAGAAAGGGTGGTTCCTAAGTCAGCGGTGAAAATCAGACAACTTCTAATTTCAATGTTTAGTGATTCAAGTAGAACTTTTATTGAATATTACCAAAAAATATTATATCATATGTCCTTTAGACACAAGGAGACATTATTCCATGTTAAGGAATGAATGATATTTTGGGTGTCTAATACTCAGCCAACAGTTTAGTTCTAATTGAATCATAGCCAATACCTGATGAATATAAAATTTAAGACTTATTTACACTTTTGTGAAAATATAATTCCTTATTAAGTAAAATTAAAAGTGGACATTAAGGATATACCCTCTATGGTTTTTAGACTTAGTGGATCTAAACACCTTAGGTGTTATCATCGTATATACTTATTTAAATTGGAAAAAGAAATCTTTATTAATAAAGGAAATTCACAATGCATTAGGAATTTTTTTAGATAGAGAGAAAAAACTATTCAATGGGTAAGGTAGTGATATATATTCTTCATTAAATTTCTTTTAAGTGTGTTTTAAGGAATGATAAATTGAAGTTTGGTATATGCATGGTTATAATATATGAGATTATTCGGGTTAGTTTTCCAAATAATATATTGACAAACCATTCATAGATCAACATAATATGGCATGGAATAATTCCTAAACACTGATTAACTTATCCACATTAGGGATATGGTTCTAATAAGGTGTATCGATGATAATTATTACATGTTAGCATTGATCAAAAAAATATATCATGGAGTAATTACTAAATGCACATTTCCTTATACACATCAGAGACATGATTTTTGTAAAATGAGTATAAATTTTGAGACTAATAATCATTATATAAAGATTCATTATATTTCAACATGTACTTCGAAAATAATGGTGTTATCCCATAACCATATGCCAACTATAATGACAAATGGATATCATATTAGTTTTGTTATGATGGAATCCCATTTTCATAAGAACATGTGTTTAGATGCAAAGAGTTTGTTAGGATATAAACAAACATGCATCAAGAAAAACAAAAAGTTAATCTAAATTAATTATCCTAAAATTTTCTTATAATATTACAAAAATCTATATGATAAAAAATGTATAGTCAAGTTATAGACTATATTTCTATAAAATGGTGAACATCTCAATTTATGATAGTGGGAGCATGATTGACGTGGCTTTAGTCAATGATTGAGAGGTACAACTATTTCTCAAAGGAATGAGTTACATAAGAGGTGTGGAAGAGGAATGTTCCATAGACACATTCTATGTAGGAAAGATAAAACCATGGCGACATTTTTATATTCACCAGGGATGGTGACATGTTATTCATTAAGAATAATTATTCCTATAAGAAAAAAATATATGGGATTAACCTAATATTGTTAATATCAATTAAAATTCATTTATGGATTCTATTTATAAAAGTAAATGGGGTTTATGTTTTTGAATATTTTGGTGTGTATTCAAGTGTAACTATACATGGATTGTACATGAATCGTACCAATAATGCTTGATTTGTAATACCAAGTTGGTATTAAAAATACATTATAATTTTACTTATCATGGATACATTTGTTTCCCTCGGAATTTAGGGATGACCTCCTAGATGGGAGATTCAAACGTTCCGATTGGTTTCTAACGGGTTTGTTCGTAGAACTGGAAACATCCAATGATTCTACATCCATTTGGACCTACTTTCCAAAGGTAGGCGCGCATTAGCTTGTGAACTGATGAGGCTTATGAATTTGCATTGGTCGAGAGGATGGGAGGTCGGACTCATCACACCTTTTTGAGGGGAATTATTGTCTATTCCGGGACTCTCTTTATTGATTTAAGTTATGTTCATGAATCCTTATTATATTACCAAGTATAAAATGAGCTTTCCTTCAGTTTAACAATAAATGATTAAATATGTAAGAAATTTAGAGATTCTTTTATATGTATTCGAGGTTCTTCATCAATAGAGAATCTTCTATATCTATTTAGAGATTCTTGGTCAATGGTATCCTTCAAAACATTTATATAAAAGTCTCTTGGTCATTATAATGACCAGGCTGGTTTTAAAGCCACTCAGTGGGGCACTTGAAGTTTATTGTCGTTCAGAAGGACATGAATTATTTCAGAGTTGGGATCGAACCCATAGACGGGCTACCTACGTATCCTTTGTTTTGGAAAAGGAATCAGAACCCACGTAGTTCGAATAAGGGTATATAATGTTTATGATTGATGGTTCAAAGAAGGATGTCATAATTACTTTTACTCTCTAAGCTCACGTGAGTCATGCTCGGTGTGAGAAACAAGAGGTATTGGAAATAACATATACAATTGGGCCATGAAAGATGTAATCATAAGAAATGGTTTGGGGCTTATATATGTATGACTGCCCAGATAAATGAATATTAGGATTTACTTTAGGGAGAAAATCCAGGAACAGGGTCCACAAAGGTATATGTGCTTCATGGATATTTGAATACTCTAATTTGGGACTTATTCCTGAAAAGGAAGCCCAGATTAGGAGAGGATTGATAACTGGTTTTTACTCCTGAGAAGGAATCCCAGATCAAAAGTAAATTGGGACTGGTTAAGAGAAATTAAGGGACTTGGGGCTTACTCTTGAAAAGGAAGCCCAAAATTTATGACTGTGACTTATTCCAGAAAAGGAGGCCCAGGTTAGGGGACTTGGGGCTTACTCCTAAAAAGGAAGCCCAAAATTATGACTGGGACTTATTCCTGAAAAGGAGACCCGGGTTAAGGGATTAAGGTTTGGGGCTTACTCCTGAGGAGGATGCCCATATTTAAGACTTATGACTGGGGATTATTCCTAAAAAGGAGACCTCGGTTAAGGATTCTCTCATCTTAAAGGATGAGGTTGAATGAATGAAATCTCAATCTTTAGTGACATAAAGATATGTAAATCACTAGGTTTTGAGAGATATTCCACCGAATTCTTTTCAGATAAGGAAGTCAAATCAAGAAATCATGCCATAAATGGATTTGGAGAGTGTCTTAAAGACTGAATCTTGAAAAGAAAAGGTGTAATGGATTAAGAGGGGTGAAATGGGCAAGAAAGGCACCCAAAAAGGAAGGGGCGTGCAAGTCTTGGATGGCGCGCTGGTACTGCGGCGGCGCGCAAGTATTGGTCGCGTAGGTATACCTGCGCGACATGGTGGGTACTTGTGCGATATTCAACCAGCCTTTGAAATACTTGAATGACTCTTCATTAAAGCCTTTAGAATCCTCTTGAGGTTCTTCCAAAAAAGGGACGCGCAAGTTCTATCGAAGGAGTAAGGCGGCGCGCAAGTGTGACCACTTCCCTTTAAGGGCTGACCACTCAGGCGCGCAAGTGTTGATGAGTTTCAACACTTAGGCCTTACTCCCTCTCTTTAGATCTTCCGTTCTAGGTAAGAAATTACTTTAGAAGTGTTCCGGAAGCTTTGAGAAGAGACTTGGGCATCGGGAGCTTCAATCCGAGTTTCTGGAAAAAGATATTATCGAATGGGGGGCCCATAGGGTCTATTTATAGGCAGGAGAAGACCCTGGGGGGCTACCGGGCGGTTATCACTTAGGTCACGCAAGTCACTTGCGCGACTTGGGCGTCGCGCAAGTGGACTTGCACGATAGTGATAGAACTTGCGCGGCACATGTTTTTTTGATCCTTTGTTCATGCCTTTGTCGAATTTTGATATTTTCTTCAAAGGTTTAATCACTTTGAGCTCAGATATTCCCCTTTTCCAATCTTTAGATTCTGTGACGAAAGGAGCGTCAACAAAAGTCCCCTCTCAGAGTTGGATCCGGAGAGAAATAGAGGATTTGACTCTGAGGAAATCGAATAAATCCAAAGGAAAAGGGGGCGCACAATTCTTCAGGGCACAGAGGGCGGCGCGTAAGTTTTCGTCGCACAGGCTTTGAGCACACTTTGTACGGCGCAAAGATAGGCTTCATGGCCTATAAATACATAGCTTTGGAAGCGTATGGCATCTGATCCCGAATTTCTCGAGCTCTCTCCGCGCAAGCTATCTTCGCCGTGCAAGTCTCTTTTTCCACTGTTTCCTCGCTGTCACGCTACTCTCAAGGTAATAGGACTTGTGTGGTGATACATGCGTGACAAAAACTTGCGCGGAACATGTAACACTTGCGCGACATCTCCATACTTGCGCTCCTTAATTCCTTTAACCATTTTTTGATTTCTTTCACAAAGTTTGTGGAAAATCAATCCATTTATGAATTAATTTATTCAACTTTTGTACAGAATTAATTGCTCTTAGACCAAGATTAATTGATGAACTGGCTAGCAAGAGGATAGCTGATATGATGAGCATCATTGGCCATGATTATTATACTGTCAAAGATAGCACTCTTCCGAATTTGGCTAAGTATCTGAAGAAATATCACCTCAACTTTCCTCAAAGCACTTATCTACCTTTGTATGGCTATGGTCATCTACAAGAAGTCACTATTCCAGAAGCAAAGAATTATCGTCCATTTTCGTGGTTTCAGAATTATATCAACTTTGCTTCAGCAAATATCTCAGGTGGAGGAGTATTTATAAATGCTGGAACAGTGGAAAAGGCCTATGTGATGCATCATAGCCCATTCACAGTAGATCTGAAAAAACATACACCTGATCTTCAACCACATTGTCATCCTTCGATCTTCCGAAATGCTCAGATGGGTCAATCCAAAGGCTGGAAGAAAAGTTGGGACTTCCGTCCTGGGGGAGGTGTGAAGCCAACTTGGATGTGGGCATACTGGGTGCGACAGACCTGCGCAGAGTTTATCGAGGATCTGAAGAGAGATGCAATATACGAAGCTGTCTGGGTTCAGCAAACATATGTTTACATACATGATAACTTCGTGCCAGAGATACTTAGCCACTAGAGCCCAACAACTAATTCTTTCCAGCTGACTCATGGATAAGTAGGTATCAGTTTGTGGGATGTCCACAAGATCTCAGGGGCTCCAATTTTGGGTGATATGTATGATGAATTCATTCCTCCCAAGGTGACTTGGAATGATTCAGAGAAGACTCCTACATTAGCTCAAGAATTGTTTAAGATCTTCCACAGGCTCAGGAGTTCGAAGACCTCATTAACTCATTTTAGAAAAGATATTCATCCGGAAGAATGGATGAATGTGTTTCTTATTGAGAAGAAAGAGATGGAGCCAAAAGAAAAAGGATCCAAGAAAAAGAAATCCAAGGATACCAGACCCAAACGCCCTACCACCTGTCCAAAACCTGAGAAGAGAGGAGATCCTGGAACATTCTGGCCAACTCTAGAATCAGGAGAGTTTGAAAAGCGGGGATATGAAGTAAATCAAATAATTCCAAATAAAACTCGTCTGGTGGGATTCTTGGCAATGTGGCTCAGTGTTTATCTCTTGCCGGTCCGGGATTCGAAGGGAGGCGTTAGGCCAGGGACCTTCGTCATTGCGGCAAAGTTGGCTGAGGGAAAAATGGTTGGGTTAGCTACCCCCATTTTAGCAAATATTCATAGGAGTTTACTTCATGTATTCATGGGTAAATATCCTTTACGAATAGTGGGACCATTCCAGGTTTTGTAGGGATGGATCGCCACTCACTTCAGGACTTACAATGTACAGAATGGATTACAAATTCCTGGAAGCTCCTTCAGACCGTCAGTGCAATCATTCTCTGGAATTGCTCCATTAGATGTTAATGGTTATGACATGAAAGTGAGGTTGAGCATGTTTAAGGAATTCAACTTCTTTCCCTATGGAAGTCTGCCATCCGGGCGGTTTGTTGATGATGGGACAACCCATTTGGATTTAAGGGAATACATTCTAGCTTGCAGGGATGGTGTGTTAGTAGCCAGGATTGATGGAGAGATCATATGTGAGGCCTATGCTCCATATATATTTGCATGCCAATTCAAATGTCTGCAAAAGATTGTTGTATCCCCTCTGGTACATGTCAGGTTAGAGCAACATCTTATGGTTGCTTGACAACTATGGCTGCAGACATCAAGAGAGAAGACTGGGGCAATATTTGATCTACTAGTTGAAAAAGCGGCACATAATTTGACTACATATTATGCCGAACACTGGATAGCATCATACCCCAAAGGGATATTGAATCACCCAGTATATCAAGTGGTAAAGAGGAAGAGGCCTGTAGAGAAAGAAACCCTTCCTCATGAAGGTGATGATTCCTCACCTGAAATTGGTTCAACAGACTCCTCTCCGAGAACCGATTCACCGGGTTATCATGATGGGGATGATGAGGCACAACTGGAAACAAAGCGGTTTCGTGCCTGATATAATCCTCCGGCCAGAATTAAAAGACCCACTCCATCAACTCCTGGTGAGTTGTTTCATTGTAGTAATTTTAATCATTTCCAATTTATAAATCAATAAGTCTTACTTTATTATTCTCTATCTGTAGCTGCAGAAGATGGGAAGAAATTAATGTCAAAAATTGTAGGACCTTCCTCATAGCCTTCATATCCAAGACCAGAGGCTGTTTAGCTATGGGAGGGCTTATACTGTGTTACTGAGACCGCCTGGCTGGATTTGTGTGAGGGCCTACAACATCCTGGAATAGGAAATCTTATGGATTCTAAAAATCTTCAATACGAAGATAACCCCAATGAAGTGCGAGCTTACATCAGAGAGCTGGAAATGATCATATATGCCACTGATGACTCTGTTACTATCACCAGGCGGGTGAAGGAAATGATTGATTGCGGCGCCACTGAGGGGGCTGGTGGTTCTGGAGATGAGGAATGGCAAGAGTACGTGGATCCTGGAGATGTAAGTTTTCTTTCCTTATTTGCTTTTCAACTTGATTTCAGTTGAAGCCTTGTTACTTAAGGAAGTTATTTTCTTCATCTCACAGCTTGCAAAGAAAGGAATTGGGGTTCCTTCGCCACAATATATCCCTGGTGGTACTGCTATCGGGGCTACTGCTGATTCTCCTCGCGAACCAGGCGAGATATCTCCAGGACAGCAGACCATGAATGAGGCGCTGGACATAGCCTTCCATTCACCAATCCAAGTTCCTATAAGGGAGACTACTGTTACTCCAAAAAAAACAAAAGAAGCAAAGGAAACGAAGGAGGAAATCCAAATCTAAACGCTTCATTAGAAGTGGTAAGTCCTTCGAACAATCATGAGTTTATACCCATAATCACATGGTTACTCATATTTATGAGGATTGTAGGGGCTTCTTCAATTTCCCCCTTGAGGGAAGGGACTGATCCTCCTTCAAAGGTTGTGGAGGGTGCTGTAGAACAATCACAGACCCAAGCTGACATGGCTGCTCCTGGAGAAGAGCTAGCATCAATTCCCAATATCCCTACTGCTGCTGAAGAGGCTGTCCAGGGTCAGGGGTTGCAGGACGCAAGTCAGCAAGAAGATGTAGCAAATGCTCCCACTAGTGAGACTAACCAGGATTCTGAAATATCATTGGATGAAATGATGAATCAAGGAATGAAATTCGAATAATTTTATGATCATGCTAAGTTGTCATGTGATTTAGAAGACCTTGGGCATGAGTGCTACCCTTCGCCCAAATTTTTTTTAAAAAAATTTACACTTCTAACCATGACTGAAAACAATATGAAGTTTCTTCCATAGAAGCTGTAGAACTGCCAAAGCATGAAGAGGGTGTGGACATTGATGTCAAACCTACCATTACGGAAACATTAGCTCAAGTAGAGCTAAACCCAATAAACCCTCCTGAGACCCATCTTGAAAATCCTGTTGAGTCCGGGAAAGATGGGGAGAAGTCTTCTGAGGTTGTTGAACCATCCTTGAGTAAGGGATAACAATATTTGTGATTTTACTTTATTCGCAAGACAATCTATTCTTTAGTTATCCTTTGAAGCTAACTAAATCATTCAATTAATCATGCAGGGCCATCAACTGCAATGACTAGATCCGGAGGTGAGGCCTCAGCCTCTTCCCCAACAGGAATTGAAAGTGAAGAAGCACAAATTAGGGGGGGAAAGCAGGACAGGGCACTTCTTTAAGTGCATTAATTCTAGATTACATGCCCCCCTCCGACGATGATGTTGAATCAGATCCAGAGATGCTTAAAGCGTTCAGCTTTTCACGACGTAAGACATGGAACAACATATGGAACATCATATTCGGGGTGCCTTTAGAAGAGATACCATTAAAAATTCCTCGATTGTCATCCCAATTTGTTATAATTGGACTTGGTGGTTTTGGATATGAAAAGATCCACGCCACGGTGAAACAGATCATTTTCAGGAGGGAGAAGGTGCAAAAAAGTCTCGAAGATTTGATCAGAGTGAAACTGTCAGTCAACATAGGCAAATTTGAGGTTGTGGTATCCCAAGCTGAAGCTGATTATGCTGCCAAGATGATGGAGCTGAAGCATAAAATCAAAGAAAAAGTCATTCAGTAGGTGCAACTCCAGCAACAGTTAGATGCTGTTATTGGGGAACTTGATCAGCTTAATAAATCATTCGATGAAACTCATATGAATGGCATGAAAGCCATCCCAGATGCTAAGAAGGCACTTCATCAAGCTGAAAAGAGTGAAGCTGGTCAAGTGAACGAGCTTCAAGTAACTGTTGATAAATATCAGGATGCCGTAAATCAAATGAAGAGTTATGTTGAAAGCCTCTTGTAATTCTTGAAAAAGAGAAGAGACTATAGTCTGTGGATGTCCTTCTAAATCTTGTGTATCAATGAAAAACACTTCCATCTTCAATCATTTGTACCTGCATTCTTTCACTACCTACTTCAAATTTACTTAAACCAATGGGCCTAATAAGCATAGTTTGATTTCTACTAGGATTATTACAAATAACCCTACAAACTTTGAACCTTTTAATTGCTCAATATTACCTAAATCATAAAAAAATGTATATTTAGTGAGCTGGAACATGACTTTTATTCAGAGTTCCTTTGTCTTTTGTGGGAAGTTTAAAGTCATGCATGCCGGACATAAAGGGGTTAATGTTTAAGGTCGAAATAGATTTGACCAAAATGGATTAAAATTGATTCAATTCCTTGACAATTTATCTGAAAACATATTACCATACTCAATTATGAGAGAAAATATTTAAACTATGTCTTAAGAATATTTGAATCTGAGGAATGATATGAAAAAGAGCTAAAAGGCATTAGAAGAAGTAGATTCCAAGAATGAAGTTACTATTATTTAACAAAACCCGTTAGGGGGTTGAATTATGCAGGGCCACCTAAGGGCATTAGATGCACAGTTAAATAAAATAGTATCTTTTGGCTAGCAAGTCTGTTATGTAGACTGTTTATGTAAGGCCACCTATGGGCACGTGCTGCATAGTTAGGCAAAAAGAACTCTCAGAAATTTACTTTCCTAGTGCTAAAATCCAGTGAAAGTTTATGGAGATTCAAATCTTCCAAAGTATAGAGTTTGCTTTATGGAAAGAGGTACTTGAATATAAAAAAAATATTTCAAAAACAAGATTTTCGAAGAACTGGATGAATATTACTCCTACGATGGTCTGACCCAAACGTAGGGAAGGAGAATATAAGCCATAGACTTGAATACTTTCAGATCTTGAAAAAGGATATGGGAAAAATATGTTAAGGATGGCTATTTTTTGTGAATCCCTACATACTGTCGTTTAAGACAAATAAGGACAAAAGAGGAATTCTTCCCAAGAATGAAGTTACCACTATCTGACAAACCCGTTAGGGGTTGAATTATGCAGGGCCACCTAAGGGCATTGGCTGCATAGTCAAATAAATAGTATCTTTTGGCTAACAAGTCTGTTATGTGGACTGTTTATGCAAGGCCACCTATGGGCACGTACTGCATAGTCAGGCAAAAGAATTCTAAAAAGTTTGACATTTTTGTTACTAAAATTCATGAAAAGGGTTATGAAGATCTGAAAATATTTAAGGTTAGGATTATAACACATAAAGATGGGTAATGTCCAATATATATAGAGATACATAGGTCAATGATAACCATAATCATGTTGTGGCTGGGTCCTGAATTGAAATTTTGGACTTCACTACGTATATCATAAGAATGAGAATCAAGCCATACGTAGTTCTTGAAATGCAGTTTAACATCATGCATGACGAAAGTATGAGAGATCTTAGTTTAGGGTCATAGAGTTCGGACCATAATAATGAATACACAGTGTGTGTTTTCAAGAGGACTTTTCAGCCAAGGGACTGAAAGTGAAATTTGGGGTTAGGCCCAAAAGACTTGGGGCTGGATTCGAGGGATACTCGAACGTTCCTATGTATCCCGTAAGGATGGGAATCAAGCCTACGTAGTTCTAGAACTACCCTTTGTATTCATTTGGTTCGTACATGTGAAGGGTGAAAGGGGACTTTAGTGCAATGATGGTTTAACCCGAGATAAAAAGTTTAGACATTACCATATATGCACGTAGTCTTTTGAAATGAAACATGATTGAAAAATCAATATAAATAATGTTTCCCTCTCAAATGAGGAAATCAAAGAGTATTGTAGTTTATTGTCGTACCAGACAAAAGTGTTGTATATTTTAACGTCGTATAACAAGGATGAAAGTGAATCAAATGTAAAGATATTGATTCTAAGGGCGGTTTCACAAATCAACATCGTATGAGATGAAGGTGAACCTAAGTGAAGAGATTGTTTTTGGGCTTGAACCTTGGAAGGTTGCCTATGTACCCATCCTGGAAGGCAAGGATCAAAGTCCATGTAGTTCAATTAAAGAATGAATTAATGATCAAGTTTTTCTTGGGGACAACGACCTAAATAAAAAAATGGTGTTGGGACTTATACATGGTTAGCGGCCCGAAGAGAGTGTTACAGTTGAGGTTTTCTCTAAGATCACGTGAGTCAAACTCGGTGTGAGAAACAAGAGGTAACAACAACCTTAACGATGCATAGATTAATGTCATGTAGGACATATAAAGGGACTATGCAGTTTAAAGTCTTACAGTTAGGACTATTGGTTCTGCACAGTTTAGTGTCATGTTACGGGGACATAATACAGTTTAATGTCATGTAGGACGTATCATGGAATTTCTGTATAGTTTAGCATCATGTAGTTAAAACGATGGGGACAATACAGTTTAACGTCATGTTGTAAAAAAAGGGGGACTGCGCAGTTTAATGTCATGCAGTAAGGATAAAATAACACACCATTTACGTCATGTTGGACGCATTGGGGATTTTTTCTACAGTTTAGTGTCATGTTGGACAAAAGGGAGAATAGTTTAAGGTCATATATATGGACCGTGGATGGTGCAGTTTAATGTCATGCTGGACATAAGTACAGTTTAAGGTCTTACAGGACCTTTGATGATTATGTAGTTTAACGTCTTTCTGGACGTAAGGGACTTTCAAATAGTTTAGGGTCACATGCATGGACCATGGATGGTGCAGTTTAATGTCATACAAGACCATGGTGTAGTTTAAAGTCATACATGACTTTTTAGGGAAATTTTTCACAGTTTAATGTCGTGTGGGATGAAGTTGCAGTTTAAGGTCATACTGGACCATTGCTGTATAGTTTAACATCATATAACAAGGACGAACCGGTGTTTCACAGTTTAGTGTCATGTTGCAGGGACATCTTGTGAATACTTTGTATTTTATAAAAAATATTTCTTCAAAAATCTGGAATTAGTTGGAGTAGTAATGAGTTCTCCATCCATCGAGATTAATGAATAAGCTCCATTGGAGTAGACCCTATGTATTGAATAAGGTCCTTCCCATTTTGGATCAAGCTTGGGAGGTTTCTTTCCTAGTATCATTGGAGTTCTGAGAACTAATACCAATTCTCCCTGAATGAATCAACGAAGACGAACTTTTTTGTTAAAATCTCATGCTATTCGATTCTGATAGATTTCCAAGTGGTGCAAAGTGAACAATCTTTTCTCATCTAACCGTTCCAATTCATTCAATCATTTTTGGGATTGCTCATCTGTAGATAACTGATCACAAATGGCTACTCCGAGTGAGGACAATTGAAATTCAATTGGCAAGACTGCTTCTGTTCCATATACCAATGAATATGGAGTTGACCGCGTTGCATTGCGGGTGGTAGTCCGATAAGCCCATAAAGCATGAAAGAGTTTATCAGGCCATGACCTCTTATCTTTATCCACTATCTTTTGCAGTATATTTGAAAGAGTCTTGTTAAAGGCTTGTAATTGGCCATTGGCTGCCGCATGATACCGAGATGAATGGTTTGATTTAATGTTGTATTCTTGATACAATTTCTTCACCTCATAAGAACAGAAGTTGGTTCCATTGTCCGTCAATATGGTATGAGGGACACCAAATCTAGTAATGATGTTAGACTTGATGAAGCTAACAATGCAGTTAGAACTGACTACTTTGAGAGGTACTACCTCTTCCCATTTGGAAAAGAAATCAGTAGCAGTAAGAATGTACTTAAACTGCTTGGTCGTAGCTGAAGGGTAAGGTCCCACCACATCCATTCCCCATGTGGCAAATGGCCATGAGTATTTAGTTGTATGAAGCAACTCTGGAGGTTGATGAATGAAGTTGGCATGTACTTGACATGAATGACACTTCATTGTTAAATCAACACAATCTTGTATCATTGAAGGCCAAAAGTATCCAAGCCTTCGAATTTGATCAGACAATTTATGTCCAGACTGGTGGGCACCAAAAAACTCCTGCATGTACTTCTTTCATGACAGCCATTGTCTCTTCACCATCAATGCATCTAAAGAGAACTCCATCAAAACCACGTTTGTAGAGAATTTTCTCTAGGTGGTTTGGGCCATCATAAAGAGTAAAACTGACCACACGTCGCCGGATTTGTTCTTTCTCGGCTCTATCATGTGGAAGTGTTCCATTTTAAAGGTATTCCCTGATAGGTGACATCCATCCTGTAGTATGACCATACGGTTCAGGAATGGGACTAATTTCATTAATTTCCTCTGTTATGGCTTGAACATAAGGTGAAATTTCACGACGGTGGGCAATACTGATGGTTGTCTCATCCCGATTTGGATCTGCTAGAGTTGTGGCTATATTAGCCAGTGCATCAGCTTGAGCATTTTGTGATCTTGGGACATAAGAAAATGTTGGTTCTGAAGGGAATTCCTCCATTATCTTTCTGACGTAATCATACAAAGGGATTAACTCTTCTTTTCTAATGGTATAATCCTCATTGACTTGTTTGATTACCAGGTCTGAATCACCTTTCACCGTTAAGTTATTCACTTGTGCTTGAAGCGCTAACTCCAAGCCTGTGATAATAGCTTGGTATTCGGATTCATTATTGCTACCACCTTCCCATAATAAAAAGGAATAAGGTAACAAATCCTTATCTGGATAAATGAGTACAATTCCTAAACCAACTTTGTTGAATTTAGGATTTTCCATTTTCTTCCCTATTGGACTTCTGGAAGCACCATCAGAATACATTTCCCATGTTTGAGGACACTCTTGAATTGAAAAAACTTCCTCATCAGGGAGTTCAATATCTGAAGACGTGTCTTCCACTGAAGGATGTTCAGCCAGGAAATCAGCCAGAGCTTGGCCCTTTATTGCCTTTTGAGATACATACTAAATGTCGAATTGCTGCAAAATAACTTCCCACCTTGCTAGATGTCCTGTAAGCATTGGACGACTAAGGATGAATATGGGTGGATTATTGCGAGATACCAATTGGACCTCATGATGTTGCAGGTAGTGTCTCAGTTTCTGAACTGCAAAGATTAATTCCAGGCAGCACTTCTCAATACTTGAATACCGGGTTTCTGCTTCAAGCATAGTTCTACTGAGATAATAGAGGCTATTTTCATTCCCAACATCATTCTTTTGATCAAGAAAGGCACCCAATGATCTATCCAGAGCTGTCACATAGAGGATAAGTGGTCTAAATTCAACAGGTGGCATGAGTACTGGTGAACTCAAGAGGTATTTCTTGAGAACATTAAATGCTTCTTGACATTCTTCAGTCCACTGGTAAGTGACTCCTTTTTTCAATAATTTGGTAAAGGGTAAACTTTTTCCTGCGAAATTGGCGATGAAACGCCGAATATAGGCTAAGTGTCCTTGAAGTACTCTTAATTCTTTCAAATTCTGAGGAGGTGACATACCAAGGATTGACTTGGTCTTCTCAGGATCGACTTCAATACCACGATGGCGTACAAAAAAGCTGAGGAATTTTCCTGAGGTTACCCCAAAAGCACATTTTAAGGGGTTCATCTTCAAATTATGTTGTCTAAGCTTGTGGAATATGACTTCCAAATCAGCCAAGTGATTAGAACGTTGTTTGGATTTAACCACCAAATCATCTACATAGCATTCAACAAACTTCCCTAAGAAAGGTTTGAAGATACGATGCATGGCGCGTTGATATGTTGCACCTGCATTCTTTAAACCAAAGGGCATCACCCGGTAACAAAACACACCTTGGGGGGCTCTGAAGGCTGTAGATTCCTCATCTTCTGGGGCCATTCAGATCTAATTATATCCGGAATATCCATCCATGAAGGAAAGTACTTAATAGCCAGTCGTCACATCAATTAAGAGTTCTGTAATCGGAACTGGGAAATCATCTTTAGGACAATACCGATTAAGATCTCTGAAATCGATGCAAACCCTAATTTGTCCGTTCTTCTTCTTTACAGGGACAATATTAGCCAACCACTTGGGATACTGAACTTCTCTGATGAAGTTATCTTTGATCAGCTTATCCACTTCAGCTTCAATTTTGGAAGCATAATTTGGGTGTGTTCTTCTCGCGGCTTGCTCAAATCCTCGATGTTCTTTTGGTAAACCCAAATTATGAGTAGCAATATCAGGATCAATCCCAGGAATTTATGTATAGTTCCAAACAAAAATATCTTTATTTTACTTTAGAAAAGAAGTATACATTTCTTGATCTTCAAGGGTCATGGCCGCACTAATTAAAGTGGGGGCATTGATCTTTCTCTGTACCCAGATTTATTTCTCTGAGTTCATCCACAGTGGTAGAGATACCCTCTTCAAATGCTGGAGGAGCATCTCTAAGATCTTCCTCTTCCTCTTCATCATGTGCTATTTCTTCCATTTCTACTTGCATAGTAGATTTCAAAACGAAATTTTCAGGATCAGAAGAGATGTCAAAATTTGCACATTTTGAAGAAGAAGCTTCCATTTCCGACCCTATTGATGATAAAGGGCCTTCTTTGGGAAATAAAGAGGAGAAGATGGATTGAGAATTGACATCATTATTCACCTCTGATGTTGCTATAACTTCTTTTGGCATGATTGGTGAAGTATAGACCTATTGGATTTTAGCAGATGAAATGAAGACGTCACCACTTGTGCTTTCATCACTGTTTGGTAGGTTACCAATTTCTCCCATGTTGTCTGGCTCAATTTCCGTAATTGACATTATGGATCTTTCCATAAGAGTATTTTGATTTGGGCCTATTTTGTCAATTTGACTGATAGGTAACAAATAATCTATACTCACATGTGTAAATGGATTTATTGGAATTTTCTCCAAACCATATGGAGCATTAACTTTGATAATTTCCTTCATTGTAGATTTCTCTCTTCCCTTCATATGATAAAATTCCGCCTCAATGTACTGAGATTCACATGCCTTTAATGGGGTCTTATCACCATACAATGTTAAAACTTGACCATTGAAACAATATTTGAGACATTGATGGTATGATGAAGGGATAGCCACATGCTGATGTAGCCAGGGTATTCCAAGCAAGACGTTGAAAGCTGAGTCTTGATCAACAATCATGAAATCCGAATTGGATACAAGATCTCCAAACTGAGTTCTGAGTGTAACTTCACCCAGTGGTTCTTGTTCATTTTTATCATATCCTTGTAACATCATGGTAGAAGGAGATAAATTAGATTCTGTAAGGCCCAATCGACGAAGTGTACGAATGGGCGTGAGGTTGACTCCTGAACCATTGTCAATGAAAGCTATTCGGATATCTACACCATTGAATTTTCCAGATAAGTACAGAAGTTTTATGTTCCCATGCACAACATCATCTTCATCTTTATCAGTAAAATATATTATTGCATGGCATTCTGTAGGATTATTCTCTATGTGATAGACTTCAGCTGCAGCAATTTCAGCTTCAAACTCCTGAGGACTTGACAAAGCTTCAATGAGTGCTTCCCGAAGAACTTTTGATAGATTCAAAGCATCCAAAATTGATAACATGGCTGGTACTTGGGCCAAGTGCTTCAATATATCATACTTTTGATCTAAAGGTCTGCGTTTCCCAACAGGAATATGCGGTTTAGCAGGTACCTTGGAAGCAGATGCTTTGGAAGCTGATGCATCTTGTATTGGGATAGAAGTTTGCAACATCCTTGGTTATGGAAGATTAGACCAATTAGATCCATTTACTTGCTGAGATAAAGAAGATGGAACCTTAAATCGGTCTTCTAAAATAATTGTGCCATGACTGAGTTGGCTATTAGCAGAAAAACCTGCTTGTTCTTTTTGAGCTCGCTGAAGGGCTCTACCATGAGTTTCTGCTGCATACACAGTGCTAGCAGGGGTAGAATTGGAGTAGTGGCTTCGGAAAGGTCCACGTATTCCCCTATATCCTGAACCTCAGGAACATCCTCAGATTCCCTTATTTGATACAGGGAATTCAGGCTCATCAAAATTGAAATTATGACTGGAATACGGATCTGTTAATTGAATCATATTAACAGAACCGAAGATTAACTCTTCGTCTAATAAAGACTCTGCATGACTAGCCTGTTTAGGCTATGCCGTTTGATGGGGCGGTGCCCGTGGTTTTGATGTAGATGGCATAAAGTCTGCTAGAGTGAAAGAAAATTTAGGATTTGACACATACTCATCTTCTTCTGATTCTTTTTTCTTCTTTGAATCAAACTGTTTCTTTGAGGTCTTTCCCTCTGACGAAGAGGGTTTTACTGCAATATTCATGGCAGAAGACACAATTGGTTTCTTTAACTGTGTTCTCAAAATGGCATGAGTCCGTTTGATTGTCTTTCTAACCATCCAATCATCATACTTCTGTGCATTTCTGCTTTTGACTTCTTTCCATTCATCTTCCTCCTCTGGAACTATAGCAGTAACACATGCTACCTGAGTTGAAGAACCTTTCAACTTGACTTGTCCCAAGTCGACCATCTTTTGCAGGAGGTCATTAAAGACAAAATACTCCTGGATAGGATGCCCCAACATTTGATGAAAGGGACAATAATTGGGACGGTCTTCATCTCCTTCCTTGTTTGGCCTCTTGCGCACTGGTAATTGAACCAATTTATTTTCCAGAGCTGAAATGAAGTAACCAGGAACTTACTCATTTCGGAAAGAGAATGTTTTACTCTTCAAATCCTCAAATTGTTTTTGTCTTGATCTTTTTGATCAATTGGACGAAACGGCCCTTGTTGTTGGCGTTCAGGAGGTGGAGCCCTTCAAGAAGATGAAGGTTTTGAAGTAGAAATAGGTACAGGTGCTTGTTTAAGCATAACTGTAGCAGTTTCTGCTTTACCCTTTCTCCTTCCTGAAGCTGATGGAATTACACGAGATTTAACCTTATCCTGTATAAGGGAATCTTCAATCTGCTGAGCGATTAAAGTAAGGTCTCAAAACCCTCCTGTGTATTTCACAGGGATCAATGGCGTGCGTAATTCGTCACGCAAATTTGCCACACAGATTAATAATAGCTCTTCCTAAGGGAGTACTAAACTCAGGGAATATGTTAATCTCTTCCAGCGAGAAAAGAAATCAGAGACTCTTTCATTCTCCCTTTGCTTGTAGTTTGTAAGATCAAAAACTGTCGTTTTTGGAAAAGTTGAGATTAACTGAAGAAGATATTTTTGACGAAGATCCTCCCATCTGATGATTGACCGGGATTGCAAGCTTGTATACCAGACAAAAGCTAGTCCTTGCAAGGTTCGCACAAAGCATCTAAGTTTCACTACTTCTTGCTGCTCTGGAGTTCCCATCATAGGATCACAACAAGACACGTAATGCGTCAAACGTTGTTCAGGGTCGCCTGATCTATTGAAAGTAGGAAAAATAGGGTTTCCAAAACTTGATGGAGGAGAAATTGAATCTACCCATTCAGGGTAAAATTTCTTTTCTGGTTGAACCTGTGCCCGTTTACCTTCCATAATTTCTAACCGAGCTGTTAATGACTCAATAGTAGTTATTAACTTTTGAGAAACATCAGGTTGAATTTTGTCTTGGGTAGGTGCAATGAATGGAGCTTGGACAGACATGGTGATTGGTGTTGCAACTGACAGTAGCACTGCCAACCGTTGTTGCGTTTGACCCGTAGGATTAGACCTCTGAGGGTGTACTGATAAAGGAGGATATTCCTGATCCATCTCAGTAGTTACAACAAATTCCTTTGGCTGTCGGACTTCAGCATTCTTAAGAAGAAGACTACTCTGAAGTAGTTCTGCCTTCAACCTTCTTAATTATTTCATTTCTTCCTCTTGTTGTGCAAACCTTTGCTCTAACGAGAGCGATTGACCTTCTCTAGAGGAAGGATATGTAACCTGATTCTTTCACCTCCCTTTGTTGGATACCTTTTGGATAGAAGGAAGTGGATTACTTAGGTTCTGGGTAATCCTTTGACTTCGTGTACGCACACCTTCTTCATTTGTATCGGCGCATACATTTTCTTGAGCAGGAAGCTCTTCATCTGAGTCCCTTGAGTGAGTCTCCTCTGGTGGATTAGCAACAACGGCATTGATGACATTGATTGATGTATAATGCATCGCATCGCTTCTATCAACATTTCTGTGATATTGTCTTCTTTCATGTCTTTGATGAGACATTACCTTTTGTTGATTTAATCTTTTAGGAACTTCTTGACTAGCTATAACTTGGAGGGAATCTCCTAATAATTTGGCTCGTCGTTCCTCTTGGGGCTTCTTCCCCAATCGAGAAAAGACCGATATTCTCTGAGAAGGGGATTGATGATTTGAAAGAGTCCCCAGTCTCGAGAATTGGGGATGTTCCTGCTACTTCCGCTCAACTTCTCGAATCCCATTTGTTGACTCTGAGGGTTGGGTTAATGGAGTCCCCAGTCTGACAAGCTGGGGTGGCTCTTGACATGCTATGTCTGAGACCTTCTTAAAAGCTATCTTGATCTTGCGAATCTTAGTTCGGAAAATAGGTGAATGCATTATCCTGTATCCACTTTTATCACCTGGTTTAACATACCGTTGGATGATTTCCGAAACTTCTGTCATTGGATGATGTGTTTGCTCTATATAAGAGGCTTGTGCAATATTCTCGCCTTCTTGATGTAGGATAAATTCAACAACTTGTTCTCTATATGCTTGATTTTGAGAGGAACTAGTTGAAGCCTATTCTTGAGCAAGCTTTTGATTATGAACAAAGCCCATTGACTGTGGCCGGCCAAGGGCAATGACATTGCATGAGACCATTTTCGGCGGGCTTTGCTGACTGGAAAGCACTGTGAAATGTAGTTCTCCGTGAACAACCCATCCTCTGATATGAACACCAGATGGAGCATTGGAAATTAACTGACGCAATTTTATTAGTGCGCCAAGGCATGAACGTTGAAGGGTTCTCTGTTGCTTTTCAGCCTTCGGATACCGAGAGACTGATAGAGATGCCAAATCAATATGACATTGTAGCCCTTCTATTATCTTAAGATGATTTTCATATTCATCATAAGATAATACCTTCTTCTTCAATTGACAAAGAGTTTTCCATATGTTGATACGAATATCATGGACTCCATCTTCCGTCAACATCTTTGGAATGTCATACTGGGAGTCAGCCAAAGGCCAAAACATGACTGGTACCTCACTTTTTGCCAGTTTTTTTTCTCATGTTTAGCATTTCCTCTTCATCATTAAATGAAGATTCTTCTACCTATTTTGACCAGAGTTGGTGTTTCCTTATTGCTTCATCGGATTCAAAAAGATTGGTAGAGAGATCATTGATCAAACTAGAAGATGGATGACTTAGGGGTGGTTCGGAGAATTACCTACACCCTGGGCTATCTTCTGATTGAGAAAGTATTTCACTTGCCAGCGATAAAGCATCAGACATGACTGGTTTCGCATTTGCAAGTGCCTCAAGATAAGAGGGCTTTCTCGGCACTACATTGTCCACTGGAGTATTTTCCAGGCAATTTGAATCACTACTACGGAGAGGACATTCGCAGCTAAATTCATCATCATAGAGAGGACCACCATAATGGGTTACATCAAATGATGAGATCTCTTGCTCCTTGGTCTTCTGACCACACAGAGGGTTCCTGTGGCTCTCATCTGAAGACGAAACTTCAAGATTTACATAATTTCATTAAGCAATCCTTCATGAAGAAGTTTCTATTGAAGACTTTTGGAATTAATGTTCCCGTTATTGGGAACTGAGGGAGTAGAATCTTTAATTCAAATAGATAAATGTCTGAGGGCTTCAATAACTCCAGCATCGAGCAAGGCCTTATTACAGATTGGCCATTGATCTCCTGACTATGCTGGGAAGATCTTTTTCTTAGATGCCTTCTTACTCTCTTTGGAAACCACTTGTTGACGAAAGTGGTTACTCTGAGTAGGTGTATGTGCCTGATCAGGAAAGATGGTCAGGTTAGGCTGACGATATCCACTCAAATCAGGTGTATGTGCCTGACTTGGTTGTCTGTATGATATGGGGGAGTATGCCCCATAACCATCTTGGACTGGAACAGATGTGTGTGTCTATTTCGGAGTGAATCGTTGACGTGTCACTCCACTTCTAGGGATAGATTTATGTGTCTTTACCTAAGATGATGCTGAAGATGTTATGATATCCTGGCAAACATCCAGAATATGAGAAGGAATTTTCTTCTGCTCTTTCACCATTGAAAAAATATGTTTGCTGACTTCAGCTGCCAGAACGGGGATATACGTCCATTCTGGGCTTGGAGTAGGTGTATGTGCCTGCTCCTGTCCTCCTTTTCTTGTCATTGAATCCTGACAGTACTCAAGTGTGGAGGAAGAGAGTTGAGTCTGCCTCCTGTTTGTCGTCGGAGCTTTTCGACTGACTTCTCCGTGCGCTACCAAGCGAGACTGTTGGTAGGTTTGATTAGTACTAGTAGGTGTATGTGCCTACTGATTACACTTCGCCAAACGCGGTTGACGAGATCCATCATATGTAGTCAGGCAAGCCTGCTGACTAACTGATGATGTATAAGCAGGTGTATGTTCCTGCCTATAGTACTCCGCCAGAATTGCCTAGTGGGATTGGCTTGATGCTGCCAGACGAGTCTGCTGGATAGCGGAATTAAAACGGACAGGTGTGTGTGCCTGTTCATTGTTCGCCACCATGTTAGGTTGGTGGACTTCTCTGGAGATGGCAGTAATGAAAACCTCCCCATTGTTAACCATATTCTGTCTCTAGTGGTTCGTCTTGCCTGCTCGAGTTCGAGGAACCTGAGCTGAATGCCTGGAGTCGGTAACCTCATCATGTTGAGGGTGCACTGCCGCACGAGTATGGCGACGATTGTTGATGGGAGCCCTCGGGAAGGACTCCTGTCTTTTTGAATTAAGACCCTGAGGGACCTGCTCATTCACTTCCTCGGAGTAAGGGAGCGAATGGAAATTGCGTTTCGGGGATAACGACCTAAAACGGTTGGAGACGGTAGTCAGCACCGCCTGCCTCTTGATCACTGGTCGTCGTTGTCCGGATGACCTGTGTGAGTTGTTCACTTGGAGGGCCTGTCGGGCAGCCTCCAGAGTTGGGATGGTACCGTGTTGACGGTACTCCTTAACCAGCGCATTTGATACCCAGCGTTAAAGACGCTAAGTAGGTGATGTCATCCTCAGAGCGGATGACGATCCAGTAAGAATAACAGTAGTGGTATTTGCAGCAGCAGTATTCACAGGTGTGAATTTGAGAGAATCCATTATGGAAATACAGAAGATCTTTGAAAAGAGTGTCTGTTTGATATAATAGATTTAATCAAGATAAATTCATCTACTTCATCCTTTGGATGAGTACACATGTCAATGATTGTTTTTTTTAACCCTCTTATTGAGTTTTAAATAGGGTCTTAACAAATAGGTAAAATATCATTTTAATCTTGGTTAAGGATTCACGTCGGGTTCACCATTTTTTGTTTCCCTCGGAATTCGGGGATGACCTCCTGGATGGGAGATTCAAACGTTCGGATCGGTTTCTAACGGGTTTGTTCGTAGAACCGGAAACATCGAATGATTCCACATCCATTTGGACCTACATTCCAAAGGTAGGCGCGCATTAGCTTGTAGAATGATGAGGCTTAGTAATTTGCATTGGTCGAGAGGATGGGAGGTCGGACTCATCACACCTTTTTGAGGGGAATTATTGTCTATTCTGGGACTCTCTTTATAGATTTAAGTTATGTTCGTGAATCCTTATTATATTACCAAGTATAAAATGAGCTTTATTCAGTTTAACAATCAATGATTAAATATGTAAGAAATTTAGAGATTCTTTTATATGTATTCGAGGTTCTTCATCAATAGAGAATCATCTATATCTATTTAGAGATTCTTGGTCAATGGTATCCTTCAAAACATTTATATAAAAGCCTCTTGGTCATTATAATGACCAGGATGGTTTTAAAGCCACTCAGTGGGGCACTTGAAGTTTATTGTCATTCAGAAGGACATGAATTATTTCAGAGTTGGGATCGAACCCATAGACGGGCTACCTACGTATCCTTTGTTTTGGAAAAGGAATCAGAACCCACGTAGTTCGAATAAGGGCATATAATGATTATGATTGATGGTTCAAAGAAGTATTTCATAATTACTTTTACTCTCTAAGATCACGTGAGTCATGCTCGGTGTGAGAAACAAGAGGTATTGGTAATAACATAGACAATTGGGCCATGAAAGATGTAATCATAAGAAATGGTTTGGGGCTTATGTATGTATGACTGCACAGATAAATGAAGATTAGGATTTACTTTATGGAGAAAATCCAGGAACAGGGTCCACAAAGGTATATGTGCTTCATGGAGTTTTGAATACTATCATTTGGGACTTATTCCTGAAAAGGAAGCCCAGATTAGGAGAGGATTGATAACTGGTTTTTACTCCTGAGAAGGAATCCCAGATCAAAAGTAAATTAGGACTGGTTAAGAGAAATTAAGGGACTTGGGGCTTACTCTTGAAAAGGAAGCCCAAAATTTATGACTGTGACTTATTCCTGAAAAGGAGGCCCAGGTTAGGGGACTTGGGGATTACTCCTGAAAAGGAAGCCCAAAATTATGACTGGGACATATTCCTAAAAAGGAGACCCAGGTTAAGGGATTAAGGTTTGGGGCTTACTCCTGAGGAGGATGCCCAGATTTGGGAATTTTAAGAATTTGGGGCTTACTCTTGAGGAGGATGCCCATATTTAAGACTTATGACTGAGGATTATTCCTGAAAAGGAGACCCCGGTTAAAGATTCTCTCATCTTAAAGGATGGGTTTGAATGAATGAACTCTCAATCTTTAGTGACATAAAGATATGTAAATCACTAGGTTTTGAGAGATATTCCACCGAATTCTTTTCAGATAAGGAAGTCAAATCTAGAAATCATGCCATAAATGGATTTGGAGAGTCTCTTAAAGACTGAATCTTGAAAATAAAAGGTGTAATGGTTTAAGAGGGGTGAAATGGGCAAGAAATGCACCCAAAAAGGAAGGGGCGCGCAAGTCTTGGAAGGCGTACAGGTACTGCGGCGGCGCGCAAGTATTGGTCGCCCAGGTATACCTGCGCGACATGGTGGGTACTTGCGCGATATTCAACCAGCCTTTGAAATAATTGAATGACTCTTCATTAAATCCTTTATAATCCTCTTGAGGTTCTTCCAAAAAAGGGACGCGAAAGAACTATCGAAGGAGTAAGGCGGCGCGCAAGTGTGACCACTTCCCTTTAAGGGCTGACCACTCAAGCGCGCAAGCGTTGATGAGTTTCAACACTTAGGCCTTACTCCCTCTCTTTAGATCTTCCGTTCTAGGTAAGAAATTACCTTAGAAGTGTTCCGGAAGCTTTGATAAGAGACTTGGGCGTCGAGAGCTTCAATCCGGGTTTCTGGAAAAAGATCCTCTCAAATGGGGGGCCCAGAGGGTCTATTTATAGGTAGGAGAAGACCCTGGGCGGTTACCGGGCGGTTATCACATAGGTCGCGCAAGTCACTTGCGCGACTTGGGCGTCGCGCAAGTCCACTTGCGTGATAGTGATAGAACTTGCGCGGCACAGGTGTTTTTGATCCTTTGTTCATGCCTTTGTCGAATTTTGATATTTTCTTCAAAGGTTGAATCACTTTGAGCTCAGATATTCCCCTTTTCCAATCTTTAGATTCTGTGACGAAAGGAGCGTCAACAACATTATATGATCAATTAATTTGAAATTGGATGTCAATACAAACTTTTTTGGAAGGTATAGGTTCCGGGTACAGCGGAAGCACAATTGGGTTGGTTCCCAACTTTAAATTTTATTGTGATCAATTATTATTCTAGGATCAATACGACTATGAATGCCAGTATCCATAGTATAAAATCAGTGATTTAGATAAAGAAGAAAGAGGCCTAGAACCTTCGAGGAGGATCAACATATTTTATTTATAATTAATTTAATTAAATTATAGAAATAAATCCAATGTTTTCTTTCTTCATTGATGTGTTTGACCATAGATTTGTAGTGAGCCTTTCGTTTCATTATAGAGATCAAGATTAGGTATCCTCCAATGGTAATCTACATTTGTTCTGAAAATCTTTGGACGTCACTGAAGGAGTCTCCAGGAGGTATCATGGAAGGTCCTTGCGCATGCGTCATCCGCCCTCGATCACCTTGAGAGTCTCTTCCAAAGTGTTCTTTGATCCGAAGGAGGATGGCCTCTCTCACTCTTAAGAGAAATATTGGAGAAAAAAATAGCTCTCAAGGCTTAGGATATTTTTCTCGAAAATGTTGTGCACAACCAAAATTGGCTATCTAGATTGTGGGTTCCCCCCTTGGATAACAAGAGAATAATATGTAACCATGAATTTAATCCACGAGGTAATAATAAATAATTATCACAAGTGATGTTACTTATTTTCATTATTCCATGTGAAACCCCTATATCAAATAATAACAACAATACCATTATTTTCGTGACATGTTCTTATCTTTCAAGTTACAATTAAATATTATTTTAATCGAATAATATTTAATATTATTTTCTCACTACACCCTTTAACTCAGTCTGCCCATCCTTTGAGTTATTTATCAGACCTTGAATAAATACTATTTATTAAATAAATAAATCTAAGAGCATTATTTGATAATAAATAAATAAAATGTGATTAGGAATACCTAAATAATTATTAAACCAAAACCGGGAATAATATTTATTCAATTTGTTAAATAATAACAAATTTATTTGAGATTTTGGATACACTTAGTGTGTGATCCTCTAGGACTCTTTCTCAGTGGAATTAGTCTAGAATGCCTAAAAGACAAGGTTAACATCTAGAAACACACCAAGGAACCCATATTGAAATAATTTAATGCCGCATCAACATGTCACCTCATACGAATGCTTACCATGTAATATAATACTTTTATCACAATGTTTTCAATCTAGTTGGTTGCATGCCAGTATCATTAACCTATATGCTCGATAACTCGTTCTTTGACTTTTTGGAAATAAAAATTGCCCAACAAACACCATGGACATGGATTTATTTAGGCTATATGATTTCCATCAAAGAGACTGAGATATCTACTTCCATTAATGAATATAAGGGATAAATATTTTCTATCATTATTCACTAATGCAATATTACTTGTGACACACCAATCATATCCTACCTCACCGTGAGCATATGTCATCACAATTTTCACTAATAAATCAAAGTGTGAGAATCATAATATCCATAAATAATAATATTAAAGTCTAAGTACCATTACACACATCCATAGATAGAAACATCCAATTATCTTGTAAGGGGCGACGCTGCATTAGGGTTCCCTATCTCCGCCTCTCTTCCACCGCGGATCGACTTTGGATCTGCTCTTTTTCACTTCAGCTCGGTGCTTCGTGATGGCGATTCTTCTCCCAGGGGCGATGTCTTTTCTTCATGGGCATAGTTTTGGTATTTCCCACCATTTACTGGCCTGCTTCCGCTCTCCCCCTCTTCGCTGGGTAGGGCTTTTTGGCAGTGCGGTGGCTCCTACGGTTGTCGTTCCTGCTCCTCTTGGATGAAGGTCGACACAACGGTTCTATTCTGGGCTGGGTGAATTTTCAGCGGGTTGAGGTGGTCTTCGGGTGTGAATGTGAAGGTGGAGAAACAATATTTTCTGTTTGCATCATGGCCTCATGGTTTCCTTTGTGGTTCTAATTTTGTCTTTTTTTACCCTTTGAATTGGATTTGGGTGTGGTTGTGGATGGTTCAAGGTCTGAGTTCGTACTCATTCTGCTGGGCAGCTTCAGTTCTATTACGGAAGCGGTGTGGATGAGATGTTTTTGGTTTATATTTCTTTAACGGTTTTTTCTGTGTGATTCATGTTTAGTTTGGGATGCGTTTGATATGCTATGTTCGCGAGATGGGTTGCTGAATTCAGGATTTGGTTGAGGCTTTGGTGTGGGTTGTGTTGTTGGTTCTTCAGAAATTTGTTGCACTGAAGTGATGATTTTGGATATCAAGGAGGACAATGATGTTCTCACTACTTTGGAAATGTTGGAAATAATGAAAGGTTTTTGTTTCGGTGGTCCGTGGCTTAAGTGATTCTACAACCATTTGTCTATACAAAGCTGCTCTAGATGAGGTTCAGGGCAATGAGTTCTTGCTGTTTCATGGATTCTCAGAATCGGATGTTTGAGAGGGTATGGATTCTTCCATCGGTACCAGGCCCATGCTTTATGGTGTAGGACAACTATTTGTTCTATGATGAGGCAATAGAGGCTAGTTTTAATGTCTTTTGTTGCTGGGAGGAGATGATCTCTTGTAGGGAGGGTTTTTCTTGATCTTGAGTTTTGGTCTGTTGGGACTTGGTTTGTTGTTTAAGTCTTGATGTCAGGGGTTTACCCCCTTCTTCCCTTAAAATGGGGTTTTATCAAAATAAAAAAAATGAAGGCCTTTGGGCCATTAGATGGATGGGTATAGGAACATCCAATGACACTTATAATGTGGATTTCCTACTATCGGGTCTCATTCTCATTATATCCTATTGGATATTACCAGGGGCGTACGCCATTAAAATGTTTCCAAAAGTCTTATGAGTCTCCACCCATGATAGTTTTTATCATTTGTGTCCCTTCAAATGATATCATCCGTCCGTAGAACATTTATTCAATAATAGTGTCATGACACTTCAGAGTTCTCATCATAGCGCGGAACTGCTATGGCCTTTCGGTGCACAACTACTCTTGGGACATTATCACATACTATGTTACACATAAGAACAATCATGATGTGATAATGAATTTATTAATATTAAAAACCATGAATATAAGTTTATCAAATAGTGAAAATAAGTTGGTTCTAGGGAACCAACTCCAATAAACACTCACTTGCACCAAAGCCAATTTCTAACAACCTGCAGTCCGCTAGCTCTCACATGATATTCATGCTTCTGCTGAGATAATCCTTTAGTCAAGGGGCCCACCATATTCTCCTCTGTAGAAATTCTTCTCATTGCAAATTCACCACTCTGATGAAAATCACTCAAGAGGTGATACTTCTCAAGTATGTGATTTGTCCATTGATGTAATCTTGGAACCTTTGCAAGAGATACCGCTATAGTATTATCACAATACAATGTGATTTGGTCTCTACTGCTAGGTACAAAATTAAGCTCTCGGTCAATGTTCCAAATCCAAACGGCTTCCTTAGCTGCATTAGAAGCCACAATATATTTTTACTCCACTGTAGAATCAATGAAAACGGGCTGATTTGAACTCTTCCAGATCACATCTCCTCCATTGAGATAGAAAAAATATCCTTATTAGGACTTTAAATCATTCTAGTTTATCTGAAAACCAACATCACCATAACCTCTGATAATAATCTCCTCATCTCCTCCATACACTTGGTACATATCCTTAGTTCTTCAAAGATACTTAAGGATAACCTTAATAGTATTCCAATGTTGTTCTCATGTATCTACATGATATATTCCTACCATGGTCAGTTCATAGGCAACATCAAGTCAAGTACATAACATGGAATTCATGATTGATCTTATCACTGAAGTCTATGGGATCTTACTCATTTTATATTTCTCCTATTGTATCTGGGGATACATTTTCATAGAAATATTTAAACCATGTGACTCTGGAACCAATCCCATCTTTCATTTTTACATACTAAATCTCTTTAATATCTGGTCAATATATGTACTTTGAATTAGCCCAGGCATCCTCTTGGATCTATCATGAATGATCTTCATCCCTTAAATGTAGATCGCTTCACCTATGTCTTTCATGGATCACTTGTTCAACCAGACCTTGACTGACTGTAAGACTAGCATTTCATTTCTAATAATTAATATGTCATCAACATATAATACTAGGATAATGACTACATTCCCATTAAACCTTTTTTAAACACATGGCTCACATTTGTTCTTAATGAAACCAAATTCCCTAATGGATTTATCGAATCAAATAATATATGACCTTAATTCTTTCTTTAATCCATAAATGGATCTCTACAACTTGAAAACCCTTTTGGAATCACCTACTATCACAAACCCTTCTGGTTGTGTCATATAGACATCTTCCAGAAGGTTCCCATTAAGGAACACAATTTTTACATCCGTCTGCCAAATCTCATAGTCATGGTAATCTACTACGAAAATTATGATTCTGATGGATTTAAACATGGAAACCGGTGAAAAAATTAATTATAGTCAATTCCTTGATGCTATTTAAAACTTTTTTCTACTACCCTTGCTTTATAGGTACTTACTTTACCTTCCATGTCTGATTTCCTCTTGAATACCCATTTACATCCAATAGGATTTACATCAACTAGAACATCAACCAAAACCAAATATTGGTTCTAATACAAGGAATCCATCTCATAATTCAATGATTCTATCCATCTTGTAGATTCTGAGATCTCTACTACCTCCTTGTACGAGATAGGTTCATTATTGTCCAACAATAATGAGTCACCATCCTCAGTGACAAGAAAACTATATCTCTCTGGTTCCCTTACCTCTCTTACACTCCTATGTATTAATTTTGTTTTAAAAACAACTTCTTCCATGGGGACCTGTTGAACTTGTTCCTGTGATAAATCTTATATATCTTGAGCATCAAATTTATCGAAATCAATATTCCTCCCACTTCCCTTTTAAAGTATGTGCTCCCTCTTAAGAAAGATGGGTTATTTGGAAACAATCACTTTCTTGTCTGAGTGGATGTATAGGTAGTATCCCTTTATTTCCTTGGGACACCCTATAATGATACCCCTTGTGCCCCGTGGTGCTAGTTTGTTTCCTGAGAAAGCCTTAACAAACACCTCGCATCCCCATACATGTGTATGAGACAAAACATGTTTCTTTCCCCTCCATAACTCAAAGGGGATTCTGTTTTCCAGCTTATTTGGAACTCATTTTAATGTGTATACTATAGTTTATAATTAATATCTCCAAAAGGATAACGGAATATGTGCATGAATAATCATAAACCTTACCATTTCCAATAAGGTATGGTTCCTCCTTTCAAAAACACCATCCCACTATGGTGTATAAGGTAAAGTGAGTTGTGATAGAATCCAAAACTCCCATAAAAGGTTGATGAACTATTGGTTAAGATATTCTCTACCATGATCTAATCAAATATTATTTATCTTCTTACCAAACTAATTCTCTAATTAATTCTTTAACTCCTTGAATTTCTCAAAGGAATCAGACTTATACCTCATTAAGTAGACATAGCCATATCTACTCATGTCATCAGTTAAAGTAATGAAGTAAGAAAATCATCCACTAGATTCTACTGGAAATGGTCCACACACATCATTGTGTACCAATCTAAGAAGCTCTATGGCCCTTTCACCCTACTCACCAAATAGTGGTTTTGTCATTTTCCCTTGTAAACAAGCATTACATCTATCTAGTGGTTTTAGCTCGAAAGAGTCTAAATAACCATCTTGATAGAGCATTTTCAGTCGCTTCTCATTTACATAACCATGGAAGAGGTACCACAACTGGGTGTCATATGAGTCACATGAACTTTATTCCTTATCGATTTCCAACACTTGGTTTTCATAATTTAATACATAGATACCATTATTTAAATTTTCCATACCATAACATCTGATGTCCTTATAAACTAAACAACTTTTATTTCTGAATTTGAAAATAAACCCATCTATATCTAAACTTGATGCAAAAATTATGTTATTGGTAACAATTGGTACATAATAACAGTCATGTAAAACCAAAATCAGCTTGGTCATCAATTAAAGTTGGTTGTCACCAATGGAAAGAGCAGCCAGCCTCGAACCATTGTGAGCTCATAGATCTACCTCTCGTCTAGATATTTTCTAAAATCTACTTCGTTCCTTCATTTGAATAAAAATGTGAGCACTATAAGCTATATCTAATACCCAATGTGTATAAATGGAAAGATTTCACTTGACAACGAATGCACATTTGGATTCCTCTTGTTTATGGGTGCAGTTCCTCTTCCAGTGGCCAGACTTTCCACATTCAAATAATACTACCTCTTTTTCATTTCCCTAACTCTGGATCATCTTCTTCTTGTTTGGATGGTTCTTGGGAGCTTTAGACTATTTATAAATATTAAAACCTTTTTGTTTGTCCTTCATCTTCCTATTCACCATAAGGACTACGGGTTTTTCACAACCCATGTCCTTATCTACTTGGAGAATTAGGGCCATAAGTTCTGATAATCTCTTCCCATTATTTCTCATATTATACTTCACAATAAAACTATATAATTCCTTGGACAATGATGATAGAATGATATATATATGCAAATCATCTATTAATTTTATCCCTAAGATGTCTAGATGCTCAATGTATCTAATAAGATTGACTACATATGGTCTAGCTTGTACAGACTCTCTAATATTAGTAGTGAACAAAGCATTATAGATCCCATACATCTCTGGCCTCTCATTATCTTGATAGAGATCCTGAAGGTGAGACATGATTATTTAAGCATCCATTTCCTTATGTTTCTTCAAGAGATCATTGGTTATGGATGATATAATGAGGTATGTAACATCTACATCATCATTCAGATGATTCCTATACACAAAGAGCTCCTCATCACTCTCCTCATTTCCAGGTACAACAAGTAAAGGTTCTTCTAACACATATATTTTCCTTTCATGGTGAAGGATGACTTAATGGTGAATTTTCTAATCCTTGAAATTAATGCCAGTGAGAAGGTTTTCCTTCTCAAGTATGGATTACAATGATATATTTGATTTCATTTTAAATTCCATTTCTACAAATAATATGAACAGAATTTTAGTACTTTATCTGATAAAATTAAGACAAATAAAAAAATTAAATATTCATTAGTCTCCCACTATTTTATCAGATCCCAGTAACCCGCACCATTGGCTTCAGAATATCTTATTTCTTGTATATTCTAGTGGAAAGGGTCCATATTATATTCTCATCTTCCCAAATTTGGCTGGTCAAGCAAGCTGAACTGTTTTAGGTAGGCATTCCAAACAATGACTACATTAACTCATAACTCCTTGATCCATTGAGTGGAATCCCCAATCCTAAAATCGTTATTTTATATTTCCTCAACCCTTTCCTCTCAGTTACACCATGTCCTACTTTGGAATTCAACCCTTGATATAAACCAAGTTAATTCAATCTAAAACCTCAAATTATAATTCTCCAATAATTGAAAGCACCCTAAATTTGGCTGTTCAAGCACTTTAAACAATTGGTTCGATTCTAACCGAAGTAATGGAAGGCTATAAAGACTTAATATTTTATTAAGGGATTTTATCATTTATGCATAAATTTTCTCTTATTATATTTCCACATGATTGTTAATATTAAGTGGTATATACTTAATTGATTAACCATGTCTTGATAATATTTATACATAAGCCATTTTATTTTATTTCCATCTTGCATGCTTGTTAATTCATTTAATTTTGTGATCATTATAATACATACACAATGAATAACCATGAAACTGAAAAAATATATAATAAAAGGTATGATCATAATCTTTTATAAATGGTTAGTTTATCTAGATATTGATAAACTAACCCTAACCTAGGAGAGAAACACCTTGAACCTTTTAAGGTTCGTGTTTACAGCTTTCATCTGTCAAAATTTGTATCTCCTTGAATTGGTTTTTACTCAGATTCTAACTTGAACCACCTCCACTAACTTGGAAGCTCCATCCATTACATATGATTTTAACTCACACGTAGGTGAGGGGTAAAAGGGGGTCTACATAAAACAATTATGGCCACACAGGCCCTACATATTAATTAGGAGAAGGCACACATGCCAAAAATTTTAATCTAACAAATAAATTAAAAGGACTCCAATCACATACAAAGGTGTGGTCTAGATAATTATCATCCAAAAATATAAAATGGATTAAATATTTAATAAATCTATAATTCAATTATTTAATCATTCTTATTAAGAAAAATCACACTCAAATAGATTATTTATTATCTTTAATTAATAAATCCTTTTATATTAATCCTTTTTATGAATTTCCATGAGATTCTCATCCATTATTATTTTTAAAAAAATTAATAAATTCATTTAAAATTAACTGTGTGCATAACTTGTACCTTGGAGGAAACTTGGTGAATACCAATCCAAAACTATACAACATGTATTATACTTGTATATACTTCATTATTTGTGACGTGTAGCATGCACACAGAATTATAATTGTAATACAACTCATATATGATGTGCAGATATTTGAACATTACACATATGTTAATTAAACATTTATATATATATATATATATATCAAAACCCTATCACATTTTTTGTCCCATGTTTACGCACACACAAAGGAACATGTCTCAAGGGTTACATAATATAATAATAAAATTTTAAATCTGCATGATCTGGAAAAAGTACACGGTATGTAGATCCAACTACATGGTGTGTACCCTCCTCATTGTATATATAAAGTACATTCCTAGGGAAACAATGTGTGATGTGTACTTTGGAAATCTTCAGAGTACATTATATGTCCAATGGGCCACAGACCGTGTAGACTCCGCATTACATGGTCACCAGCCAAGAAATCCATGTATGGGATACACGACTTGACCCCGACCCAAAGGGACTACACACCGTGTCCAGTAGGACACACTATGTGTAGTCCGAATGAATGTGCATCATTCTATCACATTAAACATGTGGTGTAAGAATTAACTACACCACATTTCCTTAATGCACATGGCTTGAGTAATTGTTGAATTACTCTCGGAGCATTGAACACAACTACACGGTGTGTAATCCATATTACACGGCGTGTGTGTTAGATTACATGACATGTAATTCCAAATACAAGATGTGTATTGTCATGTTACCTTGAAAGAATCATATGTTCCTCTTGATGATATCATTGATATAATTTTAATCCAAAAATTATTCATTTTTATTAGATTTTTGAGAAATGAAAGTGGAAGAATAGATCTCAAAATTCAGATTACAAGAACGATTAGAAATGAATTAACAAACTAAATTTTTAAATCATAAATCATCAATGAATTATTTAAATAATTATTTTTGAAAATATGATTGCTCTGATACCAATTGTAGGTTCTGGGCACAGTGGAAGTGTGGTTGGGCTGGCACCCAACTTTAAATTTTACTGTGATCAATGATTATTCTGAGATCAATACGATGATGAATGCCAATATCCATGAAATAAAATCAAATATTTTGATAAAGAAGAAAGAGGTCCAAAGCATTGAGGGGGGATCAAAATATTTTTTTATAATTAATTAAATAAAATTAAATAGATATCTCCAAGATTATCTTTCTTCTTTGATGTGTCTGACCACAGATCTACGGTGAGTCTTTCATTGCTTTGTAGATATCAAGAGTATATCTCCTTTAGCAGTGATACAAAAGTGATCTATGAATATTTGAACATCATCGAAGGAGTCTCTATTTTCTAGCATGGATGGTCCTTGTACTTTTTTCATCCTCCCTCGATCGCTTTGAGAGCCAGTTCCAAATCATTCTTTGATCTGGTGGAGGATGGACGCTCTTGTTCTTGAGAGCGTTCTTGGAGAATAAAAAGAGCTATCATGGATTGAGAGATTTTTCTCCAAAATGTTGTGCACAATCAAAATTGGCTATCTAGCATGTGGGTTTCCCCCTTTGCTAATAAAAGAATAATATGTAACCGGGAATTTAATTCAATAGGTAATAATAAATAATTAGCACAAGTGTCGTAATTTATTTTTATTATTCCATGTGAAACCCCCATATCAAATAATAACAGGAATAACATTATTTTAGTGACACATGATTAGCTTTAAAGTTACAATTAAATATTATTTTAATCAAATAATATTTAATATTATTTTCTCACCAGACCCTTAAAATCTATCCTCCCATCCTCTGAAATATTTATAGGACCTTGAATAAAAACTATTTATTTATTAAATAAATAAATAAATATTACATATTTATTCTCCAATAAATAAATAAAATTAAATAAAGCATACCTGAATAATTATTAAACCACAACCAGGAATAATATTTATTAAAATTTTTAAATAATAAATTATTTAACTAAGATTCCAGATACACTTAGTGTGTGACCCTCTAGGTATCTTTCTCAGTGGTATTACTCAAGCCTACTTAATGTCCAAGGTTATCATCTAGAAACATTCCAAGGAACCCATAGATAAATAATTTAGCGCCTCAATGAAATTTCACCTCATACAAATGCTTACCATTTAATATAATTCCTTTATCGAAATATCTCCAATAGAGAAGGTTTCATGATAGTTTCATCAACCTATATGCTCGGTAACTCATTCTTTGAATTTTGGGAAATAGAAATTTCCTAGAGAATACCATGTCCATGGATTTATTTAGGCTATATCATTTCCATATAATGGCCTAAGAAATTTTCTTCCATTAATGAACATAAGGGATAAATCCTTTCTCAGATTATTCATTAATGCAATATTGCTCATGACGCACCCAATGTATCATACCTCCCTGTGAGCATATGTCATCATAGTTTTCACCAATACATCAAAGTGCATGACACATAATATCTATTAATAATAATATTAAAGTCTAATTACCATTACAAAACAACCGTAAATAGGAACATCCAATGACACTTATAATGTGGATTTCCTACTGTCGGGTCTCGTTGTCGTAATATCCTCCTAGATATTACTATGGGTGTACACCATGAGAAGGTGACTCAAAGTACTATGAGTCTCCACCCTTGATAGCCTATACCATTTGTGTCCCTTAAAATGATATCATCCGGATATAGATCATTTATTCAAGAATAGTGTCATGGTACTTCTGAGTTCTCATCATAGTGGGGAACTAATATGAACTTTTAGTGCGACAACTACTATAGGGAATTGGATCTAATGTGGTAGATCTACTAATTTATTAAACCTATTCAATAATACATATACTAATATAGTATTGAAAAATATAATTATGAACAATTTGAGAGATAATTTTCTCCGATGTTACATGGCATAAATCTCTGCAAGATGACATGTTTGATACTTAGGAGGAGAGTAATGTAGTGAGTTGAATTCAATATTCTTAGTGACATATCAATAATGTATGCCATGATATGTATAATAAATTATATTTCTAAGATAAACTCTATGGTAGGAAAAAAATAGTTATATATAGGATAACTACAAGAGAAGCAGTCAAAACTATCCAATAGTAATAAAACAAGTACAAAGGATATATACCTGGTATGTGGAGAGGAAGGGAGACTAGTTTTGAGGGGAAAAAATGAGTCTTACTTGGGTTTATATAATCTAATATCATAGTTAGGATAAGATAACGAGTAAGACAAGATCATCTAGTTAGTGTTATTCATGTCAACAAATAACGAGTGTGTTGTGGCTTCTCGGGAAGCTAAGATGTGGTGTATTATATGTAATGATTTGTTACAGTTCTTTGAATCACACCTAGTAATTAAATAATTATCATAATGTGAATTATGATACTCTTACTAGGTAATATTACAAGTTTTGATAATGTAAAAAAGGGATAAACTCATGGATATCATCTCTTGAGAAGTCTAACTTAAGGAGATGAGGTCGCACAAAGTACAGTTGCCACACAGCGGAGACATGGCAGACCCAAAAATAAAAGTCATGACTCAACAGAAAAATGATCTTATTTTTGTGAGAGATAACAAGGATGGTCAGAAAGTTATATCTAGTGCATGTGGGAGTGTTGTAATAGGGTATTCCATAAACCTAACTTTGTCAGTGCATTTAGTTACCAAATCATGGATACAGTGAGTTATAAATGATGCAAACTTACCATTATAGAGGAGACATTTCTAAATCCACTATTTAATTGTAAAATCCATAGATTAACTATCATATTAAATGGTTATATAAGATCTCAGGCTATAATGATAACCTCGAGATACTAGGAAACTAATATTAAATATATGTCATTTGGTCTAGATACATCATACTGACTTGGAACAGTAGATGTTTGATTATTATTTGTTGGGGAATAATAAGAATTGAGACTTATTCTCTTGAATTTCACACATGGTGATATCTAGTATTTTATATCATGAGAACATACCCACCAATAGGAACACCAAATGTTTTGGGTTTCATTGTTTGTTCCTATCTTGGAACATGTGTATTAGTCTCCTGAATTGAGATCATTACTAATGCGTGTCATTTGATCATGTGTAGAGACCCCAAACTTGACGTACATAGAAAATACATTACTTTTGTGGAATAATTAATACATAATAAAAACAGACACCAAAGGACTATAATAGTTTAGTGTCTTTGGAAACTTGGAACATAATCTTCTAATCATGGTGAAAGATCTTCAACATATCTCATAAAGATATTCCCTTTTTTATCTAAAACCTTTCTTTATATCCTGGTGAAAAGAAAACATATAAATGGTGAGCTCAAATGCTCAGTAAGGGTAAGCATAGGGAAAATAAAACAAACCATATACATTTGAACTTGAAAACATGAACATAAAGTTTAAACATCAAAATATTGAGTTGCGAAATAAATCTTGGAAGTACGTAAGGCATAGATCATAAAAGAAAATAAATCATGATAAAATAGCATGGGAATAAAACATTTAATTATGTAAAACCATTAAGCACATGATATGATTTCCATAATTGCCAAGATATTGCTGCCAAGACCATCTTAGCGGACAAAGTCCCTTTCTGAATCGAGTTCACTCCTCGTTCCAGTCCTGTAACACTGAACTGCATTAACTTACCATTCCAGCCATGTATATCTCATGAGATATAAATATTTACCCAATTAATTGGAGGGATATATAGGTCCCACCCATCTCATAATTAAATCATTCTTACTTGTGCCACAACATGAACATAAATCATTCATCATTACCCAAAGTATAAAATGAGTTTCATAAACATCATCCCATCATAACATAATCCATACAAAAAAACTGGATATCATTTCATCATAAGAAATTTGAAACCATGTAAATCATAGAAACATTATACTTGAAAGATACACATATGAAATAATGTCATCTTATATGGAAAATGGTTTTGATAAAACACTTGAAATGAATTCTTGAGAAAAATATCCTTTCTTCTTCAAAATAATTTTCTTTTCCCAAAATACCATGACATTTTAAAAGAAAAGGATTTTGTTGAAAATAATCATGAAATATTGTTGAGTAAGATTCATGAAAATAAGGCGTTATGAAACCGTAAAAATCTGTTCATGCTGTATAAGTTAAAAAAAACCTCCTCGTACTTTTGTCAGAAAAGTCAAAAAGTTCCCCGTATGGTAAACAAAAGAAATATTCCTTTAATAACATGTGGTAAAAGTAAAAAATGGGTAAAAAGGACATTAAACATACATAAAAACACTTTTATAAAACATGGAAATGGATGATAACAATAACCCCAGTAAATACTTACGAATAAAAAATCTCGGATAAAAACGAGATTGGAAAAGTTATCCCTTACCTTAGGTCCGATATTCTTCGTACGTATCTGAAACTCCTGTATAATAATTTAAATAATGTAATTGACTTATTACATAATCATATTAATTGTTATGATATCATATATGGTTCACTTATGACTTTATATTACTCTTTCTTTTGTAAATTCTATGTTAAAGCAGCGTTTTGGGTAAAATCGTTTTATTTATCGTACGTGTTTGGACTTGTTGTTCTTGATATTATTATTACATATATCATGATTTAATTACTTCCAGAATTTAAATAATGATTTATATATAATATATATTCAGTATATATATATATATATAATTATATATATATATATTTCATAGATAGATAAATGAAATGAAATACACCGTTCATGGAGACGGTAGGCCGTACGTACGCATGAACGTTGTTTTCCTTTCCTTATTTACTTGAATGGAAGTAAGTACATGACCTATATATATATACATAAATATATTAGATTTATAATGTCATATATTTCATTATTATTAATTATATATACTTTATAATCATTCTTGAGTGGTTAACATGGAGAATGAACCTCATCGCGTCGTGGAGACGGTAATCCGTACGTACTCATGTGTGATGATATCATTCCCATAATTATTTTATTGAATTGGAGTGGATTATATAATATCTCATAATCAGTATGATGTTATATTAACCATATATAGTTATTCTTTACACCGTTATACCCATCCAAGTGAGGTGGTGGTGAAAAAACAGATTACACCACAGCATAGAGACGGTATTCCGTACGTATGCACGTGCGGTGATTTCATTTTTTGTAGGATGGATAGAAGGTGAAATAGGGTTATTTAAAATTTATAATTATATATCATTATATAATTAATACTTATTTTATTACTTTATAATGAAACAACTAAAGAAGAGGAAATAGAAGAAGAAAGAAACTTGAAAGAGTCGGTAGAAGAGATTACCTCTTCCTCGACACACCTCATTTAAACTTCTTCTTAGGGCAATAGAGTTGGTCTTTTGAGAATACCAGAACCTCTATGATATAACTAGGGAGGTTTAGAAGAGTAATTTTAAGGTTTTTTCCAATCTTCAAGGCTCAAAATGGTGTGAAGATAAGAGGGAAGGGGTTCCCTTTTTATAAGGGAGGATAGGGGTACCTTTGGTAACATAAGAAATATTAATTTATAATAAATTAAACCTCAGTTAAAAACCTCCATAAATTACTAAAATATTAATATTAGATGAGATAGGGTTTTAATATCATCAACCAATAAAATTTAGACATTTTTGGAATTTATTTTAAACATTATCAACTTGATTTATCCTTATTTAATCTATTTAATTTTATTTGTGGTAATAAGATTCTAATTTTTAAATTGTCATAAATAATTACTTATGTGTTGTTAATTGTCCATAATTGGATAATTTATGACATTTTAGACCATATAAATTTCAATTTATAATTTTTAAATATTTATGTGATTTTTAAACAATTTTGTAATATGTTATTTTTATAAAATAACAATAATGTCAATTTTGACTTTATTAATTTATTTTAATTTAAATAAAATACACACAGAGGATATATTCAAAACAAAATATTTAATAGATTTATAACATGACAAATTTGTCTATAAAATTCGTGGAGCACATTAAATAGTTCATATAATATTTATTTTAATATTTTTAAAACTATTTATTTGGTATATCTCTTAATAAAATAATTAGTACAACATTTTTGTATAATTATTTAATATACTTATCAGTTTCATAAAAATTAAAAATAAAATCCTATAATGAAGATAAATTTCATAGATTTTATAATAAAACTTTTACACGAATTTATCATCTTAAAATCACAACATTTAAATTGTTATATTTATTAAATTATGAAGGTGACATCTTTGGCATCATTTAAAATAAAATAATATAAATGTCCTAATTGGTTTTATAAGGCTCTAAATGGTCCAGAAATCTACCCTTGGATTCTTAGAGTATATATATACTCTACCAATAATGTTTGGTCAAGTTTCTGGTCATTTTTATAGGTATTACTATTTTAATAAAAACTATATTATTGATTTTTCACTAAATAAATAATTTCTTCATCATTAATGTATAAGCTATTAAGGTAATTAAATTTTTCATAAAAATTACAAATAAATTACCATGATAAATAAAAACCTTTTATATTTCAAATGAGTATTTATAATCTAATTTATATTCTGTATAACTTTATATTAAAAATAATCTAATTATTAAAGTTTGAGTGAGACATTTCACTTTCCTTTAAATAAAATAAATAAACGATCTTAATCAAATACAAGTGGGTTAAAATAGATTCCATTTCGACCCAAGTATGATTTAGGGTAAAATATAATCATCCAATTATATTAGGACAAGTGTTAAGGTAATTTTATAATATTATATTTACCTTTAATTACCAGATTTACCTTTAACTATGGTAAATAAAATTTACCGTAGTTACTATTCATAATGAATAAAAATAAAAAGTAGCTTATTAACATAATTTGGACCTACTGATTCCAAATATGAAATCCATTTTTCTAAATTCAAATCACAGAATTTGCAGAAATTAATTTAAAATTAATCTCGTTGTTACGAAAACGAGTTTTAAAAGTTAAAATATAGCAAAAGATTGAATTGACTTTACCTAAGAATTCAATGTAAAATCAATGATAATGACATACATTATATTAAATGGTAAAAATATATTCTATTTTTACTATAAACCCATTAAATATTATAATTTAACCGTATAAATTATTACGATGAAAAAAGTTGTTTTTAATTAAAATATTGTGTGTTTTTACTATTCATTAAAATATGAAAGTTATCAGAATAATATAAAAAATTTATGCAAAGTAAATTTTTTTATCCTGATTCTAAATAAGAGTTTTATTTTTTCAAATTGAACTTATAAACATGTCAAAAACTAGATTTAAAGTGGATGCACCATCAAAAGGTGGCAAAACTGCATTTTTTTAAAAATACTTATTTTACTCAAAAAAGTTATTTTGTTCTCATACGATGTTCTAGAAAATGTGTCAGATGAATAATAATTTTATAACATTAAAAATTTAGTTAATACTATTCATAACGTCTAGTCCATAATGATATTATAACAATATATCGTTGTTTAGTGATACCCGGTATTGCGTACTACACACGCTATCGAAGAAGGTCTTGATTGCATGTAATGCAAGACAAGTCAGGGTTTTGTGTATTGAAAGATCCATTTGGCATTGTGTATAACATAATCAATACTTATTTCATTTATACATTAAAAAAATCTATACTTAATGTTGAGTAGAATAATTTCCACAAAACAAACTTGAAATTGTCTGTAACACGAGTCAAGAATAGTGTTGCGTATACTGCAAGCTAATACGGTGTTGCATATAGTACAAGATAATCTCTGTGTAGTGTATAATAGAAGACCTAAAAGAAATTAAAAATAATATATCTCATAAAATCTTGGTGTGTTACATTCTACCTCCCTTAAAATTAATTTCGCCCTCAAAATTTGTTGGGGTTATAAATCGTTTACTACTTGAAAGATTCATTAATAGAAACCCACATCGTAAAAAGGAATACTAAATCATCATTTTAAAAAGGAGAATTAGAAACATAATGGATACCCAAAGTAACTCATCAATGGGTTTCCATATAGGAGAATATAGGTGAAAATATGGATATAGAAGAGAAATATAACCATCATGTTTAGATGAACAGTTGTAGAGAACATGGCTATGAAAAATCCAACAATCATAAAGCCATAAATTTGTAATGATCTAAGGTACCATCTGATTCATCAGATATGAGGGTACTAGGCCAACATTTTTGGTTTTCAAGATTATTTCCCTAATGTTGAATAATTTTTGAATTAAAATAAATACTTACTTGATTTTGGTACAATCTTACTGTTGTTTGTGCCTTGAACAATTTCAACTTCACATCTTAAAGAAATGAAGTTCCATTTGTCTTCCGTGAAGTATTAGTAGATCATGCAATAGAATTATAGGTCATTCCATTTATCTCAAACATAAAGTTATCAAAAGTTATAAGTCCAACTTATGGTGATATTAATCGTATATGGTTCTAAAAATGGAATTATACTTCATCTATCATAGAAATTAATAAAATAAAACTAGTTTCTACAAACCAGGGACTTCATGTAGGCTAGTGGTATCCAATAAAGGCATGTTGCACTTCAGTTGTGGGTTCGATTCCCGCAGCCTTGTCCGGCATGATGGGTTGTCACCCGTCCTACAGGTTGTCCTTTTTCTAAAACTATACTATTATAACATTCTAGAAAAAAAGTTTTAGCCTTAAACAATACTAACTAATGTCCAACTTAATCCATTTCAACCTTTAGGCTTATCAAAAATACTTCTATCCAAGCTCATAGTATAAAGAAAACAATTACTAGAAATTTCATCTACCGAGGATGTGAATACCATCGTTTATCCCCATATATCTTAAGATATGTCTTGTTGGTCACATTCCAAACATTAGAATGCCTTAATCATGTATTCTCTTGAAAAATGACTACCCACTGAACCTTAGTGAAAACATGAATGCAGTTAAAAGTTAACTCTTTCCACATACCAAAATCCCAAAAATTCTATATACTCAAACCATGATATCACTTTGTCCTTATACCAATAATGAGCTCATGAATACCATCAAACATATTATTTTCTCCTTATCCCTTCATTATGCGCATATCATCTGCTTTCTAAAAATATTTCAATCACTTTTCATGGTTACCTGTACCATATAATTATCGAAAACCACAATAAACCATTACATAGATATTCCAATGTTCCATAATACTATAAAAGATATTCCACAACATTATTTTGGAATCCCTTTACATAAACACATAATAATTCCACCACATCATTATTATACTCAACATTGCTAATAGTGATCGCATGTGACTTCTCTTTGTCCTTTGCCTTAGGAGGTTGCTCACATCGATCATCATTAACCCTTGTATTAGGGCATTGATTAGCATAATGCCCCATTTCCTTGAACTTGAGGCATTGAAGTGTTGGTGGAGCGTTCTCTGTATTCTTTTCTCTATTCACATCATTATCTACCTTTTTCCCATTACTTCGACACTCAAATGCTCGATGACCTTATTTTCCACACTTAAAAAATTTTCTAGTACCTTTTAGGCAATCTCCATCCTGCTTCTTTCCACACTTTGAGCATAAAGAAACATTCATCTTCTTTTCACCATTATTCTAAGATTTCTCCTTGAACTCCATCTTTCATTTCTTGTCAAAACCATGAGATGGATATGTAACACCAACTTCAAGTTCTAACTTGATAGCACAACGCACAATTTCTTCATAGCTACTGAAGTCTCTTATAGCTAATTCCCTTAAAAAACTTGGTTTTAATCCACTGAAGAATCGATCAACTTTTCTTTTAGGTTGGATGATAAATCCAGATGCATACCTTGCAAGTCGTGTAAAATTCACCTCGTATATTCCAACAGATTCATCATCCTTTTTCTTAAGCTCAAGGAACTCCTTCTCCATCTTTGTTCGAAGAATACGAGGGAAATACTTATTGAAAAACATGTTCTTGAACTCGTCCCACTCCATGGATTCAATTTCATCTTGGGGCCTTTTATTCTTAATTAGAGTCCACCACTGGTCTGCTTCACATTCTAAATGGTAAATAGTCAAAATGAATTTTTCATGTTCTGAACAGCAAAGTATTGAAAATATATTTTCAATGGTACTAATCCATTGTTCAGCAACAAGTGGATCAGAATACCCATTGAAAGAAGGTGGAAGTTGCCTCATGAAAGACTCAATAGAATATGGTTCCCTTCTCAGCTCATTTGGAAGTCCAGAATGATTCATAGCTTGTGTAAGTATAGAAATAATATTTTTCACTCCATCTCCAATAATGTTGGTTTGTTTAGGAGGAAATTAATTGTATCTTCCATTACATTGATCAACATGGTTACTTCGGGTTCTAGCCATCGTCTAAAACCCAAAAAGAATAGTGTGAGAGGCAAAAATCATGCTTGGAAAACAACATAACAAAGGGGGAGTACCTTAAATATCTAACATCTTAGGTTTAATTCTATGATTGTTACCTTAATCCTAGGACTATAACCTATAGTTATAATTAACCTTAGGGACATCCCAGACATACCTTAGAAATATCTCTAGGGATCTCACTAAAGTTTTCGCATCCTAGTTTCCAAAGGTTGACTAAACCTTTCCTTTGATACCAACTGTAGAGACCCCAAACTTGATATACATAGAAATTACATTACTTTTGTAGAATACTTTATACATAATAAAAACAGACACTAAAGGACCATAATAGTTAGTTTCTTTGGAAACTTGGAACATAATCTTCTAATCTTGGTGAAAGATCTTCAACATATCCCATAAAGATCTTCCCTTTTTTTTACCTTTAACATTTCATTATATCCGGGGGAAAAGAAAACATATAAATGGTGATCTCAAATGCTCAGTAATGGTAATAACAGAGAAAATAAAACAAACCATATATATTTGAACTTCAAAACATGATCATAATGTTTAAACATCAAAATATTGAGTTGAAAAATAAATATTGGCAGTACGCAAGGCATAGATCATGAAGGAAAATCAATCATGATCAAATAGAATGGTAATAAGACATTTAATTGTGGAAAACCATTAAGTACATGATATGATTTCCATAGTAGACAAGGCATTTCTTCGAAGACCATCTTAGTGGACAACGTCCCTTTCTGAATCGAGTTCACTCCTCGTTCCAGTCCTGTAACACTGAACTAGATTAACTTACCATTCTATCCATGACTATCTCATGAGATATAAATATTTACCCAATGCGTTAGAGTGAGATATAGGTACCACCCATATCATAATGAAATAATTCATACTTTTTCCACAACATGAACATAAATCATTCATCATTACCCAAAGTTTAAAATGGGTTTCATAAAAATCATCCCATCACAACATAATCCATACAAAAAAATGGATATCATTTCATCATAAGAAAAGTGAAACCATGTAAATCATAGAGACATTATACTTGAAACATACACATATGAAATAATGCCATCTTATATGGAAAATGGTTTTGATAAAACACTTGAAATTAATTCTTGAGTAAAATATCCTTTCTTCTTCAAAATCATTTTCTTTTAACAAAATACCATGAAATTTTAAAAGAAAATGACTTTTTTGAAAATAATCATGAAATATTGTTGAGTAAGATTCATGAAAATAAGGTGTTATGAAACTGTAAAAATCCGTTCATGCTATATAAATTAAAAAAAACATTCTCCTCGTACTTTTGTCAGAAAAGTCAAAAAGTTCCTCGTACGGTAAACGAAAGAAATATTCCTTTCATAACATGTGGTAAAAGTAAAAATGAGTAAAAACGACGTTAAAAATACATAAAAACACTTTTAGAAAACATGGAAATGTATGATAACAATAACCCCAGTAAATACTTAAAAATAAACAATCTCGGATAAAAATGAGATTGGAAAAGTTATCCCTTACCATAGGTTTGATATGCTTCGTACGTATCCAAACCTCTTGTATAATGATTTAAATAATTTAATTGACTTATTAAATAATCATATTCATTATTATTATATCATATATGGTTCACTTATGACTTTATATTACCCGTTCTTTTGTAAATTCCATGTTAAAGCAGCGTTTTGGGTAAACTCATTTTATTTATCGTACGTGTTTGGACTTGTTGTTCCTGTTATTATTATAACTTATATCATGATTTAATTACTTCTAGAATGTCTACCATGATTTATATATCATATATATTCAATATATATATATAATTATATATATATATATATATAATAGATAGATAAATGAAATGAAATAAACCATTCATGGAGACGGTTGGCCATACGTACGCATGAACACTGTTTTCCAATCCTTATTTACTTGAATGGAAGTAAGTAGATGACATATATATATATACATAAATCCAGTAGATTTATCATGTCAAATATTTAATCATTATTCATTATATATACCTTAAAATCATTCTTTAGTGGTTAACATGGAGAATGAATCTCATCGCGTCGTGGAGATGGTAATCCGTACGTACGCACGAGCGATGATATCATTCCCATAATTATTGAATTTAATTGAAGTGGATTATATAATATCTCAGAATCAGTATTATGATATATTAACCATATATATTTATTCTTTGCACCATTATACCCATCCAAGTAAGGTGGTGGTGGAAAAACAGATTACACCACAGCGTGGAGACGGTATTCCATACGTACGCACGCACATTGATTTTGTTTTCCATAGGATGTATAGAAGGTGAAATAGGGTTGTTTCATATTTATAATAAAATAGTAGTATATAATTAATACTGATGTTTTTACTTTATAATGAAACAACTAAAGAAGACGAAGTATAAGAAAAAAGAAACTTGAAAGAGTCGGTAGAAGAGATTACCTCTTCCTCGATGCACATCCTTTAAACTTCTTCTTAGGGCACTAGAGTTGGCCTTTTGAGAAGACCAAAATCTCTATGATATAACTATAGAGGTTGAGAAGAGTAATTTTCAGGGTTTTGTCGAGCTTCAAGTCTCAAAAGGGTGTGAAGAGAAGAGGTAAGGGGTTCCCTTTTTATAAGGGAGGAGAGGGGCACCTTTGGTAACATAAGAAATATTAATTTATAATAAATTAAACCTCACTTAAAAACCTAAAAAATGACTAAAATGCAAATATTAGATGATATAGGGTTGTAATATCATCAAAAAATAAAATTTAGACATGTTGGGAATTTATTTTAAACATTATCAACTTGATTTATCCTTATTTAATCTATTTAATTTTATTTGTGGTAATAAGATTCTAATTTTTAAATTGTTAAAAATAGTTACTTATGTGTTGTGAATTGTACATAATTGGATAATTTATGACATTTTAGACCATATAAATTTTGATTTATAATTTTTAGATATTTTTGTGATTTTTAAACAATTTTATAATATGTTATTTTTATAAAATAACAATAGTGTCAATTTTGACATTATTCATTTATTTTAATTTAAATAAAATCCAAAAAGAGGATATATTCTAACAAAAATATTTAATAGATTTATAACATGTCAAATATGTCTAGAAAATTCGTGGAGAACATTAAAGAGTTCATATAATATATATTTTAATATTTTTAAACCCATTTATTTGGTATATCTCTTAATAAAATAATTAGTACAACATTTTTTTATAATTATTTAATATACTTATTTGTTTCATAAAAATTAAAAATAAAATCCTATGATGAAGATAAATCTCCTATATTTTATAATAATACTTTTAATAGAATTTATCATCTTAAAATCACAACATTTAAATTGTTATATTTATTAAATTATGAAAGTGACATCTTTGACATCATTTAAAATAAAATAATATAAATGTCCTAATCGGTTTTATAAGGCTCACAATGGTCCAAAAATAGTCCCTTGTATGATTATTTTATATATATACTCTAATAATAATGTTTGGTCAAGTTTAGGGTCCTTTTTATAGGTATTTATATTTTAATAAAAACTATATTTTTGATTTTTCACTAAATAAATAATTTCTTCGTCATTAATGTATAAGCTATTAATGTAATTAAATATTTCTTAAAAATTACAAATAAATTACCATGATAAAGAAAAAAAAATTTATCTTTCAAATGAGTATTTACAATCGAATTTATATTCTGTATAACCTGATATTAAAAATAATCTAATTATTAAAGTTTGAGTGAGACATTTCACTTTCCTTTAAATAAAATAAATAAAAGGTCTTAATCAAATACACGTGGGTTACATTAGATTCCATTTCGACCCAAATATTATTTAGTGTAAAATATAATCATCCAATTATATTAGGAAAAGTGTTAGGGTAATTTTATAATATTATATTTACCTTTAATTACCCGATTTACCTTTAACAAGGGTAAATAAAATTTACCGTAGTTACTATTCATAATGAATAGAAATAAAAAGTAGATTATTATCATAATTTGGACATAATGATTCCAAATATGAAATCCATTTTTCTAAATTCAAATCACAGAAGTTTTAGAAATTAATTTAAAATTAATCCCATTGTTAGGAAAACGAGTTTTAAAAGTTAAAACATTGCAAAAGATTGAAATGATTTTACATATTAATTCAATGTAAAATCAATGATAATGACATAAATTATATTAAATGATAAAAATATATTCTATTTATACATTAAAACCATTAAATATTACAATTTAACCATATAAATTATTACGATGAAAAAAGTTGTTTTTAATTAAAATATAGCGTGTTTTTACTATTCATTAAAATAATTAAAGTTATCAGAATAATACGAAAATTTTATCCAAAGTAAATTTTTATATCCTGCTTCCAAAAAAGAATTTAATTTTGTGTAATTAACTTATAAACAAGTCAAAAACTAGATTTAAAGTGGATGCACCATCAAAAGGCGGCAAAACTGCATTTTTAAAAAAATACTTATTTGACTCGAAAAAATTATTTTGTTCTCATACGATGTTCTAGAAAATGTGTAAGATGAATAATAATGTTATAAAATAAAAAATTTAGTTAATACTATTCATAATTTCTAGTCCATAATAATATTATGACAATATATCGTTGTTTAGTGAAACCCAGTATTGCGTACTACACACGCTATCGAAGAAGGTCTTAATTGCATGTAATGCAAGCCAAGTCGGGGCTGCGTGTAGTGAAATCTTTGTTTGGTGTTGCGTATAAAATAATCAAAACTTATTTCATTTTTACATTTAACAAAATCTATACTTAATGTTGCGTAGAATAATTTCCACAAAACGAACTTGAAATTGTTTGTAACACGAGCCAAGAATAGTGTTGCATATACTGCAAGCTAATACAGTGTTGCGTATAGTACAAGATAATCTTGGTGTAGTGTATAATATAAGACATCAAAGAAATTAAAAATAATATATCTCATAAAATCTCATCGTGTTACATCATGTACTTTGATGGATGAAAAAAAAACGATAATGAAATTTTGGTGAGGTAGTTTGTGTTGGGTGTGTCATTGGTGGTATGAAATTTGTTGAATGATCAGGATATTATTTTCACTTTTAAGTGGAAGAAGTAATATCTCGATCTAGGTTGATTAGGATGTTAGCAGCTCCATAAATCTATGTCCATGGTATTCAAGGGTAAATGCATCTAGTTATATCAACAAATAATAAAGCAAGAAAGGATGATGACACATGTGTTCATCCTACTTTATGATATATATAAATATAAAGAGATTATATTACAGATTTCATGTTCATAGGTTGGTGGTCATTGCTATGACTACTCCTTATCTCTTTAGGGAACTTGATGGGTTGTTATACTCTACTCCTAGTCTGTGAATGATTTTAAAGATATCGAGAAAATTTCCTAGAGGGTCACATACAATATCATATTCAAAAGTCTACCCTATTCTAGTGAATATGATTTTAGGACATGGTGGGCTCCACCACTATGGTTTGAGATTTTTTCGAGGATATAAGATCACCAAATTAATAAATAAATTCATATTATTTGATTTTATAATAATTATTATTGAATTTATTTATTCAAATTATTTATAAGTATTAAAGTAAATACATGGATAATATTATTTGAATTAATAATATTTTAATATTCAAGGTTCATTTAATATTTTTAGGAGTGATGAGTCGAGTTAATGACTCAATTTTATCATGTAATATATTTATTATATTACAAATAACTAATTAAAGAAAAATATTTATGATTCAGAATAATAGTTTTAATATATTGTTTATTGTTTATTTATTGAGAAAGAAATATTCAGGAATCAGGGAGCTTGCTCTGAGTATTTATTGATTCAATATAAATGGAGGAGAGATATCTCATGATATAGAATATTCACTATGAGATCTTGAGATTTTATATCTCCTATATAGTTTTATAGAGAGAGAATATCTCAATATAGGTGATCAGACCGAGCTCTCCCTTGCATATTGCAAAAAAAGTCGATGCAGTGATCATCAGGTGGTCAAAGGTGTTGTCAAAACTCTATGCTAACACCAAAATTCTGACGATCGATGCTCTTGTAGGATTTCAAATTACGTGTGGATGATATAGATGGAATAAACTTAAGATACTTAAAAAATGGTTGTCAGTGAAGATTAGATGTTGAGTGCGGCTTTAGATTGAAAGAGGTATTCCTTTAGTTTATTTTCATTCTTAAATTATTCATTTGAAGATCGTCATGTTGTAACCGGGCATCACTTGATTAGAGATAAACATAATTATGTTGATCATTGGTGGAAATTTTCCCAATTTTTTGGGATCCCACTATGTACCCAGTTCCATCATGCATAATATTCTACCACTTCTTTGTAAGATAGAATAAACATAAGATAATGATATCATAAGACAAATGGCTTAATATGATATTTATGATGACCAACCTTTTCTATAATTGTTTTTAGAAAATTTCCTAAATAGAATATTTCATTGATAAATTTCTTAGGATCTTTTGAGGTTTAGTGTCTTGGAAACTGGGTACATAAAACATGAGGCACATATATCATAAAAAACATAAACTCTATCTCTCTTGAATGACCACTTTATTATTCCTTCCATGGTCACCTCACTGAAAAAGATTTTTCTAGGGATATATATCAAATGGTAATGGTGAGAATAAATACTCATAAGGGTTTAAACAATGGAAATGTAAATTAAGTGATCTTGATGGATAAAAACAAGGCATGACATAAGAATAAAATCATAAGTATATAAGTCATAATATTGAAATGTGACTATAACATAAGAATGAAGCATTCATAAGTATGTCATAAAGGTTCATCACCAAGGTGTCGTAAAATATATTACCAATGTTGTTCACCAAATTATCATGAAACTTTATTAAGTAATTATACCAAGGTATCATAATCATGTCATCTCTAAAGATGAATTCTTTACCCAATTCATTAGAGTGCTATCAAGGTGAACCCTTTATATGCCTTACTTTATGTGTTCCACATAGATCATATATGAAAAGAAAATATTTATCATTTTAATTAATGAGTAATGAATGTGTGTTTCATATATAGAATTCCCTTATCAATGAATTATAGTCATATCTATCAGACTTACCTTGACTTAAAGCAGGGTAAGGCATTCACAACATAAAAGCATGTCATGGAAAATCAAAGAATTATTTCAGCAACATAACAAGTATACATAACAGATTATGGAATGGGATTAAAGAGAGATAATTATTGTCCATCATTAATAAGTAATGATTTGGAAAATAATCGAATGATTATAAACTCATGAAAATATAATCCATTGAAAATAAAAGGGATTATTATAATGGAAGTACTTGAATGGAGAGGAGGAAAGAGAAATAGAACCCTTAACTTGCAAGGTAACTTCATAAAGATCAATAAGAGCTCATTATAACTATATAAATTATTTAGAAAGACTTTGGAGAGAGAGAAAAAGGGAAAATTAATGATTAATAGATTTTGAGTAGAGATTAATGAGAGAATGAGAAGGTATTTCTACCAAACAAGGGAGATTGTTTTTTAATTTATAAACATAATTCTTGGACTCTATGTTATAAAAAATGAAAACCATTCCCTTTCCATGATTTTAGCCTATAACATTTAATATGTGGTTCTTAATTCATAGTATTTTAATTTTTAAGAACAAAACCCCTTTAAAATAGAGTATTTTTTATGTGGAAAATATTTATATTCATAAATAATTGTTCTTAAAATCATAAAATGTACTATAGGTTTTGGAAGATTAATTATAGATGTGTAAAATTAATTTTACTGCTATAAAATACATTATTTTAATGAGAAAACCCATTTTTCCTTTATATTGTTTACTACATCATTTTTAAGTCATTATGATGTCATAATACTTTTCAAATTATATTTTTTTATCTAAAAAATAAATTGTATTAGAGAATTATGAAAAAATCACAATTGGATAATTTCAATATGTTGATTTAAAAAATGGTATCCATTTTATCAAAATAATTTTATAAATATGAGAAATTTAATTTTTAAATAATATTCTTATTTTTTTAAATATACCATTTTTATCACATGATAAAATTTATAACCATTATAAAAACTAGATATGATTGTATAAAATATTTTATTATTTATATATGAATAAATATTTTTCTTGAAAAACTTTATATGTAAATAAACATATATTTAAAATTTATAAATTTTTCATAAAAATTTATTTTAATGAAAATTAGACATATATTTTTTTAAAAAAAAGAATAATTAAGGTTTATTTATACCAAAAATCAATTTTATTATATTAATCCTCAAATCATGTGGATTTTATCTTTTATATAAGGGTGAAAAAGTAAATAAAAAATAAGGGATTAGTGTAACCAATATTTCATTTATAAAAGAATTTATACTTTAATAGTACTTAAGGTCTATGTACATAACCACTTATCACACCAACATAATATCAATGTATAAGGTGTGTGATGAAAATACTTTCACGGGGTGTTTTAGAAAACATTGATTTGTTATTGATCTATATTTACTAGAATTTATCCTATAATAAATTTCACTCAAATCATAGTTTTTGAATATTTGATTGGAATTTTTATAGGGTGAATGTCGATGGTTACACCTCCCTCCCATATTCTGATAAAGGAACTTCATATGGGAAGTTCCATCATGAGCCAATAGGATCCTTCCCTCCATTAGATGCCAAAGTTGGTCTGTGATAAGGCCTGAAGGGTGTTCTCAATCCCTATGGGATGGAAAAAGTGTCTGGGTATCAAGGAAGCACCACTTGGGAATTATTTTTCTAGATCAATATTAAGGAAATAAATCAGAATAAAGTAAATAAAATTCTAGAACGACCTATCTATACATTGGATGTCCACACCAGATAAAGATAAATAGAATATTACCCTGATATCAAAACTACTAATGTAGAAAATAGAAGCGAGCAACAAAAACCTCATTCACCCTCTGAACTCCATATCTTATAAGGTAAATACTCCCCTCCAATGGATTTTATTTACACTCACCCATCAACTATAGATACCCTCCATCTATAGAAACTGAAAAAATACTAAGTGAACAGTGTGATAAAAAGTAATTGAAATAATACTGAACTGCAAACATACCTATCTCATTATGAATATATGAGTCACTACCTAATAAATAAGAACTATGATGCCCTATATGTAAGAATAAAATATAATTTGAAACATGAATCCAAAAAATTATAGATAAGTAGGCATGAGCATAAGAATTATTAGTAGGGATGTCAAAAGGAAGCCACACCCTATGCCTTTCCTTTAAAAGGAAACCATTTCATGCTAGTTTAAAGTATAAATATATAAAAAATATGGGGTTCCTTTCATTTTAAAACAATTAATGGGAAGATAATTATCAAAATACACCTTCCCTTTTTCACTTCCAAAACAATTTCTAAATAATGATAAACTTTTCAAAAACCCATCCAAAAGAAAGAACGAGTAGATAAAGTAACAATTTTAGTGAAAGCAAAATAGTAAAGAGAATATTATCAGGTTCTACAAATATAGGGAATTATAATATTTATTTTATTATTTAAAACATGAAAAGGAAACTAAGAAAAAGATAATTCTAAAATAGTACCTTGGAAATAAGAGTAAATGAGTGAAAACACCAAGGTAAATCCATATATAGCTAGGTTATTAGGAATTTAGGATCATTGTATCTTAGTGATCAAACCTATAATGATCCTTTCTAGCATATGATCCATTAGAAAGGATGAACCCACGTTCCATTGGAAATTTCCATGTCACATCATTTAGTTAGTGTTGCATTGTAATCATGCTAGTGAGACCGAGTCAAGGCCTAGCTAGCTTTCCCAGATACTAGTCCTAGACTACCCACCTAGGTACCTAAGATTCCCATTTTTCATGCCCATAATGGAAATACATAATTGATTTTTAGTAGAAAAAAAAACTTTAAAACATACAACAATGAAAAATAAAATTTACAACACCTCCCCTCCTTGCACTTACAATGAAAATCCCATTACAATCAAACCAACATACTGGTCACATAAACCTGAGTCCATCAAATAGATAAAATTCTTAGATTCCATTAGAGTGAACCTCACTTTTTTAAAAGATTTATAAAGTGATGATTGGGCATTATCTTTTTTATAATTCAAAATTATTCCTAAGTAAATTTCTTTCTTTTCAAAATATAATTTCAAAACCAGTGAAAAATAAAACGATGTTCACAAGGTGAAACATGGATTTAATACTTGGAAATAAACATTCATCCTTTGGAAACCATTTTTGATCCAGACATTTTCAAGTTCCAAATACACTCTTTACTCTAAGATACATATACACACCAATATATATATAAATACCCTTTACCAATGTACATATCCAAAATACTCTGTGTGAAAATGTATACATAGGATACCTATATAAATATATATATATATATATATTAATATATGTATAAGTTATATTTAAAAACAAAAGAGAATTTATAAACCACTTCAAAGAACTTTTGGAATCAAACATGCCATTAACACTATGAAAATATAGGTGGAAAGGTCAAACATCCTTGGTTTTTATAGATTTCATGAATAAAAAAATTTGATAGATAAACCAGAAAATTGGTGTGCTTAACATTTTAAAATAGATTTTATAAACACTTCTCATTAGAGAAGACTCATGGCCAAAGAATAACAGAAGATGGAAAACATAAAACTGGCTACTTCTATTCATCTAAATGATTTCTATATGATTTATTTAATTCTTAATATATTTAAAACACCAATTAAAAAAATTAATTATAGTTTTTAATATAATGATTTATAAATATGTTAACCATCCTCAAATAGAAGAATAACTCACGAGATTTGATACCAGAGACTAAAATCCATATTAATTGAGTCTAAGGAATATTGGAAAAAAAAGAAACCCTAGAAATAAAGAAAAATAACCTTAATAAAAAAACTAGGGTTCATCTAGCCTCAATTAGTAGTGATGAAAAGGATAAAAAGGGAGAAGGATGTGATGATGAAGGAGAAATACTTACCCGATATGATCACACCAAGAATATGAAGGTGTAATGACTGAAAATGGAGGGAGGAGAGGAGGGGAAGGCACATAGTAGAGGTCCCTCCAAGGTGTGGAGTGATAAGGGTGTGAGGATGAGCATTTTATGGATGAGAAGAACCCTTTAGGGGTTAAATTCAATAACAGAAAAGTATTATTTTGGAATTATTTTCTTTTTTGAAAACTGGACACAATACGTGGTTAGGTTGCCTGATTTTTCAAACCATGCACCAATCGTGTGCCATCTATAGAGCTTTTGGAGAACCACGCATGAAAAGGATTAATGATTTAAAAAATCACACACTGATTTTGTGGCTCAAATCTATAAAAAATATAGATTTTTTCACATGGTTTCTACATGATTCATAAAATAGTGTGCCTTAACCATGTGATGTGATTTACATGCCCAAAAACTCATATTACAGTGAAAATTTACCAGGAATAAAAATTAAATAAATAGGGACTCAAAATAAATAAAAATTAAATATTTTTGAGTATGTGTGTGAACATTATTCCCACCATGATACTTTCTACCCCAAGAAAATCCAATGAGATTCAGTTGATCATGACACTATGCAAGGACAAACTACTACTCAAGTCAAGACTCAAATCCTAAAGGCCAAAGGACAAACACTCACTTCTATTTTCATCCAAAACTGAAATTATGAAATACATAAGAGGTTAAAAAGATCATTCTCAAAAATTGAAACAACATAAAAGGAGACAACATGAAAGATCAAGGAACTCAAACCATTAAATGAGAGTATGGAAATATAAGAACTTCAGTATCCCTAAACACAACCTCAAGAAAAGGAACACCCTGAACCCTATCATATAAATAACTAAATAAAATCATCATGATCTATTCAAGATCTCCATGAGAGTAAATAACATAAAACATGATCCTATCCATCCAAAATTCAATTATTGGGGTGGGTGGGGAGATAATAAATAATTACCCCATAAACAAATCATGGAAACTGGGTTCACCATGAGCTCCTTCAATGGTGGCCTTCCCACCATAATATGAAATTGTTGGCACATTGATTTCCCAAGATGGAACAAACTCATGAGTCCAAATGAGATCCTGAAGATACAATAAATAATGCATGGAATTATAAACACCATGTAACATCCCTCTCCTTATCATTGGCTTGAATCAAGGTACAATTAAAATTCACCTTAGGTGGCCTTTCCAAGGCACCATAGGATGGAAATAAATTCCAAGGGATTCAGTAAAAATGGGGGATTTTTTTCCTTTGAAAATAAATAAACATAACTAATATACCAAAACTAAAAAAACTATAAATGATGCATGAATCCAAATAAGTATAGAAAAACAATACTTAACTATACCATAAATCATATCAGAGTACAATGTAGAAACCAAAAACCAATATCAGAGTATAATGAAAAATACAAAAAAAAGCTAAAATACTCTAAAGACACTAACTACACATATACCAACATTATACAAGATCTAACTACCCAATCCATTATCAATTTATCATTATGAATCTCTAAATAAATTAGATACTTTGTCTTTACCTGTGTCTCAAAAAACAAAATTTGCAAAAGCACCAACGTTCCCAAGTAGGGGTGAGTAATGAAACTCAGTAGGTTTCTCCCCTAATACATTCCATACTCATGCCACTATGATAGATCATGTTATCACATTTATATAAAATAATATATATAAAACACTTTAAAAAAATTAACATTCATTAAAAATCCAATCATTTTCTCAACAAAATATTTTCCATGGAAAACAACCAAAAAAATATTTCAAACAATTTCACAAATATATTTGGAATAACCCATTATAATCCACACATCCTCCCATATATTCGCAAGTGATATTTTTATGCTCATGAGTGTTTTCTCATCAATCTATCAAGTTATCAGAAGGTAACCATATACCAGTGACCTAATGGCACACACCCCTTTAATAGGGTCATGTTAATGTAAATGGACACATGCAAACCAATTATACCAAGACAATACCAAACCAATTAGTCTAAAACCACTTCACTAAAAAAATATTTTTATTTAAAACCTTTATGAAAAACCTTTTTCCATGAATCCAACCGAACAATCATTTTTAAAATCATTATTTTAAATTCATTCAATAAATCACTTTTCGAAACAATTCCAAAATTTAAAAAACCATCACTAAAGAAGGATTCTACAAATGTTTACCCAGAAATTTCACAGTAAATTCAAATAAATTAAAAAAAAAATAAATCCATAATTTATGCTTTAATAAGAGAATTCAATATCGAATCCACCTACCTCAGAAACTATGGAGAAAATGAAGAATGAAATGAATTCTTAAACAAAATCGGTTAAAACTCAAAAAACTCACCTTAGATCTCATTCTTTATCATCAACATAGAGAAATATCATCATTATTGGCATAAAATATCATATATCTATCCCCAATAGACTATATATATGAATCGAAGATAGGTAAGAAGAATATATCGACGAAACAACACTAAGAACAGCGACTGACCAAGGAATTTGGGCTTCAACGCACCATGATTTTCTAATGGATAACTCCTAGATTAAAGGGAAGAGTCTCAATAGTCTTTAGGAGGAGAGAAAAGTGAGTTAAGGTTGAAATAGATGAAAAATGAAGAGTTTAGGGTCTAAACCAAGTGAGATCCAATATTTTAGGATCTCTCTTTTAGCTATTCATGGTTAGGTCGTATGGTTAGGAAAACAATGTGCTAACCATGCGCAAGCCTCTTCCTCAAGAAGAACCTCACATGGTTGGCCTAAATGGTTATTTAAACTATGTTCCATCACTGAAAAATCCATCTATACCAAAATCATATTTCTCCTAAGTGGCTTTACGGTTTGAAAATACCATACGCCTTACTGTGTGCCTACCTAGTGGCCTCTGTTTCAATTTTCATGGTTTTTTGGAGGTGTTTCATGGTTTCTACTAAGCGTTCTCAAACATCGTACCTCTATAAAGGCCCCCCAAATCATTATAAAAGTCCTATAAACCCTCCCAAACATCATCCAAACAATTTAAATACTTAAAATACATAAAGAAAAGGTTACTTAGTTGAAAATAGGGGTGATATATTCTACCCAACATTGGACTTTCCATCCTCAGAAATTAGTAAACAAATATTTTACTGAAATATTATGGGCCATTGCTCGACCATTTATTTCTCCTATTACCATGTTTCTTCTTGAATCTGACCATTTTTCCACAAAACCTTCATTAGAACGATGTTTTTTCATTGAAATACTTTCTATTGCCGATCTAAAATCTGTACCGGTATATGAACCAATGATGAATACAACTCTACATCAATGTGATCCCATATAATCACATGGTTAGGATCAAGATGATACTTTTTTAATTGAGATACATGAAACACATTATGCACTGAACTAAACCATGGTGGAATTACAAACCAATATTCCACATTTAAAACCCATATTAGTATCTCAAAAAGAAATAATGTATCGAGGAGATAGCTTTCCCTTCTTCCCAAAATAATGATGCCCATGCCTTGGAGATATTCTCATGAACACATTATCACTCACCTTCTATGAGAAAGACCATTGAACATGATCAACATATGATTTATGATGACATTGATTCAACTTCATCCTTTTCCTAATTAATTAAATCTTATTTGTTGTCTCTTGGAAAAGGCTCGGTCCACCTAGTGAAGTATCACCTATTTACACCCAAAAAAAGTGGACAACGAGATGGAGTCTCATATAATGCTTCAAAAGGAGCCATATGTATCGAGCCCTGAAAAAAAATTTATATGATAACTCCACAAATGGTATGTTATCCTCCCATGATCCCCCAAAATACTTTACACAATCTTGATGAATACAGTCAAATGTTTGTATCATCCATTCAGATTGTCCATCCTTATGAGAATGACATGCCATACTCATATTCAACTAAGTCCCCAAGGATTAATATAAGGATTTATAGAAATGAGATTTTATCCTCAGATCTCAGTCTCATAGTATAAAAAATGGTAATTCATGCCTACTTACCACTTATCAGATATAGATTTTAGCCAATCCATCCACCATATGATATTCTCGAATAGGGATGAAATGGTCCAACTTTGTGATCCAATCCACTATCATCCATATGGAATCATGTTTCTGAACCATCTCTGGGATACCTATTACAAAATACATTTCTATCTTTTCCTATTTCCAAATAGAAATATGTAATGTTCTAACCATACCTTCTAGTCATTGATGATCTACCTTAACCTACTGAAATGTGATGAATCTTGAAACAAACTTAGTTGTCTTATTTTTCATGTTGACCCATCAAAATTGTGCTTTAAATTCCTTATACATATTTCATATTCCAAGATGAACAACCCATCTCGATTAGTGGTATGAATAAATAATTTATTCTTGATAATCCAGAGGTATGGCCATCTAATGTATAAACCATAACACTAAACTTCTATCCATATTACATCCTTCAATGGTCTCCTCACCATTGAGTTTTGAAATCATAAAAACACAATCTGAATCAGATTTCAATGCCTATTTAACCACCTCCACTAAATCAAGAACCAATGAAACTAGAAAGAAAAATAAAAAACTACCTTGTTATTCTCAGTCCAAGTGCATGTCAGCTATGACTAACATCAACTGCCACTAATCTGAAGCCTCTTTTTCAAAATGAGCATACGAATTTCTTCTTAATGCATCTTCCACTGAATTTCCTTTACTATATGTATGCTTAAAGTAAAATTAAATTATTTTGGGATATTCCATCCATATTATTTGTTTCGGATTAAAATACCTTTGTGAGAAAATGTGTTTCAATATCTTATGAATTGTAAACACCATAAATTTCTCACCAAATAGGCAATGATGAAAAGTCTTCAAATCATAGACTATGGAAGCTAACTCTAAATCACGAGTTGGTTAGTTATTCTGATGAAACTATAAATTTCATTAACCATAAGCAACAACATTTTATCCAAGCATAAGAACACATTCCAACCCAGATCACGAAGCATCCCAATACACCATGTACCTTTGTCTTGATTCTAAAAAAATAAAGATTGATGCTAATGTAAGTAAAACATTAAGCTCTTGAAAAGATTTATGGAATTCCTTGTTCCATTATATTAGAATAAAATTACTTTTTAATGATATCACTGGTGCGTCTAGTCATGAAAAATAATGAACAAAGCATTAGTAATAACCAACCATACCAAGAAAAATGTGTATCTTGAAGACATTATTTGGAGGATTCCTAGAGATCATAGCCTATATATTTTTTGGACCCACACAAACACATCTTTATGAGATGACATAGCCAAGTATATACATCTTGTATCCAAAAATTCCACTTTGATAATTTGGCATATAGATGATGATCCCTCAAAATTCCCAACAATGTCACCATGTGTTGCTCATGATCATCTATTGTCCTTGAATATCCAAATATGACATCCAAAAACACCACTATAAAAGAATCATGATACGTTTGATATAATTGATTCATTGATATCATAAATAATTCTGGTGCATTCATAAGACATGAATTCATAACCACATACTTGTAATGTCTATATCTACTTATGAATGTTGTTTTTGGAATATCCACTTTTAGAAAGTGCAATTAGTGATATCCTGATCACAATCCAATTTTAGAGAACCCCTGGGCTCCCATAAATTGATCAAACAGATCATCAATGAGTGAAAGTGGATACTGATTCTTTATCATAATTTGGTTAAGCTTATAATAATTCACACACAAAAAAATATTTCCATCTAACTTTTTGAAAAATAAGACTGGTGTTACCCATGGAGACATTCTAGGATGAACAAATGTTTTTCTTTCTAGCTCTTCCAATTTCAATTTCAATTCCATTAATTATTTTCTTGCCATTTAATAAGATTAAATTGAGATAGTATTGGTCCCTGGTAAGAGTTTAATCATAAAATCTACCTCAATTGTCAATGTAAACACTAATAAATATTTGTGAAACACATATAGAAATTTACCCACAATGGTTGGAAAATAGTTATCCCAAATATCTTCCTTTGATTCCAAATTCAATGCTTCCAACTGGTAAGAGATATTTACAACTACTAGTTCCTACAATCTTGTTTCACCTACTTTTACATCCCATTCTCCCCTAAAGATATTTTCAATTCCATCATTAGTATTAAAACTATCCATTCAGGTATGAAAATCTATGTGATCCCTGAACATTGTCAAATAATCCATACCTATGATTATATCATAGAAAACTATCTCAATCATAGTTAAATCCCAAATCAATTTAGCTCCACCAATCATTATATAACATGCTTTCCACATAAAGGCTCAGCATTCTCTTTATCTAAGAGGATTTTTAAGTTTCAAAATGGAAGATGTCATCTCAACATGAAAATCCATAAGATCAACAATGTGAGACAAAATAAATTAATGGGATGCACTCATATCAATAAAATCTTTCATAAGGGTAGATTTTAAAATAATCATACCTCTCACCATTGATGGTCCAAATTGATCATCTATAATAAAATTCCCAACTCCATATAACTACTTACTCACTACAGTTTGTTCTTTATTCCCTTGTTGAGATTTCCCTTGTTGAGGAGTCATGGTATTCCTTGAATAACTATGGAAAGCTCGATTCTACTGATGAGAGGTATATTGATTCCCTCATCCCAGGTAAACATACGATGTCTATGACACATGAGATGTGTCCCAAACACCTAAACTTGGAGCACTACGACAATAGCATTGAAGATTACCCATCTGGATGTAATTGTGGCATGCCCTGTGTGGTTCTATAAAAACTCACTTCATGTGGTTGAATTAACCACATTAAAAACATCTAGGTTTACCCTTTGTTTTTGTAGGAAGATTCACTGATCTAGCTGTTTGATTTCGATTCATCCCACTACCTTGGAAATAGGTGTCCCTCATCCACTTGTTCCTTAAATTAGAGTTACCACTATTTCCTATAGGTATCAACATGCTCCCTCTACCCACATCTCTTGAGATGTACTATTTTTCCACCGTCTCTTTATTGAATATCTCTATATAATCCGTTCTACAAATTATGGAAGTATTCGAGTGAATTTATTTCCTCAGCCACGATTCAAAAATGTGTTCCTTCAAGGACACACTATCAGAAAATTTGGGTAAAAAATGGACTAAATTCATAACTTTATATGCATACTCTATTACCAAAACATTCTCCTTATTCTATATAAAAAAGTCTATCATTATAGAATTATTTATCATGTGAGGATAGATTTTTTTGTTAAACAATTATTTAAAATCCTCCCATGAAATTCCTTGTTATAATTTATCCTGAAATGAAAAATCCCACCACTGGTATTCATGATCCTCTAGCATATATGTTTCCAACTTGACTTGTAGCTCTATTGGTGTGCCTAGGAAATTGAATATTGGATTCATCCTATTGAGCCACACCTCTACTTTATCTGGTTCCAAATAACCCTAAAATATGGGTGGATTCTATTTCTAGAAATTAATGGAATAATATAATTTCCTTGGTTCATCACTAATATTCCCCATATCCATAGCTTTAAAATCCCAGACAATAATTTAAACTAGCTATTGGTTCACGTGTGGCTCAAGTGAAACCACATTATCAATAGCTTCTTTCAGTTGGTTTCTTCTATTTTTTCCAAGTTCCATTTCTATATCAAAAACAAAATTCCTTAAGTCTCACTCTCTAGTAACTAGAATTATTAGCAATTTCAAATTTACCATATCAAAACTATCAGAACATGGATTTCAAAAAATAACACACTTTCATTTTTCAACTCATTATTAAAATGTCCACTCTATTTTGAAAATCAAGACCTTTTCAAAATACCACAATCTTGTCATTTTAAAAATCTCAAATTCAAAAATAATTTCATTTTTTTTCAAAAATCATCTCATTTTTACCAAATCATAAATCATTACTCAAAATGACACATGAACTCCTAGTGGGAATTCATTTCTAACAATGAATGTCATGCTATTATCATTGGCTAAACTCAAGATAACGAGGTAAAAAATACTATAAGTGTCTCAAAACACTTATTAACCAATTCTGTAGTAACTTGAGGTTCAACTTAAATAGGTTAACTACACATTTTTATGCTCTATATTTCAAGTTTCAAAAATCCTACTCCATTATACCATCCAAACTCAAGGACTAAGCCAAAATGAATTTTCCACTCCAATATCGACACAATCGATACCCATGGATCGAAAAAACTGATACCACTTGTTACATTTAGCCTTTCTCATTGGCTTGAGTTAAGACAGAATTGCTACGTGGCCTTTGGTGAAATTACTAAGACACCAAATGCTGGAAATAAATTCCAAGAGATTCAATACAATTAGGGGGAGATTTTCCATTTGAAAATAAAAAAACCACAACTAAAATACCAAAACCAAACAACCAATATATGATGCATGAAACTAGAATAATAAAAAAAGGAAAAAAATATGAAACTATATCGTAACCTATATTAGAGTACAATGAGGAAACCAAAAACCAATATTAGAGTATAAATCGGAATATAAAACCAAAAAAAACCTTAAAGGCTCCAAAGACACTAACTCCACAGCTCCCAATATGTTATAAGCTCCAACTCCCCAAGTCATGCTCAATGTGTCAGGATGCATCACTAAAGAAATGAGATACTTTTCCTTTACCTATCTATCAATAAAAAAGGTATACATAAGCACCAAAGTGGCCAATAAAGGGGTGAGTAATGAAAATCAGTTGGATTTCCCAAAATTACTTCACTACTCACACTACTAGGATAGAACATGTTATCAAATTTATAAAAAAAAATTTATATAAATAACCTTAAAACATTTTTAAAAGTTAATAACTATGCCAAGAATTTTCTCAATAAAACATTTTCCATGGAAAACAACTGAACAAATATTTCAAACAATTTTATAAATCTATTTGGAATAACCTATTCCAAACTACACATCCACACATTCATGACAAGGTGATAGTTATATATTCATGAGCGATTACTCTTTGATCTAGCAAGTCATTAAATGGTAACCATATACTAGTTCCCCAATGGCACATGCCCCATCTATAGGGTCATGTCACTAGTGCAGAAAACATTTTTAACATCGGGTTTTTTATTTTTTACATTAGTTTTTAACCAATGTTATTAAACACGGTGTTATAAATATTTTTTTTAAAATTGGTTATAAAAAAACAGATACTGTAAATCTATTGTGGAACTGATTTATTACATCCGTTATTAAATAACTGATGTGGTAGATAATGTATTACGTTAATTATTTAATAAATGATGTTATAAAATAGTTCCAGATGTAGCTTTTTATGTCAGTTATTAAATAACTAACATAATAAATAATCTACCATGTCAGTTATTTAATAACCTATGTTATAAAAAATTTACCATGTTAGTTATCTAATAACCGATGTCAAAAACCATAAATCTAAAGCATTTTTTACATCCATTTTTTAATTAACGACATGAAAAATGCTGCAGGATGATATTTTTTATGTCAGTTATTAAATAACCGAAATAAAAAACATTATACAACATCGGTTATTTTATAAACAACATGGAAAACTAATTTGGATGGTGTTTTTTACATCGGTTATTAAATAACCGACGTAAAAAACATGACACTGCATCATTTTTTAGATAACTGATGTGAAAAAACGTTACCCTATAATTTTTTATGTCAGTTATAATATAACCAATGTAAAAAACGAATTTTAAAAAAAACTCATGAAAACATTCTTCTGCACTGCCGAAGAAGACCTGAAACAATCAGAACTAAACCAAATCCAGGCCAAAAACCATTCAAAAAACATACCATAAAAACAAGAAGAACTAGACCAAAACACAAAGAACCAGCAGAAAAATTAGACATTCATATTTATAACATTTTTAACATACAATATCAATGAAAAAAATCTAAATCCAACCAAATAACTACTGATTACACATTTACAATTAAAACATTCAAAATTACATTTTAAACTACAAAAAAAACTAAAATCCAATCAAACCTATAAAATGTTTTGACCATTCCACTTGAAAGTGTTTAACCTCTTGAGAACTATAAGTTTGAGGGTTATAAAATAGATAAAAATTAAAAGTAAATTAGTTAACATGTATAATGAATAAATCAAATCAAGTATTATGGAAAATTTCATAATGAAATCTAACCTTGTAAGACTTAAAAATTGTTCCAGTTGTAATTATTTCATACATAAATATTAACATATAACAACAGCATTAGTTGACACCTTTTTTTTTATTAAATTTCTATTTAAATGAGTTTTCAATTCAAAATATCATTTTTATGTACTAGATCTAAAATGTACAAATTATAAATGGATATTTATCTTTACTTTTACATATTTGATCTTGGAACTCTATTTCTTTATGTTTTTTTTGAAATTTAGACCATCCCCTATTAGAAAATAATATTAATGAGATAAATTTAAAATTAATTATAATATAAACAACTATTAATAAATTTAAACCTAATTTTCTAACATATTCTTAAAATTTTTTTGCACATCACCATGGAGAGAGCATATCTAATAAAGTGTTTTCTCCCTTGAGAAAAAACACCTAACATCCAATGATCTCTGATATAAAAGAAAATTTATGGTTAGTGGTTTTTATGTTAAATGATAAAGAAAACCTTATGAGATATATGTTTCATACCTCTCACAAAAATTAATCATCGAACAATCTGTAATTATAATCTGTTCAAATCGTTTAGCAATATTAATTGTTCATTATTCCTCATCCAATGCATGTGATTCAGGGAAAATCAAATACAGGTCCATGAATCCATATACACTTGTCTTCTCATTCTTCTCACTCATGTTATAAATATACCTAATAAAAATCAGACATAAGTAAACATTTTTAATAAATTTAACATAGGGAAAGAGTTGTGTTAAGACTTACATGGAAAAAAATTTCACCACATTGATGCCCAACTTATCTCCAGTAAAAAGCTCCATGATATCAATTTTCATAATCCTCACATCTATTGCACGTCTAAAAAAATGATCTTCTATTAGGAACATATAATGATCCACCACAAAATTTTAATATCTTGACAATCTTTCAAGACTATTAGAATTTGTATCTGATGTCATAACCATTTGTCTTTATTGTTGCCTATATAGTATTTCTTTTACATTAAAGTCATTACTTTAAATAAATAGATAAATATATTAACTTTCAAATGGTAAAAAAATTTAATACAAAAATAAAATAAATGATATAACATACACATACCTCTATGGTAATGGGTCGTAGAAGTCTAGATAGACAAACTAAAAAGTGGCTGATATTTTTCCAACTGTCGTCACCTCATATATAGGTAATAGTACTCAAGCTAATATATCTATAATATCTTGTACAATGACCCTATGCCACTTTACATCTAATTATTTATGATGAACTTTATCTCATATATAATATATCAACCCATATTGAACTATATGATGGTGAGGATCATCAACATACAACTCACAATAACTAGGAAGTTGTGGAGGAGGGGGTGTAGGAGTAGGATAAAAATGGGGATCACAGCCTAAGGTGGAGGATAAATAATGGGGTCTAGAGGTGGAGAAGTGGGAGCTGCTAGCGGAGGTAGAGGATAAAAAATGGGGTCTGAAGGTAGAGGTGGAGGAGTGAGATATGCAGTATGAAATTGTCTTTGCATGTTTGAAAACATAGACTGTACCGATGCTCTGATCTTTTCCTCCATTTTTTCATTAATATTATGATCTTTATCCTACAAAGATTTAATTTTTTTTTATAAATACTCTCAATGGAATAAGCTTAAGAATGTGGAAAAAAATTTCTTACCGATACACCCATTGGGTATCCTTATACATGACCCAGATGTTTGGGTTTTCGCAATGATGCATATAAAATATATTGCCTCACAGCAGCTATAAATATCCCATGTGTGCTCTTCTCCTAAATATAATCCTATATTAACTAATTGAAAAATTATATAATTTCTTAAAGTATATAAAAAATATAATTAAATTTAATATATAAAATAAATATCTTACAATTTTCTCATCTACGATCCTCGATTCTTCCATAATATATTACCCCTTTTTCCCATCCAATCCCTCTTCCAGTTTTCATGTCTAGATAGAGGGGATAGAGGGGAAACCCTTCTAGAGATTGAATACTCATCTCTATGTTTTTGTAATTTTGCCACCATAATTTGTTCTTCCAATAAATAATACCCTCCCTAAGATAAACTATGAGGGTATACATTTCTAGATTGGATCTTCTGATGAGATATCATTGTTTACTATAAATTAAGAAAAATAAATCATTAACAAATAATTAATAATATCATTAATATAAGAAAAATTATAAAAGTTTACATTGCACTTACCAAAACCGATTCTTTTCTTCTACTTTAAACAAATTTTCTCCATGGGTATTCGTTTATAAAAGGATATATATATATATATATATATATATATGGCATGGATTGTCACATTGCCTATGACCAAAAATGAAATCAGATGTGTGGGTTGATTTGAAATCCCTCCATCTCCTAGCAGCCATAGAGAAACATTTCTTCCTGACTCCTCTAGTGTTAGGAATATCAAATTTCATTTGATAAATAAGAGGGAAAAAATATTTTATTATAAACATTTAAATATTAGTCAAACAATAGTAAAAGATCTTATCAAAATTATCTCCCACAACTGAGATAGAGTAACTTTTTCCACACATTTCCAATCATTATAAAGAATGATTACTTTTTTTACCCCGAGTTGATACAAAACTCTTAAAATATTTTGCATTATGACCTCTAGTAATATCATTCTCATCAAAATCTACAACTATCATCTGGTACTGGTTACGAGAAAGTGATATTTTTGGTAAATGTGAGATGCCACATTTACCAACTCTTTAACTCTTCTTTGTCATTGTGGGAGCACATGAAGAAGATTCGGGAACATCAAGAAGATCACATGAATGTTCCTCCCCAAATTTATGATCGTGATGCTCTTCTCAATAATTATGTGGTTAATCAACTAATTGATATGTCATTATCCTAAAAATAAAAAAATAAACATTAGTTCACAAATATAAAAATTCAAATATTACAATACTAATTTAAAAAAACTGAAAAACAGAACTATGTTATATAATAGTAAACATGGTAAACATAGTAATCATGGTAAGTATGGTAAGCATGGTAAGCATGGTGAGCATGGTAAGCATGGTAATCTTGGTAAACATGATAAACATGGTAAAAATGGTAAACATGGTAAACAAGGTGAAGTAATTTTCATTCAACTAAATCAATAAATATATAAGTTATGTAATCGAAAACATGGTAAACTAAACCAACAAAACTAAAATAAATAAAAATTTATACTTATTAGTTTTAATAGACGTTTTAATAAAGAAAAAAATTACAATATCTAACATTTTATGAAATTTATAAATTTAAACAAGAAATAAAAATATGTTACCTATAATATTAGTAATGTAAAAATGGTTTTTCCCCAAATTCCTTCATCGTGATTGTTCCTTATGGAACAAACCATGTCAACAACATGTTCATCATTATTTTTTTCTAATATTTCCATAGAAGTAAGGATCTCACATAAATCAACATCTTTATCATTTTGATCCTCACCAACATATATTTTCCTTATAAAACAATAGACCACTACATATCTGATTGATCGCCAACATAGAAAATCTATTTTTCATGTGTTTCCATTATAAAAGAATTAGTTGTGTCTCACAATCTATTCCGATTAACAACTATCATTCCAAATCCATTATGTCTAACACCATTGTTACTGATAAACCATTTTCAATTAAACACAGGAACTTTAATATTAAATTAATCAACCTCCCATATTTCATAAATAACTGCATAATATGCACTTGATGTAGAAATTGGGTTTTTTTATAACTCGAAAAATGCAATGCTTCTGCAAACACCAATACCCCACTTTTCTGAACTACACTTCTGTTGTCCTTAGCTTTTGTATGAAATGTATAGTCATTAATGTCATACCAAGACCATGTAATCACATTTAAACTTAGACCAACCATTAACCATCTTAATGTCTCTTATGTATCTAATCTACCAAGTGGGTTATTTTTAAACCATGGGAAAAAAATTATTCTGCTCATTCAAAATCTACATTTCATTCTTCTTTGGATGACATTGTTTCAACACATTAATATGAAATGTGATATACAGTTGAGCATCAACTATGTTATTTAAGATTTATAAATGTACCTTCTTTATCTGTTCAGCTAACAACGATTTGAATTTCAATCCATGAATCCTATTTCCCACATTATTAACTTGTTCATGGAAAGATGAAGGTAAACCAATGTGCTCCGCCATATACAAGTAGCTCGTAAAAAACTCTACAACCTCATCAAAAATATACTTTTCAACAATGGAGGCTTCAGGTCTATATGGATTATTAACGTACCCCTTCAATATTTTCATATTCTTTTTAAATGGATACCTCCAATGAAGATATACAAGTCCACAAAGCATTATTTATCAAACTAGAAGAACCATTAAATACCCCGTTATATCAAAAAAAATATGGAGGAAGATACATTTCTAATTGAAAAAGTATAGAAATTTTATACTTTTCCAAATTATTTAAAGAATCCACATCAATCACCTTATTACAAATTGAAATGAAAAAATAACACACCTTCATGATAGTCTTTTTGACACAAATGGTAAATACTCCACACAATGAAACTAGAAGAAGTTGTTGCATCATGACATAAAAATCATGAGATTTGATACCTATCAACTTCAAATCCTTCAAATAGACAAAAAAAATTACATTTGAAGAATAACCTTACGACACTTTTATATCATGAAGACACTGAAAAAATTTAATTTTCTCCCCCTTGGATAATTTATAATAAGCCGGGGAAGAAATATTTTCCTTCCATCAGGATTGGGAGCTAACTCCAAACGTATTCCCACTGATAGTATGTCTAATATTGCATTCAACCCATATTTATTATTTCCATTAATATCTAACAATGTTCCGATCAAACATTCACAGATATTATTGTCCACATGCATGACATCAATATTATGTTTCACTTCATACCTGAATGGACCGAAGGCCTTCTTTTTTATTTTATTATGGATAATCCCCCTTTTAAGGCTTGAAGGGGAACCCGTACATGACTCGTAGGCCCAAGGCACAACGCCCGACATGACTTGGAATACATGACTCAAAGGCCCAGAGGCATACCATGACCAATACATGACCCATAGGCCCAACCCACTAGAACAGTCCCTCACCATCTTCTGTATCATTGATCACCTTTCTCCCCACCTTGCATTGCTGATCGACTAGCATTTCCTCATACAAAGTTGCACAGTGCCAGGTCCCGATGGCGGTTGACATACCCTCTCATTCTTCTAATCTGGTTAGCTCTGATTCTGGGGACTACTATTCTTGTTTCTATGATCCTCTTCTGGGGCATTCTCTATGTGAATTGGGATACTCTATGGTCTCAATGGCCCGAAGGCCCTGTGGCCTGAAGGCCTTTGATAGCCTGAAGGCCCTTGAGACCTGAAGGCCCAAACCGGTGGCCCGAAGGACCAAATCTGGGGAATAGTTATGGATGCTACAGTACCGAATATTAACTACTACAGTAATGCTACAATACCTCTATAGCACCCAAAAATTCACCTCCACCCGGTTTTGAACCTGGTTATATCATTACCAGATTTATGTATCTTTCCCAATGCCACATCAAGGTTTTTCACCCTCTCAAAATACACATTAGTGGATAATGTTTTTGGAGAAATATCAAATTATTGTGAGCAATTGATTCCTTTTTTAGTCTTCTATAATATTGATCCATAGGAAAAAAAATTCAATGAATAATGTATATTGTTTTCATCCCATGATGAAATTGACAATTTGAGGTATGTTTTTCGCAAATTGGACACGCTTTATGCCCCTTAATAGTGTTTCCATAAAAAAATTTATATGTTGGGAAGTTATTTATAGTGAACATAAGCACTACATTAAGTTGAAAATATTCTATTTTATAAGAATCACACACCCTCATACCATCCTCCCATAAATGTTTCAAATCATCAATCAATGGTGATAAGAAAACATCAATATCATTTCTAGGTTTCTTTGGACCAGATATCATTATACTCAACATGAAATATTTTCATTTCATAAAAACATCATGAGATATATTTTAAATTATGAATAAAATAGACTATGAACTATGTGTGCTACTTAGGCTTTGATATAGATTCATTCCATCTGTGCACAACCCAAGTCTGAGATTTCTAATTTCATTTCCAAATGTAGGATACTACTCATCAATTTTCTTCGATTGTGGACAATCATCTGGATGACGTATTTTACATAACATATTCTCCCATCAAAATTCCATCTATCCTTCTGAAATCATGAGAATTATCAAATAAATTTTTCAAATGATAAATTATAGGAAGATACCAAAATACCTTGGCAGGGATCTCTGCAATCTCTACATCAGTCTATGATTTATCTTTCATCTTATACCGTGATATCCCACATTTAGGACACTTTAACAGAAATTCATATTCCTTACTATATATTATACAATCACTCAAATAGGCATGTATTTTGATGTATCCCAATCCCATCGGGCATAATATTTTCTTGGCCTTATAATGTGAATCTGAAAGATTCTTGTCTTTTGGAAGAATATCTTTCAAAAATTGTAGCAGCTCTATAAAAATCTTGTCACTACATCCTTGATTCGCTTTCAAGTTAATAAATCTTAACATCGTCTATAAAACTGTAAAATCCATACAACCAGGATTCAATGGTTTTTCAGCATCACTCTATAGACGCTCAACTGTCGGTTCTATCTCAATTTGTTCTGCTGCTATATCATACATCATTTCTTCAATTTAATCAGAGTTACCATCTTGAAAATTATCATCATTAGTAGATCTAACATTCTTTCCAATTTCACCATGCTAAATCCAATGGCTACAACTCAGATTAAAACCATGAAAAATCATATGATCTTTGATCTCTATACTTTTTAGCTTCTTCATATTCAAAAATTTCAGGCATGGAAAGAAAATAATGTCGTGTCTTGGAACATTTCATTTAAAAAATTCCAAAAAAGGAATCAACACCTTTCTCATATCCATTACTCATTCTATGTGCCATAATCCAACTTCGACTCATTATTACCAATAAAAAATATCAAAATTATACATCTTATTAAGATAATCAAATTTTATATTTATATGAAATGTATCATAATCTGAAGGTAAAATAATTTTGAAATATAAAATAATTATATGCATATTTGAAATAGATATGCCTGGAAATAAATTTAAAAAGAAAATATAGTTAGATATAACAGTTTTATATTTATATTAAATTTGGCATAATTTTAAAGTAACACTATTTTGAAATATAATATAAAACAAATATATGCATATTTGAAAATTATAATGATATTGTTTTTGATAAATAAAATATTTTGTTCATTTCATGTAATTTTGATTATCACATATATGAGTTTTATCATTCTTATTGATTTTTTTATGGAAAATGATATTGCGTATGGTCAAAATTGATTTTAGAGGTAAGTTGATATTGTTAGCTTCTGAGCCAATTTTTGAAATGGATTTATATTAGACTCAAAGTACAGGCCTTAAGAGGAACCTAGATTGGGGAAGGTGGTGTGAATATCCTATTAAAGGTATGTTGAAAGGTTGTTTTGGGGTCTACTTAGCTAATAATAAATAGTTAATCAATGAAGTGATAAATAAATAAGAAACCATTCATCAACATACTATGTTATAATATATACTATCAGTCAGCATAAAATATGTACTATGTACAACCTGACCATATAGGAAAAGAATTAAATAAAAAAATGGTCAAAATCCTATAGGAAGACTGAGTACATATTCATCACAAAACACCTCGAAATATATAACTTCTTTTTTTCTAAGCCGGAATAACCAAAAAATTTAATGTGTTATATAAAATGACAAGGGTGTTATGGTATATAACCAATGTCTCCATGATATCCATATGGGGATTTCATATTTAAATATATAAGTAGCTAACCAATGCAACATGGAGCTTAATGCCCAATAATTTCAGATCAAGGATAAGAAAACCCATGTCCAATAATGATAACATTAGGAAAGAATCCAAGACATTGCAATATTTTAAAAAAAGAAGGTGCAAAATGAAAATGTAGGGCATCCGTGAAAATTAACGAATGAAATCAAGATGTGCGAGGCTTACTTCAGTGTTACGAGTCGGTCTAATAGTTCTGATGATAATAAATATGATGAACGATGCTGGAAAAATGAGGTTGGAGGGAATGAGTTTGAAGAACTGTTTCTAGGTTTTCCATGCAAAAGAGATGAGTCGTAGTCACCCGATCAAAAAATTCACAATGACACTACATGGTTTGATAATTTTTAAATGACTTATCACATCGGTTATTTAATAACCGACGTGATATATCCCTTATGTTGATTTTTCACATCGGTTATTTTATAATCGACATGAAAAAGAAAAACTCTAATTTTTTACATAGGTTATTTTATAACCTACATAAAAAAATATCGGAATTTTAAACATCGGTTATAATATAAACAATGAGATAAATTAACTTTTACAGCTTTGCACGTTGGTTATTTACAACTGACGTAAAAAATGTGGACGTGGTAAATGTTTTATACACTAGTGTGTCAATGAAAATGAACACACGCCAAACAATTATTCCAAAAACTTTCCAAACCAATTGTTCCAAAACCACTTCAATTAAACAATATTTTTATTGTATAACTTTCCACAAAACCTTTTTCCATGAATCCAACCAAAAATCATTATTTTAAAATCATTCAACAAATCACTTGGCACAAAAATTAGACAATTTCACAAACCATCAATAAAGATGGGTTTTACTGATATTTTCAACACAATTTCACAATAAATTAGAATCAATTAAAATAATTTGAAATATATCCTACAATTTATAATAATATTTGTCGAGATTAAATCCACCTACCTCAAAAACTATGGTAAAAATGAAGAACGATGTGAATTCTTCAAAAAGATGTATTAAAACTCCAAAAACCTACCTTAGATCTCATTTGCTACCATCAACATAGACAAATATCATCAATATTGGAATCAACTATCATATATATATCCCCTAAATAATTGATATATAAATTTATGGGATATAAGAAAAAGTTTTCTAAGAAAAACCCAAAAAGATCTGAGACTTACCAAGAAATCTGAGCTTTAACACACCAAGATTTTCCACATGGATCTCTCCCAGATCAAAGGGAAGTGTCTTCAAAGCCTTTGGGAGGAGAGAAAACTGAGTTAGTGTCAAAATATAGGGAAAATATGGGGGTTAAGGGGCTAAAAAAAGTGAGATCCATAATTTTTAGATCTAACTTTTATCTATTCATAGTTATCTTGGACAGTTAGGAAAATAGTGCACCAACCATCCATATGCCTCAGTATCAAGAATCACCTCACACGGTTATCCCACATGGTTAGTCAAAACATGCACCAACCATGAGAAATCCCTTTTCCCCAAAATCATGGTTTCTCCTAGGTTTCTGAACAGTTTTTTTCCAAATCATGCACCTATGTAGTAGCCTCTGTTTCACTTTGAACGGTTTCTTAAAGGTGTTTCACGATTTCTACTCATCGTGATCAAACAATGCACCTCTATAAAATCCCCAAAACATTCCAAAATTCCTCAAAAACCTACAAATATTTACCCAAACACATTACATATATAAAATACATAAAGAAAGGGTTTCTTACTTGAAATCTAGTGTGTTACACACCACCACTTCACAACAATAATATTCATAATTTCCCAAAAAAATATTCCATTGAAACTAGGATCACTAAAAGGAATGAAAGAAAAGTCATTCCACCATGTTATAAATAAATTTAAAAAAATAAATAATATTAATGTAGATAACATTGGAAAACCCTAAGTGAATAAGAAATAGGAAAAAGAGTAAAAGGATCCTAAGAGAAACCACCAACATCCAAACATCCTCAAAACCATTTCTAACAATTTAGGACACCTTAAACAAGGCACCACCCAAAAACCATAAACACTTAATAAATCCAAAGATTCAAAGGAGTACCACCCAGAATAATGACAACTATAACAAACTAATCAAAATAGGAAGACCATGTATGGATGAGAATCCCCTAAATGAATCTCCCATAACAAGATCAAAATTCACTCTAATCTCGGGTGGGAGGATAACCTAGGACCATCGCTTTGAACTTTATCCCTCGGTGAAACCAACTAATAAAATAAAACAAATCATCATTCTTAGTCATGAAAGCCACTCACCCAAGAATTTCCCATTCATAAAAGTGATACAAACATTAGGGAATGTACCTCATCAAAATGGGTGATCAGTAAAACAAATGGTGCTCCTAAGGAGTTGTTGAAGTTCCCTTAAGGACCAGTTTCCTCTATTGAGAAGGGGGTTGAATCAGAGAATGATAGTTATTAAAATTTTAATTTAAGAAAAAAACCTATATTACATGTTATAGTATGATCTATTCATAATAGTAATAACTCATCCCCACATGATCATCTAGAAAATAAAGAGAAAGGGACAAGCATATTTTTACATGGTTTAGATCCAATGTGGAATACTACTCCTTTCTGTAGTTGATTACTCCCCCAAACCATTAATTCTTTACACTATATCCCTAATTTGAATTCACTTGAAACCAATCATGTAGAATCCCACCACACATTTCTAAGGACACACCCAATAACACAACTTCCTTCCATAATACAAAATATGATTACAAAAACCAAAAAAGATCACCAAAAAACTAGGTTGCTTCAGTAATGAAGAATGTAGATATCCTTCCATGAGCCTATAGAATATGAAAGGAAGTATTAATAATAGTATATGTATGAAATTTCTCCATATATAATCTCATATTCAATCTTCAAAACTCTTAAAGTTACGAGATTCAACAGATGTTTATCGTCAAAGAATAAAATCTCAACTTTAGGCTCACACAGATATTTTATGCATCTCTCACACATCATATCTCTATAAGTTAATAGTTTTTCTTATTATCAACTCTATTCATTGTTTCCACTACCTCCTCCTCTATTTCAATAAAAAAATTTGTAAGAAATAAATACCCACAACCACCATAAATTCAGTCAACTACTACATTTCATTCATGGAATATGTAATAGATTCTTGGTATCATAGAGGAATTCAAAATTGTCCACAAAAATTAAAATTCATTAGAAACATTCATTCTGAAACCCTATTAAAAAATAATCTAAATGTATCCTTGAATAAAAATTGTCTACATGAATAAATCCAATATATGGATCTCATCCTAAATCAGCTACATAGATCAATCACTTACATAGATCAATTAGCTATATAGATCAATTGGATACATAAATCAATTAGCTATATAGAATAATTAACTCTATAATTTGATATTAAGAAATATCATAAAATGGATATTTTATTCACATATAAAAATGGATATGTGTTTTAAATGGATACATGATTTCCTTACATAGATAAAACAACTACATGAATCATGTAACAATTTTCCTACGTGGGTCGACCATTTTAAAATCCAACTACATGGATTCATAATCCACTAACAGTCAAATAGAACTCTTTCAAACAATATCCATCCCTTCTCAAATAACTATCTTGAATCATGGAATCACCTTCCATGATATTTAAATCCATACAAACTAGATCAATCATTGTTAGGCTTAGGATATTATATGTTATGGTTTTTAACAATTACGAAAATCCATGCTTACTAAGGGCCATAAGATATACGATATTTCTCAATCCAATCCACAAGTACATGGGGTTATTCAACCTCCCCCTTTAGATTTTTTGACAATTAATTTAGAAATACCCTGTATTACCATACATCAATCATGTACTTGGATCTCAAGGAAACATCATCTCCGATGAGAAGATTTATTAAAAACATCCACTTTAACCCATGATAGTTGTCACTAATAAGTGTGGATCCTTACTCATGATCTCATTAAATATGGGAAAATGAAAGTAATATCAATGGAAGATCCTTTTTACATCTTTAGTGGATTATTTAAAATATTGGTGGAATATCCTTTTGAAAACTTTATTAGATTATTTGAAGACCATACCTTCCATGATGACTTCATCACAATCCCTTAACATGAATTTTCATTATTGAGTGAACATCATTAGAATAATCATATTTTATATAGCTTAAACTCCCCATACATCAGAAACTTTTATCTCCATTTGGTAAAACAATCCAAAGAACTATGTGGATGGGGGTTCTAAAGGCAACAAATATTTAATTTTTTGAGGTAGTCTAAACATGCAGTTTCATCCTCAATTCCAAAAATATATCATGCAACATAACTTTAATGAAGATATTTGTAAGATAATCTTTGGTGAACATATAGAAAAGTTTTATTTCACATAAATCCACCTTCTATTTGATGAAATGATAATGAATGTCAATATGTTTAGAACAAGATTGTTGGACTAGATTTTTTGAAAGATCAATTGCACTTTAGTTATCACAAAGAATCTTCAACAGTCTCTAAATATCGACCCTCAAATATGCCATTTATACTTACATCCACAAGGCCTAAGTAATTTCATGTGTGGCCACTATATAATCTAATTTAGTTGTACTTAGGGTCACAGAACTTTTCTTCTTACTACACCATCTGACATAGCCATCACCAATAAAGAACACACCACTTGATGTGGATCTACAATCTATAAAGTCACATTCTCAATCTACATCCATGTATGCAAAAAATATTGATCCTAATTTCACATGTATAATACCTCACAATTAACTATACCATTTAAATTTATTAGTATAATTTTTATTTGAAGAATATATGACTCCTTCAGTTCTCTTTGATACCTATAACATAGTCATTGTAAAGGTAATTTCTAGTCTAGAAGATATGATAAACAATAAGATACCTGTCATACTTCTAAAAATTTCATGATCAACCATGTTTCCATGTTCATCCATTATCAAGTTTGTATCAACTGATATATGAGTAGAAACCTATTTTGTCTCTTCTATTCAAAACTTTTTCATAATTTCTATGGAATATGTTTATTGGGAAATAAAGACATACTTCGAATTCTACTCCATTTCCAATTGTAGAATGTAGCTTAGTTTCCCCAACATGGACAATTCAAATTGCTTCTAAATTTTTTGTAGGAAATTCCTCACACAAGAAACTTTCGTTACTAGAAAAAATCATGTCATCCACATATATTATCACAACCATCATTTATAATTAATCATTTTTTAAGTATAAGTTGTTGTCAATCATGCCTTTGGAAAAAACACATTTTTCTCAAGTAGTAATAATGTTTAAAATACCATAACCTTAGAGCCTACATTAAATCATAAAAATGATTATTCAAAATGAAAATAATTCTTTTATAATTTTAACGAATGAAACCATATGGTTGTTCGATAAATAATTATTCATAAATATCACCATGTAAAAATGTAGACTTTACAAACATTTGATACACTTTATAATGATTATGAGCTACCACTACCAATAACATCCTAATTTTCTCAAGTATGGAAACCAGAATTAAATCATTTTAAAAATATTTTCCTTACATTTGAGAGTAGCCTTTTCAAACAATTCAATCCTTTTTTAGTTTAAATTCACCTTTCTCGTTCATTTTTTTCTTGAAAAATAATTTTTTAACATTCACATTCTTAGTTTTTGGACAGGGAACAAGTTACCATGTATATTTGTTATAAATTTGATTGAGTTATTCATTAATTTTTTTTACATTCAACATGATCAATAAAATTTTCTACACATATCATCTCATCTTGAAATACAAGAGTTGTTTGATTTATTAATCTGAGTCTTCTTATAGTTTGAATTGGTGAATTCTTTTTCTAAATGATATTATCGATATAAAAATTATTATATAATATATATAACTGATTTATGCTACCACCGGAACATTATTCACCACCACTAGATCATTATGATATTATATTAATAGTATACTATCTGATTTCAACAACTTTGTTGTCCATTTCTTCATAAATATGTTCACTATTTTCATAAAAATACTCAAGATATTCCTGAATCTGATTTCTCATTTTCCCCATATTTTCATTAATTTTTACATCAAAAAACACTAAAATTTTATTAAATCTTTTGTTCAAAAATATGTATACCTTTCCATTAGATAAATTCCCCATAAAGACACTATCATCATCCTTTCCTTCAAATTTTCCTATCTTGTACCTTTTGATTTTAATATAACAAGGTCTACCAAAGTCTTTGACATAATATACTATCACCTTATTTTATTACCACATTTCATAGGGTGCGTCATATGTTTCATGTATCAAGATACATCTATTCTGAATGTTCACCATTATGCCCACTGCTTCTCTCCAGCAGTGTTTTGAAACATCATTTTGAGTTATAATTGTTTTTTACATTTCCATAATTCTTATATTCTTTCTATATACTAGACAATTATATTGTAGATTTTAACGTGTTCTATACTAATTCTTGAATCCATTTTTTATAAGATAAATTTCAAATACATCACATGTGTATTCTTTCTTATTTTCTGATCTCATTTTTTAATACACACCCCATGCTATTTTTTATCATATCTTCTATATATCTTGAACATTTTTATCTATTCATATTTTTTCTTTATGAAATGAACATTGGTCATTCAAGTGAATTAATCTATAAATATAATAAAATAAAGATCACCTTGTGTAGAAATTTATCATATGGGTCCACAGAGATCTATGTGGACTAATTCCAATGGTCTTATGCATGTAATATACAACTTTTTATGATCCGTCTGAGTTATATTTACCTTTTAACATTTTCCAAATACTCCATATTGATCTCTATTCACCTTAATTAAATATCTTAGTATATCATGTTTTAAAATATTTCTCAGAATTCTTTTTCCAAGATGTTATATTATTCTATGCTATAATAAGTTCTCATCTTTCATGCATAAGTAGCATGTATTGGATGGATCACTAATCAAGAATAGTTTTCTATTTGTAATACTTCCTTTAGAAATATTTCTTTCATTTGTTATTATTTTAATAATTAATGTGATTTTATTGAATGTTATTTGACACCCATTGTCACAAAGTTTGCTAACACTTAACAAATTGTGTTTTAGCCCTCCACCATACATAATTCAATCTGATCTCAATTTATATTTTTCAATATGATATATGAAAATTCCTTTTATTTATTAGGATTCATTAGGAAATTTTACTGCACATTATACATGTTTCTCAATATTCTTAAGAATGTTGGAATCTCTAGTCATGTTGGAGGAACACCCACTATCAAGTATTTAAGCCTTTGTTTTCCTTCTTAGATTGAAATCCATTTCTTCCAAGAAATGATTTTATTCATTGAAATATGTAATTGATTTTAAGTTATATTTGATAGGTCATTAACGTGGTAATATATTTATACACTTATCTACTCAATTCCCCTTTTGATTACACCTACCACATTTCTCTTTAATTGAATCAAATATGTTATCTATTGTCAGCTTGTGACTAGTTTCCTTCTAATCTTATATTCTTATAGAACCTATTTAATTCTTATTGGAATTGACCCCCTTGGTTCTTACCTTCTCCCTAGTAAACAAATATTATACCAACATGTATAATATTTATTTTTGAGCATTCCACAACACCATAAATGACCCTAAAATATTAATTTTATTGAGAAGCTAAGGTTATATCTATAATTTGACATACATTGAATTGATAGGGTTAGATTTCACTTCTAGTTTTGAAAATGGGATTTGTTCCGTTTTCATCCACCATCAAGTAATTTTTTAGGTATGTTTTCTTCATTAATTTTTTTCAAGATTTGATCGTATTTATAATTAAATCCTACAATGTTACTATGAATAGTTTTATAAATATATTTTTTAGATAAGGATTTTTCCATAATTTTTTAGCATATTTGGGGGAGTCTCCCGTGACATAAATAGATATTTTGAATTACTTCTTGATAATTGAAATACATTTCTCAACATCAAACATTTTTATTATGTCACTAATAATTTTTCATCCTTTAAAGAGAGTTTTTCATTAAGATATTTGATCATTTTCTCATTTTCCACAGCCTTTAATCATATTTTTTTATTTTTTTATATAAAAAATATCTCCCTTTTGGAATTTTTACCTTTTTCGTCATCTAGTTTTATTCTCTCTCTTACAAGAATACTTTTCTATTTCTTAAGAATAGTATTTTTCTCAATACATTCCCCAAGTTCATCTTTGAATATGTATTAAAAATATTTGAATCTTGAATCATCCTCATCACTATTAAATTAATTAACAGTCTTCTGAATATGATTCATAAAATTTGTAAATTTTTCTTATGTATCTTTCTTAGTGTCACAAAAAGATATAATATTATAAAACTCATCTTTACTAACCATATTTCTCATTTTTATCTTAAAAGTATCTTTCTGATTCCACCAACTCATGAATATTATTTATAATTATTCTCTAGTTCATTTCCTATGTTTTTTATCTTAATTTGATTCATATCCTTCTCCTGTAATTTTTAGGAAATTAATTGAAAAATTTCCAAAAACATTTAATTTGAAAAATATACTAGAAAATAGACATTTGTTCTTAATTTTTCCTATTTGAAACATTTAAAAACAAATTCAATAACCCTTTGATATTCTTGTTTATTCTTAGAATTACTAGTGTTAACAGCATCTTCATCATTACTAATTTTCATGTTTCTCATGGATTCAAAAGCCATGTCTTATTTCAGATTCTTTTTTAATGTTTTATTTTTTTTCTCATTATATAAGGGATTAAAATATTGTGTAGCTCATTAATAGAAATATCTTCTCTATATTCAAGTGATAAGAATATTAGGATCAAATATATTTGGAAATTTTTCATCAGTTTCTTAACAATCATGGTGTAATAAATATTCTCATAAAAGCCTCAAATATTACTCATAATTTAATTTACATGAGTAGATAAATCATTAAGTGATTAATCCTTTTAAATTTTTATGTCTTCAAATTTTATTCTTTCGATCTATAGATGTGATTCATTGACTTTCACATTGCCTTTATAACTATTTTCCAACTTATCCCAAATTTATTTTACAGTTTGTAGACCTATAAATTTCATGAACTTTTTTTATTATAACAACATATTTGTATAATTATGTGATTTTACATAAACTTTCACGTTTCTCTTATTAACAAACACAGTCTGGCCATCATTAAAAAATGGGGTAAAATCCACTATCACTGCATCATAAACTTTCAGACCCAAAGATAAAAGATATGCCAACATTCAATTCTTCCAACTACGAAATGTTTTCCATAAAATGTTGGTACGCACATAATATTAACTAATTTGATATTATCTATGTCTCACAGGATCATTTTTTGGATCCTATAGAGGGAAATTTTCCTTTGATACCAATTTAAGTGCATTTATGGATTAGTTCTCTCTATGGAGATAGGGGGATGAATCAGTGGAGATATGTTTTTAAAATTTTCTTTTAAAAAGACACTATAACTTGTTAGAGAATGATCTAATAAAAACATAAATAACATAGGCTCACATGATCTTGCAAGAAATAAAGAGAAAGGGATGCATATATTTTTACAATTTCTAGAACCAGTGTGAAATCGTACTCCTCATCATAGTTGTCTACTAACCTAACCACAAATACTTTTCACTATATCCCCAAGTGAAATTCACTAACAACCAATCAGGAAGCATACCACCATACATGTTAGAGGTCACACCCAAAAACATAGCTTCTATTTTCAATAAAAAATATGGTTACAACAACCAAATAAGATCACCATAAAACCAGGTTTCATCAATAATGAAGAATTTATATCTCCATATATGAGCCCCCAAAATATTCAAGGAAGTACTGAATACAGTGATCATATGAAATCAATGCATAGATATTCTCAGATTTAAACCTTAAAACTCCAAATTTCATGAGATTCAATATATGTTGATCACTAAAGAAGATAACCTTGGATTTAAAATCACACATATATTTTATGCATATCTCACACACTGTAGCTCTATCAGTATATAGTTTTTCTTACTATCAAATCTCTACCATACATCAACTACTTCGTCCACTTTTTATATAGAAAAATTCATAATAATTAAATCCCCATGATCTCCATAACTTTAGTCAACTACCATGTCACTATCATGGAATATGAAAATGATTTCGGATATCATAAGGCATTCATAACCATCCGTACAAATTAAAATGTCTTAAAATCATTAATTCTAAAACCCCACTAAAAAATATGAATATAGAATTGAATCAGAATTGACTATATGAAGAAAATAGTTATGTGGATCTCAAGAGGAATCATCTATATAGATAAATCATCAATGTAAATCAATAAGCAATGTATCATGATTGAATCTGTGATTCGACATGTAGCTTCTTCAAAAAACTACTACATCCTTCACATCTCAAAATGGAGATATGGATAAAATGGATACATGGTTAGCTTATGTAGAAAAAAAAATATTTTTAAATCTATTATGTAGATAAAATGGATACTTGGATCATTTACTAATTTATCTACATGGATTGACCATTTGTAAATTCAACTATATAGATTTAAAAGCCACTCAAACTCAAATAGAACTCTTTCAACTAACCTCCACCCCTTCACAAAACACTTGATAACATCATAGAAATATCTTATATGATATTTAAATACGTAAAAACCAGATCAATCACCATCAAACTCATGATATCCACATTCAATTTCTTCAACAAATACAACAACCCATTTTTATCAAGGACAATGTGATCTACAATTTTTATCAATCCAAACAACAATTCAATGGGTTTCTTAAGTTTTCAAGGGGAATGACAATAAAAACACTTATTCCTAATTTCCTCAAAGATTACAACCACCACAAACTTGATAATTTCATTACACTGAATGATATCCAAAACTAACCCCCAAGACTGATATTCACCTAGACAACCAAATAATACAAACTAGAGACCGACCATACAATCATTACCAAGACCATTCTAGGGAATTCCTAAATAAAATTAAATATAAATCCATCTATTCAGGCTTCCAAATAAAAATAAAATTCTCCCAATATAAATCATAAACCAAAACTAAAGAAAAATCACCAAAATAAAAACATCTTTACAAAAATTCCCTTCTCACTTTAAAAATCCAAAAATTTAAAATCATTAAATTTCATCAAAATCACTTTCTTTTCCTTAAAAATACACTTTTCACATCATTTTACAAAATAAAAACCCCAATTGAAGCAGCAAAACCAAAAATAATTCACATTTTGAAATAAATAAGCATGAATAAAAATCACAAACACATTCCAAATAAATTGATAACAAACAAGTCCATTAATTCCTCCTTTAAAATCATTTAAAAGCACTAAATTTTAATTTCAAAACCTTTAATCTTTTTTGAAAACTATTTTGATCCTTACATTCCAATTTCAAAACATTTGGTACCAATTAAAACCAAGTTAAAATCCCACACATCAATTATTAAAACATTAAACAATGATTTAAAATATTTTTTAAAACATTAAAAATTCTTTTTTAAATCTTATCATGACCCTTTAAACAAAAAAATCATTTTATTATTTTAAATAAAATCCTCGTTAATAATTTAAAAACTCAATTTTACTATTTAAAATGAATCTTCATTCTAAAAATTCATTGTAAATAAAAAAAATTCATTTTAATATATCACCCAGAACAATTTTCAAATCTAAAGGAACCCAAAATAAAATCACAAATGTGATTGTGTTCATTCATGGTCAGACCACATGGTTTGATGGACTGCATCTAATTATAAAATTAATATGGATAGTTATTTGGAAATATCTGCATAGACTCCACATGGGTTTTCAAGTTATTCATGGTACTGGTGCTTTCCATTCCACTCCCTTTTCACCCCAAATTTCAAAAATATATCAAAGAAATATAAAATTCAAAATTCAAATCATGATATCCCTTGTTTACTCAAGTTTTTTCACAAGTAGTGGTGATTAAAATCCAACAAATAACACCACCCGATCTCTAAAAATATAATATCCACCTAATAGAAATCCCAAATAACAATGGATACATATGAGAGATCCATGGTTATTATAAATAAAATAACATAACTACTCCTATGATACCATTTTTTCGTGAACCAACCTAAGTCGTCCCTCCTTCGGACACCTGATTTGAACTGTGACAAGGCCCAAAGGGCAGTCTCAATCCCCATGGGTTGGTAAAAGTGTCTGGGAATCAAGGAATAACCACCTGGGAATGATTTTTCCTGATTAATAATAACAAAATTAAGTATTATGAAGTAAATAAAATTCTAGCATGAACTATTCGTACATTTGACACCCATTCCAAAGAAAAATTAATAAAACAAAAACCTAATATCAAAACTAGGAAAGTCATAAACAAAATTGAGCACCAAAAAAATCCCTATCCTTTAAAACTCACTATCTTAAAAGTAAATTAAACCCCTCAAATGGATTGTATTCCCCTCCAATAACTATAGCTACAATCCATTCATAAAGAGTGTAAAAAATCCTAAATGGAGGATGTGAGAAAAAGTAATTTAAATAAAACTAAACTACAAATAGACTTATATCCTTGTGACTATATGATTCACTACCCCAAAAATAATTACCAAGACACCCCATGGGTAATAATAAAATATATTCTAAAACCTACAACCAAAAAATGATAGAGATATAGGTGTGAGCATAAGAATTCTCAACTAGGGTTCCAAATTAAAACCATGTCTTATACCGTACCTTTATAAGGAAACCATTTCATGGTAGTTTTATGTATAAATATATAAAAAATATTATTTTCCTTTTATTATAAAATAAAAAATAGGCAGATACTTCTCAAAATCCACTTTCCCCTTTTCATTTACAATAAACTTTCTAAAGAATGATAAAATTTCTAAAAACCAATCCATAAGAAAGAATGGGGTGATAAAGTAATATTATTAGTGAATGAATAATAGTAAATATAATATACATATGTGCTAAAAATATAGGTATGTAAAATATTTTTTTTTATTTCAAAAATAAAAAGTAAGCTTAGAAAAAGATCAGTTTAAAATAGTACCTTAGAAACAAGAGTAAATGAGAGTAAGAATAATGGGTAATCTCTGAGTATAAAGGTCTTGGGGTTCTAATATCATCATATATAAATTATAGAACCTATAAATATCTCTTATTGTGTTGATCCATTAGAGAGGATGAACCCAATTTCTAACAGTAATAGTCCACGTCACATCGCATAGTTAGTGTATCACCATAATCCTGCTAGTGTGACTGGGCTAAGGCCCTACCGGCTCACCTATATACTAGTCATATCCTTACCACCTATCTACCCAAGATTCCCATGTTCCATTATCATATATTAAATATCTAAAGTAAGTGTAGTAGAACAAATATGCTTCAAACACACAATAATACACAAAAATAATAAAACAATCCTCCCCTACCATCTCTACAAAATGAGAATCTCATTAAAATCATTCCAACATTATAGTTACATAAATATAAGTACATCAAATATATAAAAGTTTGTCCTTCCATTATAGTGAACCGCACTTTTTAAAAAGCTTTATGAAGCCCTAATCGGGCCTAAGCCTTTTGAGAATTCCAAATCATTATGAATGAAAAGTATTTCTTTTCAAAATCCATTTCCAAAGTTAGGGAAACATTAAACCATGTTCACAAGGTCATAAATAGTCTTTAATTCTTGGAAAAAAACATTCATCATTTGGAAAAAAAATTCAATCCAAATCATTTGAAGTTAAAAATCCACTCTTTACTCTTAGAAACACATGCAACTCAATATATATATATAATTCCATTGACCCAATATACATATTCAAAAAATATATATTAATATATACCAATAGGATACCAATATATATAATATATTAATATGTGTATAATCCATATTTAAATAAAAGTAGAACGTAGAAACCACCTAGAATCTCTTTATAAATCAGACATTACATTAAGATTTTATAGAAGAATCAGTTGAAAGGCCAAAAAATTCTTAGTATCTCTATATTGTATTAAAAAATTAAAGATAAACCAATAACTTGATGTTGAAAAAATTTTAAAATAGATTTTAGAAATGATTATCATTAGAGAAAACTCATGTCCAAAGAATAACAGAACATGGAAAACATGAAAGAATACTTTTACATTCATACAAAACATTTTATATAATTTATTTTTTATTAATATAGTGAAAACAAACATTAAAACAATCATGCAATTATATTTTTCAATTTAAAGGTTTAAACATAGGGTAACCCACCTCGACCCAAAGAAGAACACACATCCTTTGAAGTGTAAGACTCAAAACCATCTCAATAGAGTAAAATAAACCCTACAAAAAGAGAAGAAACCCTATCCATAAAAATACAAAAAATCAAACCACAAATAAAACCTAGGTTTTTTGAGAACTCACTACATGGTGAATAAAAGGATAATAAGAAAGAATGATGTAACATAGAAGTATAGATTCTTAACTGAGATGATCATTCCAACAATCAGGAGGTAAAATGGCCAAAAACTTTAGGAGGGGAGGAGGAAGAGACACACAGCCAAGGGTCCTCCTTGGCATCGAGTAAGAAGTGAGGAGTTGAGGATGAGCATGTGAGGAGGAAGGAGACCCCTTTAGGGGTTAAAATAATTAAAGGAAAAGTGGTCATTTTGGAATTATTTTCTCTTTTTCTTAAAGAAATTAGACATGTCACATGGTTAGGTCACATGGGTTTCCATAGTATGCACCAAATATACACCCTACACTGGGATTCTAGATAACCATGCATCTGTAGGCCACACAGTTTGTAAAAACATTTTCCAACCATACGATTCAACTCTATAAAAAATATAGAGGGCATCACATAAATTCTACTTGGTTTGGAAAACCATTTTCCTTAACCATGTGACATGATTTACATTCCCAAAAACTCCCATTATAGTGAAAATTTAACCACAAAGAAAATGAATTAAATAGTGAATAAAAAATAAAATAAAATTAAAATAGTGTTGGGTTAGGGTATGACTTGTTTCTACTGGTTAGGGCCATGGTTTCTCCCTTCCTTATCAACTATCTCTCATCATTACCATTTATATTAAATAATTTGAATGGTAAAATTAAACCGACTATATTCCCAATGGTAATAATGTTCATCTGTCATAATGACTAGTGGTCATAATTCCCAAACAGTCATAATTCCCAATGGTTATATTTTATTCTTAAAAATTAATTCAAAATAATCACCTAAATAACAGTTCTCATTTTGTTCTCCTTCAATATGTTAATTCTAATGATTATATTATTCTTCATTTGTAATTTTCATATAATAACTATGTTTTTATTAGAGAATAAAAGCTACCAGACATATACATTTCACTTTTTTTTTCTATTTTCGATTATTAGTTAGAGAGATATTAATAAATTTGTACCTTTGATTTTAATTTCGTAACTTTGTAATAAAATATTTCTATTCCAGAATATAAGTTTATTAGGTGTTATAATATTAGTAGCTTTATATGATATAACACATGATAAGATATTTTACTACAAATTAAGTCACATGATACTTTTAGTATTATTCTTCATTATTTTAAAATCACTTTTCATCAAGTGCTCATGATTTAGGCTGAGATCAAAACAGATAAACTCTCACTTTTTTGGATAATTCCATGATGCTATCGAGATGAGTTCCACATTAAATTTTCATGTCAGCATGGTTGATATTTGAATTCTTGAATATTTCATAGATGATTTTAAGAGATAATTATCTCAATATTCTTGGATATTTTAAATAAATAATTGATCAGTATTAAATGAGTTAATCAGGAAACATTCATGGTGATTTCAAATTTAAATATTTTGACTAATTCATTATTGATTATACAAGTATAAAATTTGAGTTTGTTGACCTAGGAATTCCCATAACCCAAACTTTATGGGGGATTTTAAAATTATTTATGGAAGAATATTTATGTATTTCTCTGTGGGATATAAAAAAGGAAAAATTAAGAAAGTGGGTGTTTTTATATATTGTGAAGTGATATCGATACTATGTTATATAAAAGTAAAATAAAATAGAGGAATATAAATTTCATTCCATATGAGATTTTTGAATAGGCCAAGATAATAAGATTTCGTTACTATTGATTTGAGAACTTTCTATTGGGGAGGAGGAATACTATCTCATGCGTACATTCTCTCAACCATGAGTTTTCATCTTTAATCGATGAGAGTAAGGAGGATATGATTTTATTTAATTTATATTGATCTAGAGGTTAATTTATTACTGGAACAAGATCTATTATTTGGTGTTGAAGAATCTCGTCTAAGATTGGAGATCTAATTCAAATAAAATTAGGAAGGAATCTGAATGCTGGTGGTACCAAAGTAAATAACTCTCTACATTGTTTATCCATTTTGAAAATTCAAGGATTTATTTTTCACTTAATTTTTATAATAAATAGATATCCTATAAATATTCATGGATACACAAAACTCCTCTATTATAATTATTGTTGTATTAGTGATCATTCAGGACTCAGAACTCAACCTGAACATGGTAAGGATTAAGATCTCATATTGAGTTTGAACCTTATAAAATCATTGTGTTCTCATTATTCTAATATTTTACTAATGAATTAAAGGTGGTATATAATCCATTCCATGAAAATAAATACATTAATCATTTATATAGGTTTAATTCAAAAGAATTTATAAAACATATACTCTTGATCCACCCCTCCCCCTCAATAGTATTCCAACTGAATTGGGAAAATAAATGTTTTTAGGAGTATTTCTAATGATAATGTGGATGCTAAATATTGACATAAACTTGAGAAAAAATACATGGAATTATTATTTGTTGGATATGGAGATGAAAAGTTTAGAATTTAACTCAATGATAAGGTTTTAAAGAAGGGTCACAACTTGGGTGTGTTCGTAGTTGAGTGAAAAGAATCAAAAAAACAAAGAACAAACCATTTAAATGGGAGAACTCGAAGGGAAAACATTCCAGAGATCATAGATAGAAATATTGAAAGTTTATAAGTAAGGCCCATGGAATAGGTTCTTGATTTCTACAGGACTGTTGAATCTCAAGGGAAATCTATGAATGATGAATCATTGAAAGATCATAGTCTAGAAGATGAAACACCAAAAAATTTAGGGCCTAAAGAAGAAGAGTCAAAAGTTTAATTGTGAATATATTCTAGATTCATGTGATCGGTCTAAATGTTTGGGGTTGGCATGAATTTTATACTTTTAAAGGGTGAGGGAGAACCTGAAATCTTGAAATAGGTATCAACACTAGTGACTCTAGAAATTGGGAGTCAATAATGAAAGATGAATTTAATTCAATAAATACCAACAAATTATGGGATATAATTGAGTTTCAACAAGGGATAAGATAACTTGAGAACACTTTGGTGATTCATTTGAAGGATGAAGATGATAGAACGAAGATAAAAAGGAAATATTGGTAGCGACAGGATTTAATCAGAAGGAAGGTATAATCTTCTTAGAATTTTCTTACTAATAGTAAGACATACTAACATCTAGACGGTCTTGTGAATGATTGTGTATGATATTTTTCATTTGGTGAAAATGGATATATGGTTATAATTTCTCCATATATATTTGGAGGATGAAATTTATATAAAGATACTTATGGGTTTCATGGATAAGTAGAATAAGAATTTGGTGTATAGACTAAAAGGAAGACTCTATGGATTAAATAAGATTCTAATGTAGTGAAATTAATAATTCAATGCCTTCACGGTAGAAAAAGGTTTTACACGGTGCAATACATATCACTATTTATATCAGGAGGCATCTGATGATGGATATTTTATCATAATTCTCTTATACACAAATGACATGTTACTAGCTGGTCTGAAAATTGTGAGCATTCTAAAGATAAAGCATGACATGTCTAGAAGATTCTTATTGAAATATCATTATTATGACAAAAGTATTTTGATAATAAATTTTGAGAGATATAGATAATTTGGTTTTATTTATGTACTAAAAAATTATGCATAAGATGCATATGATATAACAAATTGAACCCAATGTTTTAGGATAAGTACATGCATTTACCACCTCATAGGTGGGGTGCATGCATCTACCACATATGTAAAGATTTAGGTTCATGCATATTCCCACATGATTTAATCATTTATAATCCATTATGAATGGATTAAATAGATTTAATTAATTTAATGAATTCAATTAATAAGTCAAATGGTAATAAATTTATACCAATACGTTGAATATGGATAACATATTTTATTAAATGAAACATGTCTAATATGGTTATTTAAAGGGATGATCCATCCCATTATCTATGACCGATTATATGAAAGTCACTTGATACTCACTTGATGGAGCCTCACTCTACTAGTGTCCGCCTTCGGGCTCTTGACCTCTCCTCTCCCTCTTAGGGTTTCGCTCCCTTCCCGGTGGCATCCGCTCCTGCTTCTCTTCGGCCTTGCCTCTCTTTTTCCTCTCTCTTTGTGTTTTCCACTTGGTTTATCGCTCGACGGGTCTCTCCCCACTCCCAGTTTGTTCTCTCAGGTTTGGCGTTTTCATCTTGGAGACCTAATCTCTTACTTCTATATTGTTTCTACTTCTTTTTAGGTTCTATTTAGGGTTTCAATCCCAGACTTCTTTTAAGGTTTTATTTCCACTGGTTATCTCTTTCAGTGTTCTTAGTTCGCTCTAGGGTTTCTCTTTGGGTCTCAATGTTTTGTTTCATCGAGGAGTTCAGTCATCTATTTCTCTGCTCTGGCACCTAGCCTCCACCTCTATCTCAGAGGCGGATTGCATTGTGGACTCCCCGGTGCTCTGGGATGTCAGTTCAATTGTTTCGGTGTCTCATGGCGACTTCAACTTTGCAGGCCTAGGTTGGTTGATGGTGATGAATTCATGGTTCGGCTCGCGGGAGGCCCGACACTTGTGCTCTACTCTAGATTCTAGGCTCTTCACACCATCCCAGGTCTGTTGGGTGCATTGTATTCTGGGAAGGCTTTGGGATGTGTTCGTTCTAGCAGATGGGTATCCATAGAGCTGCAACTGGTGATTCCTCTCTTTGATTTCTTTCGATAACGGGGTTGTTGCTTTTTGTTCTTTTCGGGTGTTCTGGCGATGTGTATGGAGAGGTATGTTCTAATGATGAGCGTAGAGTGGAATATGAAGGTGAGGGTTATTTTGGTGGTGAAACTGACAAAGGACGTTGGTGTCAAGCGATGAAGCTGGTGATGATGTTGATGGAAGTTCTGGCAAAGACAGCAGTGATGATGAAGGCGGTGGTTCCGAGAAGCGATGTTGTTGGAGATGCTTGGATGATGGATATGACGTCACCTCGAATCAAGGCAGGTGATCGAATCAACATTTACACGTCTCTATGTGGCTATTAGATCAACTCATTATTACAACTACTGCTAGTACATGGTCTGATAATCAGCTTTTTGTTTTTGAAATTTGAATTTGATTTCCTGTTTGTGGTGTGGTTAAGCGGGATATCCTGATTTTGGAGTGTTTGTGTAGTTATGGTGCAATTATTTGTATCTTATGATGTTTGGTTACCACTTAACCTTAAAGTGGATTTTAGAATATATCAAAACAATGAATTTGGAGACTTGATACTCACTTCCTCCCATGATATGGTTTATCACATAGTGAATGAACTATCACCCATTCTATATTTAGTGATCCTCAAGAAATATTCTAGGATCCTTTGGCCTATGTAATCCCTTAGGAGGTAGGATAATTTTTTCTACTGCCCTAGTGGTCAACATCAAGCATACACCATCATAGATTGAAGATGGAGCTTGCTATTATATAGGAATTCACATTTATCTTATTCATTCATATTAAATATTTATTATATTTAGGATAGATTGGGAACATTTATGGGTTTTATTTTGATATCAAGTTCACATGATGAAACCCTAAAACCCATAAGTGGTTTTGGAGACCTCTTCCTCATCAAATCAATGTGTTTCTTTCATTGTTAAATTAAGAAGAAATTTTAATAAATTATAATTGTTTCCCCCTTCTTGATGTTGTGTAATATTATAAAATAATTTCGATAAAACCATTAGATGTTTCATTAAATAGTTTACATAAATAATATAGAGGATATGAATTATGTTAATTATTTATCATTTTCTGCATCGCTGTCATTGGGAAAAAAACCTCAAAGTTTTAGGTCATTTATATATTGTTTATAAATAATGAAATCAGATATTTTGGAATATTTATATATTTTTAAGAGTTTTATAAGTTATTTAAATATAAAATGTTTATGGTTAGTTATTTTATTATTTTTTAAAAAAATATTATAAATATTCTATTAATATTAACGAGTTAATATTAAGAATATATTTTTTCAAATTTATTTTGTTTATAAAACATTTATAAAAAACAGTAAAAAGGTATTTTACCTTTGACAAAATTATATGAAATTCATTATAATCTTTATCTAAAGTGTTTATTTATAAATTATAAGGGAAATTTATAAAAAACTAATATATTAAATAAATTAAGTCAAAATATAAAGGCATTTGTATTTAAAATTATGAATTATTCATAATTAATTAATTTGAATTGTTTGAATTAAGATGGACCTTATTTAAGATATAATTTATACCCCATAAAAAGTGATAGATTTTTTCAAGGTCTAAATAATGTTTAAATATGTTATATTTTGATTATGTAAATAGTTTACATAATAAAAATAAGATAATAAAAAGGTTTATGATTCATAATAATATCATATATTTAAAGTGAAATGTCGAAAATGAATGATATAAAAGATATCATATTGAAATAGGATATAAAATGTTCATATCCAAGATAATAGACTATCAAAAATGTTTATCATAACTATAAAATGTTTATAGTAAGAACTTATTTTTGAATAGTTCATAATAGTTCATCAAATGTTTAAATTTAAGAAATGTTAATTAATTTAGAAGTTATTTATTTATTTATTCATGAATATAAATTCTTTATATAATGTTATTAACTTGAATTCTTTATTTATGTGATAAATTGATATTAGGAGATACAGTCTTGCATTACATGCTAGGTGCATCACAATAAAATTTACTTTTTTATCTCCCTTGATCTCAGTTTGTTTTTAGAGTTATGGGATTAAGAATAGTTATTGAATATATTTTGTGCATATTAGGTATTAAAGATATCTTGAATTGAATTCCCTCTTCTGTAAAGTATCCTTGAGGAGAGAAACTTGGTTTCAAACTACTAATTGTCCTGGAGGCTTATGCATTGTTCTATAAAGGTTAGGGGTCAGTTATCCATTTATCCAATCTTAATCATGTGGAGATTATAAATCTTATAGAGCATTATTCCTTTGTATGAACAATTCATATAAATTATTCATAATATTCATTTGGATATGTATAAATATACTTGGATTCTATTTTATGGGTGAATAACACAAACTTGTGGGTTGTGTAAAAGTTAAATATTAATGTGGTGTGAACACATTAATTTGGTGCATGGATTATGGATTCCAAAACCAAATCATTAGAAGCATTCCTATAAAAAGGAATAAAAATGAGAAGATAAAGATTACATATGATGTAATAGTTATTAACTGAATATGCATATGATGTATATTAACTTGGTGATACTTTTAAGAAAACCCCTAAAATAATAAGTGTAGTATTCCTCTTAAAGATTTACTTTTCAAGACCTCAAACATTTAATCGGGTAGGTCAATCCTTAGCGAGGTTCCCATATATTATTTTGTTTAAGGCAAGAAAGTAATATGCTACCTTGATTATCTAATAAGTAGGCCATGCCATAGTTGAGTTCTGATATATTTTCTTTCATTATCCCATTATTGGTGTTTTCTTTAGGTCATAATAGTCGAGAATCTATAATTGGACTAGGTTACTAGAGGAATAAATTTGATCATTATCTATATGATTGATATGGACAAATTATTTTACACTCAACTCTTAAAGAGTCACAAATATTGTGATTAGGATGATCCCCTGCCTAAATAATTATGTGCTGAGATAAATTCCAAAACATACTCATTTTTTAGTGAAATATGGATCTTATCTCACTAAATGGATATAATATGTATGCTCATCATTTTTAGTGGGAGAACCTTCATTAAAATTCCTTGATGAAATTATATAAAACATGGGAATCACTAACTGATATGTTATTAGTGTAGATAATGGCTTATATCATGATAATCGTATTGAGACCACTTATAATCATGATCTATAAAATATTTATATATTAGAGTATAGGTTTAAGAAGAGTTTTCAAAGAGAATCATTTTGAGTTTTTTAATTCATATGTTATAGATTTCAATTTCACAATCTACGACTCTTGGGTATTAGATACTGGGTGTGCATCAAAAATTTGTGTGAAAAAACACATACTTAGAGATAAATGGTAATTGAAAGGGGGTGAAGTAGATGTTTTTGTTGGTAATAGAGAAAGAGTTATTTCATTAGAGGTTATCACATATAATTTGACTTTACCAAGTGGATTAATCATATAATTAGAAAACAATTATTATGTTCCTTCCAAAAACAGAAATTTAATATATGTATATTGTTTATACAAGACATTATTTTGATTCAATACTAAAAACATGAGTTTTTATGTACATAATAGTGAAATGTTTTATGTAATTGGGAATATTATAATTGTATTATATAATCTAGACATGTATAATACTATTTATAATAATTGGAATAAGAAGTTTGGGGTTGATTTTAATCCCACCAACCTTTGGAATTATTTTATCAGACATATAAATGAGAAATTCATTCAAATACTTTATAAATATAGATTTTTAAAATCATTAAATTATGAATTTTTTGATACATGAAAATCATTTTTATTGGAAAAAATGACCAAGTAAACTTTTAGGAGAAATAGTGAAATAGGAAATGGATTGTTGGATCTCACATATAGTGATTTATGTGAATCAATGGGAAAAAAATAAATTGGTAGTTTTAGGTATTTCATTACATTTTCCAATGAATTTAGTCGGTATGGTTATATGTTTCTGTTGAGACACATGTAAAATACTTTTAAAAAGATCAAAGAGTTTCAAAATGAATTATAAAATAAATTAGGAAAAAGTATTGAGATTATTTAATCAGATTTGGGTGGTGAATACTTGATCTAGGAACTCATTGATCGTATTATAACTTATGGAATTATTTTACAACTCACCCCTCCTAGAACACTACAATGGAATGGTTTTTCTAAAATATGGAATTATACTTTGTTAGACATAGTTATATCAATGATGAGCCTATGAGACCTTCCTATTAAATTATAGGGATATGATTTGAATACAATTATATTCTTAATTAATCACATTCCATATAAATAATTAATAAAGATACTATATAAATATGTCATGGAATATATCCTAGTTTTTAATCGAGGAGTCGTTTAGGGGATATTTTATCTTAGGGAAGTTAAAGACAAACAAAAGAGAAGTGTTTCTATGATAAAGGTTAAGTTATTTCCAAAATGAGTTGTGGAAGAAGAATTGAATCATGTTACATAATAACCTTGATGGTCAGGTAGGATTCATTAATAACTCAAGAGATATGGTTTTATCAAGGATAATGATGATGAAGTAACATTAATAGTAGATGAACCAACTACCTATCATAAGGTCATTGAGATTTTTTATTTTGATTTTTTTAAAATACATGGAATATAAAATGGAGTCCATGTACACTAACCATGTATGTAACCCAATGGAGGTATCTTAAGGGGTAAGACTCAGAGAGTAAAAGTGGATTTTCCATAAGAAAACTGGCATGAATGGTAGAGTGTCTACCTATAAATAATTTTCATTGGAGAAAGGTTTTAAAAAATAAATGGTATTGACTATGATGAAACCTTTTCACCGGTAGTGATGATTAAGTCCATTAAGATTTTATCAGCTATATGATATTATTATCATTATCACATACATTAAATGGACACAAAATCACTTTCCTTAATAGATGTTTATTTAGGGATGTGTATATGATACAACCTAAATGTTTTGAAGTTCCAAATGAGTCTTCTATGTTATGGAAGATACAATAGTACATTTATGTATTGAAGCAAGCTTCTAAAAGTTGGAATATATAGTTTAAAAATGTAATAAAAGAGTTTGGTTTTATAAAAAAACATTGGTGATTTATATGTGTATAAGAATTTATTTGGTAGTATTATGGTGGTTTTAATATTTTATGTAGATGATATAATTATTATTGTAAATGATATCTCAACACTTCACTATGTGAATATGTGGTTGAGAAAAATTTTTTAGATGAAAGACATGGGTGAAACAGCTTACATAATAGGTATGAGGGTATATATAGATAGATCTAAGAGGATGTCTAGACTTAGATGGGACACTTAAATTGGAAAAGTTCTAAAGGGTTTTATTATAGAGAACTGTAAGATTGAGTCTTTACCATTGTTTCATGGCATGGATACTGAGATGGTTTAAGATCATTCTTAATAGTTATCAAGGATGGATAAAATTCTCTAAGAATCTACTATAGGTTTTATCATGTATGGCATGTTGTTTACTCCACTTGATGTCACATGTACTCATAGTATAACAATACCAATAAAATCATTATGAGAATCATTAGATCACTAATAACATTATTATGTAATTGATAAGGGCTAAGGATATGTTATTTTTCTTTAGAGGGAAATATGGGATCTCCGTAAAGGGTTACATATATGTGATCTTTCAATATGATGGAGATGATATAAAATCTGAATCTAGTTTTTTGTTTCTCTTAAATAGAATATATATCACCTATATGAGTTTAAAACAATCTATAATAGTAGACTATATAGTATAGGAAGATTACATTGTTTCATTAGATTATATGAAGAGGGTTGTTTGGGTCAAAAAGTCCATCCCTAAACTAGAGGTGGTTCATAGAATTTCAGGATAAATTGAGCTCTATTCTAAAAAAACAAACAGAGCTATTAATCATGCTAAGGAACCCAAAACTCACTAAAGGACCAAACACATCCATTGAAAATATCATATCATATAGGAGATAGTTTAGAGGGGTGATGTAAATATTATTTGGGTGGGTATAGAAGACAATGTAGAAAATCCATTGAAGAAGCCATTGTCATTGTAACAAAATGAGGATCATATTAGATATCTAGGTATTAAATTATTTTGATATTTATTTAATGGACATATAATATATCATGATTTAATAATAAATTAAATCTCTATATTCCATTCATTCAAGTGTGATGAAATTTATTTTACATGAATGGTCTAATGAAAATATATCCTCAATGTATAACTTTGAGCTATCCCCAATCGATGATCATCAAAAAGTAGTATGGGCTGTGATGATATGTTTATATTATAATGAATAGAAGATTTTAATAATTATAAAGGGTTGTATATGATACGTGAATAATAGATTCATGAGGTAATAAGTATAGAATTATTACTTGGACTAGACCAAAAAATTATATCCCGTTGAATTTTATACAATCATTGGTACACTCAGGGAGTATATCCTTATTATCAAACCCCATTACTTGAGGTTTTCAAGATTACTATAATGAGAAGATTCAAAATTTGATAACATTATTATGAAATTTAGAAGTGACAAAGCTAATTAGGGGGTGGTTTGGTATGTTTTTTATCATGTTGTCGGTTGGTGCACAACCAAGATAGGATTTTCCCACTTGTATGATGAGTAATAACATCTGAAACATGATTTAACTAGACCTAGGAAAATTATATAAATTATTAGTTGAGTCACATGAATGTGTCTAGTCACATGGATGAGTGATCGGTTATGTTATCATTCATATGATGAATGACATGTGATTTATTCATCAACTTGATTAGTCTACTATTTAGAATCATGAAAAGATGAGTTGGCCAATAACAAATGACATGTTCCATATATGGTGGTTACTCGATGTCATGTAACATGGGATTATATAGGTATATATATTATTCATATGATACATCTAGTGGTGGACATTTTTATGGGGATTTGATTATGTTTGATGAAGAACACACCAGAACCCTTAGTAGCTTGCAAAGCATTGATTCTTTTCTAGAAGCTTCTCTTTACTTAATTATATGAAATATGGATTTTATATTTGTTTTAAATTCTATTAAGGATTAAAGAGTCACAATTTTAGGCATTTGGATATGGATTATGTTTTGGACAAAGTGTTTGGCCCAAAATGAAGAGATTTCTATGAAACTATATCCAAAAGGTGTTTTAGATTTATTCATAAAGTATTGTGGAATTTTGTATAAAGGCCTTATATAAGTTAATAAATGTAATAAATTTTTGGTTATGAAATATAATGATATATTCATGATACATATGAAATAATATGTTTCATCCAATGTTTTAGGCTAAGTGCATGAAATTTACACCTCTTAGGTTGAATGCATGCATCTGCCACATATGCACTACTTTAGGTGCATGCATATTCCCACACAATTTCATCCATTAGAATCTTTTTTGATTGGATTATATTGATTTAATTCATCAAATTAATTCAATGAATAATTCCAATGAGAATAAACGTATATCAATACATTGAATAAGGTTGACATGTCTCATTAAATAAAATGCATCAAGGATGGTTATATAAATAGATGAGATCCCTCATGTTGGGCATGACTAATTATATGCAAGCCTCCCAATACCCTCTTTCCCCAGAGATATATTTCTTCACTAGGTGAAGGTTATAGAACCCCTTATTCATTTTTTATCCTCAAGAAACATTTTGAGATCCTTTGGTCATCATAATCCCCTTAGAGGCAAGAGAATTTCATTTACTACTCATGTAATTGTAACACCCCAAGACTTTATAGTATGCACTTCTTCAAAACAATTCAATAACTTGCACAACATGTAACACTGATTTCAAGCTCACCATGACTTACCAAAAAAGTCGTTCAAAAGAGGTTATGAATAGTATTAACTAAATTTTGAACCTTATATAATCCTTATAATTTTAGAATCCATATTATGAGTTTCTTATACATAATGTAAGAACAAATTCCTTTTTTCAGATAAAAGAAGTATTTTTCAAAAATGCACTTTTACCAACTTTAATAGTGAACCCTTTTTAAATCCAATATTTTAAACTTTTATATATTCAATTTGAATAAATAAATTTATTCTTTAGAATGGGGACATAAAAAAATTTACAATGTAACACCCCAAGCTTCCACAGCACGCTTCTCTTTGAATAATACAGTAGCGTGTGTTGTACGCAACTTCGAGTTCTAACACACACTACAACCAATCAAAATAACCGTAATGAATAGTAATACCTAATTTTTAAAATTTTATAAATTTTATATCTCAAAATGGACTTCATTTTTGGATTTGGAATATCTAATTTAGACTAGGGTGAAATTTTGGTACTTTTCGGATAACTTTTATATTTTGATGAATAGTGAAAATTACTAAATTTTAATTAAAAACAACTTTTTTAATCAAAATAATTGGGAGTGATAAATTATGAATTTGAGTGGTTTTAAAGTATATTTAGAATATATTTCTACCATTTAATACAATTTTTGTCATTATACAAAATTTCACAATTAAACCGGACATAAACAAGTGTCAATCTTTTGATAGTTATTATCTCTTAAAAACACGCTTTTTGTTTTAACAACGGGAATTAATTTTAAATTAATTTCTGCCACTTCTGTGTTTTGAATTTTGAAAAATGGATTCCATATATGGAATCAGGTTGTTCAAATTGTGTAAATATATAACTTTTATTTTTAGACATTTTGAATAATTACTTCGGTAAATATTTTATTTACCATGGTTAAAGGGTAAATCCGGTAAACAAGGGTTAAAAAATAATATTATAATAATAAAAAATTACCCTAAAAACGTGTCCTAAACTTATTGGTTGATACATTTCCGACCATGGTCATCTTTGAGTCGATTTTGGGACCCCATGGAGCCACTTGTAAGTGATATGGACACTTTATTTTAATTAAGTTAAAATGAATACAAAAATGACACAAGCATATATCTTTTAGAAAAACAATTTTTACATAGGGTTATATATGTTGGATGTTCGACTATAAATATTCATTAGAAATATAAAAATATTTCCTACATAATGTTATTTTATTTATAATTTTTAGACATTAAATAATTTAATTTATTTTTGACACAATGATGATGCAGTAATTACCATAATAGTGAAAAATTAAAATGATTGATATTGTAGATACCCAAATAAATATAAGTTGAGACTTTTTATAAATTACACTAATTTTCTAGGTTAATATGACATTTTAGGAATGATTTAATTAACCTTTTTCGAAGTAATCATTCTATTATGATTTATACAAAAATCAATTATTGAATAGTGTCAAAATTGACATAAAAGAGTTTTTAAAAAACATATTATATTATTAATTGATATTAAATTCCTAAAAATCTAAGGTTCAGACAAGATACTTATATCATGATAGGTGTATCATTAATGGACCACTTGGGGGTCGCTTGGATGTATATAGTATGTTTATTAACCATATAATATAAAAATACAAAGAGACATTGTAAAAGTGAAACTAATTAACTAAGAGTTAATACTTAATGATAAGGTTAATATAGTAACCCAAACCTGTCTAAATTCTATTGGTTGAGTGGTTTTCGACCCATTCCCACCATAAACTTTAAATAATCCACTTTGGAGCCATTAGAAACCGAATATGAATTTATTATAAAATAATATTTCTAGCTTTTCCAAAGGTGCCCCTCACCCCTCTTATAAAAGGGCAGTCCCCCCTCTCATTAATTCAAACCTTAAAATCCTTTTGGATTAGACAAACTCTGCCCAAATACTCTCTCAACTTCCCTCACTTCATCTTAGAGGCCTTACTTTAGTTAGAAAGCCAACCTAAGAGCCATTTTGATCAAATCAAAACGAAGAACCCGAAGAAGTGGTAATGTTTTCACCACCCTCTTTCAAGTTCCTTTTTTCTTCAACTTCTTATTTCTTTGTTATTACCATTCTAAAATAATAACTCCAGTATATTATATATACTTTGATGTTATTATAAACATGGTACAACCATATTTCAGTATTTTATCCATCCTTTGAATGACATGTCAGTATACGTCCGTACGTACGACTTACCGTCTCCAAGTCATGGTGTAATTGTTATTCAATAAATTATTATTTTGATGGGTATAATAATGTTGTGTAATTAATGTAAATAATAAATATAACATGATAATGATTCTTTATATATGATATACCATCCAATTATATATTATTTTAATATCAAAAGAATGATATTTTCGCTCTTGCGTACGTACGGACTACCGTCTCCACAAACGCGATGAGATTCATTATCCATCGTATCCATTCAAGTATAATTCTCATTTTTTGATTAAAAATAATATTTAAGGAATTGATATAATTCTGGATATGAATAAGATACAACCTATCCATGACAAACACGGCTTACGTAACAAAACATATAAAAGAAAACGAGTAAGTTAACACCCGAAACAATGATAATTCTAAAATATTATTAACAAAGTAATGTTAAAAGATCATATATGACATCATATTAAAATATATGATTCTTGTATAATTTAATAACAAATATTTCACCGTTATACCGGAGGTTAACCTACCCTCAACCAAGGAAAAGTACAAGGTAAGGGTTTATTTCACAATCTCTTCATTATCCGAGGTTGTTTATACGTAATAATCTACTGGGATCTATTTATCATCCACATCCATGTTTCTTGAAAGTGTATTTCAAAACATTCTTACTATTTTACAGAATATGGGTTAAAGTCATTTATACCCTTGTTTGAATTTTTATAAGATATTTATAAAGGAATATTTCCCTCGTTTTCCAAACAAGGTCATTTTTAACCTTTTTGACAGAATTAAGGTAAGAAAGTCTTTTTTTAACTTATACGGCGGATGCGGTTATTTTCCGCCATTATAAAATCTTAGAAGCTTCCCTTATAATCTTATAAGAAAATTTTCAACTTAAATGTTTTATTTTATAATTATTTTATTTTTAAATGATTTCAAAAAAGATATATTTCTCTCAAATATATGAAAACCCAGTGCAAATGTATACGTATTTAACGGAAGCTTAAAAATGTCTTCAGAAAACCTGACACTCGAGTGTGGTAGACAGGATGGGATTGGGCGTGGACCCATCATGGCCTGTAATTAGTTGAGAAGTCTCAGAATTAGTTATTTTGTTTTCAAAATCTTGCATAATGTTTTCAGAAAAACACTGGAGTATATTTGAGCAATTTTAAACGTAAGTATCTTCTAAAAAATTGCATCGGTAGGTCTCATGAGACAAACTAGTGTCTTGCCATAAGGCCTTGACAAAATCATATTTGTAGCCTTGGCTCTAGGCCTTGGCTATGTGGTTTTGATAGTATGGAATTATGCATTCCATCATTATGAAAGTGGTTATTGATATTGCATGTGATTATTCGATTAGTAGAATATCCATGTGAATAAGTAAATGGAATTATTTCATTTTATTTTTTACATACTATGTTGAAGATTAAGTTTAAAAGGCTTTTTTTAGTTATACATTGCCTTAAATGTTTATGATTATTTATGAAAGTTTTTGCTGTATTGCATACCCTTACGGAGCGTTTGAGCTCACCCCTTTCTATGTTTTATTTTTTTTCCCAGGATTCCAAGAAGTATATTTTGATTGATATGCAGGGTTAAGACAAGGGAATAATGGCATTCATAAAGGATTATTTATGTTGTTTTGTATGTTATGAAGTGTAATTTAACATTCATTTATGTAATATATTTTCCAAGACTGCTAAACTAATCGGTCCTTTGGGACTTGATTCCTTGTAATCATGCCAATGTATTAAAATAATACACCGACTCTGGGTAACTGGGGTCGGGGCGTTACAGTAATCGACATTAAGAATACTCTATAAAATATTAAATATGAATCTTTATGTTATCCAGGTATTCATATTTATGTTATTTGTTTATATTATATATTAAATATTTTTAGGATAGATCAAGAAAATTTAAGGTATTTATTCCATTTTCATGTTTATATGATGAACCCATAAAAACTATCAATCATAAATTTTGTGCTGTCCTAAAGGATCTATATCTGGAAGGTCATAAAAAGGTTTGGGATGACTAGATGAAAGATAATATCAAATCCATTAGTTAAAAACTTAAAATTATCAAAATATAAGGTGCCTAAAAAGGAAAATGAGTTATAGTACATAGAAAAATTTCTATTTTCATTAACGGTGGGTTTTTAGAGGTACACCATGAAATGTAATCGACTAGAAATTTCATTTTTAGTGAGAGTGGTGAGCCATTTCATTTTGAATCTCGGAAAGGAAAACTGGGAGGTTGTGAATTGGATTATATAGAACATGAAGGGATCATATGATAAAGTCTTATTCATTGGGATAAATGATCTATCACAATTTTATATCGATGTATACTTTTTAGTGGATTTAGAAACCAAGAAGAGATAAACTAGGTTTGCATTCACCTATGGAGGGATGACTATTAGATGTATGTCAAGACTATTATAAGTTGGTACCTTTTACACATAAATTTTTTGAATATGTAGTAGAAAAAATGAGCAAGAAATAAACAGGTTTGGTTGATACTCTTACGGAAGGAAATCCTAAGGATTTATAAAGGTGGAGTGCTATTCAGTGATAGTTAGGGTATAATTCACTTGGATCAAAATCTAGTGTTTTATAAAATGGTGCATCACATTGAGTAAATATATAACTTCGTTCAGAATTTACTGGAGGATGTGATGTTATTGTTGTGAAAGATATTTATAAATTAAAATTTATCTGATATATTCACCAAGTCTTTAGTCCAAGAAATTAAGAGGCAACATTATTCTTTAGTTGGACTTAGGTGAATGGAATGATAAATGAAACACTACTATGGATGTTGAAGAATGTGATTAATTGTTTAAGTGTTTTCATGGAATCCTTAAAGTGGTTTACAAGTGGGGTATTTTGAGGAACGTGAATCTTATTTCAAGTACAAACTTATTTCTACTAGAACAAAAATATTTGGTAGATTCCTTATCCTTAGATTTCAGTGTAGTGATAATGTTTCTCTTTGATAGTGGTTATTGGGTTGAATGATGACGTAGTTTGAAGGTCACACGTATAGTGGTCAGTTTTACCAAATGACAGTTCAACAAAAATTTCGATTGTAACAACCCAATATTTTAAGATAAGAACATTATTTTTTATAGTGTATGTGACATGAAATATTTAGCTTAAACAACCCATGAAATATATTTATTTAAATTTAATCTATTTCATATATTGCAGAACATGCAACTTTGAGTCAAAATAAACAATAATATACTATACCATTTTAACATAACCTTTAAATTTTTGGGTATTAATATTAATCAATGAATTATAAAAAATATGGTTTTCTATTGACAATAAATAAAATAATAATCATTTAAAATAAAAAGAAATATTTTCTAAAAAAATGTATTTTTTCTAAAAGATGGCTTAGTCGTGCTTCACGCACATTATTTAAAATTAATATTTACCACTTTTAGAAAATTTATTTGATAAAATTAAATTAATTTTTTAAATAATTATATCAAAATTTTCTGAGAGTGGGTATTTTTTATTTTTCTAAAATGATTCATTTTTCAATGAATAGTGAAAACTATGAAATTTTAATTAAAAACCACCTTTTCGTTTAAATTATTTATAAAGTTAAATTATATTTTGAATTGGTTTTAAAGTAAAATTCGTCAAATTATATATCTATTAATCCAATTTAGTTCATTTTAAACATTTTAATATTCAATTTTGCTATAAAAACTTTGTAAAGGTTTTAACATTTTCTTTTTAAAACCCCACTTTCTCGTTGTGTTTTCATGATTAGATTTTAATTAAAATTTTATACTTTTGTGAATTTAATTTTAAAAATGGATTCCATATTTTAAATAAGAATAATTTATTTTATTTATTAATTTTAAAATGTTTTTTATCATGTTTAATAGGAAAAAAAGTATAAATTATTTACTACGGTTGAGGTAAAAATGGGTTTACTGAGTGTTTAAATTAATAAGATAAGGGTTAAAAGTGACCGATAAACTCAAAAAAATCTTATGGGATGGATATATTTCCACCTTATACTTCCATATTTTGAAAATAGGGTCATTTTTAAGTTTTTTTCATGTGAATTACTTTATCATTTTGGATTCTTTTGGGAAATTTCCATGTAATTTTTAAGGAGGTCTTATTTCCCCACTTATAAAAGGGAACTCCCTCCCCTCACTTATTCACACCTCCAATTCCATTTTTATAGAAAAAAACCTATAAAGTTATCTCCAAAAAATCCTTATTCACATTTTAGATATGACTTTTTTTTTCAAAATACCATCCTTAGGGTACTTAAGAGGACATCCAAAGGAGGTTTCTCTTAGAGAAGTTAATTATCTTAACAAATATATTTCATTTTATTTATTCTTTTTGCACCTTAAACTATCTAATAACACTTAAATTATAATAACACCAATATTAAAAATGTACCATGTTTTTATTATGTTTATGTAATAATTTTTATCCACCTACACTTCCATCAATTGGGAAATGAAATCATCGATCATTTGTACGACGGACTACCGCCTCACAAACCAATGCAGTTCATTTTCCATAACCACCTTTAAAAGTTGGATATAATGATGGATATACCAAATTTATATGATATTTTTTATATTATTATAATCTTTTAATTTTAATTTTAAATATACCTTTTTTACTTTCCATTCTGTTTCAAATACGATAATGTTGTTTGTGTGTACAGCGGACTATCGCCTCGTGAATCGATGTGATTCGTTTTTTTACTTACACATTAAATGGAATGTAATAAGGATAAAATTAAATAATATATCTGATATATATGATATTATATTGATTCAATAAAATTAATATATCCCCAAATTCCTTACCCTATAACTCGTTAAGGGAATGGTATTGTTTCTCGTGCATACGCACGACATACCATCTCTACAAAACAATGTGATTCATTTTCCAGGACCAAATTTTAATAATGTTTTTAATAATGTATATAATGAGAAAATATTATATTTAAACCATTATTATTATTATTTTGACTAATTAATTATATCATATGTACAAGATCTATAACTTCCATTGCCAAACACAAATGATAAAATAAGGAAATTAACACCCAAAATAATGAAAATAATGGAATATTATTAACAAATAGGTGGTAAAATGTTATAAGATGATCATATATGATATTATAAATATGATTATGGTTCTGGTATAAATTAATATCATTCTTAAAACCCTTATTCATGAGGTAAAGTCACATTCAACTAAAAGAAAGTGTCAGGTAAGGGACCCCGTCTCAATTTCTCATCATTGAGGTATATAGTAATGTTATGCACATAATGTATTTTATATGGTGTATATATTGACCCTTTGACATGTAATATCATGACTCATTCATAATTAATGTTATTTTAAGTTTCAATTTGAATTATTTCATTCATGTGGATTTTAGATAAAAATTAAAAAGTTGTAAAAGTTATTGTACAATCTCACTTTCGTTTGTGATCGTTACCTTTATCTTGAATCAATCACTTTATTATGATCATTTTTCATCAAAAATTAAATTTCTCTTAAATATCCATATTCTTGTATTATATAAATGATTATTTCCTAAATTATATACCATTTTGACTTATAGTGTTTACTTTAAAAGTTATTTGATCAACTGGGGAAACATTGATAAATCTATATCATTTACTCAATATGAATATTTGATGATAAGGCATATTATTCATGAATTAAATTGATTATTAAATATATGAGGAATTATTTGTATATACAGTTATGGGTGGGGCCCGGTTAAAGATAGCCCCTAAATGTATCAATAGGTCTCTTAAAACAAATCAGTTGGCCAAATCAGATGGGGTTTTTCCAGTAATTTTAAACTTTCCTGAGTAAAGATCTTGATGGTAGGGATATAATGAAGCTTTAGATCATGAGATCCAATAATTAATATTCTAATTCATTTATAATTTAGTTTTTATTATTATCCATGATATTTTTTCTATGATATTATCTCTGGATGAATTTCATTCTTGGTTATTGATTAAATGGCATGTGTTTTCAGTTATTTACCTTTATATATTGATTGTGACTTATCTTATAATGATGATCAAGTTATTTAAATGTAATTTGTTGTAATTTATTTACCATTATATGTTGAATATTCTTATTGAATCATGATATCTTCTATTGTACTAAACCCTTACTGAGCACTTGATCATACCCTTATTTTATCTCATTTCCCTAGGATATTAAGAAGAATTCTGGGAATGAGATCAAGGATGCCAATTGTTTTCCATTTCAATGTTTTTTATTTTATATCACTGTGTAAAATCGGTATCATGTATTCATCTGGTTCTCCCAAACTTATAAACTAATAGATCTTTCGGTATTTGACCATTTGTAACTATGCCAATGTAACAAACTAGATATCGTATTTGGGTTACTGGAGCGAGGGTCATTACAGTTGGTATTAGAGGACATTTAGAAGAAATCTTGGAAACTATATTAAGAAAAAAATAGATTAGGGAACATAACCCCATGATAGAATCAGAGGATAGGTTGATGTGTATAGCATCCCTGCCTTTTCTTACATTACTATTACATAATTTTAAAGATAAACAACATAATAGTATTACACGTAGAGGATACAAATGATTAGTGTCTTGGGAAAACTAGGAACATACATAACAAATACAACATCAAGCATAAACATTTATTTAATTTCTTCTTCACTAGATTCTTATTGTCACTTGTCCTCTCCTTAGTACATGTAGCCACCTGAGGATATACATCCAAAAGGGTGAGATAGAAGCCAATTAAGAGGATAGTTAAGAACAATATAGCATGGGGTGAGCATAATCATGGCATAGGCAAAAGATCATGAACATGAGAGTAGCATAAATAAAAGACTTGAAATGTGGCAATGCATAAAAATAAAACATAATGTCTTAGTGGTTAACTTCCACACATACTTGTGAACCTAGCTATCATCTTGTTAAAACATCATTTAAAATTTGATAATGAGATTAATCTCTTTACCCAATGCATTGGAGCGCTGTATAATTCTGGGCGCACCCGTCACATTGAAACATTCATATTGCGCTATATAATTCTAGGCGCATCCGTCACATCATAACATTATCATCATCATGCTCGCCACATAGAACACATATAAAAAATGTACATAACAAACCCATGGAATGGAATGGGTTTCATCTCATAATAACACATTCATAAGCTTTGGGTTCCCAAAAGAAAGAGGTAATATCAAACATGTTACAAGAACCGTTCACTTTGAGTGAGAAGTAAAAGGGGCATTCTTAAAAGAAGAGTTCTTTTGGAAAACACTTTTTTTGACATAAAAACCAGTGAAAACATGTATATCCTATAAAAGTAAAGAAAATAATGAACAAATTATATTTAATGAGTAACCATATCAAAAATGGAGTGAAAGAGGGAGAACCCAAAGGATGAAAATTGGGTTCGAGATTTCCCCTTACCTTGTATCTGAATGCTTCCTTCTCTTAAATGTCCTGTATAATGAGATTATATTCATTAATTATAAATTCCAGAACCTTTTATACATCAATAGGGTTAATTATGGTTTAATTATGCGATTTTATTTGCCTTTTAATGTGTTATAAAGTTTAGAAACATTATTTAGGAATGTTTGTTTTTATGGTTTTCTTGAGTGGTTCACTTGTATTCTTAAATTGATGTTCAGGTAGAACGTGGGTAATCATCCAGAACTGATATTACATGTTATTAATGATATTAAAGGGGTTTGAATGATCTTATAATGAATTATATTAGATCCATGTGGATGAATCATTAGATAAGAATTAAAGATGATTGTTTTGGTTAATTTGGGCGGTTTTTCGATCACAACAAACTTGTTTTAATTTATCACTTAGTAATATGTTCATAAGTCAGTTCCAGATCGTTAAATAGGATATAATACATATAACATATTCTATTTCAACCATAAAAATGGTTTCATTACCAGATATGAAGGTAGAAATGGAAGAAGAAAGCATGTTGTTCTTGAAGGTGATAAATTAACACCTTACGAACAACGTTCTCTTTAATAAAATAAAAGGAAGAGGGAAAGGGGGTTGGATGATATAATATCTCATTAGAATCATATAATTACAGTATATGTATAATACAGGAGTTACAATACCATTTGGATGATGATAGGCGGGGAGATATCAAGAAATGAACTTGAACATGAAAGGAAATTAAAGGAGAAGAGGGAGAGAAATTACCTCTTGAATCCTTCTCTTGAGAACCTCCTTAAGGGCCTAAGCTTGGTCTTTTGACGAGACCAATAGCTTTTGGACGTGGGTGAGGGATAGGAAAGGTGTTTGGGCAGAGTTTATAGAAGGCTTGAAGCTTGATAGGTGTGAGGAAATGAGGGTGTGAAGGGTGGCTTTTATAGTGGAGGGGAGGGGTAAATTTTGAATATTTAATTCATTATTTTATTATATCCCTCAAGACAACCAATAGTATTGTTTCATGTGACCCCTAATAGTAATAAGTTCATGTGAGTTTGAACCAAGTGGCCTTGAATCACTTGTGATGTCCTGAATAGTGTATTTAACTGTTAAATTGTATATACTGTATTTTACCGTATTTCACTATTCATCAAAAATTCGAGTTTTTCAGAAAAATGCCAAAAATTTACCCTAACCATTTTATGACGTGTAAAATTCAAAAATGAAGTCCATTTTTCAAAATTAATTTTTTAACTATTAATAATTTAATTTTTAAATAAAGTCATAATTAATTCGAAAAATAACAATCTTAAAGGTGCACTTAGTTTTATTTCTCATTGAAAAATTAATTAAGATCTCATTATCTTATTGCCTTAAGAAAATAAAATTATAATATTATTTACTATTCAAAAGGGTCATATTACTATTCATTTTACTATTCATAAGGGTATGTTACTATTCACCAAAAAAACAAGTTTGTTCTATCAGACTCCAAAAATCATCTTGAACACAACCGTGTATGTCGGATTTTCAAAATTCCAAACAAAGAAGTGACAAAATAATGTTTAAAGGTAACTTATCACTTAATAGTTCATTATGTTGTGCATTCATGTGATTTTATGACATAATTTTAAGAAGGTAATTTTTATTGAAAAACTTTGGGTCGTTACAATGTGACCTTATTTTTATATAGTTTGCCACATCTTTTTATTTAATTTTTAATGATGTAATTAACTATTTTTAATCTTTTTACTAAATAATTACACTTGTATTATTATTTTTAAATTCATTAATTTATCAATTTTTATAGAAAATTCTTTATTTTTTGTCTTTAAAATAATTAATTTTATCTTACCTAACTTTTCTCGTTAAATTTTTTCTTAATTAGTTGTGTTAACTTTAATCTGCTTAAATTTTTAATAATTTGAAGTTCATGATAAATAATCATTTAATATTTTTATTTACAAATTAATTAACTTAGTTATAATTTAATAATATATCATTTAATTAGTTTGATTAAAATAAAATTAACTTTATTGATTATTATGTTTAATTGTCATGCTAATTAATTGTGTTAAGAATTTGATTATAAATTTAATAATATAATGTGTTTATATTTGTAAGTGTTCATTTACTTGTTTAATTAAGTAATTTAGATTTTTAAAACTGTATGTTTTTTTAATTTCTAGTTTGCATTTTTTAATTTTTTAGTCACTCAGTTTATCTGACTCGCTGTTCACTTTCCCTTTAATTAATCCATTTAATAAATTAACTCATTAATATATTTTTAGTTTTGAACAATTTTATTAATTAATTTGTTTAAGAATAATTTGATTTTGTAAGTTGAATGTTTTACTTTAACTAAATTAACAATCCAGATTTTATTTTTGTTGTAAACACTATTTTAGTATTTAATTTTAGTCTTAGTATTTTTTAATTTTATCTTTTTAATTTAGTTAACCAGTTATTCTTTCCCAAGTTATCATAATTTCATTTTGTTTGACGGATTATTTTTAGTTTAAATAATTTTAGTTTGTGTTTCAAATTAAACAATTTTATTAACTCAAGTTTTATGTTTATGTTTAATAATGCAGTTTAAAACAGCCCAAGCCCAGTGACACTGGAGGAGATGTCGGCCATCGTTTCTAGCTGCTTGCCACTGAGGATTCACCCGTTTTGGGCCAATCTAGAGCCGTCACTGTTTAAAACAGCCCAAGCCAAGTCGCTGCAATTCTGGAACCCGACATCACCAAGCTGAGTTGTGAGAGGCCGATATACCACGCCGATTTGAGGAGGGTTGTGCGAGCTGCTTGGAGGCCAATCTGGTTCCAAATAAAAACTCATCGCTGCCGGGTTAAGGAGGAACCCACCGGACCTGGAGGGGGAGACGAAGTTTATTAAAAAAATAAATTAAAATAGAACTTAAATAAAAACAGACTAAAATAATAATAAAATAAAGTTTTTAAACTATAATAATATAAGATAAATAATAAATATAAGATAATAAAACAGGATTATTAATTTATTTAACTTAAATTAAACTTTATTAATCAAAATTAGTTACACTTATAAAATTAAATTAGAATAAATTAATTATAATTTAATGTTGCATATTAAATAACTATTTAACAAAAATTGTTAATAAAATAAAATACTTTATATCAATTTATAATAAACTAAACTAGTTTAAAATAGTTAAAACATTAATATTCAAAATAAAAATAAACTTTATATTTATAATTAAATTTAATATTAACAAAATAAATAAATAACTTAATCAATTAATAACAAATTAATAATTAAAAATTGGTAATTAATAAAACTTTTTAACTTAATTTTTAATAATGATTTATTATTAAATCGTTCTACCAAGTTCAACTTTAACAATTAATTAATTTGTAAAACTTAATGTTTATAAAAAATAACTTTAATTATTATATATTAAAAAAATTATTTATTAATAAATTTTTTATTAATAGTACTAATAAAATAAGTTGTTAAATAAAATTATTAATTCTTTTAAAGACATCTTAATAAACTGATGACTTAAATATTTTTGTATTTATTTCCTTTGTGTATTAAAATTTCGTTTTGTTCTTCTTGTAGAGGTTCATTCAAGAGGAAGAATCATGTCTAGGATCATTTAACTAACTCACGGGAAGTTAGTTATAGGGGCGATTCTAAAGTGACATGTGTTGAGTAAAAAACACACATGTGCCGTGCAAAATTGAAGAACAAGATTAAGTCGGTGGATGTTGTGGGTGATATGCAATGGATGATAGTGAGTTTGAAGACAAAGCAGTGAGGAGAAATACATGAGGGGAATCATTTAACCAGGTACCATCATCTAGACATTCAAAAACTTCTCTCACATAGGAGCAGATCCTTTTAGGGGTTCCTATAGACCCGGTAGGCAGCCCTGGAGTCAAAGGAGCCCGAAAGCAGAGTATCATTCGGGGAGTTCTTCTTCCCCGTGTTTGAATTCTTGTACTCTGTTCTAGTATGTTTTTATAATCTATAATGATAATGATAATGATTGATGGATAAACCTTCGAGTTCGTAGAATTACTACTTCTACTTGATATTTTTATTCTTCCTTTACACATTATAATTTTTAATGTATTTAGAATTGATCGGCGAGATTAGTTCTGAATTCAATCAGCTGCATCTTTCCACTTGAACTTAAATTTCAAACTCCACAATAATCCATCTATTTTGATTGATGATACAACTTCTAAGTCATTTAAATCAAATTGAAAAACTCAGAACTAACTGTGAGTTTGTTATATTGTAATTTTTAAATCAAAACTTTTACAATTGAACTCTCTTGGAGAGGAGAACTTTGAGATTGATCAAACTGTATGACTTAACTCCTGGCATGGGATGTAAGTCATTCTTTTTTTACATTGGTATACTGCAACAGATCTTAAGTGAATAGGAATCCTTTTTAAACCAGTAGAATAAATTTTTTTCCCTGGTCGTATTTCTCTTCATTGTCAATTTATCAGCATTGTATATCTCTGTTACTTTCTGTCTTTAAACATTTTCCAGTTTCAATATAGTTTAGAACAAAAACACAAAAAATGTGTAGTTACTTTACTACTTTAAAAATTCACCAAAAAATATAAAAACTAAAAAAAGAAGAATGTTTATTCCTACTACTGACAACAGTGGGGTTTTAAGAGTTTTTTTATAAAAATAGTTAATTCCTTCCCCGTGGGTTCGACCGTACCATCCACTATACAATTGTTTGTAGGAAAATATAAATTCTAAACATTGAATCAATTTCAATAAAATTTCTGTCATGTTTTTGGAATTTTTTTTGGAGAAGGCACGAACCATTAATTTTATCAAAGAAAACTAAAAGAAATCACATAAAAAATATCTAAAAAAATTGAAAAACTGAAAACAGTAAAAAAATTAGGCTTCATTTTCTATTGAATTGATAAATTATTTTTTCACTGCTTAGTTATTGTTACTATTTTTTGTGCTGAATTTCACTTTTTATTACACATTGCATGAACACTAGGTCTACTACTGATAGAATAGATCCACTGAACCCTAAACTTGAAAATCACCTTACTGCACTTAGGAAGAAAAAGAAAACTAAAATGGAGAATATAGGTGATGGGGTTCCTACACCTAAGGAATTCCAAAACCATCCAGAACACTTAGACGAAACTGAGAGGCCCAGTATCAGGGAATTTCAACTCCATGATGTTTCGAGAAAACCTTCTTCCATTAGACATAGTCCTAGAGCCATAAATTATGATCTGAAACAGTCTCACATATCACTGCACCCTGTATTCAATGGGATCTATAATGAGGAATTCTAGCCTTCATTAGATACTTATACAATAATTTGCAACAACTATTTCTTCTAGGACTCACAAAAAATGAGTTGATAATGAGAGTCTTTCCCTTTTTCATTAATGGAAGTGTGAGGAACTGGTTTCTAAGTCTAGATGAGAACATCATTGAAAAGTAGGATCATGTGTACCACTCATTTATAATGAAATTTTATCCCCAAATACTGAAAGGATAACATAGAAAAAAATCACTATTTTTTATCAAGACGATGGAGAAGCTTTCCACGAAGCTTGGGATATATTTAGGGACCTACATAGGAAGTGTCCCCATAATAAACTCTCATCCCACCTTCTCCTAGATACCTTCTATGAAGGGATATCTTCCTCTATACAGAACCTAGTTGATCAAGCTGCAGGGGGTAACTATAATGACAAGACAGATGAAGAGTTGAAACAAATTTTTAACAACCTGGACCTAAACTCCCAACATAAGAATTCAAGAAGAAAAAGAGTTACCATGAACCCAAATATTGGTTCAATGATTGAAATTCAGGACCAACTTTTTGAAATCACCAACCAAGTTCAATCTTTAATGAACCAGAATTCAAAATAATATGCTAATATATTGGGTTGTTAAAACACCAATTAATATTTAAGAGAACAATGTTCACAATGTGGAATGTTTGGGCACAAAGATAACAATGATCATAACATTGATATTCATGCCCAACAATAAAAAAACTCAAACATTGTCAATTATGGTCCTAGAGTTCCTCCTAAAGTAGATCCATTTTCAAATAATTACAACCAAGGATATAGGAACTATCCAATTTTTTCATGGAAAGATCAAGGTTTAATTAAACAAACCAGGACCCCTAATTACTCAATCCAACCAAGACCAAACATTCAAAATCAACAAAGGGGTGAGTCTTCAAATGCACATGGAAATACTAATAATAAAATGTCTTCTAAGATGGATCTAATTTTGAATAAGATGAAATCATCAAAAGAAAAATTCATGAATCAAATGAATAAAAATTAAACCAATTATGAAATTGATAAGATGAAAAATGGTTTTAGAATGCATAATATGGAAACTCGATTGGTCTAATTAGCTAGATATTTGACATATAGGGACAAAGGTAGACTGCCTAGTACAAACAAACTGAATCCTAGGGAGGAAATCGTTGATTTAGTCACTAGGAGTGGGTGGAGTACTCAAATTGATACTGAAAAACTCACTCAAAATGAACAAAATGAAAATCTTCTTAATACTAGAAACAAAAATCTTCTCTATACACAATCTAGAAATTCCTAGAAAGGTCTTGAAAATCAAGAGAATCTGAATTCTTCACTTGAAACTCATGCTGAAAAAAATTCTAAAAATAAAAATAATAAAGGAAATGAAAAGGTAGATTAAGAGTTGAGGGACATACCCACGGTTATGGAAAATTTTTCCCACCCACCCCTTCTCTAAGAAGCTGAAACCTCAAAGAAAAATCAGGATTGAACATCTTTTGTTCCTTAGTCTCTTATCTAAAATGAAAGTGAACATTCTATTCATCCATGATTTGATACATATCCCTTCTTATCTAAAATACCATAAGAAATTTTTTTAAAATAAAAATACCCTTGAATAATTTTCCACTTACAACCTCGCTAAAGAGTGTAATGTTGTACTCCAAAAGAAAATCTCACACAAACTGAATGACCCAGGTAGATTTGTTATCCCCTACACCCTAGGAAATACTGATCAGCTCATTTTTGTGTGTGATTTAGGTGCTACTATTAATTTTCTCATATACTCATTATTTAAACAGTTGAGCTTGAGTGATATTCAACCCACCATAGTCATATTGTAGTTAGTTGATGGATCTTTCGCTCATCCCATGGGAAGGGTAGATGACCAGCTAGTTTGAGTATAGAAGCTATTTTTACCTGCTAACATTCTAGTTCTATATATGGAGTGTGATCAAAAGGTTCCCATCATTCTGGGCAGGCCCTTCTTGGCCACAAGTGGGGCTATTATTGATGTGTCTAAAGGACAACTTATCTTTAAATTTAGAGAACAACAAGAAGAGTTTAATATGTTTAAAAATGTCAAAGGACTAACTTTTTCTGAAAACTATTCAATGGTAGAGTCCTTAGAAGATGAAAACTAAAATGAAAACTATGAAGAATCTAAAAATCAATCAGCTGTTAAAGAAATTTATCTGTAATTTGAAAATCATGATTTACATGTCTCACATGTTGGAAATTCTACTCAAACATAGAATTTGGAAAATTTTAAAGAACTAGAAAACTGTCCAGTTTCATCTGTGGGAGAGTCCTCTATTTATAAACTTAGGTGACTTTTGAGTGAATTGGAGCGTGAATCTGTTATCACCAACACTACTGAACACTTTAATGATGTTGAGGGAGAACTTTTGAGACAACTAGATGATTCTTCTATGAAACAAAATTCTAAATTCTGATATGGAAAATCTAGACAGTGTGCTGTCCACTTTGGACATTGGCACTGGTATCTCTGAAGCTCAGCATGAAATTACAAATATTTCATAATTTAATACTCTTTAAAAGATATATGTTGAAGATATTGGTCCTCCTAGGCCTAGGAGTCTTCCTTCTAGTGTTGAACCACGCATTGTTTAACTGAAACCAATTCTTTCACATCTTAAATATTCATTTTTTGGTGAGAATTCCACTTTCCTATAATAATTTTTTCCGAGCATAAAGATAATCAAGAGGAAAGATTGATGATTTTTTTTATAAAAGTTTAAATCTCCCATAGGTTGAACCATAGCTGATATTAAGGGTATTATTCCCTCATTTTTCATGCAAAAAATTCATATAGAGCCAACCCACAAGCCTAAGGTAGAGTGTCAAAAAAGGTTAAATAAAAAAATGAAAGAAGTTATGAGAGAGGAAGTGATTAAGTTGCTGGACACTAGTATCATATATCCCATCTCTGATAGTGATTGTGTCAGCCCTGTCTAGGTTTTCCCTAAAATGGGAGATTTTACTATTTTCAAAAATGAAATGAATGAAGAAATCCAAGTTAGGAAAGCCAAAAAATGGAAAGTTTGTATAGATTATGGGAAGTTGAATGCAACCCATAGGAAGGACCATTTTCCAATACCCCTCCTTGTTCAAATACTTAAGAGGCTTGCTGGAAATGAATTTTTCTATTTCCAAGATGGGTATTCTGGTTATAACCAGATTCTTATTGCTCTAGAGGATAAGGAAAAGGCCACATTCACATGCCCCTTTGGGAAAATTTCCTACCAGTTGATGCCCTTTGGGCTGTGTGGAGCTCTAGCTAGCTTTTAAAGGTGTATGATGGCTATATTTTCAGACATTATTGAAATAATAATTGAAGTTTTCATGGTTTATTTATCTATTTTGGGTAGTACATTTGATACATGTTTAGTAAATCATTAATTATTTTTTGAGAGATTCACTGAAACCAACCTTGTTCTTAATTGGGAAAAGTGTCAATTTATGGTTACTGAAGGTATTTTACTTTTTCATAAAGTTTCAAAGATTATTCTAGAAGTTAATACTACTAAAGTAGAATTTATTTAAAAATCTTCAACCTCCTAAAAATGTAAAATGTGTTAGATGTTTTTTAGGGCATGTCTGTTTCTACCAGAGATTTATCACAGTTTATTATAAAATCACTAAGCTCTTATGTTCCTTTATTTTTAAGGATTCACCTTTAAACATTGATGAAAATTGTTTTAAATCATTTAATATGTTAAAATAAAATCTCACTTAATCACCTATCATCACTAAACCCAATTGGAAATTACCTTTTGAACTTATGTGTGATGCCAGTGACATGGTTGTAAGTGCTTTCCTTGGATAGAGGAGAGATAGGAAATTACATTTGGTGTTTTATTCTAGCATATTTCTAAATGAAGCTCAATGAAATTACACCACTACTAAAATAGAATTATTGGCTATTGTTTGTTCTTTAGAGAAGTTTATACAATACCTTTAAAGCCCAAAATTGATCATTTTCACCAATCATTCTACTTTGAAGTATTTTCTATCTAAGAAGGAAAAAACTTAGGCTGATTAGATGAATTCTATTGTTATAATAATTGGATTTAGAGATTAGGGACAAGCTGGGAGATGAAAATGTAGTTGCTGACCACCTATATAGGCTTCCTCTTATTTAATCTAAAGATCCTAAGGAGATAAAATCTTCCTTTACTGATTAAAAACTACTCTATGTTTCTATTAGGTAGTCTACCTAGTAGGTAGATTTTCCCAATTTCCTAGTAGCAGGAGTATTTTCCAAAGATCTATCCAATAACCAAAGGAAGAAATTCATTTCTGATCATAAGTACTACCTTTGGGCTGAACCTTTGTTGTTTAGGAGGGGTGATGACATTTTACTTAGGAGGCGTGTTCCTGAAGAATAGATGCTTCCTATTCTAGAGAGTTGTCACTCCTCACCTTGGGGAGGTCACCATAGTGGTGAAAGGACTACTTAGAAAGTCTTACAATCTAGTTTCTATTGGTCCTCTCTATTGTAAGAACTCAGACCTTCTTTTCAGGTATGCTTTTCCTTTTCTAGTCGTTTTTGGGAAAAAGAGGAGAATCTAGAAATTTTCCAAGTACACGCCGTGTACTTTGATGCCGCTCAAGGCCGTGTGCTGGCCATGTCATGGCCACACACACCGCCATGTAGGGGTGATGTGGAGGCCTCTTAATGTGGAGCATGGAGAAGCCTAGTACACACCGTGTACTCCAAATAATACACTCCATGTACTTTCTTTTTTTCATTAAATGGACCGGGGTCACGTCTTAACCCCAAAAATTTCTTCTTCTCCAGCTTCTTCGACTGAGAGCGAGGGTATGACCGTAGATCTTCTCTGAGCCACCGATATGTCACCGGTTGTCTGAATCGAACGTCGTCGGTTACAATAGAATCGCAGCGGTGAGTTCTTGGTTCTTCTTTAGTCATGTTTCATGATTCCTTATCTGATGTGGGTTATCTGAGGTTGGACGTTTTAGACATTTCTATAGATCTTCTCCATTCTAGGCCGATTCATGGGCCGAGGTTCAAGTATATTGATCTCCTAGGATCGAGGTAGGTGGTTTGATGCCTTACGTTGAATGTATTCGAGTTTTTATGCAAAAGTGTCGGATACCCATGTATCGGGTATCTCGAGTTAGGGTTTTGATCCTGCATTATTATCTGCCTTAGACTACTTGTATGCTTGTGGATATTAGATGAATAATTATTTCTTGTTAGCATGTTTGAGGATCACCCCATGGGTGTTTCCCTTGTTTTAGCTGTTTAGCGCTGTTTGGATTAGGTTGCCAGTGAGGCGGACCTTGTTGCACTTATTTCCTACCTAGATATAATTTATTGCATGTATTGCCTACTTTTTATATGCTTTTGATGCATTGCAGTTATTATCAAAGTAGTTGTTGAACTTACTTAGGGCTGCTGACAGTCGATTACGCACGACTAGACTGCTCAGGGCTGTGTGAACCTGGTGCGGTAGACTAAAGAGGGAATTGATGATTAAGGGCTTCCCTAGAGAGTCTGTTATAATTTAGTATCGTTCGTAGGACCTACAAGAATTGGACTTTGTGCTTCCTCAGAGTGTCCCTAGTTACATATCGAGACTACAAGAGGAATGAGACGTAAGTGCTTCCTCAGAGAGTCTATAGCTATCATTACCAGACCGCAAGGGAATTGATGGTGAGAGCTTCCCAGAGTGTCTGTGCCTTTGTAGTATTACTTGACTAGAGGGGTCTGCCATTATGAGCCACCTAGAGAGTCAGTGTGAATTTTGTTTGGTTGGTTGTAATGAGTCCACCAAGCCAAAGAACGAGTTTGGGTTTTGTGCTACTTGTAGTTTAGGTAGTCTGTTGAGATGCATGTTGTGTTACTTGCTATGTCGTGGGGATATAAAGCTATTTTCTATATTCCTTGGTTAATAATTAAATGATTGAATTAAATTAATAAATAAATGTGAATGGTGATTTTTAGGGTTGTTTACTTTAGTGTACTCTTGTTTCTCTGCTGCATTTATTCCATTACTTTTTCTATATTTCTCACTGACAGTAGGGCACAGATCTTGAGGTGGTTGCCTAATGGGATTAGTCTCACACCCTGTTTGGGTCCTACCTTTCGTCCCAAACATGATAAATGGTTTCATGTGTGGATAGAAATTGTGGCCCTTCTACTTCACGTACATGATTACTGGTAGGAGCTAGAGAGCATAGGACCAAGATTAGGCTTGCGATGCTGCTGGAGTTGTTGTTTACTTTTAGTACATTGTTTCTCAGTTGTATTTCAGCAGGTTTTTGTGTTTGCTGCTTTCCTTAGACACATGTACCTGCTACATCATTATCATCATTACTATATATTCATTTCTTCTGCTGTTTAGTTTCAGTTGTTGTATGATGTTTACTGCTTCCGCTATTGACTGTTATTTCCTTTCCCTTGTATACCTTACCAAATGAGGGAATAGTTCCCCCAATGACTCACCAAGGCCCTCACTGCTAGTCGGCAGACTCTTCCATTTGGGGAAATGTGCTTGAGGTCATGTGGTGGGCTGGGTACAGGGTGCCAGTTGAGTGGCTCCGAATTCGGGTCGTTACAATGTGGTATTAGAGGGAGGTTCTTTCCTTTTCTATTGAATTACTATTTAGCGACATTAGTCAGGGGTAGGAAGGAATAAGTAAACTGTAAATAGCTGTACCCGAGAGTTCTAGAACTCGTGTACAGGGAAAAAGCTAGATTACCTCGAATATTGTAGTTTTCAAGTTTTGAAAATGTTACAGTTTAATTTACTTCACAATTGCGTGGTGCACTTATTTTGTTCTATTACTGTTTATATTATTGTGGTTATATTTTTTTGCAACCCGATGAGATGAGGGTATGCCATCTCATGAATCATATATGCATTTTTTAGGAAATCACATCTCATGCATTTTGTCATGCCCTCTAGATTGCATTAGAAATTTCATGCTGTTGTGATAGAATTTGTGATAGACTATGCATGATGTTGTGATAGCTGTTGTGATAGAATACCTGCTATGTTGATAGGGTATCAATTTTTTAGAGCTTCCTTATCATGGATGCAAAACATTGGTCTTAGAGGTGTTATGGGACCTTGAGGATCGGAATTTTGTGGATCAGGAGTTTGTTATACTGTGTACTTGTTATATGCCTCGTTATGATGCCAAGATTTGATTCACGGGGAGTCTTTCCCCCCACGGATCAGAATTTGGCACCTTAACGCTTGTTTTTCGGTGTTTTCTGGGCTTTGGTACAGTTCTAAGGCTACTGTCTGGAAAAACCAGAATAAACGGCGTGTACTTTATAAATACATGCCGTGTAGTTTTTAGCCGTGTCGCTGACTATGTGGGCCGGGACACGGGGTTGTGAAAGTTCTTGTAGGAACACGGCGTGAACTAGTTTAGCACGTATTGTAGTATGAAATAGGTACCCCGACTGTGTCATGAACAACACGGGTCATGTTATCTTTTCACATACATGTCGTGTCTGAATTTTACACGCCGTGTAGTTTGATCTAGGTGCTCGTCCGTGTCACAAACAACACGGGTTAGTGTCATCATTTCGCTTACACGTCGTGTTCCACTGAAACACGCCATGTAGTGCCAGCCGCGTAGCCGGCCGTGTAGCTAACCAACATGGTCTGTCAGGACTTCTTAGTACACGCCGTTTCCCTCCAGAACACACAGTGTAGTGTGACTTGGGTACACAAGCTGTGTCGCTAACAACATGGGCCAGGTAAGGCTTGTCTAATACACACTATGTCTTCCTTGAACACGCCGTGTAGTGTTTTCTTAGGAGAGCATTGTGGCTTAACCGTGTAGAAGGACTCGGCCAGGGAAGAGGATTCAAGTACACGCCGTGTGTTGGGATATTACAGCGTGCTTTTGGGGTGTCACATGACCAGTTTAGGTAGATGTACATGCCCGTGTGAAGGGCTTAAGGGAACACACCGTGTAGTCTTTATACATGCCATGTAGTCATGTTTTTTATACTTTAATGGCTTCTTTTCCCTGTTCCTTCTTATGCCTTCAGTTTTTCTGTCTTTGTTAATCTTGAATCTAAGGTGTTCTTTTGATCTTTCATAGCTATGGCACTGAGACATCCTCCTGTTGCACGTCAGGAACTAGGCAGTGACCGTACGCCTGATATGGCAGATTAGGGACTACCAGTAGTTCCACCTATCATTCCAGATATGGCACCTGCAGTGATTACAAACACTAGTGCCAACACTCAGTTCAGAGTGGGTTTCATGATATTCATGCAGACCTTCTAGAGAGCTCAGCATCCTACCCCGTCTATGGCAGAGCTGACGCTGGGTTTTTAGTAGCAACATCCTCCCACATTCACAGGGGATGGAGGACCACAGGCTGCAGAATCATGGCTAGAAGTCATGCTGTCCATCTTCATGCATCTGGAGACACCTCTAGAGAGGAATGTGAAGCTTGCAACTTATATGCTGTAAGATTCCTCCATGAGATGGTGGGATGTGCTTTCGCAGGTAGGGCGCCAACAAGTTATGGCTTGGGACGAGTTTCAGCATACGTTCTACGCCTACTTTTACCCAGCGATGATAAGGGCTGACAGAGCCAGAGAGTTCATGAACCTACAGCAGGGTACTCTCACGGTTTTGGAGTATTCCTCCCGATTCACGGTGTTACGATGTTTCACTCCCATTCTAGGGAATGATGAGCTATTTTTAGCGAGGAAGTTTGAGGAAGGCCTCAGACCAAAAATCAGATCACAGGTGAACATCTTTCAATTGACTTATATTACTCTGATAGTCAACCAAGAGCTTATCAAAGAGAGAAATCTGAGGGAGACTGGAGCCATGGACCAGGGCGGTTCAACATCTAGGGCTGAATCTTTTCAGATAAACAGCAGGAAGCGCCACCTAGAGTTTACCCTAGGTGACTCGAGGAAGCGATGTATTTCTTATGGTAGACAAGATCTTACTTCGGGCAACCAAGTGGTGTGATATCAGTGTGGGAAAAGTGAGAATAAGAAGCCTCAGTGCCCGAGAGACCCGATGGAGTGCCGATCTTTCAACAACATGGGCCATCTACAACATTTCTGCAGGGTTCTTCTTCCAGCAGCTAGTGAAGGAGGATCAGTTTTGACTCCGCGTACAGGAGCAGGATTACCAGTTCCTCCACAGACTGGGGTATGGATTTATTTAGGTCGTTCAGGCTAGGGTAGAGGTTGTGGATGCAGTGGTCAGGCTCAGAGAGGGTTAGCTCAGGGATCTCAAGCTGCTACACAGGGTCGCAGTGCAGGCCAGACTTTTGCGGTAGAGCAGATTCATCAAGAGCAGGATCCTGGACCTTCTACAGTTCGAGGTACGATTTTAGTAGCCTCAGTTTTATCCTCTACACTCTTCGATACAAGAGTTTCTCATAGCTTTATTTCTATTCATACTGTGGAAATCCTTAGACTTACTGTTTATGCTTCTGAGGATATGATGACGCTAGAAACTCCCTTGGGAATTAGAATGGCTAGCGTGCGTCAGTGCTTAGACTGCCCCCTCGAGGTTGGTGGGTGTTGTTTTTCGTGGAGTCTATATGTTTTAGAGATGAAAGGCTATGATGTAATTCTCAGGATGGACTAGTTAGTTCCCTTCTAGGCCTTTGTCGATTTCTATCACCATAGGGTGAGTTTCACATCACCGGAGGGCGGATATTTCCATCACAAGGGCGAATGGGATGTCCAGGCAAGCATAGCTGGACCAAAGCATCATGGGTTGAGTGGTGTCACGACCCAGATTTCTAGATTTTATCTAGATGACCAGGGGACTTCTCAAATAGATTTTCCTCCAGTGGTTGATCACTTTCTAGATGTCTTTCCAGAAGACATTTCAGGTTTTCCTCTAGAGCGTGAGGTAGACTTTTCTACTGAGCTTGTTCCAGGAGCAGCACTGGTATCCATACCTCCTTATAGGAAGGCTACACCTGAGTTACAGGAGCTCAAGAAGCTGTTGGAGGAGTTGTAGGAAAAGGGTTTTATCTGACCTAGTACTTCTCCTTGGGGTTCTCCCATTCTGTTTGCAAAGAAGGAGGATGGTACTTTACGGCTTTGTGTGGATTATCAGAATCTAAACCAATTTACGGTCAAGAACCGATATCCATTTCCATGGATAGATGATCTCTTTGATCAGTTTAGAGGAGCCAGAGTGTTCTCGAAGATCGACTTGAGATCCGACTACCATCAGTTGCGTGTCAGACCATCTGATATACCTCTTACAGCCTTCCGGAGTAGGTATGGTATGTATAAGTATTTGGTTATGCCATTCGGTCTCACGAACGCGCAAAAAGTTTTCATGGCACTGATGAACAGAATTTTTCATCCTTACTTGGATTCTTTCGTGGTGGTTTTCATGGATGATATCTTGGTGTACCCTCACACCCGACATGACCATGCTACCCATCTTGATATCATTTTGAGTACACTGAGGGAGCATCAGTTATATGCTAATCTCTCGAAGTAACACTTTTGGATGGACAAGATTCAATTCCTGGGTCATGTCATCCCCGAGACAAGAGTATCAGTAGACCTAGAGATGGTGATAGTAGTAGTTACCTGAGAGCAGCCAAAGAATTTCTTCGAGGTACAAAGTTTCTTAGGGCTGGTTGGTTACTACAGGTGGTTTATATAGGAATTCTCATGCTTAGCAGTGCTGTTGATGGGATTGACTAAGAAAGGGGTGAAGTATGTTTGGTCAGAATCCTGCGATTTAGCCTTTCATAAGCTAAAGGGGAGATTGACTTCATCATCGATTCTAGTTTTTTCGAAGCCGAGAAGAAGTTATACAGTTCTCTGTGATGAATCTAACATCGGGCTTGGAGCAGTTCATATGCTGGAGGATCGTGTTATTGCATATGGATCTCGGCAGTTGAGGCCACATGAGAGGAACTATCCTACGCATGACCTGGAGTTGGCTGTAGTTGTTCATGCTTTGCGTTGTTGGAGACATTATCTTCTGGGAGAGCATTTTGTGGTATATAATGACCACAAGAGCCTCAAGTATATCTTCACACAGCGTGACTTGAATATGAGACAGCGAAGGTGGGTTGAGTACCTACAGCCTTTTGATTTCAAGCTTGCTTATATGGATAGGAAAGGCAATGATGTGGTAGACGCACAGAGAAGGATGACGTAGAAACAGACAGTTCAGGAGGCTAGCAGTGAGTGGAATCTTATGACTCTGTTCTCTGAAATGCATTTGGAGGTGCACGACAGACAGGGTCAGACCTTTCTCTCTTCTGTAGCTATTACCTCTACCCTTCATGGCCAAGTTCGAATGAGGTAGCTATCAGATTCTGAAGGCCTAGTCCTATGGGAAAGCGTGTCAGGAGAGGACCCTCCTCTTGGATGGACCGTAGGTGAGGATGATATCTTGCATTTCCAGGGACGCGTATGGGTGCCAGTAGATGTACGTGAGGAACTGATGTGAGACTTTCATTCCTCAGTCTGGGAAGTTCATCCTTGTGTCACCAAGATGTATCGTGATCTACACTACAAGTATTGGTGGCCAGGTATGAAGAAAGATGTTGCGGGTTTTTTCATGAGGTGTTCCACCTGTCAGCAGGTGAAGGCAGAGCACCAGTGACCAACAGGGCTTTTACAGCAGCTACCCATTCCTGAGTGGAAGTGTAATGATTTCGCAATGGACTTCGTGACAGGGTTACCGAGATCGCCTTGAGGGAATGATGCGGTATGGGTTGTCATTTTTAGGCTCACGAAGGTTGCTCAATTCTTTCTAATTAAGGAGACTTTCGGTGTTGATGAGCTTGGACGGTTGTACATCCATGAGATTGTACGCTTGCATGGGGTTCCGAGTACAATCATTTCAGATTGGGATGCCCGCTCTACGTCACATTTATGGGAAGAGATATAGAGGGATTTGGGTATATAGGTACTTCTGAGTACAACTTACCATCCCCAGACAGATGGCCAGTTAGAGCGCACGATTCAGGTGCAAGAGGACATGCTATGAGCATGCGTCTTGGAATTTGGCAGTTCTTGGGAGAGACATATACCTCTAGTGGAGTTTTCCTACAATAATAGTTTTCAAGAAACCATTCAGATGGCACCTTATGAGGCTTTGTACGGTGGACCGTATCGATCACCCATGTGTTGGATGGAGGTAGGAGAGGCAGATATGCTGAGACCTCGTCTTGTTCAGGAGACTACAGAATATGTGGAGTTGATTTAGAAAAGGATGGCTACTGCACAGTCTCATCAGATGTCTTATGCTGATCAGAGGAGACGAACATTGGAGTTCACAGTCGGGGATCAGGTTTTCCTACGTGTTACCCCGAGGTTGGGACACAAGAGGATCAGGAGACAGGGAAAGCTTTCACCGAGATACGTCAAGATGTTTGAGATTCTAGAGAGAGTTGGGATGGTTTCTTATAGATTTTAGTTACCATAGAGGTTCCAGGCTATGCATGGAGTCTTCCATGTTTCTCAGCTCCGACGCTATTTCTCAGATCCGTCTCATGTTTTTCAACCTGAGGAGGTTGAGCTGGAGCAGGATGCATCATTCAGGGAGCATCCAATCATGATTGTTGATCTTAGTTCAAAGGTACACTGTGACCGGTCTATTCCTCTGGTATGGGTGCTATAGCAGCACAGCTGTGTACAGGACGAGACTTGGGGGAGGGAGGTTGATATGTGATCATAGTGGCCAGAGTTGTTCGAGGTTTCTTCTTTTCCACCTTGTTAGGGAAATTTGGGGATGAATTTATTTATGGGGGGAAGTTCGTAAGAACCCGGACCTTTTTTTTCAGGTATGTTTTTCCTTTTCTGGTTGTTTTTGGGAAAAAGAGGAGAATCTGGAAATTTTCCAAGTACACGCCGTGTACTTTGATACCTCTCAAGGCCGTGTGCTGGCCGTGTCATGGCCACACACACGACCATGTAGCAGTGATGTGGAGGCCGCTCAATGTGGAGTACGGAAAATCTTAGTACACACCGTGTACTCCAAAAAATACACATTGTGTACTGTTTTTTCATTAAACGGACCGGGGTCAGGTCTTAACCCCAGAAACGTCTTCTTCTACAGCTTCTTCGACCGAGAGTGAGGGTATGACCACATATCTTCTCCGAACCGCCGATTTTTCACCAGTTGTCTGAATTGAACGCCATCGGTTGCAATAGAATCACAACAGTGAGTTCTTGGTTCTTCTTTGGTCACATTTCCTGATTCCTTCTCTCGTGTGGGTTATCTGAGGTTGAACGTTTTTGATGTTTATGTAGATCTTCTCCGTTCTATACTTATTCACGGTCATAGGATCAATTAAATCGATCTCCTAGGATAGAGTTAGGTGGTTTGATGCCTTACGTTGAATGTATTTGAGTTTTTGTGCAAAAGTGTCGGATACCCATGTATCGGGTATCTCGAGTTAGGGTTTTGATCCTGCATTATTATATTCCTTAGACTTCTTGTATTCTTGTGTCTATTAGATGAATAATGATTGCTTATTAGCATGTTTGAGGATCACCCCATGGGTGTTTCCCTTGTTTTGGGTGTTTAGCGTCGTTTGGCTTAGGTTTCCGGTAAGGCGGACCTTGTTGCATTGATTGCTTGCCTTGATATAATTTATTGCATTGATTTCATACTGTTTATATGCTTTTGATGCATTTTAGCTATTATCCAAGTAGTTGTTGAACATACTTAGGGATGCTGACAATCAATTACGTATGACTAGACTGCTCATGGCTGTGTGAACATGGTGCGGTAGACTAAAGAGGAAATTATCAATTCAGGGATTCCCTAGAGAGTCTATTATAATTTAGTATCATTCGCAGGACCTACGAGAATTGGACTTTGTGCTTCCTTAGAGTTTCCCTAGGTACGTATTGAGACTACAAGAAGAATTAGTCGTAAGTGCTTCCTCAGAGAGTCTATAGATATCGTTACCAGACCGCAGGGGAATTGACGGTGAGAGATTCCTAGAGTGTCTGTGCCTTTGTAGTATTACTTGACTAGAGGGGTCTTCCAGTATGAGCCACCCATAGAGTCAATGTGAATTTTTTTTGGTTGGTTGTGACGAGTCCACCAAGCCAAAGAACAAGCTTGGGTTTTGTACTGCTTGTAGTTTAGGTAGTCTGCTGAGATGCATGTTGTGTTACTTGCTATGACGTGGGGATATAGAGATATTTTCTAGATTCCATGGTTAATAATTAAATTATTGAATTAAATTAATAAATAAACGTGAATGGTGATTTCTAAGATTGTTTACTTTAGTGTACTCCTGTTTCTCTGATGCATTTATTCCATTACTTTTTCTCTATTTATCACTGACAGTAGGGCACAGATCTTGTGGTGGTTTCCTACTGGGATTAGTCTCACACCCTATTTGGTTCCTACATTTCGGGCCAAATAGGTTATGTGGTTGAAGGTGTGGATAGGGATTGTGTCCCTTCTACTTCAGGTACATGATTGCTAGTTGGAGCTGGAGAGCATAGGACCAAGCTTAGGCTTGCGATGCTGCTGCAGTTACTTTTTTTACTTTTAGTACTTTGTTTCACAGTTTTATTTCATCACGTTGTTGTGTTTGCTGCTTTCCTTAGATACTTGTATGTGCTGCATCATTATCATCATTACTATATATTCATTGCTTCCGCGGTTTAGTTTCAGTTGTTTTATGATGTTTACTGCTTCCACTATTGACTGTTATTTCCATTCCCTTGTATACCATACCAAATGAGGGCATAGTTTCCCCAATGACTCACCAAGGCCCTCACTACTTGTCGGCAGCCTCTGGCGTTTGGGGAAATGCGCTTGAGGTCATGTGGAGGGCCGGGTACGGGGCACCAGTTGAGTGGCTCTGGATTCGGTTCGTTACATCTATTTTTAGGATTCTATGAGCTTTGTAGTTGGCTGTGATAGGTGTCATAGGTTAGGCAATGTGGGTAGGAAGGAAGATTTATCCCAAAATTGTATTTTAGAAGTATAAATTTTTGATGTCTGGGGTATAGATTTCATGGGTCCATTTCCATCATCACATGGGAATGAGTACATACTCGTTGCTACAAGTTATATGTCTAAGTGGGTTGGGGCAGTGGCACTGTCCAATAATCAACCCTACTCTATAATCAAGTTTGTCAAAAAGAACATCTTTTCAAGATTTGGTGTTCCCAAATCCTTTATCACTAATAATGAAACACACTTTAAAAACTAAAATTTAAGGCTTTGATTGAGAAATATGGTTTTGCTCATAAAAATGGTACTCATTATCATCCACAGTCTAGTGGAAAAGTAGAAATTTCAAATAGTGAACTGAAACAGATTCATGAAAAAACAGCGTCAAATTTTATGAAAGATTGTTCATTTAAATTATATAAAGCTTTATGGGCATATATAACTATTTTCAAGACCCCAATAGGTATTTCTTCATACAGTTTGTAGTTTGGGAAATGTTGTCATTTACATGTGGAGTTGCAACACAAGTCATATGGGGCAGTTAAGGCTCTGAACATTGATATTAATAGTGCTAGTGAGAGAATATTACTTTAGTTGAGTAAACCTAATAAGATTATGAGAGGGAGTTATGATAATTCAATGATTTACAAAGACCGAACTAAGTTATTTCATGATTCGATCATACAAAACAATGAATTTAAACCTGGACAGAAGGTCCATCTCTTTAACTCTAGACTTAAACTCATTCCTAGAAAACTTATGTCTAAATGGTCTGGACCTTTTACTATTGTGAGAGTGCTTAAGAATAGATCCATAAAAATTATAGGTGATGATACTAAACCCATGCTGGTTAATGGTCATAGAGTGAAGATTTATTTTAAAAGACAACCAAAGGGATTTGCTGCCTTCACTGTGCTTGATAATTGATTATTAATAAAGTCTGGCTGAATACATTAAACACAGCGTTACATGGGAAGCAACCCGTGGTTCTTGTTTTGTCATTTTTTTGGAATTTGAATAAAAATGCTGCATGCTCTGTTTTTTAGAAATTTCTCCTCTTCTTGGTTTTTTCCGCTGGATCATGTTTTCTGTGTTAGGATACTACTATTGTGTCACAAGGGAGTGGAATTACCATACAAGAGGATTAATGAAAACCCATTTGAGGGAAGTATTTTAATTTCTTTATTAATTTTCTTATGTTGTTTACTTTAATAGAAATTCACTACAAGTCATAGTTTTACTCTTAGTGGTGTGTCATTGACTCACTGATGCACCTGAGCCACTGATGCACTATTTTTGGTGACTCATTGGTGCTACTGACAGTAACTCACTGATAAACTACTAGCAGTGAGTTAGTGACAGTTACTTTTTTTTCAAAACAATTCTAATTAATATGCTACTGCTTTAAAAATTCTACTTGTACTAAGAATTATGCTATATGACTTTCTTAGTTTTTAGAAAAACCTACTGCATGTCTTTCTTTCATAAAAATAAAGCTCTGTTATGCTAATTTTTTTTCTTGTATTGGAATTTAAGTCTGTTTCATGTAACTGTGTTTTCAAAAAATATTCTGCATGTTCCTCCTAGTTGAGAATGGAGTTTAAATTTTTTAATATCTTCATTGTTTGAAATTAAGTGTGGGGGTACATGTAGGATGGAAATTTATTGAATCTTCTTGTGTTTGTTGGGGTGTTTTAACATGCATTCTTCTACTTTATTGAATATATTATCTAACTCAATGTATTAAAATGCTTACACCCAGTACACTATGCACTTACAAGTAACATGAAACTTATGAACTTTAATGAATATCATTATCACTGACTTAAATGTTAATTCATTCCTTTGGATGTGAACCTATTGTACATTATTTATTATGGAAAACAATAGTTTTGAACATTAATGAGACCCTTGATACATTTCATAAATCTACTAAATTGAAAATCAGTTTTGAAATTGATTATCTAAATTGTTCTTCTTCGCTTAAGAAATAAACTTTGGGGACAAATTTGAGTTTTATGTGTGGGGAGGGGGTCAATTATTAACTGATCTAAACTGTGCTTAAATGGAATCCCATCAATTCCCACTGCACCTTCAAATTTTTTCTCAAAAATGATTAAACATTTTCAAAATTATTGCACAATTTTTGGCTTTACACTCTTTCTCAAATGAGTCATTCCTAAGTATTATGCTTGATTATTAGTTAATAACTACTATTAATTTGAAATTAATGAGGATTGATGATTTCAGAGTGATCTTACTTAGTGATTTAAAGTAAATTTGGTTTAGTAATTACTTTTTAGAGTGATATGGGTAACCTATTAGTGGAGTTATGATTATAACACTTGGAACTGGAAGTTTGATCTTGATTCTATGGAACTCATTTTATTTTTAATTATTATAGTAATTACCATAGTGAGACAATTTAAACTATTTTTATATAAATCATTATAAACTGGAGTAGTTTGGGCATCTGGGATCCCAGGGTGAATCTCTGAGACCCTTGATTCTGGGAGCATTTCTGTTTACTATGATCCCACTTTACACCTTTAATAAATGCACATGAACAGTGCTCAACACATGATTCATAGATTGGAAATAAAATTAAAGTTTCTAGGGTCAAGATTGTGTTCCTTAAGGTGAGGGGAATAATGACCACCAAATGAAGAAGGGAACAAATTGTTTATACGGGAATAATTTAGATTGTATCAATAAGATTATTCAGAAAAAATTATTTATTTTTGAGAACCTAGGATTGATTCATTGTACAAAGTTCCTACTGTTAAGTTATTGATTCCACTAACTTTTAAATCTTTTTCACACTTGGACTTAGATGCTGATCTTGGATTTAAATGAGTCACTAAGAAGTTTTGTATATGTGGTAAGAAACTTTCATTAATTAATGATTCTTTTCTTTCTTGATTTCCTTTTGAGTATATGTTCTTGTAAATATACCTTTTGAGCATTTCATTTCTTTAGCCTAAACCAATTTTTAGTTGTCTTTTTTGAAAATGCTGGACCTGTTACTTTTTGAACTGTAATATACACACTTTACAGATTTTCAAAGATAATAAAATATGGGATTGTTTGAGGACATGTAATTCTTAAGTGTGGGGGAATTTGATGTGACATTATTTTTAGAATGTTTCGAAATATCTTTTTATTTAATTTTTAATGACTTAATTAACTATTTTTACTCTTTACTAAATAATTAAACTTTTGTATTTTTATTTTTAAATTAATTAATTTATCAGTTTTATAGTGAATTATGTATTTTTAGCTGTTAAAATATTTAATTTTATCTTACTTTACTTTTCCTGTTTAATTTTTTCTTAATTAGTTTTCTTTACTTTAATTTTCTTAATTTTTTAATAATTTTATGTTGATAATAAATATTCATTCATTATTTTTATTAGAAAATTAATTAACTTAGTTTTTAATTTAATAATATATCATTTAATTAGTTTGATTAAAATAAAATTAACATTATTAATTACTATGTTTAATTATCTTTCTAATTAATTAAGTTAAGCTTTTGAGTTTAAATTTAATAACCGAATGTGTTTTTATTTTCAATTGTTCATTTAGTTGTTTAATTAATTTGTTTAGATTTTTAAAATTTATTTTTAAAAAATTTGTAGTTTGTAGTTTATAAATTTTTAGTCATTACTCCGTTTTATTTGACTCACTGTTCACCTTACCGTTAATTAACCAATTTAATAAATTATCTCATTAATATGTTTTTAGTTTTAATTTTTTTTATTAATTAATTTGTTTAATAATAATTTACTTCTATAAGTTGAATGTTTTACTTTAACTTAATTAATAATCCTGATTTTATTTTTGTGGATAACATTGTTTTAACTTTTAATTTTAGTCTTAGTATTTTTTAGTTTTGTCTTTTTAATTTAGTTAACCAGTTGACCTTTTCTAAGTAATTCTAATTTCATTTTGTTTAACAGATTTTTTTAGTTCAAATAATTTTAGTTTGTGTTTTTAATTAAACAATTTAATTAACTTATGTTTTAATTTTATGTTTTTTATACAGTTTAAGTTGCGTCTCATCGTTACTTCATCTTTTTTTATGCAACCTTTAGTTATTTTAAAAATGTCGGTCGTCTGTTCCAGCACCTTTCCCCTGAATATTAACCCATTGTGGACCAATCAGGAGTCGTCGCTCTTGAAAATGGCCCAAGACCCCTCACTGCAATTATGGAACCCAACATCACCAAGCCGAGTTGTGTGAGGCCAGCATGCCACACCAATTTGAGGAGGGATTTGCGAGCTTCTTGGAGGCTGAACTGCTTCTAAATAATACCTCATCGCTACAAGGCTAAGGAGGAACCCGCCAGACCTGGTGGGAGCTGGTGTGACGTCTTGAAATCAGAAGCTCTGAACTGGGAACTGACACTGAGATACCTGAGGAGGATACGAGCTATGCTGTGCGAAGCCGCCGCTGGACCTTCCGTCTAGGGAAGGCACCGAAGAAGACCCCCCCCACCGTAGGGGGGGGGGAGAAAAATTTATAGAATAAATAAACTAAAATAAAACATCAATAAAAACATAAGATAAAATAATAATAATAAAATCAAGTTTATAAACTATAATAATTATAGATAAATAATAAATATAAGATAATAAAACAGAATAATTAATTTATTTAACATAAATTAAAAATTATTAAACTAAATTAGTTAAACTTCTAAAATTAAATTACATTAAATTAATAATAATTTCATGATTCTTATTAAATAATTATTTAATAAAAATTGTTAATAAATTAAAAAACTTAATAATAATTTATAATAAACTAAACCAATTTAAAATAGGTAAAACATTAATATTCGAAATAATAATAAACTTAATTTTTATAATAAACTTTAATATTAACCAAATAAAAAAATAACTTTATGAATTAATAACAAATTAATAATAATAAATTGGAAATTAATAAAAAATATTTACTTAAATTTTAATAATGATTTACTATTAAATCGATAAACCAAGTAATAATTTAACAATTAATTAATTTTTATAACTTAATGTGTATAATTAAATAACATTAATTATTATAAATCAATAAAATTAAATAAAATAACAAAATAATAATAATTTTTCTATGAATAGTACAATAAAATAACTTATTCTATAACATTATTAATTATTTTAATGATATATTAATAAACTAATGACCAAATATTTAATTATCTATTTCCTTCATGTGTTAACTTTTTTGTTTTGTTCTTCTTGTGTGGGTTCATTCTAGAGGAAAAATCACATCTAGGTTCATTTAAAAAACTTGCGGGATGTTAGTTACAAGGGTGATTCTAAAGTGACGTGCGTTGAGTAAAAAACACATATGTACGGTTAAAAATTGAAGAACAAGATTAAGTCGGTGGATGTTGTGGATGATATGCAGCAGATGACATTGAGTTTAAAGATAGATAAGTGAGGATAAATCCAGGAGAGGAATCATTCCACCAAGGACCATCATCTGGAAGTTAGAAAACTTCCCTCACATCGGAGAAGATCCATGCAGGAGTTCCAGTAGACCCGGTGGGCATCCCTGGAGTCGAAGGAGCCCAAAAGCAAAGCATCATTTGGAGAGTTCTTCTTCCCTCGTGTTTGAAATCTTGTACTCTATTCTAGTACTTTATCATAGGCTATAATGATAATGAACATGATTGTTGAATAGACCGTTGATTTTGGGGAATTAATACTTCTATTGGTTATGTTTTTATTCCTTTTCACTTTATCATTTTTAATGTATTCCGAATTGATCGGCGAGATCAGTTCTAAATTCAATCAGCTGCATCGTTCCACTTTCACTTAATTTCAAAACTCCAGAATCATTCGGCCAGTTTGATTGAGGATAAAACTTCTATGACATTTAAATCAAAATGAAAACTTCAGAACTAATAGTGAGTTTGTTCTGTTGTACTTTTTAAATCAAAACTTTCATAGTTTAACTCTCTTGGAGTGGTGAACTCCAAGATTGATCAAACTGTATAACTTAACTCCTGGCTAGGGATTTAAGTTATTCTTTTTTACAGTGGTATACTGTAACAACTTTTATGTGAATAGGAATCATTTTAAAACCAGTAGAATAATGTTTTCCCCTGAACATATTTCTCTTGATTGTTCATTTATCAGCAATTTATATCTCTGTTACTTTGTTCCTTTAATCTTTTTTCTATTTCAATATAGTTTAAAACAAAAACACAAAAAAATGTGTGGTTACTTTACTGCTTTAAAAATTCCCAAAAAAATATAAAAATTAGAAAAAAAGAATCAAGTTTATCCCCACTACTGACAATAGTGGGGTGTTAATTTTTTTAGAAAAGTAGTTAATTCCTTCCATGTGGGTTCGACCCTACATTCCACTATACAATAGTTTGTAAGAAAAAAAATCTATACTTTGACTCAATTTCAACAACAGTTGTGTCATAGGTATATATGACCATCCTAAATTTTTAGTAAGGAATAGATTATGTGGTATTTATAATAATACATAATTTTATGGATAGTAAAATTAGATGTGGTTTATGACATAGAGGTATATAGGGGTAATAAATCCAAAAAGGGTGCATTGGTCTTGAAACGATCATTACATAGTGGAAAAAGGGCCCTACCGGAAACATATTTTAACACTTAAGGGGGTTATGTTTAGGTTAATTCACATTTTCATTACAAACCATTATGAAGAATCTTAAAATAATGATAATTCTAAAGAAACCATGTTTATAATTATGAGATTAACAATGCATAAATTCTGATTTATGTTAAGCATTACACCATATTTAGAATTATACATTATGATTTAAAATTCATAATTTTATGAGCTAATCCACTATATTGCATTGTTTTTAAATAGGGCCTCAAAGGAAGAAGGGTATCAATACTCATTGATAATATAGATATTCCCCTACCGAGGAATCCAATATAGTTAGTATTGGAATAGTGAAAATTATGGGTTTACTAAGGTTGATTAATTGGGTTATGATAAATTAACTTTTACAAATGGATAAAACTATTCTACATTGTGATTTTCCTATGTTGGATCGCTTCATGTGATAGAAACCCACCCCATTTTGTGGGAATACCAATCCTATGGTAGCTGAGTAATGGATTAAGTGTATGAAAAAGATATTTATGGTGTTGGATTGTAGTAAAAAGTAAGAGGTTACACTTCTAGTGTATTGTATCAAATATTTTTATGTTCAATGGTGGTCGTTGATCCAAAATACTAGGAAGGAAGATGAAATTTAACTCATGGAAAGGAAATATTTTAAGGGATCATTATTTGAAAATTTTTTCCCTCATGAGAAATAAGATAAAATGAAGATGAAGTTCCTTATATTAATGAAAAAGTAATGAGAAAGTGTTACAGAGTATGAAGATACCTTTACAAGGTTAAATAGGTACACTACATATTACATATTGAATGTGGAATAAAAGATTGATCATTTCTTTGATGGGCTTAAGCAATGTCTCCAAAGGGCACTGTTTGGTAAAAATTGTTTGTCATATGATGAAATAATTTTATGATCCATGAAAACAAATAATTAATTATCTATATTTTACATATTTAATGGAAAAAAGAGCATAAGAGGTCATATTAACACCATAAAAAAGAGAATGCATCAAAGAATTATAATAGATCAATGATATTTCAATTTTGTAAAAATTGTGGAAAGAATCACTCTTGTAAATTCATGATGGAATTTGGAGCTTTCTATAAGTGTGAAGATAAGGTTGACCAGGAAATAGAATTCATAGGGAAGATGGAATGTTCATTTATTCAGTGTTTCAGCTATAGGTAAATTGAGCAATGCAAAAATAAATTCCCTAATAATTAAGGGAATCCACCACAAAAGGGGACAAGGGGAGAATGACAAGCTTATGTGATCACTACATCTGATGTGGAAGTACCCAATTATATGGTGGAGGGTACTTAATTATATTTTAAAATTTATCTAATTATTTATACTAGTACAAGAACCTTTTTTACGTCGGTTTTTTTTTTGCTTCTTAACGTCGGTTTTTAGGCGACATTATTGCGAGCGACGTTAAAAATATGATTTTTTACGTCAGTTATTTAATAACCGACGTAAAAATGGGGTAATATAGTTTTTAACGTCGGTTTTTAAAAAACTGACGTGAAATACATTCTGGAAAATGGTGATAAAAAGCCATTTTTACGTCGGTTTTTGATAAAACCGACCTTATAAGTCATTTTTTGCGTCGGTTATTTAATAACTGATGTTAAAAGTTATTTTTAACGTCGTTTATCACATACCCGACGTCAAAAATGTTTAGTATCTTGTAGAAAATTTTCTAAGCTTTCATTTGACAGGTCATAGAGCTCAAACGGATTTACGGATCAAAAGTTATGACCATCAGAAGTTTGATATTTTTTTCCGAGGAAAGATTCAATGAGCCAACCGTAGCTTCATATTAGAAAGAATTTTTGAATCCGTAGGGGGATTTGTAGTTTTATCATGATATAAAGAATTATCCATCATTATAATAAATTAACAATCGTTAAATGGTATATCAATTAAGAAAACTACTCATAAAAAATATAAATCATGGGAAAATAATTATAAATACCTTGACAAGGTCACAGAAATAAGAAATCGTTGATTCACGTTGATGATAAAACAAGTTGATTCAGTGGAACGATGATGGTTGAATGAAATGATCATAAAATGGTATATCAATTAAGAAAAAAAATCATAAAATCCATAAACCATGGATGTATGATTAAATATACCTTGACGAGATCGCGGAAAGAATAAATAATTGATTCACGTTCAAGAGAAAATGAGTTGATTTGGGGGAACGATAATGGTTGAAATAAATGATCGTCAAATTAGGATGGGTGTATAATGGAAACATATAATTGATATTCTATGAGAAAACGCGGTATTAAAAATTTTAGGCGGCAATTCAAAATTTCGATGTCGCGATGTAAAAAAATTGAAATTTCGCGTTAGCGGGATATTAAAAATATCATTCACGTTGGTTTTATGATAACCGACGTGAAAAGATATTAAAATTTTAACTTATTTTTCACGCCGGTTATTATAAAACCGACGTGAAAAATGAATCTTCATCACTCTTTCACGTCAGTTATTTAATAACCGACGTGAAAAAAGTTTACAAAAATGTAGTTCATTTTTCAAGATTTAATTTGACAGGTCACAGAGCTCAAACGGAGTTACGGATTAAAAGTTATGGCCTTCATAAGTTGGACATCCTTAAGACATCGTTTAGAGAAGATCAAATTCTGAAGGCCATAACTTTTAATCCGTAACTCCGTTTGACCTCTGTGACCTGTCAAATTAAATCTTGAGAAATAAACTATATTTTGGTAAACCTTTTTCACGTCGGGTATTTAATAATTGACGTGAAAAATACCTTTTAACGTCGGTTATTAAATAACCAACGTGAAAAAGTCACAAAAATTGATTTTTCACGTCGGTTATTTAATAACCGACGTGAAAAATAAGTGAAAATTTTAATATATTTTCCTGGAAAATGATTTTTCACGTCGGTTATTTAAAAACTGACGTGGAAAAGTGATGTACGTTGATTTTTCACATCGGTTATATAATAACCGACGTGAAAAATCAGATAAAATGGATTTTTAACGTCGGTTCTTATATAACCAACGTGAAAAATCAGCAAAAATGTATTTTGACATCGGTTATATAATAACCGACATGAAAAATAAATTTTTAGATATTTTTCATGTCGGTTCTAAAAAACCTATGTGAAAAATGGTGATGTAAAAAATGGTTTTTGTACTAGTGTTATTTTATTCTGGATCCTCTCGCTCTTTTATATTTACCTATTTTTTCTAAGAAAAATAGACATTTCCATTTATATTTAAGAAGGGAGTTTCTAATCATAACTCCTTGGGGAAGTCTCACTATAATAAGGATGTATTAGGTTTTCCACATTATGACACATGGACATGATTTATTTTCTAACCTTATTATCATACCTATTGTTGAATTCAATATAACCCTTAGTATGGACTGAATTGAAAAACATAATGTAAAATTTTATTAAAATAAAAATGAAATCATGACATGTTAAGTAAATATAGAATTACTTATATTTAGAGCAAAGATTTCATCATCCGAGTCATAACTAGATCCACCCCCGGTAGCTCTACTAAATGAGATTCTTGGAAAAGAAGAGAAACAAATATTAGGATAGAGAAGGTAATATTCAAATTAAGGATTTAACTATTGTACATGAATACATTAATTTATTTCCTGAGGAATTAATTGGATATCCCTTAGAGCGTGAAGTTGTGTTTTCTATTGATTTAACCCCTGATGCAAGACAAATATCAAATAATCCATACATAATAGACACTATGTAATTAGTGGAGTTAAATAAACAGCTAGAGGAGTTGACTAATACGATATTTATTCAACTGATTTTTTCACCATGGGGATCCCTTATTCTCTTCATTAAGAAGAAAGAAAAATCCATGAGACTGTACATTTATTGTAAGGAAATAAATGTTAGAAAGGGAAATAAAAAGTATCATATAACTAACATTGATGAATTATTCAATAAACTTCATGGAGCCCAATATTTTTCAATGATTTACCTTCATTCTGGGTATCATAAATTTCAAGTAAAAAGGAATACATTCCAATGACAACTTTTTTAATTATGTATGGACATTAATGTTTTTTAGTAATTTCTTTTTTATTGACTAATGCACCATCTATTTTATGGATATAATGAACAAAATATTCAGGGAATATTTTGATGACTTTATTGTGGAATTCATTGATGATATTTTTAGGTATTCTAAAAGCTATGAGGACCATGAGAATAATATGAGAGTCATTCTTGAGACTATTAGAAGGAAAGAGTAATATGGTATATTTATTAAGTGTGATTTTTGGATTCAAGAAGTTTCATTTCTTATCCATTTCTTTCAAAGGATAGAATCTCATTTGATCCTCTAAAGATGATGGCAGTAAAAGAATGTCCTAGACCAATGAACATACCTGAGGTATATAGTTTCATTGTTTTTTTAGGTTAATATCAGGGGTTCATTAAGAATTTTTCTTGATTGGATAACCGATTAAAAAAGATTACACATTAAGGGGTTAAGTTTGTTTGGACAAAGGAATATGAATAATGTTTTAATTAAATAAATATGAGATTGGTTAATTATTATATTTTAACTCTACCACCTATAAATGATGAGTATACGATATATAATGATGCATTGAAGAAGGTAATTTGTTGTTACATAAGGAAAAATGATAATTTTTTTCATATGCTTGATGGTAATTGAATACTTGTGAACATAACTATCCAACCCATGATATTGAATTAAAAGTTAGGATATTTTGATTGAAGATATGGAGACATTATCTCTATGGTGAATGATGTTGATATATTTATTTTGGGATAAAGAGATGATTGATATGGAGAACGTAAATTTGGATAGTACTGACTACCTTGGAACTTATTAATAGTTTGTTGATAAAGTGTTTTATTCAACCATTGATGGAGTTATAAAAAATTTAGATTTAAGGAATATATCCAATAATATGAGTTTTATTTAATGAATAAGGAATCATTCATATTTTCAATAAGTTTTATGGTAATTTGGATTATTATCATATTTTAAGAGAATACCTGATGAAGGTATTCACATGTTCAGTATATGATGATTAATAGATACTTCATGTTGTTTAGGGGATTAATGATAAGTTTATTTTGGAATTTTAGTGACGTTCTTTATAATGTTTTGGATAATAATTTTTGTAAGGGTCATATTGTTAACCATTTATGAAAGGGTTTATGTTTAACTCTTGATTATGTTTTTTAGATTAATGTATTACATCACTATATGAAGATTTATGCATATTGGGTAACCTGTACAAACCAATTTGTTATAATAATACCCAGATATCAAAGGAATGAATAATCATTATATTATAGATCATACAATCCATTAATTATGAATTTTAGTGATTCGGGAATAAAAAATTCATTTTTGGATATTTATTTCTTAGAGTAAGTGAAGAATTATAAACAGATCAAAGCATAACCAAGGGACGAAATTGTGATTCTGAAATAGAAATGTATCATGTAAGTATATTTCCTTATATTATTTGATCGTAAAATAATTCCTCAAATTTAGAAAATGTACATTGAAACAAAAGAAAATTATCATATTACCTTCATATATGATGAATCAGATGGTCTTTAAAATCATTATATATTTCTGGTGTTGAGGTTCTAAATTTTCCATTGACCGATCACTTTCTTATGACCTATGATATTCTCTATAATTATTTACACTTTTCTTCCATGTCTATATAATCACCTTCCAATAATTTTATAAAAAATAGAAAAATTATTATGTTTAATTCCATATAACACTTTTACTTCCCTTTCCTGCTTATTAATATGATTTTTTATTAACCCTTTTTACGATGTGGTTTTTCAATAAAGGAATTTATATATCACAAACCCTTGATTACTGAGATCATGATTAAATTTCAAGGGCACAATTTATTTAAGGAAGGGAGAATTTAACACCCCAATATTTTAAATAATAATTTTTTTTCTATATTGTATGTGACACATAACTCCCATCTTAAACAACCGATGAAATGTATTTATTTAAATTTAATTAATCTATTTGATAGCTTGCGGAACACGCAACCCTGAGTTGAAATGAACTATAATATAGTATAACATTATAACATGACCATTAAAATTTGTGTGTATAAATATTAATTAATAAATTTTTAAAATCATGGTTATCTATTGATCATAAATAAAATATTAATCAATAAGAAGAAAAAAGAAATGTTTTCTTAAAACAATATTTTTCTAAAAGAGGGTTTTGTCAGGCTTCGCACGCATAATTTAACATTAATTTTTACCAATTAAACCAAATATTGGGTAAAATGAACTAAATTTTTTAAATCAACATATAAATATTATCTTATGGTGATTTTTTGTTTTTTTGTTTCTAGAAATGTTTCACTTTTCAATGAATTATGAAAAATACTGAATTTTAACTGAGAACTACATTTTTGTTTAAATTATTTGTAAAGTAAAATTATTTTTTAAATTTGGTTCAATGTAAAATTATTTCAATTATATATTTATTAATCCAATTTGGGTCATTTTAATCATTTTCCTATTGAATCTTGATATATTAATTTTGTAAACTTATGAACATTTTCTCTTTAAAAACCAGCTTTCTCATCACGTCTACGAGATTAATTTTAAATGAAAAAATTTAAATTATGTGAATTTAATTTTGAAAAATGTATTAAATATTTTGAATGAACAATATTTATATAATCTAATAATTTTAAACTAATTTTTTAACATAATAAATATTAAAAACTGTAAAATTTATTTACCATGGTTAAGGTAAATATGAGTTTACTAGGAGTTAAACTAAGAATATAGGGGTTGAAAATGTCATAAAAAACTGTAAGAATATTATTGTATGGAAATATTTACACCTTATACTTCTAAATTTAGAACCTAGGATCATTTAAAAGCTTTTTCCATGTGAACGAATTTATCATTTTGGATTCTTTTTGGAAATTTCCACGTAATTTTGAAGGGGGTCCCCTTTCCCCACTTATAATATGTAACTCTCTCCCATTATTTATTAACACCCAAAACGACCTTTTTCTTAAACAAAAATCCTATAATATTCTCTCTCAAACACCCCTCATCACATTCTAGTGCTTCAGTTCCTTCTAGAAAACCATATCTAGGGTCCTTAAGAGGAGATCCAATGAAGGTTTCTCTTAGAGATAGTAATATTATTAACATATCTCATTGATTTTATTAAATTTTTTTACACCATAAATTATTTATTAAAATTTAAAATTTAAAAAATAGTATCTCCCATATACTAATATTTTATTATTTTGAAGGAATAATATTTATCCATCTCCACTATCACTGAATGGGAAATGAAATCGTTGATCGTGTGTACCGTTGACTACTACCTCGCGAACCGATGTAGTTTGTTTTCCATAACCAACTATAAATTATGGATATAATTATATATTTAATAAATTTATATTATATTTATGATATTATTATACTTTTTTAATTTTAATACCACATATACCTTTTTATATTCCATTCCATTTTAAATATGATAATGTCACTCGTGGGTACGGCGGACTGCCGTCTCGCGAAGTTATGTGATTCGTTTTTCACATAATCATTACATGGAATGAAATAAGGATAAAATTAAATAATATATATTAGATATATCTGAGATTATATTTATTCAATAAAATTAATATATCACCCACTTCGTCACCATCTCACATGTTTAGGGAATGATATTGTAACTTGTACGTAAATACAATCTACAGTCTCCACAAAGCAATAAGATTCATTTTCCATGACTAAATTTTAATAGTGGTTATAATAATGTATCAAATTTTTAAATGTGATATTTATACAACTATTATCATTCTTTATATGAAGTACTTATATCCTATATACAAGAACCAGAACTTCCATTACAAAACACATATAAGAAAATAAGGAAATCAAAACCCAAAATAATAAATATAATGGAAACAAATGGGTGGTAAAATACTATAAGAGGATATTTTATTATGTTATAAATATGATTATTTTTCTTTTATAAATTAATAACGTTCTTTAAACCATTATACATGAGGTAAAAGAACATTTAAATTAAGGAAAGTGTGAGGTAAGGGACTCCGTCTCAATTTCTCTTCATTAATACATATTATAATGTTATGTGCCAAATTTATTTTATATATATTATATACTACACATTTAAATTTTAATATAACGATTAATTAATACTTCATTGTATTTTTAGTTTCAATTTTAATGATTTCATCCAAGGTTATTTGACTTGAAAATTACAAAGTGGTAAAAGTTATTGTATAATCTCTCTTTCTTTTTTGACTGTTAACATTCTCTTGAAAAAATAAATTTATTCTGATCATTTTTCATTGAAATTTACATTTATATTAAATATAAATATTACTTTTTGGTTGGGTGTTAATATTTCCTAAGAATTATACCATTTTTACATACAGTTTTTACTTTGAAAGTTATTTGAATAACTAGAGAAATATTGATAAATTTGTTTCCTTTAATCAATACATATGTTTGATGACAAGACATATTATTCACAAATTAAATTGATTATTAAATATATAAATAATTATTTATACATGAATTTATGGTAGGGTATCGGTTATCAAAATCACCTCGATGTATCGAGAGGTCTCATGAAAGAAATCGGTTGGCTAAATGAGATGGGGTTTTACCTTGTATTTTTAATCTATCTTGAGGAAAGATCTTAATGGTAAAGGTATAATGATTCATAATATCATGAATTCCAATAATTAGTAATTTAATTCATTGATATTTTATTTATTATAATTATCCATGATATTTTTTCCATCATATTATCTTTAGAGGCATTTCATTCTCAATTATTGATTAAATGGAATGTGTTTTCAGTTATTTACCTTATCATATTGATTATGCCTTATCATTTCATAATAGTAAATTTATTTAAAAGGCATGTGTGTTCAGTTATTTGACATTCCCTATTGATTATGTTTATTTATTCATGATAATTTTTTTTATTCTTAACCCTTACTGATAATTGGATATCACACTTAATTTTTTTTCATTCCCAGGATATAAAGAACAACTTTTAGAATGAGTTCAACGATGCCAAATGTTTTCCATTTCTGTGCTCTGTGTTTTATATACCTATGTAAAATGGGTATAATGTATTTATCTGTTCCTCCAAAACTACTAAATTTATTGGTCATTTGGGATTTGACCCTTTTTATCTATGCTAATGTAACAAAGCAGAGACCCACTCTAGGTTACTGGAGTCTGCTTCATTATAATGGTAGGGTTATCTTATTAGGTCCAATGTGCGATTAACCTGTTCATAAAATAGTGCATGATTATCAATATAATGAGTACTGTAAGAGATTAGATCTCACGAGGGAAAGTGGTGAGACCGCCATAAATTCTGAAAGGTAGTGGAATCAATTGAGCATATAGGACTTTATATATTTGTGGGAGATACCATATACACACATGTAATGAAATTACTTAAAAATTAATGATATATGTGGATAAATAGTCATAGTTATTATAATTTATTTTATCTTCTGATGATAATTTAAATATAGTAGCGTTTCTCCCATGGATATATGACTCATTTCTAAACCACACAAACCTTAGTGTTTAACTTTACTTAATTGTTTCATTTCTATTTTTCTTGAATATTGTGCAAGTATTGTGTGATTTTTCATGAGTTTGTCCTAGTATCACTTGGTGTAGTGCGTAAAATGTGTGGACTTCCTATCTTGAGGTACACCAATCTTGATAGAATCTTTCCATGGGGTCTTTTTTGTTTTGTTTTATCCCTAGGTGGTTAAATTATAGTAATCCTATGTTTTCAAATTACCAAAATTAGTATCTCACCTAAAATTCTATCTACATCCACTATATATAAAAAATTAATCATATATCTATCTATGCATAATTTTTTCAATTTTTTCATACTAAAATATTTATATATAATGTTTCAACATATCAAATCACAAAATTTTGAAAAGTAGTTAGTGTATACATTGAGTTAGTCATACTATCACTAATTTTTTTATTGTCACTAATTGTTAAAACAAAAAAACCATAAAAATATCCATTATACATAATTTTGCTAATGATTATTTTTTTCAGCTAATATTCATTATGATTCGTCTTTTGTGAATTAAGTATAACTGATTTGTAGCATATGAATCACAAAACACAATCCATGAGATCTTCATGAGAATAAATGGTAAGAATAACTGAATCATGAATAATTATAAACACTTATTTTATATTAACTATGTCTTATTCCTATTTTTATTCTCTATTAATTTGTTGAAAAACACTAGGCTATATGAAAATGGAACCTACCTATTTATGTATGTACATAAAATTTGAATCATTAAACATTTTGGAATGATAACTCATAACTACATGACCTAAAAAATGTTAGTGTTAGTGGAGAAAGAGAGAATATATGTTTGAATTATAGAGTATATTGTGAACCGATCATATCTTTCATTAATTTCATGATTCTTGAATGAATATATATAGATCTCCTTGATTGCTCCTTGAATTATTGACAATAAATCAAATTTTTCATAATTTTTCACACATTGTATCTTTTACAACACAACCTTCCATTAATCACATAACATTTAACTAATTAAAACTAAACATTCCAACTCATTTAATTTCTTTATATGTTATTAATTCAATGATTTTATATATTTTCATAGATGAAAATATCTATACAATATGATATCCAATAACACATGGAAATATTTTTCATTAAAAAATATAAACCACTTCATAGATACTTTCACCGTGTCATTGTTTTGTTTTAGCATAGACTGCATCGTAGTAAATATCACCATGTAATGGTTTTTATTTTGGGAATATTTCTTTCAATATTCCACTAGTAATAAATCCTCCATGATTTTATGCACATTTAATATTATGCTGCATCATATATAATAACATGTGAAACCATTCCCAAAAAACTATTTTAGATATCCTATAAATAACTTTTGGATAATTTATCACATCAATCCGAAAAATTTAGATGGGATTGATTACATAATACTGGGGGTGAATCGGTGTCGTAATTTTATCATTTTTCCTTGTGGAATTAGTCGTTGTGAGATTTTAAGGTCAAGATCCACAAATTTTTATTGAGGCCCTCACCTGTATAAAAACTAAATAAGAAAGATCACAAAACACATAGGATTTTTTTCAAGGTTCACCCCCATTTTGGGTGACTTCATCCTTTCTATGTTTGAGTCATGTATGAAACAAAAATGTATCACTAATATTATCGTGTGATCACATATTAAAGTACGGTTTCAAAAATAAAAAAACTCTATATTATTGGTATTTTTTTAGAGGGGTTATACACAACACCTTCTAAATTATTTTTATATGTAATTTAGTGGAATTTTTCTAAAAACTATCACAAAATAGTAATTTAATGGGGGGGTTTTGCATAACCCTAGTTAAAAATGTAACGTCCCAAACCTAGATTCCACTTAATAGTTTCCAAGACCGGCTGGTCACAAGGACTGCAGTTCATCTCTTCGAACACCAGAGGCTTATGAGTAGTAGTGAGAGCCTAGGGTGTGTCCATGGGGTGACTGTGCCCTAATATCAGTGTGTAACACAACGAAATGATAATAATAATAAAATAAAGGAAGCAATAAATCATTGGGACATGAGATAACAAACAACACTTGAATATATAAACATTTATAAATGGAATATGATGTAGAATGATGATCATATCATGTGTCTACAAATAATCTAAAATAGATATACAAGAATAAGTGTAGTAAATATATCAAAATACCAAAGAGAACAACAAATAACTATCTCCAAATAAAATCATGAACCTCATCTCTCTCCCATGATTCCCTTATCTTAAGTAAGAAAAAATGTCAAGCATCATACTATAGGGGCCCACCCTGATCTCTACCTGTATCAAAATAGTATATCTAGGTACCCAATGGTTTCATGAACAAGGTGTGAGATACAATCCGAGTAGTTCACCACCCATGATATCTATAAAACTCTAGGTCTTTCAATACAATCTAAAGTAGAGTTCATATTATAGAAGGCATAGAAGTACTGAAATTAAAGTGACTAAGGAAAAATTTACCAACAAGTTATATTGTACCACCATAAAAGGATCCCTGAAAACATGTGTCAAGCTCCTATAACAATGCACCATTGAATCAAAAGGATGTAAACAACACATCTATGCCATATACACAATATATCATATCACTTATGGGCATGTTTTATGACTTTTAATGTCATATCAACTATGGACACGATGTGTAATCAAGAATTTCACATTTACCATGGCCAATACATATAATTAGAAGTATCTGACCCTTCGGGGTTGGATCCAAGGTGTAGTGACCCAAGGAATCCTCGTAGAGTCATTGGATCATCTCGATAGAAACTCAATTAGACTTAGTTTATGGTCTGAGGGGAATTTCAATAGACTATGTTCACTGTGATCCCAAAAAAGCTAGATCTAAGGGGTATCCGGGCCCAAAGAATCCCACAAAATCAATATCCAAGGATCAATCTCATCCAAGGAATCTATTTATGCTATCATGATCTAAGGAGTATCATCTAAGGCATCTAATGGAATCATTCATCATTCATTCAATTTATCAATTTCACTAGCATTAAATTCCATGAGTTTTCTAACTCATATAAAAATTCCTATTCATTTATATTCAATGAGTTTACCCACTCTTATAACATTTCAAATTTAAATAGTTAAACAAATCAACATTATGTATCACATGGAAAAGGAGGAAAAACATCTCTCAATCAATTAATTCAGTTCAATTCATTTATATATTAGATCTATCTAACTATTCAAGCTAAAACACACACCCCATGGGTGTCATAACAAAGGAAAACCTCAAAGGATCACCCCATGGGTGAGGTTGGTTGGTGAAACAACCTATAAACAGTTTCAAGGAACTAGTGAGAATCCCTAAAAAGTTCAAATATGTTCAATTTAAATATTAAATTAATTTTAAGGGTGATTCTAGAAATTACGGAATGCCACACAATGGAAAATATCTCTACAAATAACTAAAACACATGGGAAAATTATTGACAACCTACTGTAGGTCCATAGTAGATTGAACGTCCAGTATCAGCTTCGGATTGGATCCCTATCAGAAGAAAAAAGAAAAATGGATGGAGAACCTAGAAATAGAGAATATTAGTGTTCACCTAAATAACTCCATTAATACTAAGAAGAACTAAAAATATTAGAAAATGAATGGAGTAATCACCATCATGAATCCAACGAGACTGATAACGCTCGATTTTGAGTTTGGACGGAGTAACAAGATCAAAATCTATTGAATTGCCTTCAAAGGGAGATATCATGCTTTAGATTCTATCCAATGGATGATAAGTGAATTATTTATTAGTATTAAACACATTTTAAGGAATAATAAATAATTTCCACCATAATAATGGGACGCACAGTTTGGTTTCATGGTTAGCCAAATCGTGCGCCAACCGTGTGACCTTTATTATACTAAGGGGGCACTCACATGGTTACTGCGCATGGTTTTACTAACCTTGTGAAAACCATTAATTTTGCATCTAGTAAAAACTACATGTTCCCCACACAGGCATGTGCCTCTATAAGTATGGTTTCCTCAAACCGTTTAGGCTCCTGAAGCCCACTTCCGAAGCCTCTTATGGATAGTCAGACTGCATGAACCTTCCTGGTTTTTTTACTAACCGTCTGACCTATCTGATTTTTCCAAATAATTTGGATTTAATCTCCGAACAAGCCCCAAACACCCTCGATACCCCCATGAACTCAAAGTCTATTCACATTAGGCCATAAAAAAATTTAAATTGCAATTAAATGGATATGTACCTCATTGTAAAACCCAAGATCTTACAATCTTTCCATATTAATGTATTTTATACCTAAATTTCCCTCTCAAGAGTGGTCTGGAATTTTCAAAGAATAACTCCATCTACTAATCACATAAATCAATCTCATTCTCCCAAGTCTTGTCCAAACAAATGGCCATGATTCCATAACACTCATACTAGAGAAACTGATCGGCCTTAGAGAACCTTCATATTCGTATCAATGATATGAATTATATAATCCTCAATGGATGCATGCAAATATAACTCCACCTCATTTGACTATAGATTGTGAGATGAGTCTGAGCGATAATGGAATATATGATATATGTTGAAGACATAATTTATGTCTTAGTACCTCTGAGGTAACTGCAACTGATAGGCTATCGGTCTGGCTCTCTCTAGAACAAAGAACGACCCAAAAAATCACAGTGAAAGATTACCCTGTATCTTGATCCATATATGTACCCACCTTGTTGAGATACATAAAAAGACTTGATCACTGACCTTGCACTCTAGAGGTCATCTACGATGATCAAAATAAGATTTGTTTTTGAGTCTGTGTAGTATCCATCCACTTCATGATCAGTTACACCTGCTAAGAAGTCTCATAAACTATATGTGGTCCCGATAAAGCTGCATCTAATTCATCTAACTAGAACAGGGGTGATTATCATGGACTACAGTACAAAGCCTCATAAGGTTCCATCTTTATAGTCTCATGATAACTATTATTATAGGTGAACTCAACTAGGGTTATATGCCTCTCCCAAGAGCCCCCAAAATCCAGAACAAATGCTCAAAGAATATCCTCAAGCACCTGTATCATACGCTTTGACTAGCCATTGGTCAAAGGATGGTATTATATGGTTATAAGCATATCTGTACCCAACTCCCTCTGAAAACCCTACTAGAAGAGAGATGTAAACCGAGCATCCCTATTGTAATTGATGGTATGTAGACCACATGAAGTCATACTGTCTCATGGATATACAAATTCCCAATATCATTTACACTTAAGGTCTCCATGATTAGTAGGAAATGTGAAAACATCATGATCATGTTAACAATAACCCATACAACATAACTACCTCAAGGAAATCTCAAATAACTGGTCACAAAATCCATTGCGTCATCATGCCATTTCCACTCGAGAATTGGTAATTTCTCTAAAGGTCCATCTAGTCACTAATATTCCACCTTCAGCTACTGATTTGTGGGAAAAATCATAACCAAACTAGCTACCTCTCATTTCATACCCATCCACCAATAATGGTGACCTAAATAAGGATACATCATTATAAAGTCGAGACTTGCTACCTTAAATGAGGCATGCAACTCCTGCATCAACTCCTCACGTATATCCATAAGAACTCAAACACAACCATTGATACATAGGATCTTAGATTCTCCCATAGTCAAACCTATAGGTGGGTCCACACATACCACACTCTCCCATAGTATTAAGCCCTCAGAATCTGATAGCTGCCTCATCCTCACTCTATCCAGAAGGATTGAGGTCACGACTAAGTATGAAAGAAATGTTTTTCCCTAACTACCCTGTACCTGAAAGTGTATCTTAGAGAATAAAGTAATAAGTTTCCACTCTCTACTGGACTACTTAATTACCTATATCTCAGTCTTCCTGTTTAGGGCATCATCAACTACATTGTCGTTTCCAGGTGTATAGGAAATATTGAAGTAAAAATACTGTAACATCCGAGACTTTAATGTTATATAAATCATCAAAGGAATATTATTCTACACACAACACTTTCTTGGCTTTCTTTACACGAAATCGCGAGCTTCATTGATAGCTTGCATCGTACGCAATACCGAGTTTCACTAAACAACGATATACTATTAAAATATTATTTAAACTAGCCGTTATGAATAGTAATAACCACTTTTTGAAATTTTATAAATTTTATTTTTCAAAATGGACTTCATTTTTGGATTCGTAATATTGAAATTAGCCTAGGGTGAAATTTTGGTATTTTTCTGAAAACATTCAATTTTTGATGAATAGTGAAACCACTAGGTGGTAGTTAACAAAACTGAATTTTTCATAAAACATAATTTTACCGCTTATGTGAGTGGAATTTCGAAAATAAGAGAGACACGGTTAATATCAAGGACTAAAATGTGGTTCAATGAGATGAAAATAATTTTTGGTGAATAGTTACTTTTTACTTTTTTTTACCACGGTTAAAAGTAAATAGGGTAATTAAGGGTAAAAAGGATATTATTATTACCCTAACACATGCCCTAATTCTATTGTAAAAAGTTTAATTCGACCAAAAACAACCTTAGGAATAACATATGAACATTTAGGCCCACTTGGATTAGATTAGGACATTTATTATTAATTTATTTAAAGAAGGGTTAAAATAGTTAAAATCAAAGTTTAATAACTAAATCATTTTTAATATAAGGTCATACATAAGATAAATTCGACTATAAATATTCATTAAAAATATAAAAAGATTTCCTACATAATGATATTTTATTTGTAATTTTTAGACTTTAAATAATTTAATTTATTTATGACACAATGATGATGCAATAATTACCATAATAGTGAAATATTAGAATAATTGATATTATAAATACCTAAATAAATATAATTAGAGACTTTTTATGATTTAAAATAATTTTCTAGGTTAATATGACATGTTATGATTTATTTAATTAACATTGGTCGAAGTAATCATTCTGTTATGAGTTTCAAAAAAATCAACTATTGAATAGTGTCAAAATTGACATAAAATAGTTTTTTTAAAAAAATTATATTATTAATTGTTCTTTTATTCCTAAAAATCTAAGGTTCTGCCAAATGACTTAGATAAGGTTATATATATTAATAAAACACTACTTGGGGGTCTCTTGGATGTATATGGTATGTTTATTAACTATATAATAAAAAAATACAAAGTGACATGGTAAATGTCAATCTAATTATCTAAGAGTTAAAACTAAAGGATATGGTTAATATAATGACCTCAATTATATTTGATGAGATAATTTCGACCCATCCCCACCTTATCTTCGAAATAACTCAATTTGGATCTATTTAAAACTGAACTTGACTTTATAATAAAATATATTTTTAGTTATTCCAAAGGTGCCCCTCTCCTCCCTTATAAAAGGGCACCTCCTCCCTCTTCTCCTCACACCACTTTGAGCCTTAATGCTCGGCCAACCCCTGTCACTTTCTCCTCTACACTTCCCTAGAGACTTCCTAGAGGTCCTGGTCTTCTTCAAAGACCAATTTTAGTGCCCTAAAAGAAGGTCTCAAAGAAGCACTTCAAAGAAGAGGTAATGTCTGTTACCGATTCTTTCATATTTATTTCTTCTTCCACTTCTTCTCCTTTAGTTGTTACATTATGAAGTAATAACATCAGTATCACTAATATACTGATATGTTATTATAAGTATTAAACAACCCTATTTCACCATATATCCATCCTACGGAAAAAGAAATCACCGCGCGTGCGTACATACGGAATACCGTCTCCACACCGTGGTGTAATCTATTTTCCACCACCACCTTACTTGGATGGGTATAATGGTGTAAATAATGACTATATATGACTATTATAAAGTGATATTGATTCTGAAATAGTATACATACACTCCAATACAATTCCAGGATCATAGGAACGATATCATCACTCGTGCGTACGTACGGAATACCGTCTCCACGATGTGATGCGACTCGTTCTACATGATCATCATTTCATAATGATTATATAAATTAATTGAATGAATGAATATGATATATATTACACTAATAACATTTTGGAAATGAGGTATCTATAACCTAAAGAGAGGAATAAGAATTTATTCAACAAAACACGCATAAGAACAAAAAGTTATAAACACCCGAATAACTAGTAGCAAGGAAATATTACTACTAAGAAGCTAAGAATATGACTATATATGATATCCTAAAAATAAGTATGATTTTTGAATTAGTCAATAACATTGTTTAAATCATTATACATGAGGTTTGGACACGTACAAAGCATATCAGACCTATGGTAAGGGAAAATATCACAATCTCATTTTTATCCGAGATTGTTTATACTTTGAAATTTACTAGGGTGTATTTTATCATCCACATCCATGTTTCCTCAATATGTAATATTTATATCCTTATACAATAGTTTTTATTCAATTTTACTTTTCGGTGAGTTTTTAGTAAAAGATATGAAAGGAATATTTTGTCGTTTTTCGTACGAGGTACTTTTTGACTTTTCCGACAAAAGTACGAAGAATGTTTTTTAACTTATACGGAATGGATGGATTTTTAAAACATTATTTCCAAGAAGCTAACTTTACAAGTATTCAAGTTTGTTTTTAATCAAATTCTTTTAGTTTAGAATTGTACGACATGTTAAGAAAGGAAAAGTGTTTTTGAAGCAGAAAGGTTATTTTCCTCAAGAATGGAGTTCAAGTGTTTTATCAAAATTATTTTCCATATAATATAATAAAGGGTTATGTTTTTATCCCTATTATTACATTGATTTGATTATTTTGTGATGTAATTATATTTTTATGAATTCCTTTATCTTATATGAATTGTTTTATGATGTCACGAAGTTTAAGATTCCCATTTTTATTACATGGGTTATGCTATGATGTATGGTTTTCTGATTTTGTGACACACATAAGAATGGTATCATTATGAGATGGGTGGGACCTATATCTCCCTCCAATTCATTGGGTAAAGATTTTATATCTCATGATATATACATGGATGGAATGGTATGTTATACCGGTTCAGTGAAACAGGACTGAAACGAGGAGTGAACTCGGTTCAGAAATGGACTTTGTCCACTAAGATAGTTTTGGCAATGAGTCTTGACTAACAAGAAATGATTCTCTATGATTATGTGTGTATGCCAAAAAGTTTCATGTTTTATGTTATGATTATTGGGATTACATTTCACTTCTATGATTTATCCCATGTTATGATATTATGATCTCTTTTGCAGGTTAAGATTTAAAAAAGTTATGTTCTTATGTATATGATGTGATTGATATTTCTTTTGTTTACCCTTACTGAGCATTTGAGCTCACCCTTTTGTATGTTTTATTTCCCCAGGTCAGGAAGAAGGTTATTAAGTAGGATATGCCAAAACGGGACTCTAGATATGATGAAATAAATGGGAGACAAAGTAGATGCTTTATGAACCAGTTTTTTATGTTTCCCTATTTCTAAAGAATATATACCTATAAGGTACTTTCTTGGTTTTGTTATATGTTGTAATAAGTGTGCTTCAATTCTGAATTAATAATAATGTATGTAAATTATGGGTCGTTATAGTTGGTATCAGAGGAAAGGTATAGTCAACCTTTGGAAACTAGGATGCGAAAGCCTTAGTAAGAACCCTAAGGATAAGTCTAAGCATAGAACACAATCTTCGTGTTTTAGACATGGACATGAATAACCTAGGATAAGACCTTAAGTGTGAAATTTTATTCTTGATTATGTGGTTTTCCTATTATAATTTGTGTTTCTCACACTATTCTTCTTGGTTTTAGTCAATGGCTGGAACCCGAAGGAACCGTGTTAATGCGGAATGCGACGGGTAATGCAATGATTGTCCCCCTGAGCAACCAAATGTTATGGGAGCTGGAATGAAAAATCTTGTATCCATGCTCACACAACTTTCTCAAGCTATGAATCATGCAGGACTTCCAAACGAGCAAATGAAGGAGCAAAATTCTGTTGAATACTTAATGAGACAGCGTCCACCTTCATTCAGCGGGTCTACTGATCCATTAGTTGATGAACAATGGATTAGTACTACTGAAAAGATATTTTCAGTTCTTCAATGTTCTGAGCATGATAAAGTCATCTTAGTAGTGTATCGTTTGGAGGGTGATGCTGATCAATGGTGGAATCTTATTAAGAATACGAGGTAGAGGGATGAAATTGAGTCCATGCAATGGGACCAGTTCAAGAACTTATTTTTTAATAAGTACATCCCTCGTATTCTCTGAAAAAATATGGAGAAAGAGTTTCTTGAACTGAAGAAAAAGGATGATGAATCTGTTGGCACCTATGAAGCAAATTTTACAAGACTTGCAAGGTACGCTTCTGGTATTATTATCCAACCTGAGAGTAAGATCGATCGATTCTTTAGTGGCTTAAAACCAAGTCTTCGAAGGGCCTTATCCATAAGGGACTTCAATATCTACGAGGAAATCGTTCGATGTGCTCTCAATGTTGAGATGAAGATTGGAGTAACCCATCAGTCATATGGGTTTGATAAGAAGAGGAAAATGGAATTCAAAGGAAAATCTAAAGAGAACACTGAAAATAAGATGAGCTTTCCCTTATGCTCAAAGTGTGGAAAGAAACATGGAGGGAGTTGTCTTAAAGGGACAAGTAAATGTTTCAAATGTGGAAAGGAAGGTCATCGGGCATTTGAATTCTGTAATGATGGGAAGAAGATGTCTAATGATGCAAACAAAGGAAGGGATGCACGGAATGAACCTACTACACTTCAATGTTTCAAGTGCAAGGAGATGGAGCATTATGCCAATCAATGCCCAAATCCATGGGTTGATGATGATGGTCGACGTCAACAAACTCTTATGGCTAAAGACAAAGGAATGTCACATGCAATTTCTATTAGCGATGTGGAGTACGATAACGATGTGGTGAAAGGTACACTTACCATCCACTCTAAAGTAGAAAATGTTTTATTTGATTATGGATCCACCCACTCCTTTATTTCTGAAGATTTTTCTAAGGATATCACCGTATTACCTCAACAGTTAGATGTTGAGTTAGCTGTGACAACCCCTAATGGCACAACAGTTGCATCAAAATTTTATAATTCTTCTCTGATTGAAGTTTGTGGGAATGTGCTTCCTGCAAATCCTGTGATCCTTCCTATAGTGGAATTTGATGTGATTCTTGGGATGGATTGGATTTCTCTACATGGAGCTCATATCAATTGACAAAGAAGGAAAGTCACATTTCACATTCCATATCAATCTATGATCGTCTATTGATGCAAGGATGAACATAACCTTCTAGTAGAAATTCCTTCCATCTTATGGGTATTGATTCCACTAAATAAAGGTTATTTATCTCAAATGGTTGGCGAGAAACTCACAATTAAGAATATTCCCATTGTACGGGAGTTTGATGATGTCTTTCCTGATGAATTATTGGGTCTTCCACCGAATCGTGAAGTTGAGTTTTCAATAGAACTCATACCGGGTGCTTTGCCTATTTCAAAGACACCTTATAGAATGGCCCCAATTGAGTTGCAGGAATTGAAGAAGAAACTCCAAGATAATCTTGATAAGGGGTTCATACTCCCTAGTGCATCACCTTGGGGAGAACCTGTTCTCTTTATTAAGAAGAAAGATGGATCAATGAGACTCTGCATTGATTATCGAGAACTTAACAAGATCACTATCAAGAACAAATATCCTCTCCCGTGCATTGATGACCTATTTGACCAACTACGCGGAGCTCAATACTGTTCCAAGATTGATCTTCGTTCAGGGTATCATCAATTAAGGGTCAAAAGGGAGGATATACCAAATACGGATTTCCGTACAAGGTATAGACACTATGAATTTATAGTGATGCCATTTGGTCTTACTAATGCCCCTGCTATCTTCATGGATCTGATGAATAGAGTCTTTAGAGACTATCTTGATCAGTTTGTGGTAGTCTTTATAGACGATATTCTTGTATATTCAAAGAGAAAGGAAGAACATTAAGATCACTTGAGAATTATATTGAAGACCCTAAGAAAGGAGAAGCTTTATGCCAAATTTACCAAGTGTGAATTTTGGCTTCAAAAAGTTTCATTTTTGGGTCACATAATCTCAAAAGAGGGGATATCTGTGGATCCCGCAAAAACAGAGGTTATCGAAAGATGGACGAGACGAACAACCATAACCGAGATCCGAAGTTTTCTTTGTTTAGCTGGATATTATCGACGTTTTGTGAAATATTTTTTACGATTATATAATCCACTCACCAAGTTGACTCAGAAAGGAGTTAAGTTTGTTTGGACGGAGGAATGTGAAGAGAATTTCAAGGAGTTGAAAAGAAGCGTATCCAGTACACCTGTGCTCACACTGCCTTGTAGTGGAGAAAGGTTTGTGATCTACAGTGATGCATCCAAGAAGGGATTGGGGTGTGTTCTTATGCAAAATGATATGGTGGTAGCTTATGCCTCACGACAGTTGAAAATACATGAGCAAAAGAACCCAACTCATGATTTGGAGTTAGCTGTGGTAATCTTTGAATTAATGATTTGGAGGCATTACCTTTATGGTGAAAGGTGTGATATTTATACTGATCATAAAAGTTTAAAGTATATTTTCACACAAAAGGAGCTGAATATGCGCCAAAGAAGATGGTTGGAGCTGATTAAGGATTATGACTGCTCAATCCATTACCACCCTGGGAAAGCAAACAAGGTGGCAGATGCATTAAGTCGACAAGACCATGCCAGTTTATCCATGATGTGGATCAAAAAAGATCCAATATTTATGGATTTACAAAGAATGGATCTTGGAATTATAATGGAAAGGAAAAAATCTTATCTTTCTCAAATAAATGTTCAACCATCTATACATGTGAAGATTAAAGAGGCACAGAAAGAAGATGTCGAGTTACAAAAGAAGATGAGAAATGTTCCTGAATTCAACCTTGATTGTGATGGGATAATAATGTTCAGGAATCGGGTTTGTGTTCCTCCCATCCCCGAATTAAAGAATTAGATACTAGATGAGTCTCATAGTTCATAATTCTCTATTCATACTGGAAGAACGAAGATGTATAGGGACCTGAAAGAGTACTTCTAGTGGGATGGAATGAAAAGAGACGTTGTTGAATATGTCTCTCGATGCTTGGTTTGTCAACAAGTTAAAGCTGAGAGACAGAAGTGTAAGGGGATGTTACAACCATTACCCATACCCGAATGGAAATGGGAAAACATCACTATGGAATTTGTCACAGGACTTCCTAAAACATCCAAAGGCAATAATGTTATCTGGGTCATAGTTGATCGTCTTACAAAGTCTGCACACATCATTGCTATTAGAGAGGATTTCTCTCTAGATCAGCTTGCCAGGATCTATGTAAAGGAAGTGGTAAGATTGCATGGAGTACCACTTTCTATTATTTCTGATCGGGATTCGAGATTTACCTCGAATTTCTGCCGAAGTCTTTAGCATACTCTGGATACAGAGTTGAGTTTCAGCACTGCTTATCTTCCTCAGATAGACGGTCAGTCTGAGAGAAAAATTCAAACTCTATAAGATATATTGAGAGCTAGCTCTATGGATTTCAAAGGTGGTTGGGATCAACACCTACCTTCTGCAGAATTTTATTATAATAATAGATTTCACTCCATTATTCAGATGGATCCTTATGAAGATCTCTATGGAAAGAAATGCAGGACTCCAACTTGCTGGGATGTAGTTGGGGAAAGAAAGCTATTAGGACCTGATCTCGTCGATGAAATGGCAGAAAAGGTCAGATCTATTCAACAACACATAAGATCAGCTCAGAGTCGACCGAAAATTTATGTCGACAACCGAAGAAAAGACCTAGAGTTTGAAGTGGGTGATAAAGTGTTCTTACAAATATCTCCCTGGAAGAGGGTTATGAGATTTAGAAAGAAGGGGAAGTTGAGGCCTAGATATATCGATCCTTTCGAAATATTGGATTGTGTTGGGAAGGTAGCTTACCGATTGGCGCTTCCGCCGAATCTCTCTCAATTTCACGATGTGTTCCATGTATCTCTCTTGAGAAAGTACATACCTGATCCTTCACATGTACTCAGCTCAGAAGTAGTACCGTTGGAGCAAGATCTTTCTTATGAAGAACAACCGATAGAGATTCTTGGATCGTAGTGAAAAATTACTACGAAACAAGACCACTCGATTGGTGAAAGTTTTATGGAGGAACCACCAATTAGAAGAAGCTATATGGGAGCTTGAGGATATGATGAGGGAGAGGTATCCTCATCTGTTTGTTACAAAGTGATGAATTTCAAGGGAGAAATTCATTTTAAGGGGGGTAGAATGTAACACCCGAGACATTTATGTTATATCAATCATCAAAGGAATCTTCTTCTACACACAACACTTGCTTGGCTTGAATTACACGAAATCGCGAGCTTCCTCGATAGCTTGCGTCGTACGCAATACCGAGTTTCACTAAACAACGATATACTATTAAAATATTATTAAAACCAACCGTTATGAATAGTAATAACAACTTTTTGTAATTTTATAAATTTTATTTTTCAAAATGGACTTCATTTTTGGATTCGTAATATTGAAATTATCCTAGGGTGAAATTTTGGTATTTTTCTGAAAACTTTCAATTTTTGATGAATAATGAAACCACTAAGTGGTAGTTAAAAAAACTGATTTTTTCATAAAACATAATTTTACCGCTTCTGTGAGTGGAATTTCGAAAATCCGAGAGACATGGTTAATATCAAGGACTAAAATGTGGTTCAATGAGATGAAAATAGTTTTTGGTAAATAGTAAACTTTTACTTTTTTTTACCACGGTTAAAAGTAAATAGGGTAATTAAGGGTAAAAATGATATTATTATTACCCTAACACATGTCCTAATTCTATTGGACAAGTTTAATTCGACAAAAAACAACCTTAGGAATAAAATATGACCATTTAGGCCCACTTGGATTAGATTAGGACATTTATTATTAATTTATTTAAAGAAGGGTTAAAATAGTTAAAATCAAAGTTTAATAACTAAATCATTATTAATATAGGGTCATACATAAGATAAATTCGACTATAAATATTAATTAGAAAGCTAAAAATATTTCCTACATAATGATATTTTATTTGTAATTTTTATACTTTAAATAATTTAATTTATTTATGACACAATGATGATGCAGTAATTACCATAATAGTGAACAATTAGAATAATTGATATTATAAATACCTAAATAAGTATAATTTGAGTCTTTTTATGAATTAAAATAATTTTCTAGGTTAATATGACATTTTAGGATTGATTTAATTAACTTTGGTCGAAGTAAACATTCTGTTATGAGTTTCAAAAAAAATCAACTATTGAATAGTGTCAAAATTGACATAAAATAGTTTTTACGACAAATATTATATTATTAATTGTTATTTTATTCCTAAAAATCTATGGTTCGTCCAAATTACTTAGATAAGGTTATATATATTAATAAAACATAACTTGGGGGTCTCTTGGATGTATATGGTATGTTTATTAACTATATAATATAAAAATACAAAGTGACATGGTAAATGTCAATCTAATTAACTAAGAGTTAAAACTAAAAGATATGGTTAATATAATGACCTAAATTCAATTGGATGAGAGAATTTCGACCCATCCCCACCTTATCTTTCAAAATAACTCAATTTGGAGATATTTAAAAATGAACTTGACTTTATCATAAAATATATTTTTAGTTATTCCAAAGGGGCCCCTCTCCTCCCTTATAAAAGGGAACCTCCTACCTCTCTTCCTAACACCACTTTGAGCCTTCAAGCTTGGCCAAACCCTACCACTATCTCCTCTACACTTCCCTAGAGACATCCGAGAGGTCCTGGTCTTCTTCAAAAGCCAATTTTAGTACCCTAAAAGAAGGTCTCAAAGAAGCACTTCAAAGAAGAGGTAATGTCCGTTACCGATTATTTCATCTTTATTTCTTCTTCCACTTCTTCTTCTTTAGTTGTTCCATTATGAAGTAATAACATCAGTATCACTAATATAATGATATGTTATTATAAGTATGAAACAACCCTATTTCACCATCTATCCATCCTACGGAAAAAGAAATCACCGCGCGTGCGTACGTACGGAATACCATCTCCACGTCGTGGTGTAATCTATTTTCCACCACCACCTTACTTGGATGGGTATAATAATGTAAATAATGACTATATATGATTATTGTAAAGTTATATTGATTGTGAAATAGTATATATACACTCCAATACAATTCCACAATCATGGGAGCGATATCATCGCTCGTGCGTACGTACGGAATACCGTCTCCACGATGTAATGCGACTCGTTCTACATGATCTTCATTGCATAATATTATATAAATGAATTGAATGAATGAATATGATATATATTAAACTAATACCATTCTGGAAATGAGGTATCTATAACCTAAAGAGAAGAATAAGAATTTATTCAACAAGACACACATAAGAACAAAAAGTTATAAACACTCGAATAACAAGTAGCAATAAAATATTACTACTAAGAAGCTAAGAATATGACCATATATGATATTATAAAAATAAGTATGATTCTAGAGTAAGTCAATAACATTATTTAAATCATTTAACATCAGTTTTTATGTGACGTTATTGCGAGCGACGTTAAAAATATGATTTTTTACGTCAGCTATTTAATAACCGACCTAAAAAATGGGGTAATATAGTTTTTAACGTCGGTTTTTAAAAAACCAACGAGAAATAAATTCTGGAAAATGGCGATAAAAAGCCATTTTGTATGTCGGTTTTTGAAAAAACTGACGTTATAAGTCATTTTTTACGTTGGTTATTTAATAACTGATGTTAAAAGTTATTTTTAATGTCGGTTATTAAATAACCGACGTAAAAAATGTTTAGTATCTGGTAGAAAATTTTCTAAGCTTTCATTTGACAGGTCATTGAACTCAAACGGATTTACGGATCAAAGGTTATGACCATCAGAAGTTTGATATTTTTTTCCGAGGAAAGATACAATGAGCCAACCGTTTCTTCATATTAGAAGGAATTTTTGAATCCATAGGGGGATTTTTAGTTTTATCATGATATAAAGAATTATCCATCATTATAATAAATTAACAATCGTTAAATGTTATATCAATTAAGAAAACTACTCATAGAAAATATAAATCATGGGAAAATAATTACAAATACCCTGAAGAGGTCGCAGAAATAAGAAATAGTTGATTCACGTTGATGATAAAACAAGTTGATTCAGTGGAACGATGATGGTTGAATTAAATGATCATAAAATGGTATATTAATTAAGAAAAAAATCATAAAAACCATAAACCATGGATGTATGATTAAATATACCTTGACGAGATCGTGGAAAGAATAAATAATTGATTCACGTTCGAGAGAAAAAGAGTCGATTTGGGGGAATGATAATTGTTGAAATAAATGATCGTCAAATTAGGATGGGTGTATAATGGAATCATATAATTGATATTCTATGAGAAAACGCGGTATTAAAAATTTTAGGCGGCAATTCAAAATTTCGATGCTGCGATGTAAAAAAATTGAAATTTTGTGTTAGCTGGACATTAAAAATATCATTCACGTTGGTTTTATGATAACCGACGTGAAATGATATTAAAATTTGAACTTATTTTTCATGTCGCTTATTATAAAACCGACGTGAAAAATCAATCTTCGTCACTCTTTCACGCCGGTTATTAAATAACCGACGTGAAAAATATATTTTCATGACTTTTTCACGTCGGTTATTTAATAACTGACATGAAAAAAGTTTACAAAAATGTAGTTCATTTTTCAAGATTTAATTTGACAGGTCACAGAGCTCCAACGGAGTTACGGATTAAAAGTTATGGCCTTCAGAAGTTGGACATCCTTAATACATCGTTTAGAGATGATCATCTTCTGAAGGCCATAACTTTTAATCAGTAACTCCGTTTGAGCTCCGTGACCTGTCAAATTAAATCTTGATAAATAAACTAAATTTTGGTAAACATTTTTCATGTCGGGTATTTCATAACCGACATGACAAATACATTTTAACGTCGGTTATTAAATAACCGACGTGAAAAATAAGTGAAAATTTAAATATATTTTCCAAAAAAATGATTTTTCAGGTCGGTTATTTAATAACCGACGTGGAAAAGTGATGTACGTTGATTTTTCACATCGGTTATATAATAACCGATTTGAAAAATCAGAAAAAATGGATTTTTAACGTCGGTTCTTATATAACCGACGTGGAAAATCATCAAAAATGTATTTTGACATCGGTTATATAATAACCGACGTGAAAAATCAATTTTTAGATATTTTCATGTCGGTTCTAAAAAACTGACGTGAAAAATGGTGACATAAAAAAAGGTTTTTGTACTAGTGTTATTTTATTCTGGATCCTCTCACTCTTTTATATTTACCTATTTTTTCTATAAAAATTAGACATTTCCATTTATATTTAAGAAGGGAGTTTCCAATCATAACTCCTTGGGGAAGTCTCACTATAATAAGGATGTATTAGGTTGTCCACATTATGACACATGGGAATGATTTATTTTCTAACCTTATTATCATACCTATAGTTGAATTCAATATAACCCTTAGTATGGACTGAATTGAAAAACATAATGCAAAATTTTATTACAATAAAAATGAAATCATGACTTGTTAAGTAAATATAGAATTACTTATATTTAGAGAAAATATTTCGTCATCCGAGTCATAACTAGATCCACCCCCGGTAGCTCTACTGAATGAGATTCTTGGAAAATAAGAGAAAAAAATATTAGGATAGAGAAGGTAATATTCAAATTAAGGATTTAACTATTGTATATGAATACATTAATGTATTTCCTGAGGAATTAATTGGATATCCCTTAGAGCGTGAAGTTGTGTTTTCTACTTATTTAACCCCTGATGCAAGACAAATATCAAATAATCCATACATAATAGACACTATGTAATTAGTGGAGTTAAATAAACAGCTAGAGGAGTTGGCTGATACGATATTTATTCAACTGATTTTTTCACCATGGGGATCCCTTATTCTCTTAATTAAGAAGAAAGAAGATCCATGAGACTGTACATTTATTGTAAGGAAATAAATGTTAGAAAGGGAAATAAAAAGTATCATACAACTAACATTGATGAATTATTCAATAAACTTCATGGAGGCCAATATTTTTCAATGATTTACCTTCATTCTGGGGATCATAAATTTCAAGTAAAAAAGGAATACATTCCAATAACAACTTTTTGAATTATGTATGGACATTAATTTTTTTTAGCAATTCCATTTTTATTGACTAATGAACTATCTATTTTATGGATATAATGAACAAAATATTCAAGGAATATCTTGATGATATTATTGTGGAATTCAATGATGATATTTTTAGGTATTCTAAAAGCTACGAGGACCATGAGAATAACATGAGAGTCGTTCTTGAGACTATTAGAAGGAAATAGTAATATGGTATATTTATTAAGTGTGATTTTTGGATTCAAGAAGTTTCATTTCTTATCCATTTTTTGCAAAGGATAGAATCTCATTTGATCCTCTAAAGATGATGGTAGTAAAATAATGTCCTAGACCAATGAACATGCCTGAGGTATATAGTTTCTTTGGTTTTGTAGGTTGATATCAGGGGTTCGTTAAGAATTTTTCTTGATTGGATAACCGATTAAAAAAGATTACACATTAAGGGGTTAAGTTTGTTTGGAAAAAGGAATGTGAATAATGTTTTAATTAAATAAATATCAGATTGGTTAATTATTATATTTTATCTCTACAACCTATAAATGACGAGTATGCGACATATAATGATGCATTGAAGAAGGTAATTTGTTGTTACCTAAGGCAAAATGATAATTTTTTTCATAAGCATGATGGTAATTGAATACTTGTGAACATAACTATCCAACCCATGATCTTGAATTAAAATTTATGATATTTTTATTGAAGATATAGAGACATTATCTCTATGGTGAATGATGTTGATATATTGATTTTGGGATAAAGAGATGATTGATATGGAGAAAGTAAATTTGGATAGTACTGACTACCTTGGAATTTATTAATGGTCTGTTGATAAAGTGTTTTATTTAACCATTGATGGAGTTAAAAAAAATTTAGATTTAAGGAATATATCCAATAATATGAGTTTTATTTAAAGAATAAGGAATAATTCATGCTTTCAATAAGTTTTATGGTAATTTGGATTATTAACATGTTTTAAGATAATACCTGATGAAGGTATTCACATGTTCAGTATATGATGATTAATAGCTACTTCATGTTGATTAGGGGATTAATGATAAGTTTATTTTGGAAATTTAGTGACGTTCTTTATAATGTTTTGGATATTAATTTTTGTAAGGGTCATATTGTTAACCATTTATGAAAGGGTTTATGTTTAACTATTGATTATGTTTTTTAGATTAATGTATTACATCACTCTATGAAGATTTATGCATATTGGGTAACCTGTACAAACCATTTTGTTATAGTAATACCCAGATATTGAAGTGATGAATAATCATTATATTATAGATCATACAATCCATTAATTATGAATTTTAGTGATTCAGGAATAACAAATTCATTTTTGGATATTTATTTCTTAGAGTAAGTGACGAATTAGAAACTGATCAAAGCATTACCAAGGGATGAAATTGTGATTCTGAAATAGAAATGTATCATGTAAGTATATTTCCTTATATTATTAGATCGTAAACTAATTCCTCAAATTTTGAAAATGTTCATTCAAACAAAAGAAAATTATCATATTACCTTCATATATGATGAATCAGATGGTCTTTAAAATCATTATATATTTCTGGTGTTGAGGTTCTCAATTTTCCATTGACCGATCACTTTCTTATGACCTATGACATTCTCTATAATTATTTACACTTTTCTTCCATGTCCATATAATCACCTTCCAATAATTTAATAAAAAATAGAAACATTATTATGTTTAATTCCATATAACATTTTTACTTCCCTTTCCCGCTTATTAATATGATTATTTATTAACCCTTTTTACAATGTCATTTTTCAATAAAGGAATTTACATATCACAAACCCTTGATTACTAAGATCAAGATTAAATTTCAAGGGAACAATTTATTTAAGGAAGGGAGAATTTAACACCCCAATATTTTAAATAATAAAATTGTTTTCTATATTGTATGTGACACATAACTCCCATCTTAAACAATCGATGAAATGTATTTATTTAAATTTAATTAATCTATTTGATAGCTTGCAGAACACTCAACCCTGAGTTGAAATGAACTATAATATAGTATACCATTATAACATGACCATTTAAATTTGTGTGTATAAATATTAATTAATAAATTATTAAAATCATGGTTATCTATTGATCATAAATAAAATATTAATCAATAAGAAGAAAAAAGATATGTTTTCTTAAAACAATATTTTTCTAAAAGAGGGTTTAGTCAGGCTTCGCACACATAATTTAACATTAATTTTTACCAATTAAACCAAGTACTGGGTAAAATGAACTAAATTTTTTAAATCAACATATAAATATTATCTTATGGTGAATTTGTTTTTTTTCTAGAAATGTTTCATTTTTCAATGAATTATGAAAAATACTAAATTTTAATTGAGAACTACATTTTTCTTTAAATTATTTGTAAAGTAAAATTATTTTTTAAATTTGGTTCAATGTAAAATTATTTCAATTATATATTTATTAATCCAATTTGGGTCATTTTAATCATTTTCATATTGAATCTTGATATATTAATTTTGTAAACTTATGAACATTTTCTCTTTAAAAACCTGCTTTCTCATCACATCTACGAGATTAATTTTAAATGAAAAAATTTAAATTATGTGAATTTAATTTTCAAAAATGTATTAAATATTTGGAATGAACAATATTTATATTATCTAATAATTTGAAAATAATTTTTTAACATAATAAATATTAAAAACTGTAAAATTTATTTACCATGGTTAAGGTAAATATTAGTTTACTAGGAGTTAAACTAAGAATATAGGGGTTGAAAATGTCATAAAAATTTGTACGAATATTATTGTATGAAAATATTTACATAATATACTTCTAAATTTAGAACCTAGGATCATTTAAAAGATTTTTCCATGTGAGCGACTTTATCATTTTGGATTCTTTTGGGAAATTTCCACGTAATTTTGAAGGAGGTCCCCTTTCCCCACTTATAATAGGTAACTCTCTCCCTTTATTTATTAACACCCAAAAAGACCTTTTTCTTAAAAAAAAACCCTATAATATTCTCTCTCAAACATCCCTCATCACATTCTAGAGCTTCTGTTCCTTCCAGAAAACCATATCTAGGGTCCTTAAGAGGAGATCCAATGGAGGTTTCTCTTAGAGATAGTAATTATCTTAACAAATCTCATTGATTTTATTAAATTTTTTTACACCATAAGTTATTTATTAAAATTTAAAATTTAAAAAATAATATCTCCCATATACTAATATTTTATTATGTTGATGGAATAATATTTATCCATCTCCACTATCACTGAATGGGAAACGAAATCGTTGATCGTGTGTACCGTGGACAACTGCCTCGCGAACCGATGTAGTTTGTTTTCCATAACCAACTCTAAATTATGGATATAATTATATATTTACCAAATTTATATTATATTTATGATATTATTATACTTTTTAATTTTAATACAACATATACCTTTTTATATTCCATTCCATTTTAAATATGATAATGTCACTCGTGGGTATGGAGGACTTCCGTCTCGCGAAGTTATGTTATTCATTTTTCACTTAATCATTACATTGAATGAAATAAGGATAAAATTAAAGAATATATATTAGATATATCTGAGATTTTATTTATTCAATAAAATTAATATATCACCCACTTCGTCACCCTCTCACATGTTTAGGGAATGATATTGTAACTTGTACGTAAATACAATCTACAGTCTCCACAAAGCAATAAGATTCATTTTCCAAGAATACATTTTAAGAGTGGTTATAATAATGTATCAAATTTTTAAATATGAAATTTATACAACTATTATAATTCTTTATATGAAGTACTTATATCCTATATACAAGAACCAGAACTTCCATTACAAAACACATATAAGAAAATAAGGCAATTAAAACCCAAAATAATAAATATAATGGAAACAAATGGGTGGTAAAATACTATAAGAGGATAATTTATTATGTTATAAATATGATGATTTTTTTTCATAAATTAATAACGTTCTTTAAACCATTATACATGAGGTAAAAGAACATTTAAATTAAGGAAAGTGTGAGGTAAGGGACTCTGTCTCAATTTCTCTTCATTAATACATATTATAATGTTATGTTCCAAATTTATTTTATATATATTATATAATACACATTTAAATTTTAATACAATGATTAATTAATACTTCATTGTATTTTTAGTTTCAATTTTAATGATTTCATCCAAGGTTATTTGACTTGAAAATTACAAAGTGGTAAAAGTTATTGTATAATCTCTCTTTCTTTTTTGACTGTAAACTTTCTCTTGAAACAATAAATTTATTCTGATCATTTTTATTTAAATTTACATTTATATTAAATATAAATATTACTTTTTTGTTGGGTGTTAATATTTCCTAAACATTAGACCATTTTTACATACAGTTTTCACTTTGAAAGTTATTTGAATAACTAGAGAAATATTGATAAATTTGTTTCCTTTAATCAATACATATGTTTGATGACAAGACATATTATTCAAGAATTAAATTGATTATTAAATATATAAATAATTATTTATACATGAATTTATGGTAGGGTATCGGTTATCAAAATCCCCTCGATTTATCGAGAGGTCTCATGAGAGAAATCGGTTGGCTAAATGAGATGGGTTTTTACCTTGTATTTTTAAACTATCTTGAGGAAAGATCATAATGGTAAAGGTATCACAATTCATAATATCATGAATTCCAAAAATTAGTAATTTACTTCAATGATATTTTATTTATTATTATTATAAATGATATTTGTTCCATCATATTATCTTTAGAGGCATTTCATTCTCAATTATTGATTAAATGGAATGTGTTTTTAGTTATTTACCTTATCATATTGATTATGACTTATCATTTCATAATATTAAATTTATTTAAAAGGCATTTGTGTTCAGTTATTTAACATTCCCTATTGATTATGTTTATTTATTCATGATAATTTTTTTTTATTCTTAACCCTTACTGATAATTGGATATCACCCTTAATTTTTTTTTCATTCCCCAGGATATAAAGAACAACTTTTAGAACGAGTTCAACGATGCCAAATGTTTTCCATTTCTATGCTCTGTGTTTTATATACCTATGTAAAATGGGTATAATGTATTTATCTGGTCCTCCAAAACTACTAAATTTATTGGTCTTTTGGGATTTGACCCTTTTTATCTATGCTAATGTAACAAAGCAGAGACCCGCTCTAGGTTACTGGAGTCTACTTCATTATAATGGTAGGGTTATCTTATTAGGTCCAATGTGTGATTAACCTGTTCATCAAATAGTGCATGATTATCAATACAATGAATACTATAAGAGATTAGATCTCATGAGGGAAAGTGGTGAGACCACCATAAATTTTGAAAGGTAGTGGAATCAATTGAGCATATATGACTTTATATATTTGTGGGAGAGACCATATATACACATGTAATGAAATTAATTAAAAATTAATGATATATGTGGATAAATAGTCATAGTTATTATAATTTATTTTATCATCTGATGATAATTTAAATATAGTAGCGTTTCTCCCATGGATATAGGACTCATTTCTAAACCACACAAACCTAAGGGTTTAACTTTACTTAATTGTTTCATTTCTATTTTTCTTGAATATTGTGCAAGTATTGTGTGATTTTTTCATGAGTTTGTCCTAGGATCACTTGGTGTAGTGGGTAAAATGTGTGGACTTCCTATCTTGAGGTACACCAATCTTGATAGAATCTTTCCATGGGGTCTTTTTGTTGTGTTTTATCCGTAGGTGGTTAAATTTTAGTAATCCTATGTTTTCAAATTACCAAAATTAGTATCTCACCTAAAATTCTATCTACATCCACTATATATAAAAAATTAATCATATATCTATCTATGCATAATTTTTTCAATTTTTTCATACTAAAATATTTATATATAATGTTTCAACATATCAAATAACAAAATTTTGAAAAGTAGTTAGTGTATACATTGAGTTAGTCATACTATCACTATTTTTTTTATTTTCACTAATTGTTAAAACAAAGAAACCATAAAAATATCCATTATAGATAATTTTGCTAATGATTATTTTTTTCAGCTAATATTCATTATTATTCGTTTTTTTGTGAATTAAGTATACCCAATTTGTAGCATATGAAATACAAAACACAATCCATGAGATCTTAATGAGAATAAATGGTAAGAATAATTGAATCATGAATAATTATAAACACTTATTTTATATTAACTATGTCTTATTCCTATTTTTATTCTCTATTAATTTGTTGAAGAACACTAGGCTATATGAAAATGGAACCTACTTATTTATGTATATACATAAAATTTGAATCTTTAAACATTTTGGAATGATAACTCATAACTACATGACCTAAAAAATGATAGTGTTATTGGAGAAAGAGAGAATATATGTTTGAAATATAGAGTATATTGTGAACCGATCATATCTTTCATGAATTTCATGATTCTTGAATGAATTTATATAGATCTCCTTGAATGCTACTTGAATTATTGACAATAAATCAATTTTTTCATAATTTTTCACACGTTGTATCTTTTACAACACAACCTTCCATTAATCACATAACATTTAACTAATTAAAACTAAACATTCCAACTCATTTAATTTCTTTATATGTTATTAATTCAATTATTTTATATATTTTCATAGATGAAAATATCTATACATTAAGATATCCCATAACACGTGGAAATATTTTTCATTAAAAAATATAAACCACTTCATAGATACTTTCACCGTGTCATTGTTTTGTTTTAGCATAGACCACATCGTAGTAAATATCACCATGTAATGGTTTTTATTTTGGGAATATTTCTTTCAATATTCCATTGGTAATAAATCCTCCATGATTTTATGCACATTTAACATTATGCTATATCATATATAATAACATGTGAAACCATTCCCAAAAAAATATTTTAGATATCCTATAAATAACTTTTGGATAATTTATCACTTCAATCCCAAAAATGTAGACGGGATTGATTACAAAATACTGGGGGTGAATCAGTGTCATAATTTTATCATTTTTCCTTGTGGAATTAATCGTTGTGAGATTTTAAGGTCACGATCCACAAATTTTTATTCAGGCCCTCACCCGTATAAAAACTAAATAAGAAAGATCACAAAACACATAGGATTTTTCTCAAGGTTTACCCCCATTTTGGGTGACTTCATCCTTTCTATGTTTGAGTCATGTATGAAACAAAAATTTATCACTAATATTATCGTGTGATCACATATTAAAGTAAGGTTTCAAAAATAAAAAAACTCTATATCATTGGTATTTTTTAGAGGGGTTATACACAACACCTTCTAAATTATTTTTATATGTAATTTAGTGGAATTTTTCTAAAAACTATCACTAAATAGTAATTTAATGGGGGGTTTTTGGATAACCCTAGTTAAAAATGTAACATCCCAAACATAGATTGCACTTAATAGTTTCCAAGACCGGTTGGTCACAGGGACTGCAGTTCATCTCTTCAAACACCAGAGGCTTCTGAGTAGTAATGAGATCCTAGGGTGTGTCCATGGGGTGACTGTGCCCTAATATCAGTGTGTAACACAACGAAATGATAACAATAATAAAATAAAGGAAGCAATAAATCATCGGGACATGAGATAATAAACAACACTTGAATATATAAACATTTACAAATGGAATATCATGTAGAATGATGACCATATCATGTGTCTAAAAATAATCTAAAATAGGTATACAAGAATAAGTGTAGTAAATGTATCAAAATACCTAAGAGAACAACAAATAACTATCTCCAAATAACATCCTGAACCTCATCTCTCTCCCATGATTCCCTTATCTTAAGCAAGAAAAAATGTCAAGCATCATACTATAGGGGCCCACCCTGATCTCTACCTGTATCAAAATAGTCTATCTAGGTACCCAATGGTTTCATGAACAAGGTGTGAGATACAATCCGAGTAGTTCACCACCCATGATATCTATAAAACTCTAGGTCTTTCAATACAATCTAATGTAGATTTCATATTATAGAAGGCATATAATTATTGAAATTAAAGTGACCAAGGAAAAAGTTACCAATAAGTTATATTGTACCACCATAAAAGGATCCCTTAAAACATGTGTCAAGCTCCTATAACAATGCACATGTGAATCAAAAGGATGTAAACAACACATCTATGCCATATACACAATATATCATATCACTTATGGTCATGTTTTATGACTTTTAATGTCATATCAACTATGGAAACGACGTGTAATCAAGAATGTCACATTTACCATGGCCAACACGTATAATTAAAAGTATCTGACCCTTCGGGGTTGGATCCAAGGTGTAGTGAACCAAGGAATCCTCGTAGAGTCATTGGATCATCTCGATGGAAACTCAATTAGACTTAGTTTATGGTATAAGGGGAATTTCAATAGACTATGTTCACTGTGATCCCAAAAAAGCTAGATCTAAGGGGTATCCAGGCCCAAGGCATCCCACAAAATCAATATCCAAGGATCAATCTCATCCAAGGCATCTATTTATGCTATCATAATCTAAGGAGTATCATCCAAGGCATCTAATGGAATCATTCATCATTCATTCAATTTATCAATTTCACTAGCATTAAATTCCATGAGTTTTCTAACTCATATAAAAATTCCTATTCATTTATATTCAATGAGTTTAGCCACTCATATAACATTTCAAATTTAAATAGTTAAACAAATCAATATTATGTATCACATGGAAAAGGAGGAAAAACATCTCTCAATCAATTAATTCAGTTCAATTCATTTATATATTAGATCTATCTAACTATTCAAGCTCAAACACACACCCCATGGGTGTCATAACAAATGAAAACCTCAAAGGATCACCCCATGGGTGATTTTGGTTGGTGAAACAACCTATAAAAAGTCTCAAGGAACTAGTGAGAATCCCTAAAAAGTTCAAATATGTTCAATTTAAATATTAAATTCATTTTAAGGGTGATTCTAGAAATTATGGAATGCCACACAATGGAAAATATCTCTACAAATAACTAAAACACATGGGAAAATTATTGACAACCTACTGTAGGTCCATAGTAGAGTGAACGTCCAGTATTAGCTTCGGATATGATCCCTATCAGAAGAAAAAAGAAAAATGGATGGAGAACCTAGAAATAGATAATATTAGTGTTCACCTAAATAAATCCATTAATACTAAGAAGAACTAAAAATATTATAAAATGAATGGAGTAATCACCATCATGAATCCAATGAGACTGACAACGCTCGATTTTGAGTTTGGACGGATGAACAAGACCAAAATCTATGGAATTGCCTTCAAAGGGAGCTCTCATGCTTTAGATTATATCCAATGGAGGATAAGTGAATTATATATTAGTATTAAACACATTTTATGTACTAATAAATAATTTCCCCCAAAATAATGGGACACACAGTTTGGTTTCATGGTTAGCCAAATCGTGCACCAACCGTGTGACCTTTATTATACCAAGGGGCACCCACATGGTTATTGCGCATGGTTTTACTAACCATGTGAAAAACATTCATTTTGGATCTAGTAAAAACTACATTTTACCCACATAGGCATGCGCCTCTATAAGTACGGTTTCCTCAAACCGTTTAGGCTCCTGAAGCCCACTTCCGAAGCCTCTTGTGGTTAGTCAGACTGCATGAAATTTCCTGGTTTTTTTACTAATCGTCTGACCTATCTGATTTTTCCAAATAATTTGGATTTAATCTCTGAACAATCCCCAAACACCCTCGATACCCCAATGAACTCAACGTCTATTCAAATTAGGCCATAAAAAATAATTTAAACTGAAATTAAATGGATATGTACCTCATTGGAAAACCCAAGATCTTACAATCATTCCATATTAATGTATTTTGTACCTAAATTTCCCTCTCAAGAGTGGTCTGGAATTTTCAAAGAATAACTCCATCTACTAATCACATAAATCAATCTCATTCTCCCAAGTCTTGTCCAAAAAATTTCCATGATTCCATAACACTCGTATTAGAGAAACTGATCGGCCTCAGAGAACCTTCCTATTCATATCAATGATATGAATTAGATAATCCTCAATGGATACATGCAACTATAACTCCACCTCATTTGACTACAGATTGTGAGATGAGTCTGAGCGACAATGGAGTATATCAGATACGTTGAAGACATCGTTTATGGCTTAGTACCTCTGAGGTAACTGCAACTGATAGGCTATCGGTCGGGATCTCTCTAGAACATTGAACAACCCAAAAAATCACAGTGAAATCTTACCCTGTATCTTGATCCATATATGTACCCACCTTGGTGAGATACATAAAAAGACTTGATCACTGACCTTGAACTCTAGAGGTCATCGACGATGATCAAAATAAGATTTTTTTTGAGTCTGTGTAGTATCCATCCACTTCATGATCAGTTTCACCTGCTAAGAAGTCTCATAAACTATATGTGGTCCCAATAAAGCTGCCTCTAATTCATCTAACCAGCACAAGGGTGATTATCATGGAATACCGTACAAATCCTCATAAGGTTCCATCTTTATAGTCTCATGATAACTATTATTATAGGTGAACTCAACTAGGGTTATATGCCTCTCTCAGGAGCCCCCAAAATCCAGAACAAATGCTCACAGAATGTCCTCAAGAACCTGTATCAAACGCTTTGACTAGGCATTGGTCAAAGGATGGTATTATATGCTTATAAGCACATGTGTACCCAACTCCCTCTGAAAACCATACTAGAAGAGAGATGTAAACCGAGCATCCCTATTGTAATTGATGGTATGTAGACCACATGAAGTCATACTGTCTCATGGATATACAAATTCCCAAGATCATTTACACTGAAGGTCTCCATGATTAGTAGGAAATGTGAAAACTTCATGATCATGTTAACAATAACCCATACAACATAACTACCTCAAGGAAATCTCAAATAACTGGTCACAAAATCCATTACGTCATCATGCCATTTCCACTCGAGAATTGGTAATTTCTCTAAAGGTCCATCTAGTCACTAATATTCCACCTTCAGCTACTGATTGTTGGGAAAAATCATAACCAAATTAGCTACCTCACATTTCATACCCATCCACCAATAATGGTGACCTAAATAAGGATACATCATTATAATGTCGAGACGTGCTACCCTAAATGAGGCATGAAACTCCTGCATCAACTCCTCACATATATCCATAAGAACTCAAACACAACCATTAATACATAGGATCTTAGATTCTCCCATAGTCAAACCTATAGGTGGGTCCGCACATACCACACTCTCCCATAGTATTAATCCCTCAGAATCTGATAGCTGCCTCATCCTCACTCTATCCAGAAGGATTGAGGTCACGACTAAGTATGAAAGAAATGTTTTTCCCTAACTACCCTGTACCTGAAAGTGTATCTTATAGAATAAAGTAATAAGTTTCCACTCTCTACTAGCCTACTTAATTACCTATATCTCAGTCTTCCTGTTTAGGGGATCATCAACTACATTGTCGTTTCCAAGTGTATAGGAAATATTGAAGTAAAAATACTGTAAAACCCGAGACTTTAATGTTATATAAATCATCAAAGGAATCTTCTTCTACACACAACACTTGCTAATCTTTCTTTACACGAAATCACGAGCTTTATCGATAGCTTGCGTCGTACGCAATACCGAGTTTCACTAAAAAACGATATAATATTAAAATATTATTAAAACTAACCGTTACGAATAGTAATAACCACTTTTTGAAATTTTATATATTTTATTTTTCAAAATGGACTTCATTTTTGGATTTGTAATATTGAAATTATCCTAGGGTGAAATTTTGGTATTTTTCTGAAAACATTCAATTTTTGATGAATAGTGAAACCACTAGGTGGTAGTTAAAAAAACTGCATTTTTCATAAAACATAATTTTTCCGCTTCTGTGAGTGGAATTTCGAAAATCCGAGAGATACGGTTAATATCAAGGACTAAAATGTGGTTCAATGAGATGAAAATAATTTTTGGTGAATAGTAACTTTTTACTTTTTTTACCACGGTTAAAAGTAAATAGGGTAATTAAGGGTAAAAATGATATTATTATTACCCTAACACATGTCCTAATTCTATTAGACAAGTGTAATTCGACCAAAAGTATCCTTAGGAATAAAATATGACCATTTAGGCCCACTTGGATTAGATTAGGATGTTTATTATTAATTTATTTAAAGAAGGGTTAAAATAGTTAAAATCAAAGTTTCATAACTAAATAATTTTTAATATAAGGTCATACATAAGTTAAATTCGACTATAAATATTCATTAGAAAGCTAAATAGATTTCCTACATAATAAAATTTTATTTGTAATTTTTAGACTTTAAATAATGTAATTTATTTATGACACAATGATGATGCAGTAATTACCATAATAGTGAAAAATTAGAATAATTGATATTATAAATACCTAAATAAGTATAATTTGAGACTTTTATGAATTAAACTAATTTTCTAGGTTAATATGACATGTTAGGATTGATTTAATTAACTTTGGTCGAAGTAATCATTCTGTTATGAGTTTCAAAAAAATCAACTATTGAATAGTGTCAAAATTGACGTAAAATAGTTTTTAAATCAAATATAATATTATTAATTGTAATTTTATTTCTAAAAATCTAAGGTTTGGCCAAATAACTTATATAAGGTTATATATATTAATAAAACACAACTTGGGGGTCTCTTGGATGTATATGGTAAGTTTATTAACTATATAATATAAAAATACAAAGTGACATGGTAAATGTCAATCTAATTAACTGAGAGTTAAAACTAAAAGATATGGTTAATATAATGACCTAAATTCTATTTTATGAGAGACTTTCGACCCATACCTATCTTATCTTCGAAATAACTCAATTTGGATCTATTTAAAATCGAACTTGACTTTATAATAAAATATATGTTTAGTTATTCCAAAGGTGCCCCTCTCCTCCCTTATAAAAGGGAACCTCCTCCCTCTCTTCCTCACACCACTTTGAGCCTTCAATCTCGGCCAACCCCTTCCACTTTCTCCTCTCCACTTCCCTAGAGACATCCTAGAGGACCTGGTCTTCTTAAAAGACCAATTTTAGTGCCCTAAAAGAAGGTCTCAATGAAGCACTTCAAAGAAGAGGTAATGTCCGTTACCGATTCTTTCATCTTTATTTCTTCTTCAACTTTTTATTATTTAGTTGTTCCATTATGAAGTAATAACATCAGTATCACTAATATACTGATATGTTATTATAAGTATGAAACAACCCTATTTCACCATCTATCCATCATACGGAAAAAGAAATCACCGCGCGTGCGTACGTACGGAATACCGTCTCCACGCCATGGTGTAATCTATTTTCCACCACCACCTTACTTGGATGGGTATAATGGTGTAAATAATGACTATATATGACTATTATAAAGTGATATTGATTCTGAAAAGTATACATACACTCCAATACAATTCCACGTTCAAAGGAACGATATCATCACTCGTGTGTACGTACGGAATACCGTCTCCACGATGTGATGCGACCCGTTCTACATGATCTTCATTTCATAATGATTATATAAATGAAATGAATTGAATGAATGAATATGATATATATTACACTAATACCATTCTGGAAATGTGATATCTATAAACTAAAGAGAATAATAAGAAATTATTCAACAAAACACGCATAAGAACAAAAAGTTATAAACACCCGAATAACAAGTAGCAATGAAATATTACTACTAAGAAGCTAATACTATGACCATATATGATATTATAAAAATAATTATGATTCTGGAATAAGTCAATAACATTATTTAAATCATTATACAGGAGGTTCAGACACGTACAAATCATATCAGACCTAAGGTAAGGGAAAATATCACAATCTCAATTTTATCCGAGATTGTTTATACTTTGAAATTTACTGGGGTGTATTTTATCATCCACATTCATGTTTCCTCAATATGTAATATTTATATCCTTATACAATATTTTATATCCAATTTTACCCTTCGGTGAGTTTTTAGTAAAATATATGAAAGGAATCTTTTGTCGTTTTTCGTACGAGGTACTTTTTGACTTTTCCGACAAAAGTACAAAGAATGTTTTTTTAACTTATATGACATGAATGGATTTTTAAAACATTATTTCCAAGAAGCTTACTTTACATGTTTTCAAGTTTATTTTTAATCAAATTATTTTAGTTTATAATTGTAGGACATGTTAAGAAAGGAAAAGTGTTTTTGAAGAAGAAAGGATATTTTCGTCAAGAATGGAGTTCAAGTGTTTTATCAAAATTATTTTCCATCTAATATAATAAAGGGTTCTGTTTTTATCGGTATTATTACATTGATTTGATTATGTTGTGATGGAATTATATTTTTATGAATTCCTTTATCTTATATGAATTGTTTTATGATGTCACGATGTTTAAGATTCCTATTTTTATTACATGGGTTATGCTATGATGTATGGTTTTCTGATTTTGTGGCACGCATAAGAATGGTATAATTATGAGATGGGTGGGACCTATATCTCCCTCCAATGCATTGGGTAAAGATTTTATATCTCATGAGATAGAAATGGCTGGAACGGTAGGTTATACTGGTTCAGTGAAATAGGACTGAAACGAGGAGTGAACTCGGTTCAGAAATAGACTTTTTCCACTAAGATAGTCTTGGCAATGAGTCTTGAATAACAAGAAATTATTCTATATGATTATGTGTGTATGCCACAAAGTTTCATGTTTTATGTTATGATTATTGGGATTACATTTCACTTCTATGATTTATCCCATGTTATGATATTATGATCTCTTTTGCAGGTTAAGATTTCCAAAAGACATGATCTTATGTATATGATGTGATTGATATTTCTTTTGTCTACCCTTACTGAGAATTTGAGCTCACCCTTTTGTATGTTTTATTTCCCTAGGCCAGGAAGAAGGTTATTAAGTAGGATATGCCAAAAAGGGACTCTAGATATGAAGAAATAAATGGGAGGCAAAGTAGATGCCTTATGAACCAGTTGTTTATGATTCCCAATTTCTAAAGACTCTATACCTATAAGGTCCTTTCTTGGTTTTGTTATATGTTGTAATAAGTGTGCTTCAATTCTGAAGTTATAACAATGTATGTAAAGTATGGTTCGTTATAGTTGGTATCAGAGGAAAGGTATAGTCAACCTTTGGAAACTAGGATGGGAAAGCCTTAGTAAGAACCCTAAGGATAAGTCTAAGCATAGAACACAATCTTAGTGTTTTGGAAATGGCCATGAATAACCTAGGATAAGGCCTTAAGTGTGAAATTTTATTCTTGATTATGTGGTTTTCCTATTATAATTAGTGTTGATCACACTATTCTTCTTGGTTTTAGTTAATGACTGGAACCCAAAGGAACCATGTTAATGAGGAATGCGACGGGTAATGCAATGATTGTCCCCCTGAGAAACCAAACGTTATGGGAGATGGAATGAAAAATCTTGTAGCCATGCTCACACAACTTTCTCAAGCTATGAATCATGCAGGACTTCCAAACGAGTAAAGGAAGGAGAAAAATTCTATTGAGTCCTTCATGAGACAGTGTCCACCTTCATTCAGTGGGTCTACTGATCCATTAGTTGCTGAACAATGGATTAGTACTACTGAAAAGATATTTGCAGTTCTTCAATGTTCTGAGCATGATAAAGTCATCTTAGCAGTGTATCGTTTGGATGGTGATGTTGATCAATGGTGGAATCTTATTAAGAATACGAGGCAAAGGGATGAAATTGAGTCCATGGAATGGGACGAGTTCAAGAACTTATTTTTCAATAAGTACTTCCCTCGTATTCTCTGAACAAAGATGGAGAAAGAGTTTCTTGAACTGAAGCAAAAGGATGATGAATCTATTGGTACCTATGAAGCAAATTTTACAAGACTTGCAAGGTACGCTTTTGGTATTATTATCCAACCTGAGAGTAATATCGATCGATTCTTTAGTGGCTTAAAACCAAGTCGTTGAAGGGCCTTAGCCATAAGGGACTTCAATAGCTACGAGGAAATCGTTCGATGTGCTCTCAAAGTTGAGATGGAGATTGGAGTAACCCATCAGTCATATGGGTTTGATAAGAAGAGGAAAATGGAATTCAAAGGAAAATATAAAGAGAACACTTAAAAGAATATGAGATTTCCCTTATTCTCAAAGTGTGGAAAGAAACACGGAGGGAGTTGTCTTAAAGGGACAAGTAAATGTTTCAAATTTGGAAAGGAAGGTCATCGGGCATTTGAATGTCGTAATGATGGGAAGAAGATGTCTAATGATGCAAACAAAGGAAGGGATGCACAGAATGAACCTACTACACTTCAATATTTCAAGTGCAAGGATATGGGGCATTATGCCAATCAATGCCCAAATCCAAGGGTTGATGATGATGGTCGACGTCAACAAACTCTTAAGGCTAAAGACAAAGGAATGTCACATGCAATTTCTATCAGCGATGTGGAGTACGATAACGATGTGGTGAAAGGTACACGTACCATCCACTCTAAAGTAGAAAATGTTTTATTTGATTCTGGATCCACCCACTCCTTTATTTATGAATAATTTTCTAAGGATATCACCATATTAGCTCAACAGTTAGATGTTGAGTTAGCTGTGACAACCCCTAATGGCACAACAGTCGCATAAAAAGATTATAATTCTTCTCCGATTGAAGTTTGTGGGAAAGTGCTTCCTAAAAATCTTGTGATCCTTCCTATAGTGGAATTTGATGTGATTCTTGGCATGGATTGGATTTCTCTACATGGAGCTCATATTAATTGCCATAGAAGGGAAGTCACATTTCATATTCCAGATCAATCTATGATCGTCTATCGATGTAAGGATGAACATAACCTTCCAGTAGAAATTCCTTCCATCTTATGGGTCTTGATTCCACTAAATGAAGGTTATTTATCTCAAATGGTTGGTGAGAAGCTCACAATTAAGAATATTCCCATTGTACGGGAGTTTGATGATGTCTTTCCGGATGAATTACCGGGTCTTCCACCGAACCGTGAAGTTGAGTTTTCAATAGAACTCGTACCGGGTGCTTTACCTATTTCAAAGACACCTTATAGAATGGCCACAATTGAGTTTCAGGAATTGAAGAAGCAACTCAAAGAGAATCATGATAAGGGGTTCATACGCCCTAGTGTGTCACCATGGGGAGCACCTATTCTGTTTGTTAAGAAGAATGATGGATCAACGAGACTCTGCATTGATTATTGAGAACATAACAAGATCACTATCAAGAAAAAATATCCTCTCCCACACATTGATGACCTATTTGACCAACTACGCGAAGCTCAATAATTTTCCAAGATTGATCTTCGTTCAGGGTATCATCAATTAAGGGTCAAAAGGGAGGATATACCAAAGACGGCTTTCCATACAAGGTATGGACACTATGAATTTATAGTGATGCCATTTGGTCTTACTAATGCCCCTGCTATCTTCATGGATCTGATGAATAGAGTCTTTAGAGACTATCTTGATCAGTTTGTGGTAGTCTTTATAGACGATATTTTTCTATATTCAAAGAGCAAGGAAGAACATGAAGATCAATTGAGAATTATATTGAAGACCCTGAGAAATGAGAAGCTTTATGCCAAATTTACCAAGTGTGAATTTTGGTTTCAAAAAGTTGCATTTTTGGGTCACATAATCTCAAAATAGGGGATATCTGTGGATCCAGCAAAAACAGAGGTTATTGAAAGATGGTCGAGACCAACAGCAGTAACCGAGATCTGAAGTTTTCTTGGTTTAGCTATATATTATCAACGTTTTGTGAAAGATTTTTCACGATTATCTAATCCACTCACCAAGTTGACTCGGAAAGGAGTTAAGTTTGTTTGGATGGAGGAATGTGAAGAGAATTTCAAGGAGTTGAAAAGAAGGTTATCTAGTGCACCTGTGCTCACACTTCCTTATAGTGAAGAAAGGTTTGTGATCTACAGTGATGCATCCAAGAAGGGATTTGGGTGTGTTCTTATGCAAAATGATATGGTGATAGCTTATGCCTCATGATAGTTGAAAATAAATGAGCAAAATTACCCAACTCATGATTTGGAGTTAGCTGCGGTAATCTTTGCATTAAAGATTTGGAGGCATTTCCTTAATGCTGAAAGGTGTGATATTTATATTGATCATATAAGTTTAAAGTATATTTTCACACAAAAGGAGCTGAATATGCTCCAAAGAAGATGGTTGGAGCTGATTAAGGATTATGACTGCTCAATCCATTACCACCCTGGGAAAGCAAACAAGGTGGCAGATGCATTAAGTCAACAAGACCATGCCAGTTTATCCATGATAAGGATCACAAAAGATACAATATTTATGGATTTACAAATAATGGATCTTGGAATTATAATGGAAAGGGAAAAATCTTATCTTTCTCAAATGAATGTTCAACCATCTATACATGTGAAGATTAAAGTGGCACAAAAATAAGATGTCGAGTTACAAAAGAAGGTGAGAAATGTTCCTGAATTCAACCTTGATTCTGATGGGATAATAAAGTTCAGGATTCGGGTTTGTGTTCCTCCCATCCCCGAATTAAAGAAGGAGCTGCTGGATGAGGCTCATAGTTCATCACTCTCTATTCATCCTGGAAGCAAGAAGATGTATAGGGACCTGAAAGAGTAATTCTGGTGGGATGGAATGAAAGGAGATGTTGCTGAATATGTCTCTCGATGCTTAGTTTGTAAACAAGTTAAAGATGAGAGACAGAAGTATAAGGGGATGTTACAACAATTACCCATACCCGAATGGAAATGGGAAAACATCACTATGGACTTTGTGACAGGACTTCCTAAAACATCCAAAGGCAATAATGCTATCTGGGTCATAGTTGATGGTCTTACAAAGTCTGCACACATCATTACTATTAGAGAGGATTTCTCTCTGGATCAACTTTCCAGGATATATGTAAAGGAAGTGGTAAGATTGCATGGAGTACCCCTTCCTATTATTTCTGACCGGGATTCGAGATTTACCTCAAAGTTCTGGAGAAGTCTTCAGCATACTCTGGATACAGAGTTGAGTTTCAGCACTGCTTATCTTCCTCAGATAGACGGTCGGTCTGAGAGAACAATTCAAACTCTAGAAGATATGTTGTGACCTTGCTCGATGGATTTCAAAGGTGGTTGGGATCAACACCTACCTTTGGTGGAATTTTCTTATAATAATAGCTTTCACTCCAGTATTCAGATGGCTCCTTATGAAGATCTCTATAGAAAGAAATGCAGGACTCCAACTTGCTGGGATGAAGTTGGGGAAAGAAAGCTATTAGGACCTGATCTCGTTGATGAAATGGAAGAAAAGGTCATATATATTCAACAACACATAAGAGCAGCTCAGAGTCCACATAAAAGTTATGCCGACAACCGAAGAAAAGACCTGGAGTTTGAAGTGGGTGATAAAGTGTTCTTACGAATATCTCCCTGGAAGGGGGTTATGAGATTTTGAAAGAAGGGGAAGTTGAGCCCTAGATATATCGGTCCTTTAGAAATACTGGATCGTGTTGGGAAGGTAGCTTACCAATTGGCGCTTCCACCGAATCTCTCTCAAGTTCACGATGTGTTCTATGTATCTCTCCTGAGAATGTACATACCTGATCCTTTACATGTACTCAGCTCAGAAGTTGTACCGCTAGAGTAAGATCTTTCATATGAAGAACAAACGATAGAGATTCTGGATCGTAGTGAAAAAGTCCTACGAAACAAGACCACTCGATTGGTGAAAGTTTTATGAAGTAACCACTAATTAGAAGAAGCTACATGGGAGCTTGAGGATATGATGTGGGAGAGGTATCCTCATCTGTTTGTTACAAAGTGATGAATTTCGAGGGCGAAATTCATTTTATGGGGGGTAGAATGTAACACCCGAAAATTTTATGTTATATAAATCATCAAAGGAATATTCTTCTACACACAACACTTTCTTGGCTTTATTTACACGAAATCGCAAGCTTCCTCGATAGCATGTGTCGTACGCAATACCGAGTTTCACTAAACAACGATATACTATTAAAATATTATTAAAACTAGCCAGTATGAATATTAATAACCACTTTTTGAAATTTTATAAATTTTATTTTTCAAAATGGACTTCATTTTTGGATTCATAATATTGAAATTATCCTAGGGTGAAATTTTGGTATTTTTCTGAAAACTTTCAATTTTTGATGAATAGTGAAACCACTAAGTGGTAGTTAAAAAAATGAATTTTTCATAAAACTTAATTTTACCGCTTCTGTGAGTGGAATTTCGAAAATCCTAGAGACACGGTTAATATCAAGGACTAAAATGTGGTTCAATGAGATGAAAATAATTTTGGGTGAATAGTAACTTTTTACTTTTTTTATCACGGTTAAAAGTAAATAGGGTAACTAAGGGTAAAAATGATATTATTATTTCCTTAAAACATGTCCTAATTCTATTGGACAAGTGTAAATCGACCAAAAACAACATTAGGAATAAAATATGACCATTTAGGCCCACGTGGATTAGATTAGGACATTTCTTATTAATTTATTTAAAGAAGGGTTAAAATAGTTAAAATCAAAGTTTAATAACTAAAGCATTATTAATATAAGGTCATACATAAGATAAATTCAACTATAAATATTTATTAGAAAGCTAAAACGATTTCCTACATAATTATATTTTATATGTAATTTTTATACTTTATATAATTTAATTTATTTATGACACAATGATGATGCACTAATTACCATAATAGTGAAGAATTAGAATAATTGATATTATAAATAACTAAATAAGTATAATTTGAGACTTTTTATGAATTAAACTAATTTTCTAGGTTAATATGACATGTTAGGATTGATTTAATTAAATTTGGTCGAAGTAATAATTCTGTTATGAGTTTCAAAAAAATCAACTATTGAATAGTGTCAAAATTGACATAAAATAGTTTTTTAAAAAATATTATATTATTAATTGTTATTTTATTCCTAAAATTCTAAAGATCGGCCCAATGACTTATATAAGGTTATATATATTAATAAAACACAACTTGGGGGTCTCTTGGATGTATATGGTATGTTTATTAACTATATATTATAAAAATACAAAGTGGCATGGTAAATGTCAATCTAATTAACTAAGAGTTAAAACTAAAAGATATGGTTAATATAATGACCTAAATTCTATTGTACGTGGGCCTTTCGACCCATAACCACCTTATCTTTGAAATAACTCAATTTGGAGCTATTTAAAACCGAACTTTACTTTATAATAAAATAATATTTTTTGTTATTCCAAAGGTGCCCCTCTCCTCCCTTATAAAAGGGCACCTCCTCCCTCTCTTCCTCACACCACTTTGAGCCTTCAAGCTCGGCCAAACCCTACAACTTTCTCCTCTCCACTTCCCTAGAGACATACTAGAGGTATTGGTCTTCTTCAAAGATTAATTTTAGTGCCCTAAAAGAATGTCTCAAAGAAGCACTTCAAAGAAGAGGTAATGTCCGTTACCGATTCTTTCATCTTTATTTCTTCTTCCACTTATTCTTCTTTAGTTGTTCCATTATGAAGTAATAACATCAGTATCACTAATATACTGATATGTTATTATAAGTATGAAACCACCCTATTTCACCATCTATCCGTCCTATGGAAAAATAAATCACCGAGCGTTCGTACGTACGGAATACCGTCTCCACGCCGTGGTGTAATCTATTTTCCACCACCACCTTACTTGGATAGGTATAATGGTGTAAATAATGACTATATATGATTATTATAAAGTTATATTGATTCTAAAATAGTATACATACACTCCAATACAATTCCACGGTCATAGGAACGATATCATCACTCGTGCGTACGTACGGAATACCGTCACCACGATGTGATGTGACTCGTTCTACATGATCTTCATTTCATAATGATTATATAAATGAATTTAATGAATTAATATGATATATATTACACTAATACCATTCTGGAAATGAAGTATCTATAACCTAAAGGAATTTATTCGACAAAACACGCATAAGAACAAAAAGTTATAAACACCCAAATAACAAGTAGCAATGAAATATTACTACTAAGAAGCTAAGAATATGACCATATATGATATCATAAAAATAAGTATGATTCTATAATAAGTCAATAACATTATTTAAATCATTTTACAGGAGGTTCGGACACGTACAAAGCATATCGGACCTAAGGTAAGGGAAAATATCACAATCTCATTTTTATCCGAGATTGTTTATACTTTGAAATTTACTGGGGTGTATTTTATCATCCACATACATGTTTCCTCAATATGTAATATTTATATCCTTATACAATAGTTTATATCCTATTTTACCTTTCGGTGAGTTTTTAGTAAAAGATATGAAAGGAATCTTTTTTCGTTTTTCATACGAGGTACTTTTTGACTTTTCTGACAAAAGTACAAAGAATGTTTTTTTAACTTATATGGCATGAATGGATTTTTAAAAACATTATTTCCAAGAATCTTCCTTAACAAGTTTTCAAGTTTATTTTTAATCAAATTCTTTTAGTTTAGAATTGTATGACATGTTAAGAATGGAAAAGTGTTTTTGAAGCAGAAAGGATATTTTCCTCAAGAATGGAGTTCAAGTGTTTTATCAAAATTATTTTCCATCTAATATAATAAAGGGTTATGTTTTTATCCCTATTATTAAATTGATTTGATTATGTTGTTATGGAATTATATTTTTATGAATTCCTTTATCTTATATGAATTGTTTTATGATGTCACGATGTTTAAGATTCCCATTTTTATTACATGGGTTATGCTATGATGTATGGTTTTCTGATTTTGTGGCACACATAAGAATGGTATCATTATGATATGGGTGGGACCTATATCTCCCTCCAATGAATTGGGTAAAGATTATATATCTCATGAGATAGACATGGTTGGAACGGTATGTTATACCGGTTCAGTGAAACAGGACTGAAACCTGGAGTGAACTCGGTTCAGAAATGGACTTTGTCCACTAAGATAGTCTTGGAAATGAGTCTTGACTAACAAGAAATGATTCTCTATGATTATTTGTGTATGCCACAAAGTTTCATGTTTTAAGTTATGATTATTGGGATTACATTTCACTTCTATGATTTATCCCATGTTATGATATTATGATCTCTTTTGCAGGTTAAGATTTCCAAAAGTTATGTTCTTATGTATATGATGTGATTGATATTTCTTTTGTTTACCCTTACTGAGCATTTGATCTCACCATTTTGTATGTTTTATTTCCCCAGGTCAGGAAGAAGGTTATTAAGTAGGATATGCCAAAAAGGGACTCTAGATATGATGAAATAAATGGAAGGCAAAGTAGATGCTTTATGAACAAGTTGTTTATGTTTCCCAGTTTATAAAGACTCTATACCTATACGGTACTTTCTTGGTTTTTTTATATGTTGTAATAAGTGTGCTTCAATTATGAAGTAATAACAATGAATGTAAAGTATGGGTCATTATAGTTGGTATTAGAGGAAAGGTATAGTCAACCTTTGGAAACTAGGATGCGAAAGCCTTAGTAAGAAACCTAAGGATAAGTCTAATCATAGAACACAATCTTAGTGTTTTAGAAATGGCCATGAATAACCTAGGATAAGACCTTAAGAGTGAAATTTTATTCTTGATTATGTGTTTTTCCTATTATAATTATTTTTTCTCACACTATTCTTCTTGGTTTTAGTCAACGGCTAGAACCCGAAGGAACCGTGTTAATGCGGAATGCGACGGGCAATGCAATGATTGTCCCCCTGAACAACCAAAAATTATGGGAGCTGGAATGAAAAATCTTGTAGCCATGCTCACACAACTTTCTCAAGCTATGAATAATGCAGGACTTCCAAACGAGCAAAGGAAGGAGCACAATTCTGTTGAATCCTTCATGAGACAACGTCCACCTTCATTCAGCGGGTCTACTGATCCATTAGTTGGTGAACAGTGGATTAGTACTACTGAAAAGATATTTTCAGTTCGTCAATGTTCTGAGCATGATAAAGTCATCTTAGCAGTGTATCGTTTGGAGGGTGATGCTGATCAATGGTGGAATCTTATTAAGAATACGAGGCAAAGGGATGAAATTGAGTCCATGGAATGGGATGAGTTCAAGAACTTATTTTTCAATAAGTACTTCCCTCATATTCTCTGAACAAAGATGGAGAAAGAGTTTCTTGAACTGAATCAAAAGGATGATGAATCTGTTGGTACCTATGAAACAAATTTTACAAGACTTTCAAGGTACTCTTCTGTTATTATTATCAAAACTGAGAGTAAGATCGACCGATTCTTTAGTGGCTTAAAACCAAGTCTTCGAAGGGCCGTAGCCATAAGGGACTTCAATAGCTACAAGGAAATCCTTCGATGTGCTCTCAAAGTTGAGATGGAGATTGGAGTAACCCATCAGTCATATGGGTTTGATAAGAAGAGGAAAATGGAATTCAAAGGAAAATATAAAGAGCACACTGAAAAGAAGATGAGCTTTCCCTTATGCTCAATGTGTGTAAAGAAACATGGAGGGAGTTGTCTTAAAGGGACATGTAAATGTTTCAAATGTGGAAAGGAAGGTCATCGGGCATTTGAATGCCGTAATTATGGGAAGAAGATGTCTAATGATGCAAAAAAAGGAAGGGATGCACAGAATGAACCTACTACACTTCAATGTTTCAAGTGCAAGGAGATGAGGCATTATGCCAATCAATTCCCAAATACAAGGGTTGATAATGATGGTCGACGTCAACAAACTCTTAAGGCTAAAGACAAAGGAAAGTCACATGCAATTTCTATCAGCGATGTGGAGTACGATAACGATGTAGTGAAAGGTACACTTACCATCCATTCTAAAGTAGAAAATGTTTTATTTGATTCTGGATCCACCCACTCCATTATTTCTGAAGAATTTTCTAAGGATATCACCGTATTACCTCAACAGTTAGATGTTGAGTTAGCTATGACAACCCCTAATGGCACAACAGTCACATCAAAAGTTTATAATTCTTCTCCTATTGAAGTTTGTGGGATAGTGCTTCCTGCAAATCTTCTGATCCTTCCTATAGTAGAATTTGATGTGATTCTTGGCATGGATTGGATTTCTCTACATGGAGATCATATCAATTTCCAAAGAAGGGAAGTCATATTTCATATTCCAGATCAATCTATGATCATCTATCGATGCAAGGATGAACATAACCTTCCAGTAGAAATTCATTCCATCTTATGGGTCTTGATTCCACTAAATGAAGGTTATTTATCTCAAATGGTTGGTGAGAAACTCACAATTAAGAATATGCCCATTGTACGGGAGTTTGATGATGTCTTTCCGGATGAATTACCATGTCTTCCACCGCATCGTGAAGTTGAGTTTTCAATAGAACTCGAACCGGGTGCTTTGCCTATTTCAAAGACACCTTATAGAAGGGCCCCAATTGAGTTGCAGGAATTGAAGAAGCAACTCCAAGAGAATCTTGATACGGGGTTCATATGCCCTAGTGCGTCACCTTTGGGAGCACCTGTTCTGTTTGTTAAGAAGAAAGATAGATCAATGAGACTCTGCATTGATTATCGAGAACTTAACAAGATCACTATCAAGAATAAATATCCTCTCCCGCGCATTGATGACCTATTTGACCAACTACGGGGATCTCAATACATTTCCAAGATTGATCTTCATTCAGGGTATCATCAATTAAGGGTCAAAAGGCAGGATATACCAAACACGGCTTTCCGTACAAGGTATGGACACTATGAATTTATAGTGATGCCATTTGGTCTTACTAATGCCCTTGATATCTTCATGGATGTGATGAATAGAGTCTTTAGAGACTATCTTGATCAGTTTGTGGTAGTCTTTATAGACGATATTCTTGTATATTCAAAGAGTAAGGAAGAACATGAAGATCACTTGATAATTATATTGAAGAGCCTGAGAAAGGAGAAGATTTATGCCAAATTTACCATGTGTGAATTTTGGCTTCAAAAAGTTTCATTTTTGGGTCACATAATCTCAAAAGAGGGGATATCTGTGGATCCAGCAAAACAGAGGTTATCGAAAGATGGTCGAGACCAACAACAGTAACCGAGATCTGAATTTTTCTTGGTTTAGCTGGATATTATCGACGTTTTGTGAAATAATTTTCACGATTATCTAATCCACTCACCAAGTGGACTCAGAAAGGAGTTAAGTTTGTTTGGACGGAGGAATGTGAAGAGAATTTCAAGGAGTTGAAAAGAAGGTTATCCAGTGCACCTGTGATCACACTGCCATGTAGTGGAGAAAGGTTTGTGATCTACAGTGATGCATCCAAGAAGGGATTGGGGTGTGTTCTTATGCAAAATGATATGGTGATAGCTTATGCCCCACGATAGTTGAAAATACATGAGCAAAATTACCCAACTCATGATTTGGAGTTAGATGAGGTAATCTTTGCATTAAAGATTTGGAGGCATTACCTTTATAGTGAAAGGTGTGATATTTATACTGATCATAAAAGTTTAAAGTATATTTTAACACAAAAGTTGATGAATATGCGCCAAAGAAGATGGTTGGAGCTGATTAAGGATTATGACTGCTCAATCCGTTACCACCCTAGGAAAGAAAACAAGGTGGCAGATGAATTATGTCAACAAGACCATGCCAGTTTATCCATGATGAGGATCACAAAAGATCCAATATTTATGGATTTACAAAGAATGGATCTTGGAATTATAATGGAAATGGAAAAATCTTATCTTTATCAAATGAATGTTCAACTATCTATACATGTGAAGATTAAAGAGGCACAGAAAGAAGATGTCGAGTTACAAAAGAAGGCGAGAAATGTTCCTGAATTCAATCTTGATTGTGATGGGATAATAAAGTTCAGGAATCGGGTTTGTGTTCCTCCCATCCCCGAATTAAAGAAGGAGTTGTTGGATGAGGCTCATAGTTCATCATTCTTTATTCATCCTGGAAGCACGAAGATGTATTGGGACCTGAAAGAGTACTTCTGGTGGGATGGCATGAAAAGAGATGTTGCTAAATATGTCTCTCAATGCTATGTTTGTCAACAAGTTAAAGCTGAGAGACAGAAGTCTAAGGGGATGTTACAACCATTACCCATACCCGAATGGAAATAGGATAACATCACTATGGACTTTGTCAAGGACTTCCTAAAACATCCAAAGGCAATAATGCTATCTGGGTCATAGTTGATCGTCTTACAAAGTCTGCACACTTCATTGCTATTAGAGAGGATTTCTCTCTGGATCAGCTTTCTAGGATATATGTAAAGGAAGTGGTACGGTTGCATGGAGTACCACTTTCTATTATTTCTGATCGGGATCCGAGATTTACCTCGAAGTTCTGGCGAAGTCTTCAGCATACTCTGGATAAAGAGTTGAGTTTCAGCACTGCTTTTCTGCCTCAGATAGACGGTCAGTCTGATAGAACAATTCAAACTCTAGAAGATATGTTGAGAGCCTTCTCTATGGATTTCAAAGGTGGTTGGGATCAACACCTACCTTTGGTGGAATTTTCTTATAATAATAGCTTTCACTCCAGTATTCAGATGGCTCCTTATGAAGCTCTCTATGGAAAGAAATGAAGGACTCCAACTTGCTGGGATGAAGTTGGGGAACGAAAGCTATTAGGACCTGATCTCGTTGATGAAATGGAAGAAAAGGTCAGATCTATTCAACAACATATAAGAGCATCTCAGAGTCGACAGAAAAGTTATGCCGACAACCAAAGAAAAGACCTAGAGTTTGAAGTGGGTGATACAGTGTTCTTACGAATATCACCCTGGAAGAGGGTCATGAGATTTGGAAATAAGGGGAAGTTGAGCCCTAGATATATCGGTCCTTTCGGAATACTGGATCGTGTTGGGAAGGTAGCTTACCAATTGGCGCTTCCACCGAATCTATCTCAAGTTCACGATGTGTTACATGTATCTCTCATGAGAAAGTACATACCTGATCCTTCACATGTACTCAGCTCAGAAGTTGTACTACTGGAGCAAGATCTTCTTATGAAGAACAACCGATAGAGATTCTGGATCGTAGTGAAAAAGTCATATGATACAAGACCACTTGATTGGTGAAAGTTTTATGGAGGAACCACCAATTAGAAGAAGCTACATGGGAGCTTGAGGATATGATGAGGGAGAGGTATCCTCATCTGTTTGTTACAAAGTGACGAATTTCGAGGGTGAAATTCATTTTAAGGGGGGTAGAATGTAACACCCAAGACATTTATGTTATATAAATCATCAATGGAATCTTATTCTACACACAACACTTGCTTGGCTTGCTTTACACGAAATTGTGAGCTTCCTCGATAGCTTGCGTCGTACGCAATACCGAGTTTCACTAAACAACGATATACTATTAAAATATTATTAAAACTAGCCGTTATGAATAGTAATAACCACTTTTTCAAATTTTTTAAATTTTATTTTTCAAAATGGACTTCATTTTTGGATTCGTAATATTGAAATTAGCCTAGGGTGAAATTTTGGTATTTTTCTGAAAACTTTCAATTTTTGATGAATAGTGAAACCACTTAGTGGTAGTTAAAAAAACTAAATTTTTCATAAAACATAATTTTACCGCTTCTATGAGTGGAATTTCGAAAATCCGAGAGACACGGTTAATATCAAGGACTAAAATGAGGTTCAATGAGCTGAAAATAATTTTTGGTGAATAGTAACGGTTTACTTTTTTTTACCACGGTTAAAAGTAAATAGGGTAATTATGGGTAAAAATGATATTAGTATTACCGTAACACATGTCCTAATTCTATTGGACAAGTGTAATTCGACCAAAAACAACCTTAGGAATATTATATGACCATTTAGGCCCACTTGGATTAGATTAGGACATTTAATATTAATTTATTTAAAGAAGGGTTAAAATAGTTAAAATCAATGTTTAATAACTAAATCATTTTTAATATAAGTTCATACATAAGATAAATTCGACTATAAATGTTCATTAGAAAGCTAACAAGATTTCCTACATAATGATATTTTATTTGTAATTTTTAGACTTTAAATAATTTAATTTATTTATGACACAATGATGATGCATTAATTACCATAATAGTGAAAAATCAGAATAATTGATATTATAAATACCTAAATAAGTATAATTTGAGACTTTTTATGAATTAAACTAATTTTTTAGGTTAATATGACATGTTAGGATTGATTTAATTAACTTTGGTCGAGGTAATCATTCTGTTATGAGTTTCCAAAAAATCAACTATTGAATAGTGTCAAAATTGACATAAAATCGTTTTAAAAAAAATATTATATTATTAATTGTTATTTTATTCCTAAAAATCTATGGTTCGGCCAAATGACTTATATAAGGTTATATATATTAATAAAACAAAACTTGGGGGTCGCTTGGATGTATATGGTATGTTTATTAACTATATAATATAAAAATAAAAAGTGACATGGTAAATGTCAATCTAATTAACTAAGAGTTAAAACTAAAAGATATGGTTAATATAATGACCTAAATTCTATTGGATGAGAGACTTTCGACCCATCCCAACCTTATCTTCGAAATAACTCAATTTGGAGCTATTTAAAACCGAACTTGACTTTATAATAAAATAATAATTTTAGTTATTCAAAAGGTGCCCCTCTCCTCCCTTATAAAAGGGCGCCTCCTCCCTCTCTTCCTCACACCACTTTGAGCCTTCAAGCTCAGCCAACCCCTGCAACTTTCTCCTCTCCACTTCCCTAGAGATATCCTAGGGGTCCTGGTCTTCTTCAAAGACCAATTTTAGTGCCCTAAAAGAAGGTCTCAAAGAAGCACTTCAAAGAAGAGGTAATGTCTGTTACCGATTCTTTCATCTTTATTTCTTCTTCCACTTCTTCTTATTTAGTTGTTCCATTATGAAGTAATAAAATCAGTATCACTAATATACTTATATGTTATTATAAGTATGAAACATCCCTATTTCACCATCTATCCATCCTACGGAAAAAGAAATCACCGCGCGTGCGTACGTACGGAATACCTTCTCCACGCCGTGGTGTAATCTATTTTCCACCACCACCTTACTTGGATGGGTATAATGGTGTAAATAATGACTATATATGACTATTATAAAGTGATATTGATTCTTAAATAGTTTACATACACTCCAATACAATTCCACGATCATAGGAATGATATCATCACTTGTGCGTATGTACGGAATACCGTCTCGACGATGTGATGCGACTCGTTCTACATGATCTTCATTTCATAATGATTATATAAATGAATTGAATGAATTAATATGATATATATTACACTAATAACATTCTGGAAATGAGGTATCTATAACCTAAAGTGAAGAATATGAATTTATTCGACAAAACACGCATAAGAACAAAAAGTTATAAACACCCGAATAACAAGTAGCAATGAAATATTACTACTAAGAAGCTAAGAATATGACTATATATGATATCATAAAAATAAGTATGATTCTGGAATAAGTCAATAACATTATTTAAATCATTTTACATGAGGTTCGGACACGTACAAAGAATATCGGACCTAAGGTAAGGGAAAATATCACAATCTCATTTTTATCTGAGATTGTTTATACTTTGAAATTTACTGGGGTGTATTTTATCATCCACATCCATGTTTCCTCAATATGTAATATTTATATCCTTATACAATAGTTTATATCCTATTTTACCCTTCGGTGAGTTTTTAGTAAAAGATATGAAAGGAATCTTTTGTCGTTTTTCGTACGAGGTACTTTTTGACTTTTCTGACAAAAGTACGAAGAATGTTTTTTAACTTATACGGCATGAATGGATTTTTAAAACATTATTTCCAAGAAGCTTCCTTTACAAGTTTTCATGTTTATTTTTAATCATATTCTTTTAGTTTATAATTGTACGACATGTTAAGAAAGGAAAAGTGTTTTTGAAGCAGAAATGATATTTTCCTCAAGAATGGAGTTCAAGTGTTTTATCAAAATTATTTTCCATCTAATATAATAAAGGGTTCTGTTTTTATCCCTATTATTACATTGATTTGATTATGTTCTGATGGAATTATATTTTTATGAATTCCTTTATCTTATATGAATTGTTTTATGATGTCACGATGTTTAAGATTCCCATTTTTATTACATGGGTTATGCTATGATGTATGGTTTTATGATTTTGTGGCACACATAAGAATGGTATCATTATGAGATGGGTGGGACCTATATCTCCCTCCAATTCATTGGGTAATGAATTTATATCTCATGAGATAGACATGGCTGGAACGGTAGGTTATACCGGTTCAGTGAAACAGGACTGAAACGAGGAGTGAACTCGGTTCAGAAATGGACTTTCTCCACTTAGATAGTCTTGGAAATGAGTCTTGACTAACAATAAATAATTCTCTATGATTATGTGTGTATGCCACAAAGTTTCATGTTTTATGTTATGATTATTGGGATTACATTTCACTTCTCTGATTTATCCCATGTTATGATATTATGATCTCTTTTGCATGTTAAGATTTCCAAAATTTATGTTCTTATGTATATGATGTGATTGATATTTCTTTTTTTTACCCTTACTAAGCATTTGAGCTCACCCTTTTGTATATTTTATTTCCCCAGACCGGGAAGAAGGTTATTAAGTAGGATATGCCAAAAAGGGACTCTAGATATGATGAAATAAATGGGAGGCAAAGTAGATGCTTTATGAACCAGTTGTTTATGTTTCCCAGTTTCTAAAGACCCTATACCTATAAAGTTATTTCTTGGTTTTGTTATATGTTTTAATAAGTGTGCTTCAGTTCTGAAGTAATAACAATGTATGTAAAGTACGGGTCATTATAAATACTATAGATACTCAACCAGACTTTTTTAATACATATTCAGATCATGTTGAGTAAATATATACTTGAGGTTTTTGTGGTCCATGTATAGAAAAAAATTATCTCTTAGTAAATAGTGTCCCCAACAATACAAATCATGAACAACTACAGCTAACTCAATATCATGTGTCAGGTAACTCCTCTTGTGTATCCTTAATTTCTAACACCCGTACTCCATAAATATATCTCCTTGTATTAGAACTTTTCCAAGACCAATACCTATTGTTTCAAAATACACAATGTAGCTTCTACCTTGCTCTAGAAGAATCAGTACCGATGCTGAATTCAATCTTTCTTTCAGCTTTTAAAAGGTTGACTCACATGTATTTGTCCATAAAAACTTCACACCATTCTTATTCAATATTATAAGAGATTCTTATAGGTGTTATAATTCCAATATAAAATACCAATAATATTCACATATCCCCAAGAAAATTTATATACCAAATACATTATTGAGATACTCCCCAGAAACTAGACCTCTTACCTTCTGTAGGTCAACTGATACTCCTGTCTCTAAGATAATATGACCCAAGAATGGAATTTTATCCAACCATAAGAGGAACTTTGGGAGCATAAAATATAAATAATTCTCTCTTAGTGTATCCAAAATTATCTCAAGATTTTTGGAAGGATTGGGTTGGCTGTGAGAATAAACCAAGATATCATCCATGAAAACCCCCACAAGCAAATCTAGATAAGGATGGACGACATGATTTATCAACACCATGAATACCACTTGCTTTTTTATGAGACTAAATTGAATTACTAGATACTTGTATAGGCCATACCTGCTATGAAAAGTTCTGTGAGGTATGTCTGTAGGTCGAACACATACCTGGTGATAACCTGATCTCAAATCAATTTTTGAGAACACCAAAGTTCCTTAGATCTGATAAAAAAGGACATTTATCCATGCGAATAGATACTAGTTCAAAATCATATACTAGTTAAATTTTTGATAATCTATACATACTATGATGGTTCCATCCACCTGTTTTTGCAAAAAGAACTTGTGGACCCTATAGAGAAGTACTGGGTTGAATAAACCACTTTGCCGCTAAGTACTCTAGCTACCTATTGAGCTCATGAAACTCTGTTGTAGACATCATGTAAGGAGGAACAGATACTGGTGAAGCACCCAGAACTAGTTCAATGTAGAACTTCACCTCTCTCTTAGGATATATTATAGAATCTTTTTCCAGGAAGATATCCTTGAAATGATCAACCACTAGAGGGATGTTTTCTTGACGGACTCCCTGATAATCTAGATATAAAATTTTAATCTAGGTGTGACCCTACCCAGTCCATGTTGTTGTGGTCCATCTCAACTCTCTTTGAAATCCCATTAACCCTTTTTAATAAACACTCCACCCTCTGGTGATGTGAAAGTCACCCTTCGGTGATAAAAATCAACATAGGATCGATAAAAAACTAGCCAGTCCTTCTCAAGTATGACGTAAAACCCTATCAACTTGAGGAAAAAAAGATTCTATATGAAGTGACACCCACCAATATCAAGGGGTAACTCCCTTCAATAAGGTAAATCCTCTGTTCTGATCCCTAATGAAGTTTTTATCATCATAACACCCTCAAAAGACTAAACAATGAGCCCATGGATTTCCACCACAGGTAAAAATATGAAACTATGTGGTGCACCTATATTAAAGGGAGAAGATACTAGATTATAGTCTAAGAAAGATTATACCACTCACAATAGATTATTTGACACTATGATTCTCATGGGTATGTTGTATAGAATAGATCCAGTTAGAACTATAGCCCTGTGACACAACCTCACTACATGGAGCAAGTCCACTCTATACTCTCAGTACAACTGGTGTCTAAATACCTAAACCAAGACCACAACCACCTCGACCTGAATGGCCAGTAGTACTCCAAATCCCTTCTTCATGTCGAGCTATGAAACATGCTCCCAAACCTGGTGTTGGACCTTCCCCCTAACATTCAGTGCTATAGGGAGGGTCCTACAAAAATGTTTTACATGGACTATCCTTCTGTAAGTTCGATACTTGATTGGGTTGAAATCACACTAATTCCTCATGGGTCCCTAGTTTACAAACTGATGAAAAAAACCACACTATTAACTCTACTGGCCTATCTTGTACTCATGTCATGGGAAGAAACAAAACATCACTTCCTACCACTAAATATTGAACTATAAGGTCGAGATACAATACTGCTATGCTCTGCGCCCCCATCTTCCCTAAGTATTTTCACTATAATTGGCACCTGATTTACTATCCCAATAATCATCATCATCCAGAACATATTGATTTAATATTTAACAACATGTTGGAGAACTTCCTTGAAGTGTCTCGCCCTCAATAGCTCATCAGGAAGGCATGTTGCTGTGAAACACTATAGTTCTATAAAGCATGTCGAATATTCCATAACTGTCATAACACCCTACTCTAGTTGCCAGAACACACTAGCCCACTCTTCTCTCATAGTCTCAGGGTAAATGTATTCATAAAACATGATTATGAAATTATCCAAAACCATATCTCACAACCTATCATTCTGGTTCAAAACATCCCACCTATCCTTTACTGATCCATGAAGAATATAAGTCGTGAGCGTCATTGTCCTCTTAGGAGGTGTCTCAATATTATCAAATATTGAAAAAGTAGACTCAAGACAATGCTTTTCAGCCTATGTACCAAATCCCTCAAAAATATGGGAGTATGTTACTACTAGAACACACGAGTTATCTAAACCATAGACAAGGTAGGTTGTGGTTCTCCCTGAAAATCCTGCATAAAGCGTGTAAAACTCTTACATAACTCTTCATTAACACCTATGTCCATAAAAAAATATGGTTCATAAACATTCACTATAGGAGGATCTACTGATATACAATGTCCCACCACCTTTGAATCATGGTTGTCTCAACCCTTTCAGTGTATGATTGGAGGCCATCGTGGTGGCATGCCTCTACAATGTCAAACACATGCCTCAAAAAATACCGATAACCAAAGATCAGAACTAAAAGTGTAGGATATGTTAGAAACTTCCTATAACCTGGTCATACCACATGGCCTAATCCTAAATCCCAGACTAGTAAAAAGAACAGTCATAAAGGTCACTAGTGACACTACCTACTTCCCACTCAAAAATGGGTCTAGGTCAAGTTCCTCAATTTCACAAGTTCAGTTTTACATTTTAATTTACATTCATTTTACAATTAATTTTAAATGGTGGAGCTAAATTTTTCAGCACATTCGATCTATAATGTTTGATACTCCTCATGAACCGAAATATGGATTCCACCTAATCCATAACATAACATGTTCCAGTCCATGTGAATCATGGTCTATTCTAAACATGGAATTATTGGCTTCTTAGGGTCTCTATTGTGGCCTAATCCAGAAAAAATTGTTTAGGTTATGACATACACTCTATGTACCGACCATGTTTTCCAATTCCCTGCACAATAATTTGTCCAACAACACGTATATCACATAATGTACATATCACAACATCTTCCAAACAACCAATGCACCCTATATGGAATGGAATAATGCATCACATGTGAATCCTATAAACTACCTAAAATTATGAAAGATATTTTATACCCCCATCCCATCAGGTTTTAAAAAAATATAAACCTAAATTATATCAATAAACACATAATAATTCAAGTGGATCACCCAAGGGTGGAACCAAATCAACTATAATAATCAAAATCTAGAAAACAAACTTTTTGATTCGAGACAATTCCAATTTCATATTTACTTTGGTTATATACTCCCAAGCATAGGTCATTACCAAATTCCATTTTTTCCTAATCCATTTATTTTTTCACAATATAGTAAGGTGGAAATGAAAAACTTCTCTGATACCACTTAGAAATGTCCCCGACCTAGAGTCCACAGAATGGTGCCTTAAGATCGGCTGGTCACATGGACTCAAGCGTATCTCCCTGAATGCCAAATAATTCTAACTAGCAGCAAGGACCTAGGGTGTGTCTATGGGGAGATTATGCATTTATGTCAATGTATAACAAATTCGAATAATAATAATAGTCAAATAAAGGATGCTACAAACCATCCATACATAAGAAAATAATCAATATTAGAATATATTAACAATACTAAATGGGATCTAATGTACAATGATGATCATGTAATGTGTCTACAAAGTATCCAAAATGGGTATATATACATTAATACAATACCTATATAAAAATACCAAAAAGACCAAAAAAATCACTATCTTTGGATAGAATCATGATCCTCAGCTAATCCTCATGCTCCTCCACTCATAATCATGGCACAAAGTCAAGCATAATACTATGGGTGCTTTCCCCGACACCTATCTATATCTAAATAGTGTATCTGGGTACCCAAAGATAGCTCGAACAAGGTGTGAGATACAATCCTAGTAGGACTCCACCCACAATGCCTATAAGAAATAAAGGTTGTTCAATACAATCTAAATTAGAGACCATAATATAGAAGGTATGGAAGTATGAAAATTAAAGTGCCCAATGAAAAACTGACCATTATGTTTTATTGTACAACTGTACAAGGCTCCCTACAAACAACTGTCAAGATCCTATAACAAGGAAGCAGTAAAGAAAAAGGAAGTAAACACCACAACCATGTCTTATACATAGTATATCATACCACAAATGACCACACCGTATAACCTGTAATGTAATATTAACCAAGGTCACATGGTATAATCAAGCATGTAACATTTACTATGGTCTAGATGTATAAATAGAAGTGTCAAACCCGTTGGGGATAAATCCAAGTTTTAGTGAACCAAGTCATCCTCATAAATTCCCAAGAGCATCTTGATGGAAACATAGTTAGTCTCAGTTTGAGTTTTAAGGACCATGTCAATAGACTATGTCTACTATGATCCCAAAAAAGATGGGTCTAAGGGATAGTAAGGCCCATGTAATCCCACATAATCGAGACTCGATTAGAAATATCATACAAGGCATCCACTACCACTATAACGATCCAAGGAGTAACAACAAAGGAATATAATGGAATCATTATTCATTTTTTCATTTATCAATTTCACAAGAATTAAATTCCATGAGTTTACCCACTCATATAAAAATTCCCATTCAATTACATTCCATGAGTTTACCCACTCATATAACATTTCACATTTAAACAATTAAACCAATCAACATCATGTATCACCTAAAAAGGAGGTAGAACATATCCTAATCAATCAATTCATTTCAATTCAAATGTAAATGGGATTCCTCTAACCTGTAAATCTCAAACACACACCCCATGAGTGGTATAATAAAGGAAAATATCAAAGTCAGTCCCCATGGGTGATATTGGTTGGGGAAAAAACCTTCAAAAAGTCTCATGGAACTAGTGAGAATCCCTAACATGTTCTAATACATTCAATTTAAGAATTAAACTCATTTTAGGGGTGATGTAGGAATTTTCAGAATGCCTCAAGATGAAAACACTATCTATAAAGCACAAAACCATACAGGAAAAGTATAGACCACCTATCGTATGTCAATAGAAGATCGATCATCCAATATCAGCCTTTTATTTGTTCTAGATAAGTAGAAAAACAAAGAACTGATGAATAACCTGGAAAAAAGGATATTAAATTACACCTAAATAAGTTTTTCTATACCAATAAGAGCAAATAACAACACAAAATGAAACGAGTCCACATCGGTGTGAATCCAATGGGACTGACGATTCTCAATTCTGAGTTCAGATAGTGGAATGGGATAAAAATCTACAGAATAACCATCAAATGGATCTAGGACACTTAAGACTTTATACAACATAGGATAAGTGAATTATATTTTAGGTTTAAATAAATTTTAAGGTCAAATAGGTAAATTGGACTCAAAATACTAGGTCACAAGTTTTGGCCACATAGTTTTCCAAACTGTGCACCAACCATGTGCACTTTGATATACTAAGGGGGAACCTATATGTTCATTGAGAATGGTTTGACTAGCTTACACAAACCATGCATTTTGGATCTATTAAAAACTGTAGGTGCCCTGCACGGGTGTGTGCCTCGATCTGTATGGCTTCCTAAAACTGTGTGGGCACTGGATGCCCACTACCCATGACTCTCATGGTTAGTAAGACTGGGAAGCCTGTCCCATTTAGTTTCTAATAATCATGTAGTTTGTCTGATTTTTTCAAAAAGATTGGATCTAGGACCTGAACAAGTCCCAAACACCCATGATACCCCCATTACCACAAATTTTATTCACATTATTCCTTAATAAAGAATTTAAACCAAAATTTATTATATCTATACCTCATATAAATAACTAGGATCTTACAATGTTTGCTTTAAAGAAATTAGACCCTGAATTTCCCTCTCAAGGGCGGTCAAGAATCTTCAGAGAATAACTCTGACCACTGAGCACATACATCAGACTCCTTCTCCCAAGTCTTTTCATGAAAATGGTTATGATTCCATACAACCCGTAGTAGTGGAACGAACCATCCTCAAAGAACCTTCGTGTTCATGTCAACTATATGAATCATATGCACCTCAAAGGATGCATCTACCTATAACTCCACCTCATCAAGATGCAATGTGTGAGATGAGTCTGAGTGATAACAGTGTAGCTGCGATACCTAGAAGACATTATGAATGGCTCAGTACCTTTGAGGTATCTAAAACCGATAGGTTATCAACTCGAATCTCTTTAGAATCTCAAACGGCCCGACCTATCGTGGCGACATCTTACTCTATCTCTTGATCCATCTATGTACCAACCTTAATGAGATATTTAAAAAGATCAAATCCCTGACCTCAAACTCTAGAGGTCATCAACAATGATCAGTGTAATATTTTCATCAAGACTTTTCAGTAGTTATCTACTTTCTGATCAACTGGACCTATTCAAAAGTCTCCTATGCGAGACGTGGTCCCAATAAAGCTATCTCACCCACCTCCAACTAGCAAAGGGCCGATCAATATGTTCTACTGTACAAAGCCTCATAAGGTGTCATCTATATAGTATCCTGATAACTATTATAGTAGGAAAACTCAATGTGGAGTATATGTATCTCCCAAGTGCCCCCAAAATCTAGGAAAAATGGTCAAAACACATCCTCAAGCACCTATATCTTATGTTCTGATTAGTCATTAGTCTGAGGGTGGTATGTTGTGCTTAGAAACACCTATGTAACAAATGCCCTTTACAAATTCTGCCAAAAGCAAGACGTAAACCTAACATCTCTATATGCAATGATAATATGAGGGACCATGTGAAGTCACATTTTGTTGTGGATATATGGCTTCCCAAGCCCATATACACTAAAGGACTTTTTGATCAGCAGAAAATGTGCGACCTTCATGATCTTGTCAACAAGAACCCATACACCATCACTGCCATGAAGAGATTTGGACAAACTGGTCATGAAATCCATCACGACATCATCTGATTTCCACATGGGAATAGGTAACTAGTGTAAAGGGTATTCATGCACATTAGGCTATAAACAAACATTTAAATTGAAATTAAAGGGATTCACTACCACAGATTGGGTAAAGGACAACACTAACCTTTATCAGTGTTAAGAAAAACATGCTAATAAAAGAGGGGCCTTTATCAGTGCTAGATAAAAGCGCTGATAAATCTACCCTTTATTAGAGCTAAAAAGGTGTTGATAAAGGTGTACCCTTTATCAGTGCTTTTTTAGTGATATAAAATGTATATTTAGCAGTGATATTATTAGCACTGATAAAAGTTTCTAATAAAAAATATAAAAAATATATAAATAATTATTATATTTATATTAAAAAATAATGTTTATTTATACACATTAAATAAGGTATTCATGTTTATAATTAATATTTTTTTAATAATTCAAATATGTATACAATGTTTTAAAAAGTATTTATAAGATTATAAATATACATTTAAATAATTACATGATTTTAATAAATTTTATTAAATAATAAATATATTTATTATATTTATAATTATATATAAATACATTTTAAATATATATAATTATAATTATAATTATAATTAAATATATATATATATTTAAATAATTATTTTTTTCCAAATAATTTGATCAATAAATATATTAATATGTGAGTATAATTGATGTGAATATGTTATGTATTCATCATGAATCAATGTTCAATTATACATTACACCCTTATTATTATTCATTCTGTCCATATGTGATGACTTATTTTTTATTATCTATATACATTATTAGGTATATGATTCATTCATGTTATACCCATGAATCTATTTTAAAAAATACTTATAAAATTACAATAAATACATATTATTAACATTTATAATTATAAATTTGTAATTTTATATAAATACTTTTTAAATATATTTATTTATAATTATAATTATAACTATATATATATAAATAATTAGAAAATTTCAATAGATACATCTATTATAATTTTATTAATATATATATATAAATATAATTATAATTATATACAAATATTTATAAATACACTTTCTTACAGTTATAATTATATATATATATATGTATATGTATACGTATATAATTATAAATTTGTAATAAATATATTTATTATACTTATATTGTTCTAAATATATATAATTAAATAAATATATTTATAAATATATAAAAATATTTATAAGTAAATATAAAATATTTCTAATTATAATTATAAATAAATAAATAAATATATATATAATTATAAAATTATAATTAACAAGTTTTTGGAACATTTATCGCATGACCATCACATATTGTAAAAAAACATGTCAACAAGGAGATATTCATTTCCAATTTATTTTTCAACCTAAACTGTTAACAAGTAATGAAAAAGCATTGAATCGATGAATGTTATTACAGACAGACAAATATATATAATTAATATATTTCTTCTAATAATTATAAAATTATGAGAACTGTATTTACTATACTTATAATTTTATAAATATTTATAATTAATATATTTCTTATAATTTTATAATTTTTTAAATATATCTATATTTATTTAGAATTATAATTATAAATATTTGTATATATTTATAAATATATTTATTCGACTATATATACTTTTAAAGTTATAAATATAATAAATAAAATTATTGCAGTTTTATAATTATTTAAATACATATATATAAATTTATAGTTAAAAATATAAATAAATAAATATTTATAATTAATTATAATAAATATATTAATTATATGTATTTATTAAATATACTTATAAATATAATAAATATATTTGTTAAAATTTGATAATTATAAATAAATAAATATTTATTTATAATATTTATAATTTTATAAATATATATGATTATTTAAATACATTTATTATATATATAAATATACATAAATATATATTTATTTATAGTTATAATTATAAATAAATATGAATATATTTACTATATATATAATTTTAAACCAAACAAGTGCAAACCATGGGTCAGAACCCATGATTCAAAATTTTATTTAAGATAAAAGATCATAAAGTATAAGAACAAGGGAAAGATAGGATATAGAAACAAGTGAGAACCAATTCCCACCAGAGAAGTAAATCATCTATGTGACCGAAAATCACCCATGCCTCTTGGGTGACGACCCCTCTTCCATGTTTTTAGCTTCTTCCGGATCAGCCATCCACTGAGTATGCATACTCTGTATCATCACCTTCACCTCCATGAGCATTTCCAAATTCTTCAAGGAACACCTCCTTACTCTTAGACTTGTTAAATATATTAGTAATGCTAAGCGACCTTACCTGAGAAGAATTAGACAAATCATCCATGTTTCTTTTCTCTTCCTCCTCTGTATCTTTATCTGGATGAATCACATTTGATGTTACATGCACTTCATGTGTATAAAAAAATATGTTGAACCTCCACCATCTGCAAAGGATCTAACTTCATTCTATCTAGATTTAAAGGCATTCAATTTCACAACACATATTAGATCACAATTTTTTCATTTTTGGTCCTCACCATCACAGGAGAGTCAACACCTGTTTTGATCTTACGTTTCGATTACTTGAGGAAAGATTATGCTCATGAGATAGTTTATGATCAACTACCTCATGAATTTTTTGTTCACCCAATAGAGTTTGATCAATGGCCGCATAATTTTGATGGAAATCCACTGCATGTTTCTCAAATCCAATGACATCATGAGTTCCTTCCTCTTCGACCAAAATGTTAGCCAAGGTTTTATTCTTGTCAGCAGAATGCTTCACATTTTCACCCTGAATCACTATAGTATCTCCACTGGTAGAAACTGCAGTATTAGAATCTATAGCCATATTTGATGGCACTGCCTAGGCATTAATAGTAGGATGTTGTTAAGAGTTTAAGTTCCCATTGGTGGAAGAATCTGTTAACATGCATTTTCCGGTCAATTGATTTCCACGTTACCTAGATTTTCGCTAGGAAGTTTCATCAGAATAAATATGATTATTAAAATTCTTCCGTAGACAAACAACAGACTCATGTCCGTACTTATAACAGTTGTCACAAACAACATATCGCCTTCAATTTGTGATTTCATGTCCAATAACAATACATTCCATGAATAATTTTTGGAATTTTATCATAAAAAATATTAGTTCTATATCATCATCATTAGTATAACTCATGAAAAAATAAACTAAAGAAGAACTTAGATCAAATTTAACAAAAAACTGGGGAAACTATCTATATCTAACCACCTTGGTTTCTTTGGCACTAATAAAGACACATTTTATCAATAATTGATATTTAAGAACTGAAAAAGCATACCTTTACCAAAGATTTTTAACTAGCACTAATAAAATCTTTACATGATTTTATAAATTAACCTTAACAGTTGGATCCTTCTCTCGCATGCCTTGAGCTCTCTCGGAAGCCGACCTCTTCCACATCCGACCCCTCCTCTTCCACTGCCAACCCTTCTCTACAGTCGACCCGTCCTCTACCTCAAACCATCCTCTACCGCCACCGACCCCACCTCTTCCTCTAACCCCTCTTCTGCCCTGAACCCTTGTATGTCTCCATGAATCCCTCCCCTACCTTTGAAAATCCCTCCTCCACTATGAACCCCACCTAGGTCATGCACCAAACCCCACCTTCATTGAAAACCCCTCCTCCACCAAAAATTTACCTCCGCTACGAACCCCACCTCAACCGCCAAATACCACATCCACCCTGAACCCCTCTTATGCCATCAACCCACCACAATCGTGAACCCCACCTTTGCTGTGAACCCCTCTATGGCCTCTACTACTGCCGCCGCCACCGCATAACCCGATTCTGTTGCCATTATACTCTATTGCTGCTGTCAGACCTCCAAATCTAAGGTATATTCTTATTTTATTTGGAATTCTAAGATATTTAATGATTAATTATAGGGTTTTAGTGTTAAAAATATTTTTGATTAATGAATTATGTGTTTGGTTATATTCATTAGTGTGGAACAATGGTTTTTTGATTGAATAAGTTTTTGATTGTTTTTTTGGGAATATTATATGAAATGTTTAATAACTTTCTATTTATAGTTGTATAGTAATTTGGTACAATTAAAATTTATAAATTTGGATTGATCTAAATGTCATAACATGTTTGTATGAGGGTTTTTTTAGAAACATTATAGGGTCCATTTTAGGTGAAAAGTATCATGATTAGTATTATAATGTAGTTATTCCTGATATTAGTGTGGATAAATTATAATTTTTTCCATGGATAAATATGATAAAATACTTTTGATATGGAGCTTATAGTGAAAATGGGATCTGTGTTTTAGTTTTAATAAACATTATGATGATTGATTTGAGATAAAACAAGGTGTTTTCGGGGAATGGTTTTCTAATATATATTTAAAATTTTATCATGTTTAATTGTAGTTGTTGATGTGTAAGTGGATGATTCAATGGAAGTCACACCATATTGACATGATAGTTTTATAAATGTGTTTCATCGATTATTATTTTTGGGAATTTATAAAACAATCATGAGAATATTTAGGTAGAGATGTGGGAATTCTAGAAAAATGAGTTATAATATTATGGTCACACATTTATAGTACACCTATCTTAGGTCTCACACCAGCTACTAGAATTTCCTTCTCCATGAGTCCATTAATAGTGAGTTATTGTTTTTGCATTTGTATTGCAATAATATTGTAGTGTGATGATTCCCCTAATTTTTAAACTTAATTATCTCCATAAGAATTTTGTTGGTACCCCTTAATGGTTGATTTTTGATATTTTGTTTTGTTTTATGTTATGGTTATATCTTGGTAAATTATATTTCCATTAAAAAAAATTAAATGTTTTTAGTTTTATTTACCCAACCCTATATGATAAAATTATTTTCATTATTTCCCATAAAACTAGAATTTTTTTATTAGTTTTAAAAAATTAATGGTATAAAATATTTGACGATATCATACTAGGATATTTGCTTACACCATAAATATACACATTGGTGTGTATATATAATTAGTTGTCTATGATACTAGTAAAATGAACGCATCCCACATTTTTAGTGGTGTTCCAAAGTCACTTGTTAAAGATATAATGATAATGGGATGTAGAGTTCATTATAGAGCGTAAAGAGACAATATTCTTTTTTTTCCAGATATTTATTATAAAGCACCTCTCATTAAAATAAAATTATTTTTGGTTTACCTTTATATTTTAGATCATGTGTAAACATTTTATAGATTTATATTTTATAAAAGGTTAGTTATTTTGGATTCATTTATCTTTTATAAAGATCCTCCCTTTGGATTTGTGTCTTTGTGAAAATGCCTAAGTGGCACCTTTAAAATGATTCAAGTGTTTTGAAATGATTCTTGAAACATTATATATGTTTAGAATACAATTTTTTTTTGTTTTAAATAGATGTTAAATTATTTAAACACTTGGCATTGACGTAGGTTGCATGCCAAGTGTTTTTGAACTCACCCGATTAGCTTACATAAAGGGATGCAAATTTTTTTAAAAGCATATTTAATCCTAGTTTCATTTTAACAAGGGGTGTGTGATGTTTTAATTGAAAATTTGTAAAATATAGAGGGTTTTATCTCATTTTAAATGATTAAGACTCTTGGGTGATGAAGTTTCCTTGAATGCTTTAAAAAAGGAATTGTGGTTTTGTTAAAGATTTCTTGGAATTTATTGGTTTATTTTAAAAAGGGTGTATTATTTTAAAGAGGAATTTATGTAAATGGTTGTTTTTTAATAGGATTTTAAGTGTTATTTTGTAAATAGTTTTGAAAGGACATCTAAAATTTAATTTTCTATAATCTTTTAATTTTTGATTATTATAGAATTAGGGAAACCATTACATTATATAGGTTAGATAACTATGTTGATAATAACACCATAGTAAGGGAATGTCACTAACTCTATCCAACCCATTGTACATTCATCATGAAATCACTCCCACAAAAGTTGAATTAATATTTAACCCCATTACAACTCCTAAAAATAATTTTAATATATAATCACCTTCATGGTTTAAATTAGGGAGTCCCAACAATTACACCTTCTTTCTGGTTTGGTGTTAGCTTCTAAGGGGATGAGTCTCAAGCAAAAAAATAAAATAATAACTATCATTAAAATGTTCAGTTACCATTATTTGAAAGTCCCCTTTTGTGTATTTATTTTGTTAAATATTAATATTACTGAATCAAATAAGATGGATATGAATAAAGAATATATGAATGCCCATCGTCTGAAAAAAGAGTATAAAGATTGAGTGAAAGTGATCATCAAGTCTGAAAAAGATCATGCATATCACCATTCTCAAATCCTTTTTCCATGTTTACAATTTTGTTATTCGAGACTAATTTATCCCAAGGATATGGAAGAACTCTTGATCTTTCGTGGAATAGACTGAAGTTATAAATGCGGAAATAAACATGGGTAAAAGTTAATGTAGCTAGTGGTTGGGATAGCATTATATTTTATAGATCATCTGATATGATTATAAGTATGGACAGTGAAGAATACCATATCAAGGATTTTAGTATAGATTATAATGCTGATGAAGATCATATTGCGGAAATGATAAGGACATTTGAAGATGAACATCGTGATTGCCTAAAATTGATTGAGAAGTTAAATAGTTGTGAGAAGATGCCATTGTATAATGGTTGTAATAAATATACCACATTGTCAGTCATACTAAAGTTCTATAATTTTAAATTAGTCAATATATTGAGTGATGTTAGTTTTACAGAACTACTTTCTATCATAAATGATATTCTCCTAGAAGATAATGACCTCCCGAGCCAAACATACATTGCCAAATGAATAATACACTCGATGGGTATGATATCTAAAAGAATACATGACTATCTTAATGATTGTATACAGTTTTTCAAGGACCAAAAATCACTTATAGAATTCCCAATGTGAGGCGCTTCTTGATACGAGAAAGATGAATCATATCCTACAAAAGTTCTACTGTAAATTCCAATCATTCCAAGATTTAGGCACCTATATGGAAGTTAGGAGATGGTAGGGAAATTGACATGGCACATAGATACAAGAAAAAATATAGAAAACTAAATCCCTTGATAGAATCTCCTCACTGGATGAAAATTGATCATGAGTATCCTAAATTTGGAAATGAGGTGAGAAACCTTCATCTCGTGTTATCTACACATGGAGTGAATTATTTTGGTTTTAAAATTAGCAGTCATAGTTCTTGACCGGTTATGCTGGTAAATTATAAATTGTGACTGTGGTTATACATGAAATGAAAATACATCATTTAATATATGCTTATATTAGGACCAAAACAACCGAGTAATGATATTGACGTTTATTTGGATCCCTTGATCAAATATTTGAAATTATTATGGGATTAATGTATTATATTGTATAATGATTACATAAATAAAGATTTCATGTTGAGATCCATGTTTTACGGGACAATAAATTACTATCCTACTTATGGAAATATTTTAAGATAAAGCATAAATGGAAATCTAGGGTGTCCCATTTTCGAACAAGGTACACAATCAATTAGGTTGAAAAATTCATCGAAAACCATTTTTCTATGATATAAAAAATTTATACCTCGATGAGATAAGTACCGTTGTTGGATGACATCATTTGATGGAAGTTCAGAAGAATGTAAAACACTATCTCCACTAACAAGTGATCAATTATTTGAGATAGTAAAAGATATGGACATTGCTTTTGGTAAATATTTTTTCAAAAAACATATAAAAACCGGTTGGAAAAAGGGATCATTTTTTTTGAATTAGAATAATAGAATTGATTGTACATCAGACATTTTTTTGATGTTAAGTATGTTGAAAAAAATGTATGTGATAGTGTCATCAGGATGTTTCTAAATGCACCCAGTAAAACAAAGACTGGAATTAAGCCTAGGATAGACATCATTGAAATGGTAATATGATAAGTGTTGGTGCTAGTAATGGGTAAAAAATACACATTTCTTCCTCCAACTGCTTATACTCTTTCCTAGAAATAGATATATTAGTTATTTAACTTCATTAATGATGCAAAGGTTTCAGAGGGTTATTCATCGAATATCAAGAACATCGTGTCAATGAACGATTCAATGTTAAAGAGTCTAAAATCACACGACTAACATGTTTAGATGCAAGATATAATTTATATATATTTATGTTTCATTTTTTGCAAAGAATGTTCCTCATAAACTGACCAAGATATATTTCTTCTTTAAACCTATATCCAGCAATGTTATAGACTCGTAAAAATTACCCACTATGGAAATAGATTTTTTTTTTCAGATTATGGGAATTGGAAATGTTCTTCCTGCCAAAATTATTTGACATGATGGTTTATTTGAAGGTTTACATACTGAGAGAGATTTAACTATGTGGTCTTATACACTATTGATGGATGTACCCCATTGAACGGTATTTGAATATTTTGAAAGGGTATGTTTAAAATCAATGTCAGAAGAGGGATTTATTTCAAAACAATATATTGTTGAGAAATCCATTGAATTCAGTACCAAATATCTATCTGATGTGGGAAGCATTGGTCTACTAAAATCTCATCACACTTGGAATCTTGTGGGTGAAGGAATTTATGAAAGAGATGTTTTCACAATCAATATTATATATCAGGAGCAAGACCACCACTTTTCTTCCATAATAATTTGGATGTTTCCGTAAATGTTGAAACCCACAAAGAAATTATTAGTCATTTGAATCCATCAAGGGATGAAATATGGATTTAAAATACACATAATAAACCGTTTATAAGATGGTTTTGGGATGATATTTTTAAGGATTCATATAAAAATATGGATTCAATTTCAAAACGACTTTGATGTCCAGCCAAATGACTAAGTTAGTATGTAATATATTATAATGGTTATATAATTAATGATTATATATTCTATACAAATGAACATGATGAATATAATACCATGTAAAATAGTGGAGTTGCACTTATATCTAAAGAGATGCATGTTTCTAGTACTATAGATTGAAATCCAATTTATATGAATATTCCATACTTTGGAATCATCAAAAAAATATGAGAGTTGTATAACACAACATTAAAATTGTAGATTTTTAAATATCAATGGGTTGATAATAATAGGTGTTGTTAAAATAGATGAATTGGGATTCATGAAATTTGATTTTAGTAAGGGAGGGTACAAAAGTGAACCGTTTATAATGGAATCATAGGTAGTACATTTATTTTATGTTCTAGATCATGTAAACCGAAAGTGTCTAATTGTTCTATTATCGACCAGAACCACTAAAGGGTTATATGAGAATTCAACTAAGTTTGTCCCTTTCATTGGGATGTCATAATAATCTCACAACAGTCCAAATGTAGAAGGAATTTTATATGTCAAAGGAGACCACAATTAAAGGATTTGGATAGTCTATAGAGGGGAAAAGTCATTCATCCCTTTAAAAAAGAAAGTTAAATAATCATGTTATATTTTTTTTCATATTCATAGTGTTACATTATGTTATTGTCCATTAAATATTGTATTTATGCACTCTAAATTAAATTTTAAACAAATTCTATAGATAATGTCTTCTACATGTGTTGGTGCTCCCAATCCCAATGAACAAAAGGTCTCTAAAACTACTACTTCTTGCAGTGTAGTGAAAAAACAATCTTCTTCATGTGTTGGTGCTCCCAATCCTGAGGAACAACATGTTTCTCAACCTATTGCTACTCCCAATGAAGAAGTATAGTGACCATTTGCACATGATTATGCTACCGCTTCATAAGAACATATTGACGATGTTGAATCTGAGTAAATGGTTGGTGATGAATAACTAACGATGCAAAAAAAATAGGAGAATTGTAGTTTGATGATGTTAGAAAAAATCATTAAGGTGGATATCAAGGAATTAAATACGAGGTCAAATGGAATGTGTGGGGCTATCATGTGAACCCCAAAAATACCATGTTCAGTAGTTACATTGGAATCATCGATCAGAAATGTGTGTCGATTGATGTAGATTAATGGAACCATGTTATGGTCGGGCTTAAAATACTGATGTAGAAAGTGATTATAGTAAAATTAGGTTATCATTTCTTTATTTTACTAAAAAAATAAAATAATGAAACATTGAATTACTCTTCATTATCCCTAACAGAGTGAATTTATAGTTGATGAATCCCACAAAAAATATGTATGAATTCTTACTGGTAGTATTCATAGAGGATTTTCACAATTATAAAGAGATGTTATCTTAATGATGCTAAAGGGAAAATAAACCAACACCCACCGATTATCTATGCACACCATATAACCCAAGAAGCATGGGTTTCATTTACTAATAATCTTATGGATTTCTGTTTTGAGGTACATTATGGTTAGTAATAAATTGTTTTATGATTTGTGAATTCATCACTTTGATTGAATTTTTTTATATTTGAAACAACAAATGAGTGCTGGAAATAAGGAATGGGTAGAAAAATCGATGTACCCCTACCATAAAGTAAGGATGGGCTACGCTTCTCGTGAAAAAAATTGGTACATATTTTAAATCTACCATAATAATTTTATGTGACTTGAAACAACAACATAATTATGTTTTTATATTTATATATAGATTGATGAATCCAAATACAAAGACACTACCATCCCATTCTATGTTTTATGGTAAAAGGCATGCATAAATAAATATTGTATAATAATAAATGAAAACACAGAATATGTGTTGGAAACATGTGTAAGTATGACCTAATAAAAAAATTATTTCAAATAACCATTTCATAACAAGGGTTACTTATTTTATAATATTTTATATCTAACCTAGTCATAGGAATCAAAAACACCTATATCAGATGAAAACCTACTATTGGTGGCTTTTAAGTGGCTAGAATTGTATGGTCTTGTCTAAGGTGTGATTTTTGGGGTGACACCCTGAACATATTTTGAGAAAAAAAGAGGATTATCATATTAAATAAATGAAACATATGAGATAAAGAATAGATACCCTTGAATAAATATTCTAATGTAAGAGAGAGTTTCTAGAAACTTTTATAGGGGGATTAAAGAGAAGAAAAAACTCAAGAACAACCATTGTGTGAAGATACCACCCTACCCACCCCCCAACTTTGAGGTGATCCATTCCCCTAAAAATATTTCTTAGATGAGGTAATCAATGTTCTAATAATTGTTATTATTAAATGTTATTCAGATAGACACCAATACATTTCTTGTACTGATATTCTATAAGGTGATAATGAATGTTATATACATCTATAAACACTATCCCATCATCTTGTAGCAAGGTCTATAGTGTTCAATATCTAATAGTACATGCTACACAACATACAACTTCAAAAAGTTCATGTGGGAGTTTTGATTAGCATATCCCATGTGACCAGCACCGAGCTACCTATTCCAATTGATGAGGAAGATATTCATAAGGTCGAACAAGCTGTTGGGACATTCATCACATGACCGTCACATATTTTAAAAAACATGGTGACAATGAGATAATCATTTCCATTTTTTTCAAGATAAACCATTAAAAATTAATGAATGAAGGTCTAAATCAATGAATGTAATTATAGATGGACAAAGGGAAGGATATAAAGTGAAATACTAGCTCAAAACCGTCTAAATGATCAACTAAATGATTGAAATTATCTACCGAAATCACATTTACCCTACCTATTCTATATTATATTTACTATCATTGAAGGTTAATGTGGATACAATGTTAAAAAATGGTCGTACTCGCATAGTTATATTTGAGGGAAATCTATACTGAGAGGATGTTCAAGACTTTATTGGTGTTGATAATGTAAGTGAAATACTCGACTATGATTTGTTATGTATATTAGTTGTAAATGTATACATGAGGTAGGTTTTCATGATCCGGTTTTCCAAAAGTGGATATATTATGATAATTATGACTAAATACATTTCATATTTTTGGTAGGTGTATATATCAAAAATAGTTATAGAGAATTCTCAATGATTTGTTTGGACTCATTAGTCGTCACATCTCTTGTACATAACAACCAATAATAGACTAAAAAAATGATGAAATAGTGGTATGTCTGGTCAAATCGTTTGAATGAAAACATTCGCATGACATATTCTTCTTAATACCAATAATATAGGGTTAAAACTCTATAATTTAATAATATCAAATATATTTTCATTTCTTTCATTACTTATTCCTTTTTTGTTTTTAGGAAACATTGGATGCTCATTACGATCAATTTGGATACTCCAAAGATTTATTTCAAGGATTCAATGAATGGATATCTAACTAACCAACCACAGATGATGGCTTTTTTCAATTATTTATACACTACATACAATGTTTTATAACTAAACATCAAGTTATATAATTTAAATTATGTTTTAATGAGTAATTTTTTATGATATGGAAGTGAATTAGTATCGTGAAAAATAAGGAATGAGGTCAGGGGCTAAGAACGAGGACCATGGAAAGTTACACATCTAGACATATATTAGGTATATAAAATAATATATCACTATCCAAAACACATATAAAAACAAATTACTTATTCTCCGAAATGTTTCTATAGTATTAGAAACAAAAAATGGAAAATATTGTGGTTATTATTTTTGTAAATTTAGGAGATAAATCGTATTCTATCAAAAAACATGCAACCTAAAAGAGGCATTTTCAATGATAATTACTATTTCATTTAAAATATTTTTTTAATCCTTTGTGTTTTTAAATTTTTATAGTACTATTATGAATATAAAAATGACTCATATTCATAAGACGATGTAGTTTTTTTTAGAAAAAAATGGGAAATATACATGATAGAAGAACATACACACTTAGAATGAAGATGTGAATTTCATTAAATTAGTGGATTTTTTCATATTCATGTTTAATTTACTTCTATTTAATATTACTCATATAATAATTGACATTAATTTTAGTAAAAAGACAACTGGAATTCTGAAAACTCCGAAAAAACCTTTAAATTTTTCTGATACTTTAGTACAATGATGCACAATGTGGCTGTTAGGTCTCCAAGTGTGTCTTTTTATTTAAAATTGAATTAATTTTAGTAAAAAGAACAAGGGACATTCTAAATACCATGAAAACACATTTGGATTTTTCTTATAATTTATGAAAATGAATAATGAGTTATTTTTGATGTGTAGGAATCAACTACACCTCAATATGATGCACGGTGTGACTGGTATAACTAAAAGTGTCCATGATTAGTTAAAAATTGACATTTTAGTTCAAAACATGTCACTCACTAAAAAACAAGAAAACATGATCTGATTGTCCTGATAATTTAGGATAGTGACTAATAAGTAATTTGTGATGTGTATGATGTAGTCTCATGTCAAACTGACAAATTATGTGACTGATATGACTCAAAATGTGTTTCCAGTTTGAAATGACACTTTGGTAAAAAAACACAACTAGAAAACTAAAAACTATGAAAATGAATTCATATTGTTTTGATACTTTAAAAAAATAATCAATGAGTTATTATTGATTTTTAGGAGTCAACAAAACCTCAATAAGATGCACGGTGTGACCGATATGACTCAAAGTGTGTCTTTTTATTTAAAATTGACATTAATTTTAGTAAAAAGAACAATTGACATATTGAAAAATGAGAAAACACATTTTTATTATTTTAATTATTTAGTAAAATGATCCATGTGTGATTTTTTATATATAGGAATACACCACACCTTAATCTGACGCACAATGTGACTGGTACAACTAAAAGTGTCTGTTGTTAGTTTAAAATTATCATTTTAGTTCAAAATTTGTCACTCAATTAAAACCAAGAAAACATGTTTCAATTGTCATGATAATTTAGGATAGTGATTCATAAGTCATTTTTGATGTGTATGAAGTAGTCTCACATCAAACCAATGCACGATGTGACTGTATGACTCAAAATGTGTGTTTACAGTTTGAAGACATTTTATAAAAGACACTGGAATACTAAAAACTGAGAAAACACTTTTAGATTATTTTGGTAGTTTAGGAAAATGATCCAGGAGTCATTTTTGATGTGTATGAGTCAACTGTGCCTTAATATGATACATAGTGTCACCTATATAACTCCAAGTGTGTCTTTTCATTTAAAATTGACATTAATTTTAGAAAAAAACAAGTGGTATACATAAAACAAAGAATACACATTTGAATTTTTTTAATACTTTACAAAAATAATCCATGAGTAATTTTAGATATGTAGGAATCAACCACACATCAATATGACACATGGTGTGACCATTATGACTAAAATTGTTTGTTATGTGTTTAAAATTAACATTTTAGTTCAAAACTCGTCACTCACTTAAAACCAAGAAAACAAACTACGATTGTCATGATAATATTAGATAGAGAGTCATAATTCATTTGTGATGTGTATGAAGGAGACTAACATCAAAATGATGCACGATGCCACTGGTATTACTCAAAATGTGTGTTTCCAGTTTGAAATGAAATTTTAGTAAAAAAATACAACTTACATACTGAAAACCAATAAAACGTATTTGGATTCTTTTGATACATTAATACAACAATCCATGAGTCATTTGTGACGTTTAGAATTCAACTTCATCTTAATATGATGCACAATGTGACCGGTATGGCCCCATGTGTTCCTTTTTATTTAAAATTGACATTAATTTTAGTAAGAAGAACAAGTGACATAGTCAAAACTAAGAAAACACATTCATGTTGTTTTGATACATTATTACAACTATCCATGAGTCATTTTTGAGTTGTAGGAATCAACCGTACTTCAATCTGATGTGTAGTGTGTCTGGTATGAAGAAAAAAATTCGATATCAGTTTAAAATCGAAATTTTAGTTCAAAACATGTCAATCACTGAAAATCAAGAAAACACACTTTGATTGTCTTGATAATTTAGGACAATGATTCATAAGTCATTTTTGACATGTATGAAGTAGTCTCATGTCAATCCTATGCACAATGAAACCAATACGAATCAAAATATGTGTTCCAAGTTTGAAATGACATTTTACTAAAAAAACATGCATACTAAAAACTGAGAAAATGAATTCATATTTTGTTGATACCTTAGGAAAATGATCCATGATTTATTTTTGACTTATAGGAGTAAACCAAAACTCAAAAATAGGCACAATTTTACTTGTATGACTCCAAATGTGTCTTTTTATTTAAAATTGACATTAATTTTAGTACAAAAAACTAGTGACATACTTGTTGGTTCTGAGTGCATTGGAAGTGTGTTTGGGTCGGTACACAACTTTAATTTTTACAATGATCAATGATTGTTCTGGGATAAATACGACGATGAACTCCAATCTCTATGGAATAGACTCAAAGATTTCAATAAAGAAGGAAGAGACCTGAATCCTTTAGGTAGGATCTTTCACATCATGTTTATAACTAATTTAATTAATTTCATAAAGAAAAAATAATTGCATCTTTGGTAATTACTTTATTGATGATGTTTATCATCTATAATGAACCTTACAGATTGTCTCATTGCGCTTGTGAGGATCCAAACCAGAATCCCTCTGGCGGTGATCAACACATGCTTTGATGGCCTTTGATCGACACTACTCGTTCTCTGAGTTCTAGTGCAGTGAAGAATGTTTCTTGTGTTGCTCATTCTTGATTTCTTGTTCTTCGTTCTTGAATAACACCTCTTATTCTTGAGATGGGAAGGAAGAGGATTCGAGGGAGAAATCGTTTAGCTCAATAATTCCCAATTCACCAGGAATGATGTTCGGTACATACCACAATAAACATACAAGTCTATTTATCGACATGGGGCTTCAGTTACAATATTTAATTGTGTAACATAAATTTAATACATTCACAACCTTAGAGAAACCCCTGATTTTAATAATAATACCGAGTCATTATTTATGGTGTACCAACTTGGACAAAGCATAATTTTAAATAAAATTACACGTCATAAAAATAATAACAGCGTTATTATTATTTTAACTTGTTCTAACTAGTTAAATAATTATTTACCATCTTGTAAATAATTATTTTACTACCAAACTGACCTTGGTCCGCTCAAACACAACTTCCATTTATTGAACACCCGAATAAATAAAAAAATAAATTATTCTCTTAGATAGTTATTTTATTTAAAAACTGTTAAAAGATATTTATTAAATGGTCAATAAAATAAACAAATATATTTTACCCAAATTCTAGTGAATAAATATTTATTTAATGTATTAATTCATTTTAAATTGAATAAAAGTATTCCACTGTCTAGAGAATAAAATTTATTCCATTAATTAAATTCAAATAAAATTTAACTCAGACCACCAAAAACACATACTGTGTGACCCTCTAGGATTCTTTATTTTTGTCATTAAGAGGGCTTGGCTAAAGTAAAAGAGTACTATCTAGAAATGGGTCAAGGAACCCATAAGTACGAACATAATTTCACAACAACAACATCCACACAGGAACACTCACTATGTAATATAACCCCTTTGTCTCAATATCTCATCAAACAATTTTCATGATAGTGTCATGAACCTTTGTTTGTGATACGTCATTCTTTGACTAACTAATATAAAATCATCATTACACCATGGACATGAAATTTCAGGTGAAGGTTCTATTTCAATCAAAGGGTCTAGATATCAACTTCCATAAATTTAAGGGACAAATCCTTCCTCGATTTATGTATTAATAACATACAACTCAAGCTACACCCAACATACCCTACTTCCCGCCAACATATGGCCTGATGAGTTTCATCAGTAAATCAAAGTGTGTGATTCATGACACACATTGATGATAATATTAAAGTATAAGTACTATTACAGACACTCATATATAGGAATATCTGATGACAACAAAACATGTGGAATTTCTACTGGTGGGTGTGTTTTCATAATCTCCCGTCTTGGAGATTACCAAGTACAAACATCATCATATGAAGTCTCATCTTATTATGAGTACTTGCACTTGAAAGTATGTATACTATGTGTCCCATCATAGTATTTCATCCAATCGTAGAACTATATTTATGAATATTGTTATAGAATTTCACGATTCTCATTATAGCGGGGAACTGCCATGACCTTATCAATGAAACAAATACTCTAGGACATTATTACATCATAGTCATGAAGATCAATGAAAAATATGTAATAATATGTTTAATATTTAAATACATTTAATATGCATGTAATCAAAGTACAAACAGTTGATTCTAGGACACCAACCCTAACGAACTCTCACATGGACTAGTGCCAATTTCCTATGACTTTCAATCCACTAGACCACACATTCATGTTTCTAATGAGTCAAGGATTTAGTCATGGAGTCTGCCAAATTGTCTTTCATGGAAACAAAGCTCATTTCAACTACACCTCTTTGAGAAAAATCCCTCAAGAGATGATACTTTTGATGTATGTGCTTCGTCCACTAATGTGACCTTGTCACTTTTGCAAGATCCACCGTTGTAGTATTATCACCATAGAGTGTGATGGGATATTCACTACTATGTACCACATTCAGCTCCTGGATGAAGCTTCACATCCAAACTGCTTATTTAGCTACCTCATAAGGTATGATATACTCAGAATATGCTGTAGAATCTATGACCACACTCTTCTTTGAGCTCTTCCAGCTCACTGCACCTCCATGCAAAGAGAAGATGTATCTTGTTTGTGACTTCATTTCATCTTGAACATTCTGGAAACTAGCATATGCATATCCTCTAGTGACTAGTTACTCATCTCCTCTAAAAACTAGGAGCATATACTTAGTATGCCTTAGATAATTTAGGACCATGTTGACATACATCCAATCGTGGTCACTGAGGTTAGCTTCATATCTACCCACCACACTCAACGCATATGTGACATCCATCCCAGTATATAGAATATATTATATTACTGACCCAATCGCTGATGTATATGTATTCCTTAACATTATATTTACTTCTTAATGTGCCTAAGGACACATTATCTTGGAATGATGAATGCCATTTGATGCTAGCAACAATCCCCTTTTGGATTGTTCCATACTGAATCTCTTCAGTTTCTTATGAATGTTTGTACTTTTACTTAGGGAAAAGAATCTCTTGGATCTATCACGATGGATCTTGTTCCCAAGAATATATGAAGCCTCTCCCAATTACTTAATGGATAATCATTGATCAGCCATTCCTTAACAGACTATAAGACTAGTATCTCATTTCAAATAAGTAATATTTCATCAATATATACTATTAGGAAAGAAACTACACTCCCACTAAACCGTTTGTAGAAACAAGGCTCACATTCATTCTTGATAAGATTAAATTTTATTATGGATTCATAAAAAATAATGTTCCATAACTGGGATGTTTTCTTTAATCCATAAATGGATTTTTGCAACTTGCATACCTTATTGGAATCCTATGGAGTCATAAATATTTTAGGTTGTGTCATGTAGACATCTTCCCGATGGTTCCCATTAAAGAAGGATATTTTGACATCCATTTTTGAAATCTCATATTCATGGTAAGTGTTATTGGACAATAGAATTCTGATGGATTTCATCATTGCAACTGGTTAAAAGGTTTCGTCATAGTCAACGACTTGACACTGCTTGAACCATTTTGCAACCAGTTGTGCCATATAGGTACTGACTTGTACTTCCATGTCCAAATTCTTCTTAAATACGCATTTGAAACAAATAGGATTTATATAAATTTGAGTATCTACCAAAATCTGGACTTGGTTTTGGTACATGAAATCCATTTCAGAATTTAGGGTTTCATTCCACTTGGAAACATCTGTGCCACTTACTACTTCCTTATAGGTTAGAGGATCATTATTATCAACTAATAATGAGTCACATTCCTCAGTAACTATAAAAGCATACCATTCCAGATCTATAACTTATCTTGTACTCCTAAGTAGTTATTGTGTCTTTGGAACATTTATTTCTTCCATGGGGCTTTGTGGAATCTGTTCTTATACCAACTCTTGTGTACCTTGAGCCACGACTTCGTCAAAGTCTATCTCACTCCCATTGTCTCTTTTGAAGATGTGATCCCTCTCACGGAATGTGTCATATCTCAATACTTTATAAACCCCAATTTCATTTGAATATTTTATTGATAATAAATGAAAAAATTTCCTCACATTGTGTTAAATATGTTTATTTATAAAATATTTGGGATTATATCATTCTTTTGAATATTTGATGAAAATTTCAGTATTACATTTTAATGTGAACTGTAGTAATTAAGATATAAATATTTTAATTTGAAATTGTGTAACTATGTTCCCGAAATAATGGGATAAAGTATTGGTTCAAAACATTGGAGATAAAGCATGAATTTTATTGGAATAAATGGAACATTAAGTCAAAGATGGACTAGACCTTCCAGACTGGACACCACTGTAGTGTTTAGGCCATAGCTTCTTCATCCGTACATGGATTGGGCCCAAAGATTGAGAGGAGATCGAAAACCCAATTTTTCACAAAATGATCATTCAGTAAGGATTTCTAAGTCATGTGTTTGGGTGGTCAATAAGGCAGTTCATGTGGGATTAAAATATTTGGCAGAATCTCCCCATTCACACTTGAAAAAACTTTTAACATAGCCTCACCTCCACTCTATAAATATTTATTTTTCTTATTTGGAGGGTTTGGGACGTGCATTAAGATGTTGAGGGAAGAGGATAAGTGGTTCCCCACCAACTATACAAACATTTCAATAAGGGTATCTCTTGATGTAAGGATCCCTTTGTTGAAGCCTTTTTCATCTTCTTTGCATTGTAATGTTTGTGTTTTCATAATATACATATTAGTTACTCTTCTATTTATTCTGTTCTTTTATGTATTCTTATGTTTCTATTATTATTTGAGCTTTCTATTTGGTCTGGAACTCAATAGTGTAAGCATGATTGGTCTATACCCATTCTAAACCGTTGCAAATGCAATTTTCTTCTATGATGGCTACACTGCCCATGGAAGAGTAGTTTTTATAGTAATCGATCAACCTCTTACCTTATTCATTTATTTATTTTGAATCAATGAGATACTATAATTAAATTAATATGATCTATAATTTGTTTTAAATTATAGGAAATTAAGTAAGCCATTGAAAAATTAACACCAAAACACACGAGGTCGAGAATTTGTGTAAATTGTGAGAGCGCAAACTTAATCGGTAAAATAATACCACACAAGATAAACATGTAGAGTTGAAATAAAATCCCTAAGCTCGATGAAACTTCATTTACAGATTGGGTATGTTCCATAATTTACCACTGACGATAAGGTACCCTTAGAATGACAATCAGTGCAGGGTCCTATGATTGCATGGTCCAAAGATAACATCGGGTTTAACTCTTTTCATATTCATGGTTAAGTTAAATCTTGTAGGGTTCAAGGGATATAAAATTATGGGATCATAATTAATTTAAGATTAATTTAAATGATAATTATCAATATGTAAGTTAAGTGGTAAATTTAGACTGATTACAAAATTTAAGATATTTTCTAAAAAACATCTTCTTGTTGTGTCTTGTTATTCGATCTTCATTTCAAAAAAATAAAAAATAAAATATGAAATCTCCTTTCAGAAAACTTATTATAGTTTGATAAATGATAAACAACCCAAATACTTTCATGTAGTGTTTTTAAATTATTTTACTTTATTATCAAACTACCTTTATTAAGTTGTTTTAATTACTACCTCTTTGATAGATGACCTAGGTAAACCACCTTGCAGCACCTAAATAACCCCAAACTGCACATCATTTGAGAGAACCCACAAAAGTGCCTTTCAAATTGGCACCATTTATAGGGATGCAAGTAATTATTTCAACAAATTATAGGTATTCATTTTATTTTTCATTTTATTTTCTTCTTTCTTCCTTCTTTACCCAATCTGAATTTTTCTTCTTCTTTTGTTTTCTTCTTCTTCTTCTTTTTGGACCATAAAATCAAACATCTCATTTTTATTTTATTATGGTCCACTATTATTATTTTAATTTCTATCTGATTTAGGACATGAACTAATCCTGAAGATCTCTTAGATCTTGACCTTGAGATTGAACGTAGCCTTAGAGCTCGAATCAGACATTCTCAGTCAACGTGAACTTTCAACAATCTACCCGTTGAAAAATTACTCCACTCCGATAACATTGAAATTGGAAAAAACTTCTAAATAAAAATTAAAACAATAAACAATTTCTGAAAACAATAACAATGAACTTAATAGAACCATTTGAGAATTGGCCGAACCAGATATTAATTATCAACCAAATTGTATTGCATACCCAAATAATGAATCGGACTTTGAACTAAAATATAGGTTAATTGACCTTCTACAAAAATTTCATGGATTATATAGAACAGATCCAAACAAATACCTTAAAGAATTAAATATGGTTTGGTTAAACTGGAAACCAATAAATGTATATAAAGATAAAATAAAACTAAGAGCCTTCCCCTTCTTACTAGATGGAACTACAAAGGATTGGATGTATTATTTACAACCTGAAGGTATAACATATTATAATGATTTGGAATGTCTTTCCATAAAAAGTTTTTTTCTATCATCAATGACCACTTCCATTCATAAGGAGATCTCAGGGATCAAGTAATCATAACGGGAGTCAATGCATGAGTACTGGGAGCGATTCAAGATGTTGTGTGCAAGATACCCACAACACCAAATCAGTGATCAACTACTTATCAAGTAATTCTATAAAGGAATCACACCTATGGAGAGAAGCATGTTGGATGTCTCTAGTGGAGGGGAAATGTTTGAAAAAACACCAGCAGCAGCACACACGTTGATTGACAAGATGACACAAAACACCCAACAATTTGGTGATCGAGGTACACCACATGTTAGAGGACTACATCAGGTAAGTCCTACCTCTCTTGAAGATCATTTGATTGATACTATCTTGGATGAATTAACCACTATGGTGAGGTAGATTAATTTGTCTCAAAAGACATCCCAACCCACTCATATGAGGCTATGTGGCATTTACACTGAAACAGACCACCCAACTGACTATTTCCCCCAATTACAAGAGTTAGAGGATTGTGCAGTAGTTTTCCCTGGGAGACCATATCAGTAGAAACAATAGCCACATCCCCAAAAGAAGTATGATTCCTTTGCACCAACATACAACAAAGGGTTGGAGGATAAATCAGACATGATGTATGGATCTAGAGAACAACAATGACCCCCTTTTCAACAAAACTTCCAGCAACATCTTCCTGACCAACAGGGTTTCGAACAACCCCAAAAGAGATTTGAAGCTCAAGAATCAACAAGTGAAAAAAGGGAATTTCCAACCAATGGTAGATTCTAACATTGATAAACGTTTGAAACAAATTGTTCTTAATCAATAGAATGATATGAAGAGTCAAGGTTCATAGTTGAAGGAGTTGAACACAAAAATGAGCCAGATTGTCACTTCCCTCTATGAAATGGTAAGTAAGAACTCCATAAATCTTTTTTCCCAAATTACTCTAAATCCAAACGGGAATGTCAGTTTCATCACATTGAGAGGTGGGAAGAAATTGGTCGGTACATATGCACCTACCATTCAACTAGTATTCACCTCTTATTTGGAGAAGTCCCATTCAAAACCAACTAATGAGTAGCCCAGGGAGAAAGAAAAAGGTAAGAAAAATATTTATGAAGTTCTTCCTAAAACCCTTCCCTTTCAAAATAAGGTTGATAAAAATGAAAATATGGTTGAAGAGGCAATGAAAAAGGAGTTTTTGGATACATTTAAGCATGTAGAGATAAAAATCCCCCTTGTCGAGGCCATTAATAAAATCAGAAGGTATGAAAAATTCTTAAAATAAATCTGTACCAATTGAAGAGGGCTCAAGGGAAATGAGAGGATAAAACATGGAAGGAAGCTATCAACATTAATTACGCAAACTCAAGAAATTCCAACAAAGTGTAAGGATCCAAGGACATTCACCATACCATGAAACATAATATAGTTACACTTTTCTGAGGCTTTATGTGATTTAAGATCTTCTATAAATATCATAACTCACTCTGTATTCTCTTCTTTACATGTTGGTGAGTTGAAGCTGACAAGAGTAGTGGTGCAGTTGGAAAATAGAGCTACAACATATCCCACATGAGTTCTTGAGTATTTACTTGTCCAGATAAGAGATATAATCATTCCATCATATTTCTACATGCTTCAAATGGAGGATGATCAAGTAAATTCATGTGATCCCATTATCTTAGGTACTAACAAACTCAAAACTTCTAAAATATTCATAAATTTCCATGAGGGTACACTTTCTATGGATTTTGGAGATGAAGTTGTCATATTCAATGTTATGGACTCCATGATGTACCCCTCAAAGGACCATTCTTCTTTTTTTATCTCTCGTCTTAAACCACCAAGTAAAAACCCCATGGATTTTGATTGTCCTATGATTAGGGAGATTATGAGCATTGGTTATAGTTTTATGTCCAAGAGTACTTCCATAACTATTTATAATGAACAATACTCTATTAGATTTGATATTCAAATGGATTCATATTTTGATTTTTATCATGTTCAATCTGATTATGACATGGAAGTTGAGTATGCGGGTAGATTTGATGAATTATTCTCTGATTTTGATGATTTTTATTTTGATACTGATGTTATTTTTGCACATATTTCAGTTTCTTTAATATCTACATCCATACATCACCCCCCTTCATTGGAAATCAATCCATTTCCACCAAATCTCAAATAATCATACTTGTGAAGTGGTAAGAGATTACCAGTCATAATACTAATAGTCTTCCTTTTGAACATGAAGATTTTTTTGAATATTTTGAGGGACAACATCAAAGTAATTGGGTGGACCTTAGCTAACATATCAAGTATTACCCCCTCCATTTGCATGCATAGTATTTTTTTGGAAGATGGGGATAAACAGGTTAGGCAGCTATAAAAGATACTGAATCCAACACTTTTGGAGGTTGTTAAAAAATTGATTGAAAAATTGCCTGAGGTAGGTATAATATATCTGAATTTAGATTTCTAGTGGGTAAGTACTATTCAGGTTGTGTTTAAGAAAATTGTTGTTACTATTGTTAGAAATGAGAAAGATGAGTTAATTCCAATGAGGGTTTAAAATAGTTGGTGAGTGTGTATGAATTATAAGAAACTAAATAAATCCACTCAGAAGGACCATTTCCCCCTCCCATTTATTGACCAATTTCTTCAGAGACTTGTTGGGAAGAAACATTATTTTTTCATGGATGGATTTTATGTATATTTTTATGTTCATATAGCTCTGGGGGATTAGGAGAATACAACATTCACTTGTCCATTCAGCACATTTTCCTACCAAAGGATTCCATTAGTACTTTTCAATGCCCCAGGTACCTTCCAAGGATGCATGGTGAGTATTTTTTAATATTTCATCGAGACCTAAATGGAGGTATTCATGGATGATTTAATAGTGTATGAGTATTCATTTGATGATTGTATCTCTAGTTTGGGAAAGGTGTTTAATCATTTTATTGAAAAGAATTTGGTCTTAAACATTAAAAAGTGTCATTTCATGGAAGAGCATGGTATTTTCTTAGGGCATGAATTTTCATAACACGGGATAGAGGTTTATAGATCTACTGTGGATATTATTTCATCCTTACCCTATCCATTATGTGTGAATGATGTTAGATATTTCCTAGGGAATATAGGATTTTCTCAGTGCTTTATCAAATATTTTAGTAATATTGCTCTTCTTATGTCATGATTACTTCGAAAATATTAGGATTTTGTGTTTGATTATTATTTTAGGAATTCCTTTGATGAGCAAAAGAAGTGTCTTACCACTCCACCGATCATACAACCCCTACAGTGGGATATTCGTTTTGAGATTATGTGTGATGCCTCCAACATTACTGTTGGAGTTGTATTATTCATAGGGTGGAGGGGTTCTCACATGTTATTGAATATGCATCACGAACATTGGATTCAGATCAATCAAACTATAAAACCACAGAATATGAGTTTCATTCCATCATATTTGATTTAGATAAATTCCATTCATATTTATTGGGTTCTAAAGTAGTTGTTTTTTTTGACCATGCATCTCTCAGGTACCTCTTGAAGAAGCATGATTCAAAGACCAGATTTATCTAATGGATGCACATTCTTTAAGAGCATGATATTGAGATAAATGAAAAGAAGGGGTCAGAAATCCTAGTGGTGGACCACATAAGTAGGATTACTCAAATACTGCAGGATGACACCTTGTACCAGGTACCACTTCAGGAAACTTTCCCTAATGAGCATCTTTATTCCATCTTAGGTACACATCCTTGGTATGCTGATTTAGTTAAATACCTTGCTGCCTCTGAAATTCTAGAAAATATAAAGAAACATAAAGTCTAAAATTTAAAGAGTGAGTCATGATTTTATGTTTGGGATGATCCATACCTTAGGCGCATGTGTAGTGATCATGTTATTAGAAGGTGTGTTCTAGATCATGAGTTTGAGAATGTTTTTCATTTTTTCCATACACTTTCATGTGGAGGACACTTTCAACTCCAACAAACATCTAGAAAAGCCTTAGACTCTATATTATATTGGCCTATCTTATTCCATGATGCTCATGTGTTTTTTAAGTCATTCTCATGTTACCAACACACTGGGAACATTTCTAGGAGACACGAGATTCCCCAACAAACCATATTATTCTGTGATATTTTTGATGTATGGGGAATTGATTTTATGGGTCCTTTTCCAACATAATTTGATTTTTTATATATTTTGGTTTCTATTGATTGTGTGAGCAAATGGGTGGAGGATATGTCCCTTAGGACTGATGATTCTCATGTTGCAGTGGACTTTGTCAAGACACCGATTTTTTGTAGGTTTGGAGTGTCACGACCCATCCCCCGGGGCCCGTGCTATGACTACCCCAAGCCCACCTTCCATAGGACAGAGGCTGGATACTAGCATCGAAGGTGTAATTTCCTAAAACTGGGATGGAATTGCCTTTATAACCTATAAACGCACACAACCAAGAACACAGATAGATACTAACACAAGGTAATACCGAATAGATAGAGTGAGTATAGTATGTAAAAGGGGCCATAATACAATCCCAACTGGAAAGTACAAGAAATTGAAAAAGTACAAGTAAACTAAGAAACTTCTGTGAACACCCTCGAAGGATCCTACCTGAAGGGTACATACAGCTCTCGAATGGTCGTCTCTGTGGTACACCTCGTCTAAGGTCCACCCCGAGCTACCTCTAGTCCTGGTGCCCCCATCCTCAATCAGCGTTGTCCGTCGTCTGCACCAAACACAACAAGGTGCAAGCATATCCCATGCAGGGGTGAGTATAATGATACTCAGTAGAGACCCTAAGACCCTCAAGGTTCACAAAATCTACAAAGGATAAACCAAAATGCATTAAATCAACTGACAACCCTACTTAGGTATATGCCCATTCATATACCTAAGTTATCAACTATGCCCATCTCGACCATGAAGAAACACAGAGTCCAACTGAAAATCACATGATCATCTGTTCCACAAAGGAAGGAGTACAATGATGGTATGTACCACATAGGTATGCCTCATAGAAGAATACCACAAAAGTATTTCCCCAAAGGAAAGTACCACATAGTTACAGATTCATCTCACACCAGGTATAACTTAAGTACAAAAGTACAAATGATTAGTCATAACGTTAGATCAACTTATTCTGTCAAGAGGCTCTGCTTCTGACCCACACAGGTTCGCTCAGTGCTGACCCACATAGGATCACTAGGTGCTGGCCCACACAGGATATCTAGTTTCTAACCAACACTGGATCGCTAGGTGATGATCCACACAGGATCACTCGGTGCTGACCCACACAGGATCGCTCAGTGTTGACCCACACAGGATCGCTAGGTGATGACCCACACAGGATCGCTCGGTGCTGAACCACATAGGATCAATCGATGTTGACCCAGACAAGATCACTCAGTGTTAAACCACACAGGGTTTCTTATTACTGACCCAGATAGGATCGCTCAGTGATGACCCGCACAGGATCACTATGCATTCTTCACATCACAGCCAGCTACTGGGTTGCCACACTAATCTTGCTCATCTCTGGGAGGGTCAGATCTTGAAGCCACGGGTGGATAATCTAACCACCACCAAGTACCAAGAAGAAGTATCTCAAAGTAACACCATGTCATAGGGGTCTCAACGCAATATACGGTGCGTCAATCGGACGCCCGTTCTGTAAGTTATTAGCCTTTTAGTCCCGAGGGCCCAATTGGATTCGTGCTCGATCCAACCTGACCATATACCGACATTACCAAAAACTCCATTGGGGGTATATCAAAGGTATCGTATCACTCCAAGGTTTATAGTGCCACTGAATGTTTGTAAAATGGATGTCTCGTGCCAATGTTATCGCCAATAGAACGAAAAGCTCGTAGCCGGTCCGGGTCCGGTCCGACCCGGTTGGACCGACCGGGCCCGGCCCGCACTGGGCGGCATAGGGGTCGCGGAGTGGCGCATAGATGTGAGGGTGGAACGAAGGCTGCGAGGGCGGAAAGGATTCCGTGAGGGTGGTGAAGGTTGTGGGGGCTGTGAAGGGCCACGGGGCGCCAAGGCTGCGGGGGCCGTTAGGCCACGGGACGGCGGAGGACGTAGGGGCCGTGGAGGGCCGCGGTTGCGAAGATACCGTGGGGGACATGAGGCCACGGGGGGATGTGAGGCCGTAGGATGGCGGAGTCCGCAGGGACCACGGAGGGCCGCGAGGCAGCGGAGGCCACAGGATGGCGGAGGCCACGGGGGCCGCATAAGGCCGTGAGGCGGCGGAGGCCGCGGGGTGGCGGACGAAGCGGGGATTGCGGGTGGCAGAGGCGGTGGAGCGGCACAAGGCATCACAGAGGTAGTAGTCCAGTGGGGCAGCAGCGGTGCGGCGGGGTGGATGTGGTGCGGCGGTCCGCTGCGACTGGTTGGATCACCAGTCGTCCTCTCCGCTCAGTGCGATCGCCCACCGCGCCTTCACCGGCGGTTGGATGCTCTTCGTTCGTCACCATGGCACAAAGACACCTTCTTCCATCATGAAGAACACACCATTCATGATGAACGGTGGAGGGGAATGACAATGTTTTTTGGCCCACAACCTCCACATTAGGGAGGTAGCAAGCGACTCAAGAGGGATGATTCAATGTGGGGGGAAAATTAACATTGATATTTTTAAAACACACCCCTACCTCGTTTGTTTGTTGATGTCAATGAGAAGGGAATGACGATCATCGGTTGAAGACATCCCATGTTGGAGGATGTACTAAGGAATAATTTGAAGATGTTGTAGAACGTTGGCGTTCTTCGTTTGGAGAACCGTTCTGCATGGAAGAAGTTCCTCATTGGCGAAGTGTAATCCTCCCAAAAGATCTTCCCTTATCCTTTTCCAATTACTTTCCCCCAATCCCCACCAAAAATGAAATAGAAAACATAATAGAATATGTTATCTATTTAGTTTGTTGGCATAATTTCAAATTGGCTTAATTAATTAATTGATGAGTTGGTATAATTAATCAAAGTGGGGTGGCACAATTAAAATTTGGGGAGTTCAAGAGGTTTCTCCCCATTAAGAGGGGAGTTCAAGGGGGTTTTAGTCTCAGGTGGTCCCCACCAACATAACCCATGTGGGAGGTTTTAGTTTAGGTGGTCCCCACCTTTGAAAGATCCACATGGGAGGTTTCAACAAAAAAAATAAAATAAAAGTTTATTCTATTTTATTTATATTCCCACAAAAAAAACAGAGACTAACTTTTACCCTCGACCAACTGCTGTCGAGGTGAAAGTCTCCTAAAGTGAATACCAGCACTATGAGTTCAATATTTCCCTCGTATTTCAATTCCAAGTAGCATTTCAAAATTTATAAAAGCCAGCTCGTACGTTTACAGAACGTACCTGAAAAAAGTTCAGAAATTCATTACAGCCACACCGGGCCTTGAAATCACGCATCGTTAATTTTTGCAGACTCATAAAATTACCATATATTTAAAAAAAAATTACATGGAATTTACGGGTCATTACATTCTCCCCACCTCAAGGCTTTACGTCCCCATAAACCACAACTCAAAACTAGGAAAACAAGTGGGGGTACTAAGAATGAATCTGAGCCTCCCGCTCCCATGTTATGTCCTAGAGGTTCCCATGTTGCCAACGAACGCGCACCAGATGTATCGAACACCCAGAAGGACCCACTCCTGTCGATCCTAAATCTCAACTGGAACCTCCGTAAAAGTTTCCCTATCGTCGACATCCATCTCTCTATGGTCGATGACATGGGAAGGGTCGTGCATGTATCTCCTCTATTAGGATATGTGGAAGACTTCATGCACCCGGTGCAACTGAGGGGGAAGTTCTAGGTGGCAAGACACCTAGCCAAATCTATTGAGGAACAGGAAAGGTCCAATGAACGTCAGAGATAACTTGCCGCCTCGGCCAAATCTCCACCAACCTCATTGAGGTGAGACCCTTAGAAAGACGTGGTCACCATCCTCTAACTCTAGAGGTATCTATCTCTTGTCTACATCAGACTTCTACCTACTATGTGTAGTCTTCATCCACTCCTGGATAGTCTACACCTTCTTTGTGGTAGCCCTTACCATCACTGGTCCCACGAGTGCTGACTCCCCTGGGTCAGTCCATGACAAAGGTGATCTGCAAGGTCGCATGTACAATGCCTCAAAAGGTTCCATCCCAATGGTGGAGTGATAGCTATTGTTTTATGAAAACTCCATCAAAGGAAAGTGATCCTCCCAACTACGACTAAAGTCGAGGACGCAAGCACGTAGCATGTCCTTGAGGGTCTGAATGGTTCACTTATTCTGACCATCCGTCTGAGGATGAAAGGTGGTGCTCAATGGAATCTGCTTCCTGAAAGCCTCCTACAACCCCTTCTATAATTGGGAAGTATAATGTGCCTCACAATCGGAGACAATCGTTGAGGGTACTCCATGTAGCCGCACAATCTCGTGCACATAGAGGTATTCCACGCTCTCTACTTAAACCTTCTCTCTGATCAGTAGGAATTGGGCCGACTTGGTGAGTTGGTTGACGATCACCCAAATCGAGTCATGTCCCCTGGATGTATGTGGAATTAATCTCAAGAATTCAATGGATATTACATCCCACTTCCACTCTGGGACATCCAAAGGCTGAACCAAGCCTGCTAGTACCTGATGCTCTGCCTTCACTTGCTAACAAGTGAGGCACCGAGAGACAAACTCTGCTACTGTTTTGTTCATTCTCGGATACCAGTGCTGTCGTCGGAGGTCTTGGTATATCATCTCCAATCCTAGATGTACTCCTAGATGGGATGTGTGGAAATCTCTCAAAAATTCCTTCCGAAGCGACATTGGTACCATGGTACATCCTTTGAAGGGTATGACATGATCCCCACCTTCAAAAAATCCATCAGGTGCATGTCCTATGGATATCTGAGCACGTCGAGTCTCGCAGTCAGCGTCTACATGTTGCGCCTCCCTGACTTGCTGAAGAAGTGGGGGAGTGACTGTAAGAGACTGAAGGAAAGCTTCTCCATCTCATTCCAAAAAGGATATCTACAAAGTGGCCAGCTGCTTCGTCGCCTCACATAGGTTCGCTCAGTGCTGTCCCACATAGGATTTCTAGGTGATGACCCAAACATGATCTCTAGGTGCTTCCCCACATAGGATCGCTTAGTGATGACCCCCATAGAATTGCTCAGTGCTGACCCACACAGGATCACTAGGTTATGACCCACACATGATCGCTCAGTGCTGACCCACACATGATTGCTCAGTGTTGACACAAACCAAATCACTTAGTGGTGACCCACACAGGGTCGCTCGGTACTGATACAGACATGATAGCTCGGTACTGAGCCACATAAGATCATTATTTATTCTTCAAGTCACAGCCGGGTACTGGGTTCCCGTACAAAGCTTGCTAGTCTCTGGGAGGGTCCTATTCTCAACACACTGTTAGATACTACAACTGCAACGAAGTCCAACAAAGAATTATCTCAAAGGACTACCATGTCATAGGGGTATCAACACAATAAACCATGCATCAATCAAATGCCTGATCTGTATGTTATTAGCCTTTTAGTCCCGAGGGCCCAGTTGGATTTGTGCTCGATCCAACCTGACCGTACCTCAACTTTACCCAAAAATCCAGTGGGGGTATACCAAAGGGACTATCTCACTCCAAGGTTTACAATTCCATTGATTGTTTGTCAAACGGATTCCTGGTGCCAAAGATATGGTCGATAGAGCGAAAGGCTCGTAGCAGGTCCATGTCCGGTCCGACCCGGTTGGATCGACCCGACCTAAGCCAACCCAACCCATTTTAGGTCATCCTGACTCACTGGGTCCAGTCCGGCCTAGCCTTCTCTGGGCGACACGGGGGCCGTGGAGCGGCGCGTGGCCGTTAGGGTGTCGCAGAGGCCGCGAGGGCAGCGCAGAGTCCACTAGGGCAGAGAAGGCCACTGGGGCCATGAAGGGCGGTGGGGTGGCGAGGCCGCAGGGGCTGTGAGGCCGTGAGACGGAGGAGGCCGCAGGGGACACAGAGGGCCATGCGAAAGTGAGGCCGTGGGGGCCATGAGTCCGCTAGACGACAGAGGCTACGAGGGCCCCAGAGGGCCGCGGGGTGGTGGAGGCCGCGAGGCCGCATGAGGGAGGAGGCCACGAGGGTCACAGAGGGCTGCGAGGTGGTGGAGGCCGTGGGGCGGCGGACTGCGCGGGGCCGCAGAGGCCGCGGGCGGCGAAGGACGCAGAATGGCGCAAGATAGTGTGGAGACCACGGTCCGACAGGGCAACTGAGGTTCGGTCGGGGCAGTCGTGGTGCTATAGTACGCCGCGGCTGGCTGAATGGCAACCGTCCTCTCGGCACGGCGCAGTCATGTGCCACACCTTCATCGGCGGTTGGTTCAGCCACCCGCTCTTCATTCTTCATTGTGGCACAAATCCTCCATTTTCCATCACAAAGATCAAACTATTCATGAAGAATGGTGGAGGGGTCGGGCCATGTTTGTTTGGCCCGCACCCTCCGCGTTAGAGCAGTAGCTAGTGGCTCAAGTGGGATGATTCAATGTGAGGGGAAAATTAACATTGATCAATTTAAAACAAACCCCTACCTCGTTTGTTTGTTGATGTCTATTAAGAGGGAAGGACGGTCATCCATGGATGACGTCCCACATTAGAGGATGTCCCGAGGAAGAAGTCAAAGAGTTGGATAATGTCGGAATTCTTCGTTTGGAGAAACATTCTTTGTGGAAGAATTTCTTCGTTGAAGAAGTGTAATCCTCCCACAAGCTCTTCCCTTCTCATTTTCCAATTAATTTACCCCTATCCTAACAAAAAATGAAATATCCTATATAATATAATATGTTATCTATTTAGTTTTATGGCATAATTTTAAATTGGATTAATTAATTAATTGATGAGTTGGTATAATTAATCAAAGGGGTTGGCATAATTAAAGTGGGGGGAGTTCAAGAGGTTTCTCCCCATTAAGAGGGGAGTTCAAGGGGGTTTTAGTCTCGGGTGGTCCCCACAACCATATCCCTTGTGGGAGGTTTTACTTCAGGTGGTCCCCACCTTTGAAACATCCACATGGGAGGTTTCAACAAACAAATAAAAGTTTATTTTATTTTATTTCTATTCCCACGAAAAAAATACTAACTTTCACCCTCGGCCAACTTTCATTGAGGTGAAAGTCTCTTTAAGTGAATATCGATGCTGTGAGTTCAACGGTGCCCTCATATTTCAATTAGAAGCACCAGTTCAAATGTTAGAAAAGTTTACTCATACGTTTACTGAACATTCCCAAAAAAAGTTCAGAAATTCATTCTGGGCACACCGGGTCTCGGAATCACGTGCCATCAATTTTCACGGACTCGTAAAATTCCCATATATTTAAATAAAATTACATGGAATTTTCGGGTCTTTACATGGAGTACCAAAGGCCATCATCAGTGACCAAGGGACACAATTTTACAATCAGAATTTGGCTTCCCTCCTTCAAATGAATGGGGTGACACACAAAACACAAACACCATACCACCCCCAAACAAATGGCTAGGCTGATGTTTCAAATCATGATTTGAAATAAATTTTAGAGAAAATCGTGCATCCTAATAGGAAGGATTGGAGCAAGAAATTGGATAATGTATTATGGGATTATAGGATGGCATACAAGATACATATCAATATGTCCCTATTTAGAATTGTTTTTGGGAAAGTATGTAATCTCCCAATGGAAGTAGAGCATTGAGAATATTGGGATATAAAGAAATCCATCATGGATTTGGCCCAAGATAGAATCCAATGGAAGATACAAATTCAAGAGCTTGATGAGATTTCATTGTCATCATATGAGAACTCAAGGCTCTAAAAGGAATGTTCAAAATTAGTTAATGACATAATGATTTGACAAATGGAGTTTCATGTTTTATAGAAAGTTTTACTCGATAGTTCATGACTAAAGCTGATGCCTGGTAAGTTACATTCTAGATGGTTAGGTCCTTATATTGTATCTAATTTTTTTACTTATGGTTCATTGTAGATCACAAAAGTGGACACTGGGATAATATTTATAGTCAATGGAAAATGTTTGGAGCAATACATGGAGGGAATTTCTTCTACTGTAGTGGATTTCATCACACTGCATGACCCCATCGCCACTTGAGAATATCAGGTTGTTCCTAACCCTTTCACTTTTACATTATTTTCCATATTTAAAATTATGAATTTTGTGTTTATATATCATCTCATGGGTTCACATTGAGTGCAATTAAATATTTGAAGTGTGGGGGAGGTAACCTTTTAGTTTAGTGTTTTCTATTGTTTTTTTTGTTTTTCAAAAAAAATTGTGTTTTTTTACATTTTTGTGTGTTTTTGAAACTTTTGAGCTGAAATGATTCTCATCACAATTTTTAAATCCATATTAATATGTGAAATATTTTATCCTTGGAAACTAAGCTTAAATGAATACTAAAAATTAATTTGTTTTGTGTTTAAATCTTTAGTAATTTCATGAAAAGTAATATGAATTTTGAACCCCATGCCACATCTCACTGTATTTATATTTGAAATCACATTACTTTGAGGCTTCTGAACTATTATTTTATTCTTCTTTACATTTACCTCATCTCTTGAGAGAACCAAACCATGTTTTATTTAACCAAAATTTGATCCATTCCTTTCAAATCATGAGGGTTTGAGGTAAGTGTGTTTTAAATGATTGAGGCATTTATTTGGTTTTAAAGCCCATATTTCATAAGAATCCATTTTATATTGTACTATCTTGAGCATTTATTCATTATAACCAATAGAATCAATGAATGACTTGTTAGGTTATCCACATTACAAGACAATTTTCTTATCTACCCAACCCTTGATGTGAAATTGCATAATCTAGTAGAACTTAAGTGTGGGGGAAGCTATCTTTTATTGTGCTACCACATTTCATGATACTTTGGGTAGAATATTAAATTATGACGATATTTGTTTGCTTCTGAAAAAAAAATCATTCTTTTGAATGTTTTTCCTTTCTAGAGATTTCATGATAAATGATGTTGTGCCTATCTGGATCTTCATATGAATAAACAAAGTTGTGCCTATATGGAGATTTCACGAAAAACTATGTTTGAGTATATTGACATTTTTGTTATTGAAATGATGAAGGATGTAAACATTCTATGAGTCTTCAAGATGATGGAGATTAATTGATACTATGTGGAGTGAGGAGGAGACTACAATTGAGTGAAAATTAGAATAATGAAATTTTGCTTCAAAATGAGTCAAGTCCTGCTCATTCAGCCTCAAAATTTTTCACATATAAATCCTACCAATCAAAAGCTACAGAAAAACCCTAATATTTCCCCATGATAAAAATATGTCATTGAATCACATAATGTGGTGATGAAGGGATTTATTAATCCTATGGTAACCCTTGTATGAGTTTGGATGAGAAAGATATTGCTGACAAATTGACATTTGTGTGATAAGAGAAAATGAAAGTGAGGTAAGTGTTTTGTGTGTATGGGAGGATAAATGAATTGTAAATATTTTGAATGATATGAATTAAGAACATGGAATAATGGTTTTTTGAGAATTCATGATATTTTTTTTTTCTTATTTTCAAATTATTGGATCTTTAGGATATGTGTTTTATTTTATTTTTTTATTTTATATTGATGTTTACTTGTCACATTTTTTTGGAATACATGATATGATGTTTTTCCCAAGAGTGAAAAAGGGTAATTGTAGGGGAGTTAATAAGACACAATTTTGATTAATATTTTATTGATCATAAATGAAAATTTCCTCACATTGTGTTAAATGTGTATTTATAAAATATTTAGGATTAGATCATTCTTTTGAAAATTTGATGAAAATTCCAGTTTTACCATTTAAAGTTCACTGTAGTTATTAAGACATAAATATTTTAATTTTAATTAATTGAATTTGAAATTTGGTAAAAGTGTTCCCAACATAAGTTAATACAACTTATGTTCAGTGCATTGGAGCTAAATCATGCATTTTATTGGAATAAATGGACCATGAAATCAAAGATGGACTGGACCTGCCAGAGTGGGCATCACTGAAATGGGTGGGCCATATCTTCTTCATCCGATCATAAATGGGACCCATATTTTGAGATGATATCTAAAAACCAATTTCTCACAAATTATCCTTCTGTAAGGATAGCCAATTCACGCGTTTTGGTGGTTAAAAAGGCAGATCAAGTGGGATTAAAATATTTCTCATAATCACCCCATTCACACTTAAAACAACCTTTAACCGAGCCTCCCCTCCACTCTGTAAATATTTATTTATCTCGTTTGAAAGATATGGGAAGTTTATAATGAATTTTATGGTAGTGGATAAGTGGTTCTACATTAATTCTCCCAGAACTTCAATAAGGGTATCTCCTGAAGCAATGATCTCTTTGCCAAATCCTTCTAGTTCTTCTTCGCATTGTAATGTTTCTATTTTCATAATATACTTCTTAGTTCCAATTATATTTATTATATTTACTTGTGTTTAAATTATTTTTTTATTTTTATTTTATATTTCTCTTTGGTCTGTAACTCAAGAGTATAATCATTATGGGGCTATACCCATTCTAAACTGTTGCAAATGAAATTTACTTCTATGACGACTACACCGCCCAGGAAAGTGTAGTTTTCTTAGTAATTTATCTACCTATTACCTTCTTTAGTCATTTATTTTGAATAAATTAGCTACTTTAATTCAATTAATATCATCAATTAATTTATTTTTTAAATTATAGGAAACTAATTAAGCAATTGAACAATTAACACAAAGACACGTGAGGTTAAGAATTTGTGTAAATTGTTAGAGTGAAAACTTAATCGGTAAAAGAAGACTACATAGGATAAATTTTTAGAGTTAAAATATAATATATAATCTCAATTAATACTCATTTCCAGATTGGGTATCTTACATAATTCACCACTTACCATAAGCTATCCGTAGAATGACAATCAAAGCAGGGTGCTACGATTTCATGTTCCAAAGCCAGCCTAGGATTTAACTCTTTCCATCTTTGTGGTTAAGTTAACTATTGAAGGGTTAGAGGGTTATAAAATTAGGGGATAACAATTAAATGGATATTATTTTAAATGATAATGATTAATTTGTATGTGAATAGGTGGAGTTACATCGATTACGCCTTTGGAAATATTTTCTCAAAAACATCTTCATCTTTTGTCTTTTTTACTGAACTTCATTTCAAAAAAAAATAAAAATTTAAAAATGAAATCTTATTCTAGAAAAATTATTCTAGTTTTATAATTTATGAAAAACCCTCCATACTTTCATGTAGTTTGTTTATATTATTATAGATTATTTTTAAAGTACCTTTATTAAGTTGTTTTAATTACAACCTATTTGAGAGACGACCTAGTTCAGCCTCCCTGCTTCACCTAAATAACCCCAAACTAAACATCATTTGAGATCACCCGTGATAGTTCCTTTCACAAACATAACCCTTTTTCTTGAAAGGTTTCTTAGGAAATATCCCCTTATTTCCTTGGGGTATCCTATAAAGGCACACTTTGCGCCTTAGGGTGCAAGTTTGTTACCAAAAGAGGACTTAAAAAACACATCACTTCATCACACATGTAAATTCGATAACATGGATTTCCTTCCACTCCAAAACTCATATGAAATTCCATTTATCAATTTAGTTAGTACTTGGGTTAGTATGTATGCCAGTGTTTGTAACGTAAATCCCCAAAAGGATAATGGAAGACTCACATGACTCATAATTGATCTCACCATGTCCAACAATGTGCATTTACTACCTTTTCTCACACCATTACACTAGTGCGTGTATGTAGGATTGAAATGGGTTATGATGAAAAAAATCCCCTAAGTAATCAATGATGTCTTGATTAATATATTCTCCACCTCGGTCTGATCAGAGTTTATTAATCTTCTTACTAATTTGGTTCTCAAATTCATTCTTGTATTCCCCGAACTTATCAAAAGAATCTGACATATACATCCTTATGTAGATATATCCATATCTACTAAAATCATCAATAAATTTTATGAAGTATGAAAATATCTCCCTTTCTTCAACTGGAAATGGCCCACACACATCGGTATGAACCAATTCAAGAATCTTTTTATCCCTTTCACCTTTCACACTAAATGGAGATTTGGTCATTTTGCCTAGTAAACATGAATGACATACACCAAGTGGTTTTAGATTGAATTAATCTAAATATCCATCTTGACATAACATTTCCAAACGTTTCTCATTTACATGACATATCCAGTGTTGCCAAAGTTGGGTGTGGTATGATTCATGTGATGTATCTTTGTTATCAATTTCCATTACTTGGTTTGTGTAATCCAACACATAAAGACCTTTGTATAAATGTGCCCTACCAAAACAAATGGTATCTTTGTAAAATAAGAAACATTCATTTCCAAACTTGAAAACAAACCCATTTAAATCTAATCTGAATATAGAAATATTGTTTTTAGTAACAAAACTGCACATAATAACAACCCTTTAAAACCATGATCATCCCAATTGGAAACATGAGGTGGTGGTCCTATATAGATATATCAGAAAGTATGGCATCATTGGATGCTCATAGATATACCTCCCCTTAGTCAATATTACTGAATTTACATTGTTCTTTTATTTGGATACATATAGGAGCACCACAAGCTATATCTAATACCCAATTTGTAAAAATAGAAAGATTACATTCAATAAAAAATGCACCAGAAGATTCCCCTTGATTCTTAGGCTGGGTGCAGTTCTCGTTCCAATGGACCCTTTTGCCACATGTATAGAAAACAACTTCCTATTCCCTTGCATCCCCTTTGATCTTCCTTTTCATAGAATGACATGAAGAAGCTCTGGGATTAAAGCTCTTTTCCTTCCCTTTCCTCTTATTCACCATAAGGAAATAAGGCTTTTCAGGCTTCATATCATTATACAGTTTGAGAATGAGGGTAATAAGATCAGATAAATACTTCTCAATTTTCTTCATATTGAAATTAACTACAATGTTGGAGAAGCAATAAGGGATTGATGTAAGAATGAGATTGGTACCCAGTTCTTCGGGGAGTTTAAACCCTAGATCCTCCAAGCACTCAATGTAGCCAATGAGAATGACTACGTGAGGCCTATCTGGGGAACCCTCTCCAATATTACTCTGAAAGAGTGCCTTATGATTCTGAAATCATTCATGTCTTGCTCTCTCCTGGTAAAGACAATGAAGGTTCTAGAGCATTCTACATGCATCCATGTTTTCATGAGACTTTATGAGCTCACTAGACATCGATGATAATATCAAACATTGAATGTTGAGTGCATCAACCATATGTTTCTCATAGACTAGGAACTCTTCTTCACTCACCTCTTGGGAGGGTAGGTCAGGTAATGCTGACTCCAGCACGTAAGTCATCCACTCATGGTGTATGGTAACCCGAAAGAATCTAAACCATTCTTGAAAGTTATTATCGGTGAGGATGTTGTCTTTATCAAGAATTGATCGTAGGGATAGTGTGGTTGATGAGCTTGTTATTTTCATTCTATAGTTAAATGATCTGATCATTACTACATTCTTGATTACATTTTATGAGAAATAATAAATTAATTTTATTAAGTCTCCTGCTATTTTATCAAGTCCCAATGGCCCTCAACATTGAACTCAGAATTTCCAGTTGCCATGACATTCTAGTGGAGAGGATCCATATTACCCTCCGCATATCCACAACAAGGGTTGGTCAAGCTATTTGAAGGTATTTAGGTAGGAAGGTCTTTGGAAATTGCAGGCTTCAAGATCCTTGATTTGTTGAGTAGACTCCCCAATCCTCAAAATCCTAACTATTAATTTCCTCAACTATTGTCTACAATATTACACCAAGTCTAGAAAGGTATACTCATCAAGATTTAATATGGTTAAGTCAACTAGAAAACTTTCATAAGGGATTTATGTATAAAAGTAAGTGTCCCAACAAGGGTAGGTCATACACATAGTTTTATTGATTTTTCCCTTAATCATGTAACATAAGTCTTGGTCTGACTTAATATTTTATTTGAGGGATTTTAATATCTTATGCATGAATTGATTATTATCATTATCACATTCTTGTTATTATTAAGTGGATATTACATAAGTGATTAACCATGTCTTGATAATATTAACGCATTATCCTAGTTTATTTTAGTTCCATCTTGCATGCTTTTTTAATTCATTAACTATGTGATCATGAAAACATATCCATAATGATAAAACATGAAACTAAAAAAAATAAAATAAAGAAAAGGTCATGATCATGATCTTTTCTAATGGTTAGTTTATATAGAGGATGATAAACTAACCCTGACCCCAGGGAGAAACACATTTAACCTTTTGCGTCTATGTTTAAAACATTACACCTGTCCAACTATGTATCTCCTGGGATTGGATTCATCTTGGCTCAAGCTTGAACTGTCTCCACTAGCTTGGGAGTTTCATCCATTACAGATGCTTTTTTAAATCACACATAGGTTAAGGGTAAATGGGGGGGGGGAGGGGGGTTACATAAAAGAAACCATGGTAATATATGCCCTACATATTAACTAGGAGAGATGGATCACATGCCATCAATTAATTTAATAAATAAATTAAAAGGAAACCAATCACATATAAAGGTCATGGCCTAGATTAGGATCACCCACATACATTCAATGAGTTACATATTTAATAAAACTAATATTCAATTATTTAATCATTATTATTAAGATAAATTGCACTTACATCGATTAATTATTATCTTTAATTAATCAATCCTTTTATATTAATCATTTTTTAAGTTTCCATAAGACTCTAATCATTTTACATAAATTCACCTTGGAGGTATGCTGGTGAATACACGTTTTAATCTCCCTAAAATGTATTATATTCATATATTATTTTAGTCTTATAACACATGGAATACATGATGCTTTAATGCCTAGAGTAACAACCTATTGTACAATTTATACATGATAACGAGTTATGAACATTAAACAAACATTAAAGTTTTAACTTTGTGTAATTTGGTAAAGTACATGACATGTAGTTCCGACTACACAATGCATACAACCTTCACCATCTTTCCTGAATTACACACCTAGGGACTCGACGTGTGAGGTATAATTTATAAATTTTAGAGTACACAATGTGTAAATTGGGCTACATGCCATGTGGTCTCTTCATTACATGGTTACCGTTTGGATTAGCCATGTATGGGATTCATGGTTTGGCCCCTATCCCAAACAGACTACATGTAGTGTCTAGTGGGCCACATGGAGTGTAATCTATTATCTGTGCCTCTATCTATCCAGGTCAACATGCGGTGTGAAATTAACTACACTGCGTGTAACAAATGCGGACAGCTTGAGTAATTACTTAGTTACTCCCCATGCGTTGTACACGACTACACGACGTGTATGGAGGAGAACATGACCTGTAAGTCCAAACACACAATAGGTAATTTCAGGTTACCAGGGAATAATTTTTGGTTCCTCCTGATGAGTTCTTTGTTTTAATTTTAATTAAAAATTATTCATTCTACAAAATTTGTGAGAAATGAAAAGAGGGAGAACATATCTCAAAATTTAGATTACAAGAATGGGTAACCACAAATTAAAAAACTAAATACTTAAACCATAAATCGTTAACAAATTATTTAAATAATTATAAACTATGATGTAACCACTCTGATACAACTTTTAGGTTTCGAGCATAGTGAAAGCGTGGTTGGGCCGACACACAACATTAATTTTTGCAATGATTAATGATTATTCTGGGATTAATATGAAGACGAACGCCAGTCTCCATTGAATAGAATCAAAGATTTATATAAAGAAGGATGAGTCTCAAAAACATTATAGAGGATATTTCACATCATGTTCATAATTAATTTAATTAATTTCATAAATAAAAAAATACATAGATCTTCTGTACATTCTTTGTTGATAATTTAGATCTTCCAGAATGACCCATCTAGACTGTCTCATTGCTCTTGTGAGGATCCTAACCATAATCCCCCTAGCGGTGATCCACAGGTAATCCGATGGCCTCTGATCAACACCACTATTTTTTTGGGTGCTAGCGTGGTGAAGCGAGTATCTTGTGTCCGTCATTATTGATCGCTTGTTCTTCAGTCTTGAAGAACGCCTCTCATTCTTGAGAGGGGAGGGAAGAGGATTCGAGAGAGAAATTTTTTAGCTCAACAATTCTCAATTCACCAAGAATGAAATTCACTATATAGAACAATATATGTACAATTATATTTATCAACATGGGGCTTCAGTTATAATATTTAATTACATAACAACAAATAAATACATTTATAACCTTAGAGAAAACTCATGATTTTAATAATAATACCTCTTCATTATTTATGGTTCACCAACTTGTGAAAAATAGAATTATAAATAAAATTCAATATCACAAAATAATAGAATCGTTATTATTATTTCAACTTGTACCAACTAGTTTAATAATTATTTACTGTCTTGCAAATAACTATTTTAATACCGCACTGAACTTGGTCTGATCGAACTCCACATCCATTTATTGAACATCCAAATAAATAAATAAATAATTTATACTTTGAAATAAATATTTTCTTTAAAAAGTAGTAAATAAATTTTTATTAAATGTTCAATAAAATAAAAAATATATTTTACCCACAATCCAGTGAATAAATATTTTTCTAATTTCTGCATTCATTTTAACATGAATAAAATTATTCCACTGTCTTGAAATTAATATTTATTCCATTAATTAAATTTCAATATATATTAACCAAGACCACAAGAAAAACATAGTGTGTGACCCTCTAGGATTTTTTTCGCATTGGGATTAGGCTGGCTTGCCAAACATCTAAGAGTAGTGTCTAGTAAAGGGTCAAGGAACCGAAGAGAAATAACTTAAAGTTGCAATAACGAAATTTACATATGAGCAATCACTATCTAATATAATCCCATTGTCTCAATATCTAATCAAGAAGGATTCATGATAATGTCATCATCCTTTGAGCTTGATACTTTGTTCTTTGACTACCTGAAATAAACACATCGTTACACCATGGCCATCGAATTTCATGCAGTGGTTTTATTTCAATAAAAGGGTCAGGATATCAACTTTTGTAAATGGAAGGGACAAATCCTTCCTCAAAATATCCATTAATAACATGCCACTCATGATGCACCCAACGTACCCTACTTCCTGCCGATATATGGCATGATGGTTTTCATCAGTAAACCAATGTTTGTGAATCATGAAATGTATTAATGATAACCTTAAAGTCTGAGAACTATTACACACTCTCGTAGATAGGAATATCCGATCACACCCAAACATGTGGAATTATTACTAGCAGGTTTATTCTCATAATCTCCCATCCTGGATATTACCATGTATGAACTTCATGAGAGGAAGTCTCATCTTCTTAAAAATACTCAAACCTGATAGTCTGTATACTATGTGTCACATCATAGTATGTCATCCAACTATAGAACTATATTTAAGAATATTTTTATATCATTTCACAGTTCTCATTACAGCGGAGAACTGCCATGACATTATCAATGAAACAAATACTCTAGAAGAGTATTACATCATAGTCATACAGAACAATAAAAAATAAGTAATAAGATGTTTAATATTTAAATACATTAAATATCTATATAATCAAAGTACAAATAGTTTGTTCTAGGACAACAACTCTAACAATACAGAAAATAGAGTTAACACTTTCGGATTGTTTTGATACTTTAGGACAATGATCTTTGAGTCGTTTGGGATGTTTAAGAATCAACCCCACCTCAATATGACACATGGTGTGACTGGTATAACTCTATATGTATATTTTTTATTAAATATTGAAATTATATTAATGTTTTTTTTTCATATTAAGGTTTAATTTATTTATTTATAGTATTACTAACATAATATTTGTTTTCATATATAGGGCGAATCTTTTTCTCATGTTGAGATGATTTGTTCGACAACTGATACCATGAGTGGAAATTTTTGAAAGGGGGTTATAAGCATCAAAAGATGAAAAATTAATGATTTTAAATGTTTCTGGATAATTGTAAAAGTAATTATATAAAACATTATTGGAAATTTATATAACAGTGTTTTATTGTATATACCATGGGCGAACGTTTTTGTATTCATGGTGTCACATTAAATGTATATATCATTGTTTGAAATTACAGTTTTTTGTTAGGTGTGCTATTAATATAAAAACACATTGCATCCATATAGACCTTTATTATTTCAATTTTGAGTACTCATAAATGATTTCCTTTATGAGCACTTTTGGAGCGCTGATAAAGGGGACTCCCTATTTTTCAGCTCTGCAATTAACAACAGTTTTTTAGCACTGTTAAATGTAATTTTTCACGCTGTTAAATGGAATATATGTAGTAGTTATTTATACCTTTAATTAAAACTTGGGATCATACAAAATATATAAAGGTTTTTACAAAATTTGAAAAAGTAATAAACAATATAGGGGTTGAAAACCATCACTAATATAAGTGATTAGCGGTGATTTATAACCCCTGCTAATCACTTATATTAGTGGGAATTTATAACCTGGATTACAATTTTTTAATTTTTTTAATAAATAAATTTTATATATGTGCACACACTCACAGGTGTTTGTATAAATTTAAATTTATCTTGGGAGAGACTGTGTGTCTATATATACGTGTGTGTGTGTGTGTTTATAAATACTTTTAAATAAATATAAAAATTAGACAAACATAAATATATGAATACATTATATATATATAATTTAAATAAAATAACATAAAATTAACAATAAAAGTGATATTCATTTAAATGTATTTATATTATAATTATAAAAATCACATTAATATAAATGTAAACATATATGTGTATATAAATATATATATATAAATCAATAAATATATGTTAATATATATGTACATATGTGTAGTGTAGATTAGTTGCTTTGAAGGGGGGGTAGATCACTTAGTCGTGCGTTTGAGTCCCTGGAGGCATGTAGGCAAGCATCCAAAATGAGTATTGTGTAAAACCATGGAGGCATGATAAGGTTTTGGGGGGGGGGTTGTGTGCGCCATGGGGTGATGCAAGTATAAGGAAGATGAGGAGGCATGGAGAGAAATGGGAAAAGGCCGTGAGTGGGAAAGGGTGAAAAATAATTTTAATTTTTTTAAAAAATTGTAATGGATTAAATTTTTGAAAACATTAATGAGATTAGAAGGATATGAATGGAAGTGAGTGTGAAACCATGTAGAAAATGAAAAAAATCATTTTATTGTTTTTGAAAAACTAGAAACGACTTACATTTTTTAACTAATTAGAAACTATTTAAATATTCTAAAACATTAGCTGTAGTTGGCTAGAAATGCATGTGTGGGGAATGAATCAATTGAGAAGGTATGCATCCTGGGGGTAGTAAATGAAAAAAATGTCATCTTAAATTTTCTAACACATTAGAAATGGTTTAATGTTTTAAAATATTAATGATAGTTAGTGGGAAAGGCATGAGTGGGGGAAGAAATTTCAATGAGATGAAAAAGAATTTTGAATTTTATAAAAATATTTCAATGGTTTAAATTTTCTAAAACATTAGTGGTACTTAGAAGAAAAGGAAAGAACAGGGGGAAAAGAAACCATTGAGGATACACACACACAAGTGGAGGGATATGAAAAAAAGCATTTTAAATTTTCTAAAAAATTAGCAGTGGTTTAAATTTTCAAAAACATCAATGGGATGGAACATTTGAGATGAAATATCTCTATAAAACAAAAAAAAGGGAATGAATATTGAGAGATATAGGGAAGTAAATACCGTTGTTCAATCTCAAAGGGGAAACATCCAGAGGGCCGTCAAAAGGTTTAGGATGACTGGATTCATTCCGATCTCAACACCATTGGTTAGAAACTATAAATTTTCTAAGGATAAGACACATAAAATGGAAAATGAGGCCCGATATATAGGAACAAATCTATTTGCATTATTGATAATAGTTTGATATATACCATGATATGTATTTGACCAGCCATTGCATTTTTAGTGGGTGTGGTGAGTCGTTTTATGTCAAATTTGGGAAGGAAACATTGGGATGATATGAAGTGGATCATTTGGTACTTGAATGGATTATAATATTCAACCATGTTCTTTGAGATAGATGATGCTTTATAAGCTTATGTCGATACAGAATTTGTTGTGGATTTAAACACCTAAAAGATATCGATAGTGTTTTTGCGGAGGGATGACCATTGGTAGGATATAATCACTGAAAATGGTGGTTATTTAGAACATATAAAAATTTAAGAAGGTGGAGAGTTGTTCTGTGATAGCAAAAGTGAAATTTAATTGGCTAAAATCCAAAGTTTCATGCAAGGACAAAACCCATCAATTGAAAATTTCAATTTATCAGTAATTTTCTAGAGTAAAATGTTTTATTGTTAAATATGATTAATGTGAAGTAGAATCTTTAAAACATGTTATCCAAGATTCTAGTCCAAGAATGTATAATGAAAAAACATGAATTAGTGGGACTTAGATGAATGAAAGGTTATAAGAGATATTGTTGTGAAAGTGGAAGAATGTGCCAAAATGATGATGAGTTGTAACAGATTACTTGATGTAGTCTTTAAGTGGGAGATTGGTAGCAATATTATGTTTGATTAATTAATCAACTTAGTCCCTCCGAAAGGACAAGATCTAATAGATGGATCATCCTTGGGGTTCAGTTATGAGAAAATGACTTCCTTTTTCAATGGAATTTTGTTCAAAAAATGATATGATCTAAAGGGAACAAGTAAATTGGTTAATTTCAGCATATAATGGTTTAATGGAGATGATGTCAAAGTGATCCTAGAAGTACTTATGACAAAGAATGGAATACATGAGAAACTTTCTCATTTACTACTGGTTTGTAGTGAATATGCGGAATACTAAAGGAGATTAGAGGCCACCAAGGCAATCCTCCATACCCCCTTGAATTATAGAAAGTAGTAGGACTACATGACCAAATGGGACCCACCATATTAGTGGAAGAGACCACATACACGCATATAATGTGATTACATGGAGATTCGTGATCGATATGTATGAATATTAATAGTGATTATAATTCCTGATATCTTCTAATAAGAATGGGAATACAATAATTTTTCTCCCATGGATGTAGGACTCATGTCCAAACAACATAAACCCATGTTCTTGACATTCCTTAATTCCTTAATTTCCATTTTTTATCAATTTTATGAATGACTTGTGTGAGTTTTTATTGAGTGTCTATAAGTTTGAATTGGGATGGTAAGTAGGGCGAGAGGTATTCCAATATTTTCATAAACCAAGATCAGTGGAATCTTTCTATAAGGTCTTTTTCACCGTGTTGTATTATCACGTGGATAACTTCTAGGAATCCAAAGTTGGTGGATTCCTAATATTTTCATATCTCTATTAAAATTATACATACATAAACTCTATATATATAATTACTCCTACACCTATGCATTCTTAAGTTTTTCAACAGTTTAATTATTTAATAAATAAGCACATTTTATGCTAATTTTTTATATAGTGTGTCAACATATCAAATCACATCTTTTTTGATAATTAGTTTACGGGAGACATTGAGTTAGCCACACTATCATTGATTTTTGATTATAAAGAATTGCTAATACTAAAATAATAACAATAGAAAACCACTATAAATAATTACACTAATGATTATTTTATTTCAATTAATGTTCATTATAATGCGTTTTTTGGGTATCATGTATAAATCATTTGTAGAAAATGAATAAAAAACAAACCATGAGATATTCAGGAGAGGAAATGAATTGAATAAAAGAAACAAGAATAAATATAAAAAGTTAACATATATTAATTAAGACTTTATCGCATTCTTTTCTTTCTGTGTTTGATGAATAACACTAACCAATAAGAAAATGAATACTACATTTGTGGATATTTACATGAAATATTAATCTACAATCCTTTTGGAAGGATATCTCATAACTCCATGACCTAATAAAATTCTGGTTGTATAGGATAAAGATAGAAGATATATTTAAATTATAGTGTCTACTATGAAACAATAATGTCAATCATATATTTCATGATGCTTAAACCACTATATATAAAACTCCATGGTAAATCCGTAAATACATGACCATAAATGAAATGTTCATTTTTTATAGATTAAAGCATTTTTAACACAGCCTTATATTAACCAATTAACATTTAAATGATTAGTACTAAAAATTAAAACTCTTTTAATGTCATCATGTGTAATTAATCTAACAATTTTATAAATATATCTAGAAGAAAATTGATATACAATACAATATCACAAAACACATGCACATATATTGCATGCCATAATATGAACCCTTCCATGGAAACTTTCACCATGTCCTGGTTTTGTTTTAGCACAAACCACATTGTGGTAACAATATTCATGTTATGGTTTTTATTTAGCGCCAACCACATCATGGTAACTATCACTGTGTCATGGTTTTGATATAGGGAATATTTATTTCAATCATCAACATGTACTAAATTTTATAAGATTTTTTTTTCAAATTTCACCTGATGTTACATCATATATAAAAACATGTGAAAAATTTCCCAAAAAACACTTTTGGATATCCTATAATGATGTTTTGGATAATCTACCTCATAAATTAATTTTTTTTAGGTGAATGATTGAAAAAAACTAGGGGTGAATTATTTTTACTATTGTATGGTTTCTTCTTTTTCAGTTAACCTATGTGACCTTTTAAATTCAATATACCCTCACTTTTAGTAATTCTTTCACCCATATGATAATGAAAATACAAAAGAGAACAAAACATACACGATTTTTACCTCTTGAAGATTGATGTCTCATTAGCTGACATAATAAAGGGCACAAATCATCAATAAATATAGTGAATTAAAAATTAACTCTAGTGAATTAATTTCAAATTGGACCACATAAATATTAATTAAATAATTAAAGTCTTCTAGTGGATTTATCTTCCAGTCTCATGTGTCTTCATTCCACTATTTTTTCCATCATACGTGTCTAAAAATTATCCTCTCATTCCATGATTTAGTTGAGGGAAGTCTCTTACCAAATATCCCTTGGAAATTCTACTCAAAATATTTCTACCAAGATTACTATGTATTATATTCCATAAAATATTCTAATATTTTGGAATAAAATAACAAGAATCACTTGAATTTTTAATTTGAAATAGATTACCACAAGTTTTTTACCCATTAAGATAACAATTTCATAATTTAATGTTTGGATAATTCAATATTTTATTTTGGAAATAAATTCATTTCCATCATCAAAACGTTAGCTAACACTAATTTTTTTTATTATGGTCATAAAAAAAAACAAAACATATTTAGAAATCAATTTTTGATCCTCGATATTAGTTTTATATTTTAAAAATCTATGGCTGAAACCTCTTTTTATTATGAAATCAAAGACCTATTTTAATATGGGTAGAGGGAGACCCATTACATAGCCTATAGGATCAAGGCTAAGTGGCCCATGAATATTGTCCAAATTCCTAGTGTAGTGTAATTCCAAAATCATCCTACTTGTTTCACTAAGCATGAATCACCTCAATATTAGTTGTACAAACACCCCTGATTCTTAATTATTTGTAAATTACTAATATAATTTCATCTCTATATTGGTATTAAAAATTCATCTAGATTTTCATGTATCATATCACATGGGAGGAATAATTACTATCCAAATTATATGGATTATTTTTTTAGGATTTCATAATCACATCAACAAGAATTCATCTCTTATCCATTCCCTTTTTCTAAAACTTCACAACTCCCTCAGCTAATAATTTTTTTCATGGGATAACTTTCATACAATCTTCAACACAATTTTCTTTTTGATCATATCATACAAAAATTTATTCCATATAATCAAATCTATTTTGAGTGGTCAATCTTGATGATTTTTTTTTCAACCTACTTCATTTCAAAAATTGATTCTAATATCTATAGATTTTTCCAATTAATTTAAGAATTCATTAAATTATATTAGAAGACATTTCATACCTAATATTATAAGATTTATTCTCATAGGCTCCACAATAACAAAAATATCATGTTCAATCAAATATTCTATAAGAATGATAAACCTAACTATGAAAATCGACATGTTGACTAAGTGAATTTAAAGATTCATTTTTTCCTTTATCTTGGGGAATTAAGATTCCCCACATCATTATCATCCCCCTTTGATATAAGAGTAGTTTTATCATTATTTTTATTATCCAAATATTTTCAATATTTGGTGTTATAACCTTCATTTTTAATTAAAATAGATTTAACATTTTTGAATTTACAAGTGTGAATTTACCTTCTACTTTAGAATAACATTATCACCAAGGTTTTATGATTGATCTTGAAGTTATATATCATTTTTTTAATAATATATTATATTTATAAAGGATTTTCAACAACAATACACCTTGATTATTCTATTATCGACTCTAGTTACATTGTAATAGATATTCATCAATATATTTTAACATTTTATCATGTTCTATAACTCTTAATTTTAGATGTTTAAGTTATTCATTGTAACTATATTCCTTTTTGATAAATTCATCCCCACTTTATATTCTCTTATTTTCCTCATTTTTTCAGTAATATTTTTTCTTTCTTGAGCTTGATATTTTTCTCAAGACAAGATTTGAGGTTAGCCTTAAATTTGTTCTCAATGTTAATATCTTTACCTTATTCATCATTTATTTATGTTTCTTTAAAATTTTCAATATGAGCCATAATTTTTCTAAAACATTCATCATTATCTTCTTTAGATTAACTACTTATAATTTATTATTCATCATATAATCTTCTAAACATGCTTATACTATTTCTTCTTATGAACCTCTTATTTTTTTCAACATGTTTCTTGATTTCATTGGAGTTCTTACTCAATCTATTTTCCCAAAAAATGTCTTCTTTAGTGTCATCCTGATACAAAACACCTTTATTATATGGAAAATCAATCTAATGTGTCTAATTACACCACAATTAATTAATTTTTGGGAGTTTTCATTTATATTATCCATTTCATTTTCTAAAGTTCATTGAAATGAGAGACATTATTCTCCCATATAATTCATCCTTCTCCAAATAAGCTTTAGAATCATCATAGTATTCTTGATTTTCTACATTGGTTTTATTTTTTTCATACCTTTGAATGTCATTTATTTCACTTTCATGATATTATTCTTGAATACAAGATCCATTTTAATTTCACAAGAAATAAGAATATTTTGTTACTCATTAAAGGTTAGCCTTTCTCTATATTATAAAGAATAAATATTTTTATCAAATATATAGGGAATTTTTCTCATTAATTTCTTAAAAATAGTTAAATGTTTTAATATGTCTCCAAAATCCTTTGATATTTTCGAAAATATCATTAATCATTTTATGTTATTAATTATTTTTTTTATCAAAATCCATTTTAGAATATAAATACCTTTCTCTAAAAATTTTATCATATATTTTTTCAAATTGATATTCTCTAAAAAATGTCCCCAATAATATCCAATATTTTTTTGGTAGTTTTAAGTCTCATTGCATTTTCATAAAATTTGTTAGATAAGGAAATCAAATTTTTATTCCATTCCTTTCAATAAAATATGAAATTCCATATATTATCATATTTAATAAGATAATATTTATCAATTAAAGTAAAAACAACAGTGTCCACATCAATAAACTATTGTCCAATAGAAAAAATATAATGAATTCTATTATTTTTTTATCCTTGATATTTCTTTACATTAAATGTTGGTATATATTTAGTTATGAAAAAATAAGGATTCTCCATCTATAATTCAGAAAAAAGATGATCTTTCTTATGTAACTTGGGTTCTATAACAAAAATTGAAATTCCAGGTTGATTGATTGTGTAACACCGAGATGGGTGTAAAACCCCAATCATTTATGACTTATCTTTTTTAGTCTATATTTAATTTTTTTGAAATCGGTTGATGGATTGTTTTGAGAATCGATATTTAGATTGAATTATGAGTGATGGAGTGTCCCAAAGACATGTTATTATATATGTTTTGAGTCCTATGTGTTTTCATGGGTTCTCGAGCATGTCTCAATATCATTGAGTTAAGTTTTTTTTGGGTTTTTGGTGGATTATTCTCAGGGTTCATGGCTTTGTGATCATCATTTAGGTGAAACCGTGAATCAACCTGAGTGTGAAGAGTTTTCCAATTAAAATTGTATAGAACATAGTGGATGTGTAGTGTTAATAATTAGTTTTTGGTAGAAATGAAAAATCTATGGTAAACCGTGTGAGGTATCTTTGACTAGGGGAATGATTCATGGTTACTGTATTATTTCATAAAAACATTGTGAAATATTTTAGATTTTTTTTAATGTGATATTTATAGTTAAAACAGAGTTTTGTGAACCATGAAAAAAAATCATGCATGATTGATGACCTTGGATAGTGAAGGCCACATGGATGAGGCATGGTTTGAACAACTGTACAACCAAACAATACAACTCATCAAAGCGGTAAAATGTCCATTTTCACTCCCAAATTTTAAAAGGGGAATCCCCTATCCTTCCTCTCTCTATCATGCATGACTAGAGTGAATCTATACCATTTCCCTACATCAAAACCACTTTGTTTAGTGGTTATTTCAAAGCCTTTTGCAATGATTAGAGGTTATTCACTCACTCTATCTTCCTCCATACACCTTTTTCTATTGGTTCTACTTATTTTCATTTTATTCAGTTAGGGTTTTGGTTCCGATTTTGATAGATCATAGTGGAATTAGCTGTTGTTGTTGGGGATTTTGTGTATCCTAGTGAAAGGATATCCACAGATGATATTTTCACTTCACCACACATCATTTTTATGAGGTGTGTATCTATAGTTATTTTCTAATATTTTTCAATTTAATTAAATTAATTCTACAATTTTATTAGTTTCAATAGATATTTATTTTTCTCCAAATAGTGTTAGTGGTATTCCATAGACCTTTCATGTGTGGTTGGTCATAGTTTTGATCAAATAAGGATTATTAATGAGTAAGTTACCATTTATAAAAAAGTTAATAAATGTGTATAGTTAATAAAAATTTTTTAATAAAAAAATTAATTGATTAATTAATTATAATTTGATTATAATTAATCAACTTTTCTATTTGTATGTGAGTTGGGGCATCGTGGTGATGGTATGTTTCAGAATAGAATTTGAAAAGCCTAATTAGAGTTGAATAGAGGTTAATTAAAAAGGAAATGAATCATATTTTAGGTAGGTAGTAACTTAAGAATACCCCTATGGTAATTGTTTTTATTTAAATGTCTTTGGCATTTAGTATGTGATATAACCAGTTATTGTCCCCTTTGATCTAAAATAAATCATTTAATTAAGATTAAATGATTTTTTATAAAAATAGATAAAGTGAAAAGGATATTATGGACCCTTGGTAATGGATTGATTCCTCGGTCGATGATTACCGTGGTCTTAATTATAAATGTATGCCTTCTAATACTTAGACCAAGGAAGGGTATGAATAAATTGGAATGAACATGATATAGTAGCCCCAATATTAATACCTCTTTGTAAAATCTAGGTAAATGGAATTATGAATTGAGGTGATTGGAATAAACATTCTCCATGTGAATACATTTGGAATTTCAAATACTTCATGTCAGTTGATATGACCATGGGGTAAGGGTTCTTTCCCCTATGAAATGACTACAGTATGACTTAGATGATTTTGGTGTAAGGACCATCCTATTGATTCCTTGGTATAGGAGATGAGATTTAGGCAATATTATTTACTAATGTTAGTGTAGATTTCATTATGAAGTCAATGAGGTTGTGATCTAGTTATGAATATGCATAGGGATGTTATTCCCTCCAAGTGATGGGTTCTGACTAGAGAGGCATGTTTGAAATAAGATGTTCCAAATTGGGTGTCTTAACTGAGATGATACCTAGGGGCCTCAAGTGGGTACCCTAGTGATATTTTTACTGTAGAAATAGGGTGAGTATGGGAAATGGGTAGTAATGATTGTGGTGACATATTATATCCTAGATCAACAATGGATCATGAGATATTTTAGTGGGACACTTTTCCCACTAATATGTATTCTAATACCATTGGATTCTTAGAATTCTAGGATCCAACTGTTGAGGTATATATGGATACCCAAGGGTTATCCCCCTAAAAATAAATAGTTATTCTTGTTGACTATATAAAAACCCACAATTTTCATAAATAAATTCAATATCTTATTAGAAAAAAATACATTACATATCAATATGATTCACACAAAAACCTCTAATGTTTAGTGTATTTAGAAACATGGATACATAAAAAATTAGACATAAGAAATCTACACCATTTGCCATCAAGTTTTTAACAACTAGAACCATTCTTATGCATAAAATTATTAAAATCTTTCACCATAACCTGAGGAATGGAATCATTTATAACCTTATAAAGGATCAAACATTGGGGGGGGGGGGGGTGAATCAAGGAATATAAGATTAAAATAAGTCTTCCTTGTACGAGGATATTATTCTCTAACCTTGAGGAACACTTAAATATCACTATATGTTTCTTATCAATGAGTTAAAAAATAAGTAAACCACATGAGACATTTTACTTGTTTTACCCACACTAGGTTATTCCTAGGAGCATTCATTACAATGTGTATGTGCACCTAATTCATTAAATCTCACTTATTTATATGTATAATTTGGCGCGTTCTCACTAACCCTCCTGGTTCACTACAAAGAGAAATATATGAACTCAAAACTCTCCTTAAAAAAGGAACTCATTTCTCTTTCTATAAAATATTTACTTCTTCACAAGAAGATGATGAAATCATACACTAAAAATGGTGTCTTTCTTTATTACGTACATTTTTGACTTATAGTGAGAATATGACTCCGGGAATAGCACTATATTAGACCTTAAACCATCTATATGATATCTATAATAATACTATGAAATTATTATCTTGAAATTATACCTATTTTATTCATGTATCTATGCCTTGCACAATAGAATTCTACCTATTTTTATTTCAATCCAATGATTTCGATTGAATACCCTTTTTATAAGATTGTTCCAAGTGTACCATGTAATTAATGGGTTCATCATGCACCACTCAATTTGAAAGGGCCATTAGGCTATTCAAATATTAACTCCATATCTTTCTATTTACAGATGAAACATCCAGTATACTGAAACTACATGGGGGTTACATGGTCATCTATACTATGGTTTAGTATTACCCATTTTTCATTAAATATAGAATGTAAAAATTATCCATGGTCAATCCATCAATTCCATAGTTTTCACTATGTCACGGTCCACAACACTATGACATGGAGTCTTGTAGTTGACTATATCTACTTCTCACATAGTAGTAACTTCTCTATTAATCCACATATGATTTTAGGCATGATCTCTTAAAACCACTTCTCACACTAAAATGGATACAACATGGAAACAACAGCATGGTGTGGTATCCTGTAGGAATGGATACCATGAATTATTTAATTATTTTGAATCTATACCCTCTATGATTCAAGTCAAAGCTATGGCGTGGATGTCTTATCTTCCAAAGGGATTGTAGCATAGTTGTATTTCAATGTGATGGACACATAGAAATATAAATTGGATAATACCCTTATGTGGGATTGGTTTTACCCTTACAAGAGGATTACCCTTATGATAATTCCAATTTACCTTTACACATAAGGGTATATGGCATAACCTTCATACTACAACATGGGTATATCAAAATATCTAGAGTATGATACCCTTACGTGATCTTGGGTAAAATATTATATTGAATTCATATTGGTTCTATTACCCTTATATGATCTAAGGTTTACCCTTACAGATAGGGTCTGATACTATGGTGTACCTAGATACGGTGTGGAGAAACCTATATGGTGTAACTGAGTGAGAAATAACATATGATTCTAAAATTCCACATATTTAATGGTTTGGAGAAAGACTTGTGGTATATGATATGTCTTCCAAAGAGAAATATTATTCAACACATTACAGGAAACCAAATTTTCAAAAGAAAAAAATATAATCATACAAACCTTCAAAGGGGTATTGTCCAAAAATCCATACCTTTGGGTTTGTTGAAAATAATCTAAATTTTCTAAGAGTCGATGATTTATTCTTGAAATTTATTTTTCAAGATATCCATTTTCAATACAGTATCTAGTAGTTTAACATATCTATTTCCCTTAAAGAAAATATAAACAATATTTTCCTTATCTGAAATCCATTTCATCACCCATGTTGGTGATATATGGGCCTCCTAAACAGTTGGTTCCATGAACTCTTATTCTTCTTGAAAAATAAAGAATATGATTTAAGCCTAAATAATTTTGGATGAAGGTTATAAATTGTTCATTATTAAAATTTTAGGTATTCAAAATAATTGTTTTCTACATTATTGACGTGAAATAGTTTTTATTATTACAAAAAAAGTAACAATAAAAACTATATCCATTTAAATAATAATAATGATTATAAATTAGGATTTCCAATTTGGATTTGTGTTTCTCTCGGAAGGACCTCCTAGAGATGTAGCACATATAGTAAGTGTATTCCAACTTAACATATAAAAAACACCTAACTATTGATGAATTAGTGTACTATTTGTAAATATGATTTCTTTCCTTTTTAGCGTCAGAATGATCTTGCATTTTTCAAGGAGTCTGTGTTTGTGGTTTTGAAACAACTAGTTATCTCTTCCTCTCATCAAAATTCATCACCATAGATTTTCCATTATCTTTGAACCATTTAACATGAGGATTATGTATGTGTTATTCAATATAAATTATTTTTATTTGAATTTATGATTATGACATTGTACTTTCTATCATTATTCTAGGGGTCAATGATTATTCTTGGTCTTTACACTTCCGATGCTAATTTATAACTTACTATTCCAGATCCTCAATTATATTCACTCAATTGTTGATAGTTTTACATAGAACATCAATGATTAGAGTTTATTCATTAAAATTAAGTTTTAGTTCAAATTTCTTTTCAAAATTACATAAAATTCTAGATTTCAGTTTTTCAATATCAGCCTTCAGTTCTGATTTTTCTTATTCTTGTTGTTTTTACATGTAGAGCTTGGAATCATGGACCAATGAATTATCCTTATTATAATTTTCTCTCCAGACATCAAGTTCTTAAATGGATAATTAATGTTAATCATATAGATAAACATTTTCTATGATTCCTTTATTATCATCATCAATATCACCATATATTGGATTATTTTCAATATCCATCACCACACCTTAATCCTTACCATTTTCATCTTCTTATACTTCACCTTTTCAATAGGTATCTTTATATTTAGAAAGAAAGTTTTTTTCATTTCAAAGGATATCCAATGAGAATTATTTATTCAATAATTTTTCATATTCATGGACTTTTTTCATAATCATAAATTTCTTGAATGTTTTTATGAAAATTTTCCATAATATCTCCCACCTTACCACATTTTAAGAAAACAAGAGGTATCTTACTCTTAAATTTTTTTCTTCCTTTAGTAATATTAGTGGAAAAAATTACTGATCCTCATAAAATTCATTAACATACAGAATATCCTTGATTGAGAGTTTCTTTATGGAATTAAAGGCCACCTTCTATGTAATTTCCTTCATTCTTGATTCGTTATCTTCATTTTTCATCTCATAATCCACAAGAGTACTATAAAAACTATTGAGATAAATCACATTCAAATATTTTTTACTGTATAATTAAAACACATTCATTGAAATGAGGATGGTGTTTTCTCTTTTACCTCTTAATGATGTTCTAATCATTGGGATATTCATTGATGCCTCACATATCATTAATAATAATATTTAGATGATTTAAAAAGGAACCAATCATCTCATTTTAATTCATTCGCAAATATTAATATTTGTTTCACACAACCTATATATTTTCCTCCCAAACCTTTGAATATCCTTTATAAATATTCATAATATTTTCCAACATAACATGAGTGGTTCTGTGATACATTACCTTAGTGAAAACTTGATTGGAAAGAGAACTTACCAAGGCATTTATATTTTTAGAATTTGTATCCAATTCATATGATCAATTTATATCAAGGCTATGCTTTCAATATTACCTATACTTCCATGGATTTCCACTATATAAATTTCCATGCCTAGGTATCCAAAATAAAATTTTCATCTTTATTTTCCCCAACTAGAAATTACTACCTTCAATGATAGGGATACCTTTACGATTCATAACCATTGAAATTTTTATAAGAGGGAAAATTAATAAAAACCTCTTTTGATACCACTTGTTATAAACATATAGAGGATCACACCTTGGGGGTGGGGGTGGGGGGAATCTGGGTATATAATTTTTAAAATATACTTTCGTTTATTAGGATCTTGTTATCTAACCTTTATAAATACTTAAATTTTTATCTATTTTTCCTTACAATGATAAATAAAGGCAGTAAATAACATTACAGGTTTAACTTGGTTCACCGAAAGTAGGAAAATACGAGGAGTATGAACTACAGTGTGTTTGTAAACACAATGCACTAAAGATGATGTATTTATGTTTATAATTTAGATCAGTCTCACAAACCCTCCTGGTTCACTCCCACAAAGAATTGGATACATCACTTATGTCTTTCAAAAATAACTCACAATTCTATATGTTGAATCTATCCTTCTTCAAATAAAGATGTTACGATAATACAATAACAATGGGGTTTATATTTAGCACATAAAATGTAAAATTATAGTGAGAATAAAACTCCTAGAATAACACCTTATTCAACCTTCAACCTTCTAGATGACATCAAAAATAACTCTATGAAATTATGCTATTGAAATTTTCCCTATGTCTATCTATGTCTCTCTGTCTTGCATAGAATAAATCTAAAAGTTTTTTTAAAATACAAAGGATATGATTAGATATCATTTTTTTTATTTTTCAATCATCCCTTGTAATTAATGGGGTCATCATAAACTATTAAATTTTTTATTGACCATATAGAGATTCAAACCATGACCACCTCATTTTGTTTCTTACTGAAAATGATTACAACCTAAAACTACCTGGTTGCGGAGTGGTCATATATTGTACAATATCATGTTACCCATTTTTCATTAACTATGGAGTGGCCACCTTCAATACAGAACAAACACAAATTACTAATTATTCAATATAGATTGGTAAACACCATTATGAAGTGGAGTCATATAGTTAACCTGATCCACTTCAAATTTAGTATTAGATCCTTGATTAACCGACACATGATTTAAGGCATGCTCTTCTTCAACCATTTATCACACCAAAAAAGACATGAAGAAGACACAACACCATGAGATGGTATCATATAGGAATGGCATTCCCAAATTCCTTACTTCTATGGAATTAAGACCCTCCATGACACAAGGTGAAGCAGTAACACGGACACCTTCTCTTCCAAATGGAGTGAGACATATTTATTTCACTACGTTGTGGACACCTCAAAATCTCAAGAGTCTGATACCCTTATATGTGCTTTAGTTTACCATTATGTGAGTCTTACACTTATTTGAGGTCCAATTTACCTTTATATATAGGAGGATATGGTGTATCCTTCTCTCTATGGATAGGATAACTCAAAATCCCCGAAGTTTGATACCCTTTTGTGATTTTGAGTTGAACATTACATGGCATGTGTACTGGGTGTGTTACCATTACACAACAAAGGGTTTACCCATACCCATAGGGTCTTGCACCGTGGTATAACATTCTAAGACATGGGAAAACCTATATGGAATATCTAAATGAGTTGTATCATAGGATTTTAAAATTCCACATATTCTATGACATGAATAAAGACCTACAACATGGGAACCCTCTTCTATATAGAACTCTTCATCAACACCTTCTATGAAATTAACTTATCAACAAACAGAACTCATACAAACCTCCAAAGAGATTTTGGAAAATAAAAACAAAATAAAGGTTGAGATAAGATGCTTAGTAAGGGTAAACATTAGGGATACCAATAAATGATCACAAATGAGAATAAAAAATCATTAGGGTATGGGAATAAGATCTTAAAATTAGAAAATAATACCCATAAATTCATAAATTATAATCATGAAACATTTAATAATGTTTTATCAATTAAAATATGCAATATATAATATTACGACATCATCAATAATCAATCACGATCCTTGAGAACATATCATAAAAATATGATATAAGATTTTGGCATACACATAATCATGTAAAATCATTTACTTAGGCAAGTATCACTTCTAATACTATCATAGTTGATTGGGTTCGATCTCTATTCCATCATTTCCTTAATCAAGGTTTACTCATACTATTATATTATTGTAAAAAGTCCCTTATAGAACTTATTTGACTCCCCATTCAAATACTTATTATCTCATGAGATATCATTATTTACAAAATTCATTGGAGGGCTATATAGTTCTGGGCCCACCTATCACATAATGTAAACCATACATATGTGTTCCACAAGATCATAATAAACTAATAATATAATCAAATCATAAACCCTGGAAAGGGTACCAGTTTCATAAACACTTATTTATCATAATAATTATCTATAAAGAGAAATAATAATGATGGTAACATTGAATCATATCCCCAATAAATCATAAGAAACATCTAAGGATGTTTTTATAGATTAAAATACCTTTAAGAGATCACTAAAACATTTCTAAAGGAAAATACCTTTTATTATTGGAAACCAGTTATTTAAAAGAAAAAATTTAAAAAATATCAATGAAAAATTTTCTTTGAGAATAAAAAGGAAACATATAAATAAATATTTAAAATAAAATGTATTCATGGTGGTGGTGAAATATGTTCATGTTGTGTTTATTAAAAAAAAATTCGTTTCACCTTTTTGGTAAAAAGCTAAGAGTATAATGTATGGAAAATGATAATATGGTTCCATTTAAATATTAAATTAAAATATAGTAAAAAAATAATTTAAAAAATATTTTTATAATAGAAAAATTAATCTTTAAAACATTTTAAATAAAATGTGGACATCAGAGAAAGGATCCCGATAGAAAGGAAAAAGAAGGTTAGTTTTATGTAAAAAATTTCTTTTGGTATCATGAGTATTTAAAGAGAGGGAAATGACAGGAAAAACTAAAATATATAGAAATAACTAGAGGATATGAAAATATATAATATCTGGGAAGGTATATCATTCAATTTCATAATCAGAAAATGTAAGCATAAACAATACTGATAAAAATGATATTATTACATAAAACCCTTACCACAAGTACATCCTTATTTATAAGTTCTCTAACCTCCTATATAATATTTTAAATTATTATTATACTTATATAAAAAAACCTCAGTCATATATGTATTACCATACATGGTTTACTTATAACACCTTATCACCTATTTATTAACAATATTTGATTATCACCATTATTTTAGTGTTAACTACTTAGTTTTTCATGTATGTTTTGGTTCATAAGTTATGATATTTACAATTTGATCATGGTTACTTCATCCCAATAATGTGAATAATTATTTAAATATAATATATATATATATATATATATTATATATATATATATTTATAACTGTTAATATAAAGCAAGGATGAAATTTGAATTACAATACTACACGAAGACGGTAGTCCATACATACAGATGAGTAATGTTTCTTTTTTTAGTTGGATGGAGAAAAAGAAAAGTAAATATTAAATTAAATTTATTAAATCATTATTATATCATAAATATCATATATATTCAAAATAACTACCTAATAAATATGAGTATGTAAAATGTATCATATCTCTACGTGGAGGTGGTGGTCCATAAGTACACATGAGCGATACTTTTATCACTCATTTGATGGAGAAGATGTGGTAAAAGGTCATTAAAAAATAAAAATAAAACATGAGTATATTTATGATATTATATTTATCATTTTTTATGGATATAACATATTTAAAGGAATTATAATAAGATGTAAAATTTAAAGAACTCGGTTAAGATCTATACTTATTTTCTAAGAGACATCCTTTAGATCACTCCTTAAGCATTGGAGATTGATATTAAGAGAATAAAAAGAGATCAAGGATGAAGGGAAGGATTATAGGAAGATTTTAGAGTATGTATTTTCCAATTTATAATGATAAAATGGTGTAAATAATGGAGGATAAGAGGTGTTATTTTGTAAGTGAGGGGATGGACATGCATGGAATTTATTAAAATATTTCAATGATATGAGGTAAAGTTAATGGGAAATTGGATAAAAATATATATTTATTCAAATTTAGGATAAAATAATGTTAAAATATCTTAAAATGATAAGAATTTTATAGGTTTAGTTGGCAATTATACCATTATCTATTGGTTTAATTCCCCATTAGATAATCTCATTTTAACCATTACTGTGGTAACAAAATATTATTGTTTTTACTATTCAATATAAAAAACATTAAGTTGAAACTATTAGATTATATTAATTAATATATTTAAAAATATGGAATACATTTTACTAGATTCAATTTATATAATTCTTTGAATGTAATTTTAAATAAGCACACAACCCACAAGAAAAACTCATTTTAGAAGAATGAATCTTTAAATATTAAACATTACTTATTTACATTAATTTATAATTACAAACTATAAAATGAATTTTCAAAGATATTAATTAATATATAACACATAAATTTTTATTAAAAAATTAATAAACAGGGATAAATTTAATTTACTAAGATAAAAACACATTAAGTGCATAAAAATATTTTTGAGAAACAATATGTTATAGGCCAAAAATTGATCTTCTATAAAACTCAATTATAATGATGATTATTATTTAATTAATTAAATTATTTATAATTAAAATATACAATTTCAATTTAAGATCAAAGTATAAATATAATGGTATGTTTACATGAAAATAAAACAGAGTTGTTACAAAATCTGTATTTTTCACTACTCACTAAAAAATATTTTTAGAAAAATCCTAAAAATTTACCTTATGATTATATTGAAATGTTGATTTAAAAATGATATTAATTTACCAAAATAATTGTTTTAAAAAAAATTTAGAAATTAATTCTAATTTCCACATACAAAAATGGGATAAAAATTATTTTGGAAGAAGGCATATTTTTAATGCGTAAAATTACATTACTAAAATTGCAGTACATAATTATTATGCATTAATCAATATATTTTCCTTATTAAAATCCTTTTTAGATATTTCTAAAAATGTTTTATTAATATTCCTACCTTCCATTTTAGCATCTAGGTTATAATTTTTTACTATATCATAGTTCATATAGACATAGAGTTATGTGTAAGGAAATCTATTGAATACTTCATGTTTTATTTAAAAGGAAAAAATATAAATTTTTGGGTTGTAACATTATACCCCATAAAATCAATTTCACCCACTAAATTCATCACTATTGTACAAACATATGTGGTTATCTCTACTTCATCAAATCATTGGGACCCCATGTACCTTCCCAAATTTTCTAATTCCTCCAATTAACTTTAACTAGTTTAGTAAACTTGTTCCATTGAGCTTTATCTCTATGAGACAAGATTTATACTGATTTTTATTCATAAGGAAATTCAGGCTCTAGTGGTACAACCTATGAGTTCAAAACATTTGGAGGATCTAGTATATACTTCCTCATGAGAGATGCATTGAAAAAATTATTGACTTGGGATAGGTTTGGTTGGAGTTCTAAGTGATATGAAATCTTTGAAATCCAATTAATAATCTTGAAGGGACCAATATAGATAGAGATCAAATTTACCTAGTTTCTAAATAACATAACCTTCATCGGTGGAGAAGTTTTTTGGAATAACTACTCACTAACTATGAATTTCATATCTCACCAATGATTGTCAGTGTGAATCTTCTATCTATTTTGATCCACCTTGACGTACTAATGAATGTATCTAACCTTCTCTACCATTTCCCCAGATATCTCAAGTAACAATATATATTTTTCTCAAAACTCATCCCATTATGTGAGAGTTCTACCTTTATTTCCATAGAGGGATTTATAAGGATCCATCTGAATTTTGTTGTGAAATTTATTATTGTAAGAAAAAACGACAATAGGAAGGTGTTGATCACACCAAACTTTGAAATATAGAGTAAAATACGTCAATATATCCTCTTGGTTTTCAATGGTAATCCTAGACTAACCATCTATATAAGGATGATAAGCATTAATGAAACACAAATCATTACCATGATCATGTTAAAGACATCTATAGAACCTTGACGAAAACCTATAATATCAATTATATACAATATAATGTGTTACTCCATGCAACTGTAACAATTTCTTATTTTATATCTTGATTAGTTGACTAGGAGATAAATATTCTCTGATAATAATGAAGTGTGTTTAATTTGCAAGTAAATCAGAAAAAAACCAAATAAAATTATAGTTATTAGACTTTTCAGGGACTCTGTATATGAAATCACTCATGTTGTTTTCCAATTTCCATTATGATATAGATAATTGATGTAACATCCCATTTGGAATATGTATCTTAGCCTTAATTTAGTTATATATAAATATCCAAGACACATAATCCACAATATCTCTCTTTTTTCCCACAAGAAATAATATTTCAAATATCTATAAATATTCAATTTTCCAAGATGAATAGAGAATGATGAGTTATGAAATGTTTCAAATAGTTCCTTCTTTAGGTTTGGTATTGAAGAGACACATACTAAGTTACTGAACCTCATCATTCCATCAAAATAAGTATTTAATTCATAAATATTTCACACCTTATTTTGTATTTCCACATCCTCCTCATGTTCTTATTTAATCTTTACATGTATAGATAGTTGAATAATTATTTTAGATAGATAATATTTCTCCCTTAATTTCAATATTTCAAGGTATATCCTTTGAAAATACATAAATATGGGATCTTCTTTGACCCTCAAGATTTATAATAAAATATGATCCATTAGACTCAAAACATCATTCACCTTGTCTTGTTTCCTAAGGTGGTAATGTATTGAGCGATCATAATATTTAATGAACTCCAACCATATTATTTGGTAGATATTCAAATATTTCTAGGTGAATATATACTTTAATTATTTTCATCATTATATTTTTCACACCTTTCTTCATAAAGATAATGAATCCATATATTTAATTCCATGATTTCCACTGGTAACTCCAAATCATGAGTCAGATAATTTTACTCATTAACCTTCAAATGTTATGGGAAATAATCTGTGACCATATAATTCCATATAGTAACACACCTGACCCCTTTTTTAATGAATCATTATAAATAGAAAACCATTCTCCATAGTTGGGTGGCATGATTATAGGTTCACTGAAAAACCTTCTCTTTGGTTCCATCATATTTTCTTCATATTCATCAATTCAAAGGAAACAAACTCCCTTCTATGTTAACTTAGTGAGTGGATTATATAGTTATGAAAAATACTTTACAAAGCACTGATAATATTCATAAAATCTATGAAAACTATGGATCCCAGTCATAGTGGTTTTTCTAGGAGAATATTTAATATCTTTTATCATTGATGGATCCACCTATACACTCTGTCTTGATATTATATATCCCAAAAAATGAAATATTTTATATCCAAAATTCACACTTGGTAATTTTTTCATAGAACTTATCTTTCATTGGGGTCTCCTGTAAAATCCTCAATTGTTATTAATGATATTCCTTAATCTTGGAATATATAAGAATATTGTCTATAAATACTACAAAAAATTGATAAAGGTAATATCTAAAGACTCTATTAATTAAATCCACATATATTGAAGGGAAATTTGTAAGACAAAATTGCATGAATATAAATTCATAGTATCTATACCTTGATCATAATGTTGTTTTGGGTATGTCTTCACTTTTTATCATCAATTGATAGTATCCACATCAAATATCAATCTTGGAAAAATATTTATCTTGTCATAATAGATTGAAAAAATCATCAAAATATGGAAGAAAATACATATTATTGATCATGATACTATTAAGTTTTCAATAATCATTGAAAATTCTCGTTGAAATATATTTCTTTTTAACAAAATGAATAGTTTCACCCCATGGTGACACACTTGGAAAAATTAATCCCTTATCAAGATTATTCAATAATTTTTATTCAATTTCTATAAATCAATAGATTCCATTATATATTGAGTAATTTAAATAGGTGTATCACTGAGTATGGTTATATTGAAAAAAATAATTCAATATTCAGTGGAATGATATGTAACTCTTCGATGTAGACATCAAAAAAATCACATACAATAGGCATATCTTTGATGTTATGTTTTTCCCTATCCATCTGAGATAAATACCCCCCATTGAATAGGTTTGAAGAGCCACAAAAATAGAAGTTATTTCTATTAGAAGTTCATATTTATCTTCAAACCAATATAGAATTATATGTTGGTTTGGAATATCAGATTTCATTTCTTTAATAAAGAATTTTTTTTAGGATATATATAGAGAGAGATAATAAATCAGAAAAAACACTTAAAATTCAACTAAAGGAATAATATAAATATTTTTATAGGGAACATTATTAAAAACATTAACATGACATCCCTAACCCCAGAGTGGAGGATGAGCCTACCTTAACCATCTTGTTCCACTTTTGTGACTAACATAGCATAAACCCTTGGTATAAGAGTTGTTCACTGAATATGGAATTGAATCAGATAATTTAAAAGTTACTAACATATAAGATATCAAATTCCTTGGTAGTTTATTTCTCTATTACCTTAATTTCCACAAACAAATCCTCCCCTTCCGTTGATTCATTCTTCGGTGTGGTTCTTCTCACAATCTCAACATGAAGGAAATTGAACTTCCATTCCTGCATGATCATTTCCATATAAACTTATATAAATTGATTTTTCCGATTATTTTATGTTTTAGGAAAGTTACCTATGTTTATTTTGTTAATAATACATCATTATATCTAATTAGGCATATTCATAAGGTTCTGTCTTCCATATCCTATCACAATCAGTTTATCAAGATTAAAATCATTTCATCATCATTCACATTAAGAATTAACATGGTTTCTTTGAGTTACGACCATTTCCTGAAACAAAAAATCATAGTCTGAACAATAATTATCATAATTGTAAATCATATATTCATGGAAAAAACATTCATAGGATGTCTAAATCATGATACATTATTTTAAATCTATGATAACATAGGTTTAAACACACTCATCCATGGTCATTATCTACTTAAATCCATCATAATATATCTTAATGAAAATGTGAATTAACCTAAGAATATCCCCATGGAGTTTCAAATCATGTGCCCACAAATGTCTCATTCACCATGCACCAAAATAATGGTCGAGATATAGCCAACCAAAGATTTTTTGGTGTTATCACCCATAGATAAATCTATTTCAAAACCACACCCACTTGTAGTATCCAGAAATGGATTTGTTTATAAGGGAAACCACACTCTTTTATATAGTAAAATATAGGATGTTCTACTATACTTAGGTTTATCCAAAGGGTTCTCATCAAAGTTTCCCCATCCTAGTTTCCAAAAGTTAATAAGCCTAGTTTTGATACCAACTATAGCGACCCATACTTTTCATATATAAATATTAAATCTTATTAGTAGAAATATCCATTACACATTAATATGATATACAATAGAATAAAAAAGGTTTATATTATTTGAAAATATGTATACATAAAAAAACAGTACACAAATGTTCTACTTTATTTCCCTTTATGTTCTTTACTAATTTCATCCTTCTTAGAAATAAAATACTCAAAACTATTCTCCATATCATGGGGAAATAAAACATGAGAAAAAGTGATCTCATAAGCTCAGTAAGGTTAAAAATAATAGATATCAATAAATTATCATAAGTGAATATAAGATAAGGATAAAGGTAAGATAAAATGATATTAACAATAGAAAATAATTTCAATTAATTCATAGATCATAATCATGAAACAAGGTATAAAGTTTTTTCAATTAAAATACATATAACATAAGCGTGTAAAATTATAAATAATCAATCATGATCCACAAGAACATATCATAAGAATAAGGAAAATGTTTTTGTTTCATAAAAATAAGTGTAGAAATAATTTCCATCCTCAAGGATCACTTATAAAAATATCATAGTGGATTGGGTTCACTCACCATTTCATAATTTCCTTATTCATGGTTAACTCAACATTCCATAATTTCCTTTATCAAGGTTCACTCCCAAGACAATCTTATTTGAAAAATTACCTTACAAAACTGAGTTACCTACCTATTCTGATTCTTATTATCTCATGATTCATACATATTTTACCAATTCATTAAAGGAATATATAAATTTGGGCCCACCCATCACTTAAAGAAAACCAAATATATTTGTGTCACAAGATCATAATATAGTCATCACATCTTCAAATCATAACATGTGGAATGTATATGAGGTTTGTATGCATTTAATCATCCTAATCATAAACCATTTAGAGAAATAATGAATATAGTAACATTGGATCACATATCAAGTAAATCATAAGAAATGTCAAAGATGATATTATAAATAAAAATACATTTAATAGATCACTAAACCATTTATTTAATAAAACAACCATTTCATTTTATATCAATTATATAAAATCACAAAAATAACAAAATATTAAAGAAAAAAACTTATTTTAAAATAAAAAAGGAAATTTATAAAAACAAATATTTAATTTAAAGAGTAATCATTATGGTGGGGAAAGTTTCATTATGTGGTGCATCTTAAAACAAAAAAAAATCCTTCCAAATTTTTGTTAAAACGTAAAAAGTACCACATATGAAAAAAATACAAAGTTTACTTTTAATCCTTTGTATGGAAACTCATATATAGTCCAAAAATAAACTAAATAATATTTGGACAATATTAAAATATTTCTTGAAAACATTTTAAATAAATTAAGGACATTGAAGAAAATATTCCCAAATGAAGGGAAAATCAGGGTCAGTTTTACTTAATGACATTATTTCAGCCTCCTAATTGCTTAAAGTGAGAAAAAAAACTGAAAAAAGAAATATCCATAAATAAATAGGGGTAAATAAAAGATATAATAATTGGGATAGGTAGATCATATAATTTCATCATCATAAAATTTATTCATAAACAACCCTTGATTGTGACATAATACCCATACCAAAAGTCCATCTTTCTTCATAAGCACTCTAAACTAATGTATAATAAATTTAAATTTTATTATAATTATATATAATAACCATAATAATAACTATAATAATATACATGGTTTAATTATAACATCTTATCACCCATTCATTATCAATTTTTCATTATCACCATCATTTGGGGTGTAAACTGTTTTTTTCATGTATGTTTTGGTTTGACAGTTATAGTATGTGAAATTAGATCATGGTTCCTTCATATCCAAAATTTTAATCATTATATAAATATAATATTTATTCATTATATATATATATCCATTAATTTACAATGCTGATAAAAATTAATTAAATCACTATGTGGATATGGTAGTCTGTACACACACAGAAGTGATGTTCCCATTTTTTGGTAGATGGAATGTAATAAAGGTAAATATTAATTCCCCTTTCAATAATGATTATTATATCATATATATATATATATATTAACCATCCAATAAATATGGGGACGGAAAATTACTCATATCTCTATGTGGAGGTGGTAGGCCACACGTACGCATGGACGATACTTTCATCTCCCATTTGATAGAGAAGAGGTGGTAAAAGGTTTTTCCATCATAATAAGAACATATTATAATATTATTGATAACAGATTCATCATGGATTTATTTACACAACATGTATAAATGAATTACAAGAATAAATAAAATTAAAATAGCTTGGTTAAGATCTATACCACTTCTTTGAGAGACCTTCTTTGAATTGATTCTTGAGATGTGAATGAATAGTCGTAAGAGAATAAAAGAATCTCTAGTATTAAGGTAAGTATTCTAGTAAAGTTTTGGAGTAATTTTTTTCTTACCTATAATCCCCAAATAGTGTGAATATGGGAATATAATATGTTCTCTTTTATAAGTGAGGGGAGGGACACATATGGGATTTCTTAAAATATCTTAATGATATAAGGTCTATTTTAGGGTATATTTACTCCAAGTGGAAAGGGGTTAAATGATAGGATAATATAAAAATTAAATATCTTCAACCAATAATAATATTATAGTTGTTTTTTAGAAATCTTACCCATATCTCTTACTTTTACCCCCAGTAAAGCCATTTTAACCATAAGTGTGGTAACAAATTTTACTATTTTTACTATTCATTTTGACCATGAATTGAGTTGTCCCAATAATAATATATTAATTTGGGTGATTATATATATGGAATACATTTTACCAGATTATATTTATATAAGTGGTATAATTTAAATTTAAATAAAAACACAACTCGCAATGAAAACCCGTTTTAGAAGAATGAATCTTTAAGCACAAAACATAATTTACTTATAATAAATTTCTTTTAAAAATAATAAAATTGGTGTTAAAATAAATTATTGAATATATAAAATATAAAATTCATAAAAATAATTAATATATAGTATTTACATTTTATTTATTAAGATAAAATCTTTACGTGCATAAAAACTACTTTTAGAAGAATGTGTTTTTAAGCCCAAAAATGATCTTATACCAAAACAAAGTATAATGGTTGTTATTTTATAATTAATTATATTATATGTGATTAATTTATACTTATGTTTCATTAAGGTAAAACAAAATACATAATGGTAATTTTACTTGACATGAAATGATAGTTTAAAAAAAACATTATTTTTACTATTCATAGAAAAAACCCTTTTGAAAAAATCAAAAAAATTATCCCTATGTTAATATTGATAGGATTATTTAAAATTTTATATTTATTTTCTCAAATAGAATTTATAAAATGGTAGAAATTAATTATAATTTTGTGTGTAAAAATGTGTTCAAACCCATTTTTTGAAGAAAACATATTTTTAAATAATAAAATAACTTTACTAAAAATTTAGTAATTATTTATTATGAATTAACAAAAAAAATAAATCATTAAAAAACTTTATAATTTTTTTTAATACAGTGGTTATTACTATTGAATCATTATAATTTAATGGATAGTTTAAAAAGGTTTACTATATCATAGTTGATATAGACTATGAGTTGCATGTAAGTAATGGTATTGAATACCTCTTGTTACATTTAAGAGGAAAACATATAAAATATTGGGGTATTACAAGGTATATGTATTTTTATGGAAGCTAGGGAATTTGATTCTAATCATAATATAGACACTATATTTCCCAGGATGCTTGAGAATCATCCATGGATCCTAAGACACTAAATTTCCTGGGACACTAGGAATCAGTGGTTGAGCCTAAGATGCATATATACTAGATTGAACTGGACACCAAGGAACTAGTTTTTGTGCCATATATTCATATACATTATATTTCATTGGACTCTTGGGAATTAACGGGATTCTAGATAATTGATTTACTTGGATGCAAGAGAATTAGCAGTTTATCCATACATGCACATACATGTTTTTTGCAAGAAACCTTGTAATTAGTCATGCGACCTAAGAAATAGAATTTACCTAGTTTCTATAGAATTTTCTATTGATCTAGATATTCACACATTGCATTTTATAGGATTTATTGGAACTATCAATAAATCCTGATACTACTAAATTTCCCATGATTCTTGGGAATCAGTTTATACCTATTACACAGTTGATTTTCTAGGATGTTCTCCTATTAATTGTACAAGGTAATAATATATGTAGGAAGGACTATGCTACATGATCAATGATACTATGACACTTTCCAAATTGGGTTTGAGTCTATTCTCAGTTTTTCATGGGACCCTAGGATGTAGAATGATTATTTATTTATGATTCTATAATGTTTTTATTTATTCTGATCACATCACATATGTGCAATCTACAATTACTAGTTATATAAGAGACTACATTTTTAGCATGCTACTGAGTTGTACTCACACCCTTCTCAGGCAGCCATGATACTTGGGTACCCAAGAAACATTCACTGGTTGTAGGATTAAGTTTGGTATAGGACCATGATAGTATAATTGAGAAAGATAGATCTATTAGGATTGAAGGTTTGGTCCAAGTGAGGCCCAAAAATGTAGTATATTATTTTAATTTCATTTTATTTGGTATTAATTTCTTTATATATTCATCTTGGTCAGAATATATTAAGTTTTATAACGGTATTCTTCTGCTCCTTATCATTTATTATTGAAGGTAATCTTTATTTGTTTAGTTTAATCATAGGATTAATGTGTACTTTTTATATATGTATTTTCTTATTTCATGCTCATTAATGGAGGTATAGTGTCCCTACCACACTACCCTAGACCATAGATGCTAGTTGATATCCTATGGAATATGGGGAGGCACACCTGAGGTCTAGTGGTGACATAGTCCAGTTATTGTGTGGAGTGAATCGGGTGAAGGAATTACAAAGTGGTATCAAAGAATTTATTATGTTTGATTTCACATATTATATAAAAGATTCATTTTTTATTACTATTTTGGGAGAAGGGAGGAAAGTGATATATGAATGTGTTGGAGCTTATGACAGATATTAGATAGGCGCATCAAGAAAAACTATTTTTATATGAATTATAGGTTACTAGGTGTATGGGATTTTTATTTTTGGTTTCTTCTTTTATATTTGGATACGTTTCACCTAGCATGATACATAAGGGTCATTATATTTATGATTTATGGCTCATTGTAGATTTGGGTCTTGGATTTTTGGAAAAAGGAATGTGTTCAAGAATCATATTTTTCACATAATATTCACATAAAAATTACATTCCTGTGTGTGATTGATATCACTGGTGATAGGGTTAAACTATTTAAAATATCAGTAACAAATTTTATGGAGTTTTCCCATATAACATGAAATTAAATTCTACTCAACTAAAACATTATATATTTTTATTCTGATGACAAGTCATGTATATATAAGATTAGGTGTATGATAATGATGGTTATGCCATCCCTTGGTGTGAGGGATGTATGTGACCCTAGTGAGTCAGTGTAGGCATTTGATGCTTCATTTAAGAACCACTTGTGGGTGGGTTTCATACTAGTTTGTCAAAATAAAATTGGTTTGGTTATTTGATGTGTCAACAAAAACCTATATTTCATTTTCCTATATAGATTCTTGGTGCATTTATAATTATCTAATTCAAGTGATGATTAGATTTTCTATATATATCATGATAGAGATATGTTGTTATATATTTATATACTGATGGATGAGAATGTATTCATCAAGGGGTGACTCCCTAGTGTGAAGGCTCTGTGATGATTATCTTGAGATTTCCTATTATCAAGGTGGTTGTTCTATATATAGATTTTCAGTGAGAATCAGTTCCCTAGTATTCCATGTTTTTGAAGGAAATATTGTAGATTGACACATGAGACCCTAGAGTGGGTAGTTGGGTGCTTGAGTCACCATGTGATACTTGAGGTAGGATTAGAGAGGTTCCCTATGAGTTATGACATATGTGAGATATGACCTATTTTTTAGGTGTGAGAGCATAGTGGTGTTGAGATACTATAACGGTATATGCATTTTCGGACCATTACTATATCTTTTTTGGGTGTTGGAGGTATTTTATATGAGACTAGAGGAGGTTATGTGGTGGTTGGAGGTGTAACAGAGTTGTTGTAGGAAATAAAAATCATGTATTGTTTACCTGATGTCAAATGGTGGTTCATGACTTGTGTACCCGATAGGTTCATGTCTTGTAAATCAACTAAGGTGAAGCCATGAAACAAATTAACATTGTGAAAATTCAATTCATTACGTGTAATTAAATAAGGTAGAGGTGATACAATTTTGAGTGAATGTTTGATATTTCAGAAAACATATCAATTACTTGTTATGGAAATTTTACCTGACCTGAAAACAACAGGATCCAGGATTTGAAGTCCTTTTCTTATCTGATTATTTTCATTCAGACATGGATTATTCCACTATATTTTTAGAAAACTATAGGTCCCATGGGAGGATGTTATATCCCCCTTCTACTTTAATTTTTTGTTCCAGTGGTGGTTGGTTAACAATTCGTGGTGAGTTATTTCTCCTTTCCCTAAGGGTTTCATTTGTTCTTCTCTAGAGAATTCATTATGATGATGTTATTTTGGTTTTTGAAATGTGTTGGGATTCATTTTTATGATCCTTTATTGTTTAGTTGGTTGATATGTGGTTTCCCATGCATGGTTTTGATTTTTAGGTGTTTCTTCTTTTCCCTATGCTATAAAGCAAGTCTATCAAGATTCTCTAAAGTACTAAATCCATCATTTATATTTATTATGCATCATGAGGTATGCATTTAATCTTGTTTATATATGTGATATGGTTTTTCTTGATTAATCAAATATAAATAATTGTCTAATTAAAATTGAAGGGGTAAAGGGGAAGTATTCAAATGATCTTACATATTTGATATTATTGTGATATGGTGAATTGTATGAGCTTGATTCCCTACTTAAAATTGTTGTTGTTGGATGATTTTTGTGTGTGGAATGATATGTGTTGAAAATTATATTTCTATTGTGATTGTTGTTATATCTCCCTAAAATGGAAATTGGATAACCACTTATATTTTTCCAATGAAATGGTTTCCCCATGATTATTGATTTTGTCATAACACCCATAAAATAAAGTATAATGTGATAAAACCACCTTGTTAAATCTATAAAATGATGTTTTATGTATTTTGATGTGTTTCCATGATTTTGGGGTGGATATGTGTGGTTTTGGTGTGATGTGGGTTTGATGGGTGAGTTGTGGCTGTGCTTTTGGGGAGGTGAGGTAGTGGTTGGTTGGATATACATTTTGGGGAAAGGTAGTGGTTGTTTGGCCATGTTTTTGGGGTGGTGAGGTGGTCATTATTTGGTTTTGATTTTGGGGAGGTGAGGTGGTGGTTTTCTGGACATGGTTTTGGGTTGGAGAGGTGGTGGTTGTTGGGACATGCATTCGGGGAGGCGAGGTGATGGTTGTTTGGCCAGGTTTTTGGGGAAGTGATGTGGTAGTTGTTTTTACATGATTTTTGGGTGGTGTGGTGGTGGTTGTTTGGCTTTAATTTAGGGTGGTGAGGTGATGGTTCGATGAGGATGATGAGATACTTGTGATGTGTGTTTCTTTTGTGATAGATTCATAGGTACTGTTAGATTAATAATTTAATTCAGATTATAATGGATAGTTTTTGGATTGGTTAATGGGATGGAAATGATTTAAGAATAAATAAATTATGGGATGGGTGGTAAAATCTGAATGATTATTAATAATGAAACAAAAAGGTTGGATAATGAAATTGGTTGGTTGTGTGAAATGTGGATTTTGACTTGTGTGGTTTTATTAATTTAGAGGTGGAAGAAAAATTGATGATGTTGAAAGTTAGTTAGACTTTTCCTATGAACCAATAGGTTGGGCTTGTGTGTGGATATATGTATATTATTGTATATTCCTTGTGATTTCTATACAAACCACGCCTACATCGAGCACTATGTATCGACACCGATATATTCACAAGGGGGAGTTTTTTTCCAACATCTTAGAGATAAGGATTGATGTCTAGCCACCCGCTATATCCTTCCCTCTCTTTAAGGTTAGTTGATATACACAAGCTATGTTAGATATGGTTCTGTTAGCGCACTAGGTGATGGATCATGTGTTTCTGGTGAGATTCGATGATCAGACAATATAGCAGTGGCCCGATTGTTTTCACGTGAGATGTGATTACCTTACTGGGGTGCGGTGGCCCATGTGTTTTCTGGTGAGATGTGATATGACCATGTTGTAGGGAGATAGAAAAAGTGTTATCAGGAAATATGTGATGTGATTGTGTTGTGTGGTGGCTTATGATTGGGGGTTTTTCATGGTAGGAGGAGGGAATGATGTCAATTTCCTTCATGCTCATGATACCCTACTACTCTGGTTTTGGTTGTGATGTGATTTAGTGGGTTTTTATGGTGATATATGATGTTACTATGGTGAGGGGATGTGGCCTGGGTGTTTTTTATCAAGATGGGATGTGATCGTGCTATGGGGAGGTGGTATATGTTAAAGAAAAGAGATGGGATCTCCAGGAAGAACTATGCTTGGGTGTGAGAGCAGAAAATCAGTGGGAAGGCAGTATAGGGGAACCTTCATTGATATGATTCTTATTATGTATTGTACTCGGATTATGTTATTTATTGAGTATTTCTAAGTGTGGTTGGGATGAATAGTTGACCTGTTTAGGTGATTTTGGTTAAACTATTTTCTCAAGGGTGCATTTTTATACTTTATTCACATGTTCATGATGTACTTGGTATTTCCAAATGAGTATATTTGTATTCTCACCCTATGTATATAAAACTACTTTCAGGTTTCTGTGTCGATCACTTGGATCGTGATGTACATTACTAGCTCAGATCTTTAGAAAGTTTCTATGTCACGACTTAGTTTTACTTTTGGGTATTTACTTTGATGTTTTTTTATCAGTATCAGTTTTATTTATACATGCATTGCGGGATGGTATTGGTTTATTTTTTTATTATTTCCTATAGTTTTTTTGTGTTTTATTGATCTTACCTCCCAATACTATATTATTTTATAGGGTAATGCCTCCCATTTCATTATATTTTTTTACCCTTGGTGCTAGTCACCAACTAGGTGGGTTCATTATCTCTATCCCCTCATTGTAGTATCTTAATAGGGAGGGGTCATGACAGAGTTGTTTTAAAGGTTGATGGTTGAGATATATGATTTAGTTTTAAGTTAGGAACAATTAGGATTTCATTGGTTGGTATAGAAACAATTATAGTTTACCTTGGTGCATGAAATAGTCCAGGGAGACTGGCTAGGACTTGTGATTTTAGCCCCACTATGAAGAAATGCATAGAATCTGATCTTATTGAACGAATAAGTGAGATGGACCTGATTTTAGGTTAGAGACGAATGAGTGGTACATGTATCATGACAACTAGTATTCCTGATTGATTAGGGTAGTTTGGGAAAAGTTAAAATGAATAAAATTAATAAAGTAAATTATAATGAATCGAAATAAAAATAAATACTATTGGGATTAGTAAATTATTGTTTGATTTTTAGATATATATCCTAGAAATCATCTGTTTGTGGTTCAGGAAGTATAGGTTCAGATGGCTGAACCATTTTATTGACAAATTGTTGATCTAAAAGAGGATGATGAGGCTTATCAGAGGTAATTATATGATTTCAGGTGGTTAGATTTTGGGAAGTGTAAGGTTCGTGTTCTAGAAGTGGAGATAGAAAGATGACTGGAGGAACTTGAGATCACATTTAGATTGATTCATATTTTGGGGGATTTTGTGTCCCTTTGGTATTTATTAAGATGTAGAGAATTTTGATTCAGTGATGGATGTTGTATTTGGGTGAGTGGAAGTAGGTAGATGTTTCATGGGTTTACATTTAGAAGGAGTTTTGAGTAGGGTTCCTTTTATTGACCATGAAGGTAGTGAATATGCATGAGATTATTTATCCCCAACAAGGGAGTATGTCCATGTGGGAGTTTGGAATCATGTTTAATGACCTTCTATGTTTTTTCCTAGTTCTTATTTCATATAAAGAGTCTCACATGAGATGTCTTGAGGAGGTGCTTCGTCCTTTTTTCTAGTATGCAATCACATCATTTTAATTTCCAATGTATCTAGATGTTCAAGAAAAGGAGGAATTGATCAAGAAGATACAATTATAAGGAATATTTCCACAAGAGGGGATCCATACGTGTTTTCAAGGATAAGAGTTATCAATGGAAGGTCTCAGGTACTAGGGTCTTTGAGGTGTCAACCAGTAGGGAGTCAACCCTAGCAGTTTTCCATACGATATTTTGGGGCCAATGGTTTCTGTGCTTTTCTTGTAGAAATCGGGGTAGTTTATTTTATCTGTGGGTTCTTGGATATCACTAGATCCAATTCACATTGGTTCTTGGGGATAATTGTTTTGGGGGAAGACAGGTTTAACACCGACCTTAGTAGCAGTTTTCAGTGAGATTGCTTCATCATTATGGGTAGTAGGTTTATACTTCATTGAGGGGATATAGAGTGAGTAGAGGATGAAATCAGGATATTAAACATATTAAGGGACCTCTACTCTAGTGTGTTCATGGTGGTGGTCATTAATTGTGAGTTAGAAAATATAGGTGTGGTTAGTTTTATTATAAAAACCATACTTTTTATTACACAAGTAAACATAATTTATTACGTAAACATTACTTGATACAACATAGAAGATCAAGAGGTATAGTGTCTTTAGGGATTAGGATCATTACATGACAACTTTAAAAATGAAATACAACATCTTTATTGAAAACTTCCTTTACATGACCACTACATTCCCTCGTACATAGCATTGCATGGGATAACCTGAGGACATGCATAAGAAAAGGGTGAGCTATAAAGCCAAGTAAGGTAATAATCATGGAATAACATGAGGAGTACAATACATGTTATACAATAGGCATATCAATATAGAAAAAAGAAGAATAAACATAAATGAATTATAAAGAATGATAATCGTACATGGAAATGTGGCAACAACACTTAACATGGAATTAGTATGAGCCAAGGCTCATTGCACATGAAGCATGAGTAAACCCTAATTGAAAATGATGCAAAATTAAACAATAGTTGCACTTGAATTAGCATGAGTAAACACCCATTTCACATGAAGTATCATGATACTATACTTCACCCAATGCATTGGAGCACTATCAGGGAATGCCCTTCTTAAACATTTCATTTCATGCATAAGTGTGGCTCATGGATCATAAAACATTGAATCATTCAACATAATCATTTATTACACGATAAAAAAATGTGGAATAAAAACATGAAACTCTTTAAACAATAAGTAAATGTTCATAAAATTGAATACCCTTGATAGATAAATGGGCATGGTATTCACTACACAATGACATTGGCTTGGAAAAGCATGGTGCAATTTCTGCAATATAACAGCATGAGATAAGAACTCATAAAAATGGTTGATGAGAGAGAAAGTGGTGTATCATAATATTTACATGACATGGATATTAAGGGGGTCATATAGATACATGTCCCAAAAAATGTAATAGAATTTAGATTTATGATACAAAATAATTGCTTGAATGTAAACCAGGAGAGAGAAATTCCTTTCGGAATTTTGGTATAGTAACGGGTGTATACGGGTGGAATTTAATGAGATATAAAGGGGTTTCCCATCATTCAAACATAAAGAGGGAAGTACGAGGGAGGTGAAAAACCATACGCCATCATTTATAATTGAAATTAAAAGGGCATAATAATTTAAAGAATATTGGACAAAAATGAGAAAGGAAGAAAAAACCTTACTTTGAAGTGTGCTTCCAAAAGGTTGAGAGAGGCTTTAGAGAGGATTATTGGGAGCTTGGGGCACCTTGGAAGGATTATAGAGAGAGAAGGGCAGAGGTTGGACGAACTCCAAAGGCTTTCAGTAAGGAGTAAGTGGGAGCTTGGCTGGGTTTATATAGGAAAGGTGAGGGAATTCTTTATTATTTAGGGTTGGTAAACCTCACATTATGCTAATCCTATCCACAAACCAACCCATGGTTTTTTCCCATGTTTTTTGGAAAAGGGAGGTGGAAAAAAATATTTTATAAGGCCAAAGTCCGAACTTCTTAAAATAATGGGGTTGCTTATGTAACACCCCAGGTAAATAAAGAATATGAAAATTTTAAATTTATCCATATCTGTGAATAAAATATTAATATTACTTTAAAGGAGACTCTATGCTCGATTGCGTACCCAATACGCAACAACAATTTTCTTGGGAATCTTCCATTGTACTCTAATAATAAAATAATATTATTTTAAATGGTAGTTATCACCTAGTCGTTGTAATGGAGGAAATGAATAGAACTAACTACAAAATGATTATATATGTTTGTCAAATATTTTTACTTTTTACAATAAATGTTATAGGATTAAAAATGTGAATGAATTCAATTTTTAAGCATAAACATTCTAATGTTCTTTAGAAGGTCGATTAACCGCATTTTGATGGAGAACCTCTTTTAAATCCACTTTTTGACAATTTTATGTGTTATATTTGACAAAATAAAATTTTTCTTTAGAATAGAGACATAAAAATTTACTTTGTGTAATTTTTTGGGATTTTTCCGATAAAGTTCATTTTTTTAATGAATAGTGAAAAATGTTGTATTTTAATTCAAAACCTCTTTTTAATCTAATTTATTTATATGATTAGATCATCTTTTTTATTGTTTTTAAAATAAAATTAGAATATATTTTTACCATTTCATCCAATAGTGGTCATTGGAATTAATTTCACTTTGAAATTGGACTTAAACTAGTGTCAATCTTTTAATTGATATTGTTTCATAAAAACACGCTATTTGTTTTGACAGCGGGAATTAATTATTAAATTAATTAATGCAACTTATATGTTTTGATTTTGTAAAATAGACATCATTTTTGAGTTCGGAATATCAAATATAGCTTAGGGTGAATTTTTGGTATTTTTCTAAAAAACTTCAATTTTTGATGAATAGTGAAACCACTAAGTGGTAGTTAAAGAAACTGATTTTCTATTTAAATGAAACTTTGCCACCTCTGTGTTTTGAATTTCAAAAATCTGACATACATGGTTGTCATTAGGAGGTAAAATGTGGTTCAATGGGATTAAAATAATTTTTTTGGTGAATAGTAACTTTTATATTCTTAATCGCGATTAGAGGTAATTAGTGTAATTTAAGATAAAAATAATGTTTTAATAATGTGAAACGACCTAGAAACATGTCCTACCCTAATTGGATGTATCATGGACTACCACTACAATATATGGGTCAACTTGGGGACCCCATGGATCCACTTTGGTTGGAAAATGACATAAATAACTGTTTATTTAAAGTTAAAATAAAAATGTCACAAGCATGAGATGTTTCACTAAAACAATTTTTAAATGGGGTTATACAAGTCATATTTTTTACTATAAATATTCATTAGAAATCTAATAATATTTCCAACATCATGATATTTTTTTTATAATTCTTAGACATTAAATAAATTAAATTATTTATGACATCATGATGATGCAGTGATTTCCTCATTAATAAAGGATTTAAATAAAATGAAAGGATAATGTTAAAACTATAACTTACACTTGTCAAAAACCTATTGGATGACTATATTTAGAACCCTTACCACCTTATCCTAGAAAGACATCAATTTGGGACCTTTAAAATCCGAAACTCATTTGAAAATAAAGTAACATTTTGTAACTTTACAAGAGTGCCCCTCCTCTCCTCTTATAAAAGGCCCCCACCTCTACCACCGTACCCACAACTCTCAAGCCATTGGCTCAGCCAACGCCTACTCATTTTGCCTCTCCAAATCCCTATCTTACTCCCAGAAGCCTCACTTAGGGCATAATTATTCCCAAGTAAGCCTTTGAGCTCAAATCAAAAAGAGTTACCCGATTTTAAGGTAATGTCTTCACTTGTGTTCTTTTGTTTTATTTTGCTTCTCCAACCCCCTAAACTCTTTTTATTCATTTATTTTGTAAAAAATACAGTATCTTAAATATACTAGGATTTTATTATAAGAATAATTCTAGCTACACTTACACACACGGACGTAAAATGGTTAAAGAACATACTGTTTCTATGGAGGGCGAATTTCTGCCTCACGAAACGATGATTGTTCAACACTCATATAACACCTTAAAAGGTGGAAATTAAGATGTCACTATATTTATATATGATATATAATATGTTTATGTTTTACTTAAGCTTCTGTATTTTTCTTCTGTGGCATACCTTTATGGTTTCCATTATGGGCAAACACGATAATATCATTTTAGGAAGTGCGGACTACTGCCCCCTCAAATTGATTGGATTCATTAATGCCATATGTGGGATGTATAAAGGATGTATTTTAAGTTATTATATATGATTTATGTTACATATAAATTATGAATATAATTCTGGAATAAAAATATACATACCTCTCATTTAGTTTTAATTCCCTTAATATGAAATAGAAATGAAAGTAGCGTTCATGCATACGTACGGCTTACCGTCTCCATGAACGGTGCATTTCATTTATTACCTATAAATGATTATGTAATATTATAAATACATGTATATTCTGGATATATATTATATATATGATATCCAAATCATGAATATCATTCTGGATATATTGATCCTTTGACCACATGAACAATATATAATTGTAAGAAATCCACTTTCGACTTAAGAACCAAATATCGACAAAACAAACATTATTAACTTAAATGATTACATAATGTTTATAACATGGAAATAAGTGATATAAAAGGAATAATGAACTTGAAAAAGGTTCTTAAGAAAGTATAAATTAACTCAAGTTTATTATTTAGGACGTTAAAGAACGATCGAGTCAAGTCGGACCCGAGGTAAGGGATCCTACTCCTCTCTTTCTTTTTAAGTACACTCTTTTATGTCATTCCTTTTATGCTCTTCTTTCTTGTGATTGGGATGTTCTTTTATATTAATCTTAATGTAATTTTTATGTTCATATGATGAGAGACCATATTCTCTCTCATCAATCCATTTTGGAAGTTTTGAGTGGCGCCGTTAGGCTGCCGAATTTTCGTAAGAGATCTAACCTCTCTCTTTCTTTTTAAGTACTCTCATTTATGTCACTTCTTTTAAGCTCCTCTATGTTGTGATGGGGGATGTTATTTTATATTCCTCTTGCTGTAAATTTTATTGTAATATGATGAGAGACCCTATTTGATCTCATCAATCCATTTTTGGAAGTTTTAAGTGGCGCTATTAGGCTGCCGAGTTTTCGTAAGGGGTTTTTCATCTCACTTTTATTCCTGTGAGATTTATGCTACATTTGCCACAATTTCCTTTTAGTGGTGTATGTACTGCCCATTATTTTACTCATTGTGTAATATACTTTCATTTATGTGTACTTACATCAATGTTGTATTGTCCTTGTTTGACGGGGTGTAAGTTTCAAAATATACCCATGTTGGTAAGGGAACCTTTCACCCTCCTCTTTTTAGAAGACTTCTTTTGTTATGTCTTTTAATTCACATAACATTATGCTGGGATATGTTCTTGTATATCCTTAGTGATTTAAATTTTATGTCCATGTGATGAGATACCCTTCTTATCTTTTATCAACTCATTTTCTGAATTTTGTAGTGACACCGTTATGTTGTCAAATTTTTGCATGGGAACTTCTTACCCCAATTTTGATTCTTTGGGATAAGCTTGTACTCCTTGAATATGTATTTCTATGAATATGTGTGAATAAACTATGATTGTTTTACACTTAATATCCACTTATATTTGGTGTATTATTTTGTCACACATAATTATGTAATTGATTCATCCTTAATCCAAGGATACCGTCTTTGTTTGGGACTTCGTCTCAATCTTCTTTCATTGAGGCATATTTTGTTTTATACACAACCTTTTTTATACGGTATATAAACCCCTTTTACTTTTAAGTTTATCCGAAAGGAATCTTTTTTTATACAAAGCATTTTACTAAATGACAAAAGGGAATGTTTTTTCGTACGTATGCAGCGACAATGACTTCTTCACCGCCGTGACCATTATTTGAGTTTCGGCTTCCTCTACAAGCCATACCTTTTTTAAAAAGAAAAATAAATACCATGTTTTACTTTTCTTTTATTTTGGTATTAAAAATGGTTTTCATAATGTTTTTTTATCAATGTGTTGTATTTATATCTTGTGATTGAAAAGTGGAAATGTTATGTTTCCTTTATACTTGTTTTAGGTGATACGATTATGTTATGGTTCTTGGGAATTGTTATGAAGATGGGTGGTTCCATGATAAACTAAGGGAGGGTGAGCCCGATATAGCTCTCCAATGTATTGGGTAACGCGAAGGGGTTAAATGTTAAGGTTTCTCCAAAGATATTTAGGGAATATACTGTGATGGGTATTCCAAACGTATCCAAGAGAGTTACTCCATACGTAAGAATGTTATGAATGCCTCAATTTACCTTTATGTCTTATGATTTCAATGATTTATTCATGATTTTATGAGGTATGTTAAAGTGCTTATGTTTTATTGGTAAAGTATGATTTCATTCTTATGTATACATGTACTCATATTTCCCTTCCATATTTTTATATCCCTTACTGAGATTTTTATGCTCATCCCATGTTTTTGAAATGTTTTTCACAGGTCAAGGGAAGGGTACATGATATGATGATAGTGTCAAGGAAGTGTCAAGAAAGAATCCATGTTTTATTTTAAATATGTCTCCGTTGATGGAAAAAATGAATACTATATTTTATGTAACCACTTTGTTTAAATGTGGAATGTAATGCAAGTTTTATGATCTAATTCTCTAAAACTATAAACCTGAAAAGATACTCAATGTGTAATCTTGTAATAACTCAAGATTAAGTAAGGTTTAAGGTTGGGGCCTTATAGTTGGTATCAAAGGTCGGTTTAGATAACTTTAGAGGTTAGGGTATTCTCTAAGCACAAGTGACCTTACCATAATGGTTAGGATTTCAGAAAGTGTCCTAGTTTTAGATAAAGTGAATGAGTAAGTATATCTTAGTGTTTACCTTCTTCATTAGTACATGATGGTTTTATTGATATACTCACACTGACATTTTTGGTTTTAGTGAATGGATGGATCTAGAAGGAACCAAAGAGACAACAGGTTTGAAGGAAACTGTGGTGGTTCTCTGATTAAGATACTAGATAAAATGGGGGATTCAATGAGGAAACTCGTGGTTGTTCTAAACCAACTATCAAGGAGTCATGATCAACCACTTGAACCTTGGTACGATCTTTAATGCATCATGTACAAGATGACCAATCGATGTGGAAGTTCAGGAAATAATTATAAAGGTAACCATTAGAGTTTATATGATCCTTACTTTTGAGGTAATTATGGGTTATTATATGTTATGATGGAAAATGAAAGGCATGAGATAAACTTGAGGTTAAAATATGTTATGATTATTTTTGAAGATTTTATCTCGTTTTGGGGAATGTTTTAAGAATTATATAGTTTTGTAAAAAGCACAACACGCAGACCGTGTGACAACCCTTCGCGTCTGAAAAAGATGCGGGAATGGAACCCACAACCAAAGTGCGACTGGTATTTATCGTCTACCACTGGACTACGTGAAGTCCCTGGTTAGTTTGACTAATTTTTTTTAGTTAGATGATTTTAGGAATCAGGAGTAAGTTTATTTTGGGTTATCTATGGAAATGATGAACCTATCATCGAGGATATGTGATTAGGTTAATTACTTTTCAATATGAGAATTTAAGAGCAACTGATATTATTTGGAGATAAAAGCTAATTTTTACCTTGGAAGACTATGTGGCTAAATCCTTCAAATATTTGGGTTTCAATCTTAGTTTGGTTTACTTTGAATAATTTTATGGACAAATTGTTTATCAAATGGTCCTCGTTGAACTTTGGGTTTTGTTGGACATATTTTGGAGATTAAGAATATATTATCTTTTTATAAAGGGTTATCCTTTTCTGGATTATCTTATCTTGTACTAACCATTTTTGTTTTGGTTTTGGTTAAAGTCTAAAGACATGGGATGTATATAGTTCTCTTTTGTGGATTAGGTGATTCTCTATAAGTTGATCATGGTGAACAAGTCTTCCTAAATACTTGTCTTTTGGGGAAAATATGAGTTTGTGTAAGAAATCTAATAAAAGTTGAAATTCAACATGATAAGTAATTATGTTTCATTATGAATAAATTCCTCAATAAAAAAACAAAAATGTTGTCTATTAACTTTTCCTACTGGGGAATCGAATACCGTTTAACCCATCACAAGTTTGTGATTTTCTTGTGGTTAACATTCTCCTAAACACATTTCTATCACTCTCCATCAGAACATGACCCTATGTTTTCTCCTCCATGTCCATGTTTTCCTACACGGAATCCTAGTATGGGTTAACTCGGGTGACCTCTGTACTTATCATTCTTTATTTTAAAGTGATTGTTTTACCGACTCTTGTTCCGATGTGGGACGTTCAAGGATGTTTCCGAGCCCAATTTTAAAATTGCGAGGACGCAATTCCCAAAAGGGGGGAAGGATATAACACCCCAGGTAAATAAAGAATATGACATTTTTATATTTATCCATATTTTTGAATAAAATATTAATATTACTTTAAAGGGGAAACTATTTTCGATGGCGTACCCAATACGCATCAATGAGTTTCTTGGGAATCTTACGTTGCACTCTAATAATAAAATAATATTATTTTAAATGGTAGTTAACGCCTAGCCGTTGTAATGGCGGAAATGAACAGAACTAACTACAAAATGGTTATATATGTTTGTGAAATATTTTAAATTTTTAAAATAAATGTTAGATGATTAAAAATGTGAATGAATTCAATTTGTAAGCGTAAACATTCTAATGTTCTTTAGAAGGTCGATTAACCGCCTTTTAATGGAGAACCTCTTTTAAATCATCTATCTGACAATTTTATGTGTTATATTTGAAAAAATAAAATTCTTCTTTAGAATAGAGACATCAAAATTTACTTTGTGTAATTTTTTGGTATTTTTCCGATAAAGTTCATTTTTAATGAATAGTGAAAATGTTGTATTTTAATTCAAAAACTCTTTTTAATCTAATTTATTTATATGATTAGATTATATTTTGAATTGTTTTTAAAGTGAAATTAGAATATATTTTTACCATTTAATCCAATAGTGTTCATTGGAATTAATTTTACTTTGAAATTAGACTTAAACTAGTGTCAATCTTTTAATAGATATTGTTTCATAAAAACATGCTATTTGTTTTGACAGCGGGAATTAATTATTAAATTCATTAATGAAACTTATATGTTTTGAATTTTGTAAAATAGACATCATTTTTGAGTTCGGAATATCAAATATATTTTAGGGTGAGTTTTTGGTTTTTTTCTGAAAAACTTCAATTTTTTGATGAATAGTGAAACCACTAAGTGGTAGTTAAAGAAACAGATTTTTCGTTCAAATGAAACTTTTCCACCTTTGTGTTTTGAATTTCAAAACTCCAACATACATGGATGTCATTAGGAAGTAAAATGTGGTTCAATGGGATTAAAATAATTTTTTGGTGAATATTAACTTTTATGTTCTTAATCGCGATTAGAGGTAATTAGTGTAATTTAAAGTAAAAATAATGTTTTAATAATGTGAAATGACCTAGAAACATGTCCTACCCTCATTGGATGTGTCATGGACGACCAAGAATATCCATGGGTAAACATGGGGACCCCATGGAGCCACTTTGGTTGGAAAATAACATAAATAACTTTTTATTTAATGTTAAAATAAGAATGTCAGAAGCATGAGATGTTTCACTAAAACAATTTTTAAATGGGGTTATACAAGTAATATTTTTGACTATAAATATTGATTAGAAAGATAAAAATATTTCATACATCATGATATTTGTTTTTGAATTTTTAGACATTAAATAAATTAAATTATTTATGACATCATGATGATGCAGCGATTACCTCATTAATAAAGAATTTAAATAAAATGAAAAGATAATATTAAAACTATAACTTAAACTTGTCAAAAACCAATTGGATGAGTATATTTAGAACCCTTACCACCTTACCCTCGAAATAAATCAATGTGGGACCTTTAAAATCCGAAACTCATTTCAAAATAAAGTAACATTTTGTAACTTCACAAGAGTGACCCTCCTCTCCTCTTATAAAAGGCCCCCACCTCTACCATCTTACCAACACCTCTCAAGCCTTTGGCTCGGCCACACCCTGCTCATTTTTCCTCTACACGTCCCTATATTACTCCTAGAAGCTTCAATGTGGGCCGAAGTCTTCCCAAAGAAGCCATTGAGCTCAAATCAAAAAGGGTTACCCGATTTTTAGGTAATGTCTTCACTTGTGTTCTTTTGTTTTATTTTGCTTCTCCAGCCCCCTAAAATAATTTTATTCATTTCTTTTCTAACAACTCCAGTATCTTCAATATACTAGGATGTTTTTATAAGAATCATTCTAGATAAACTTACACACACCTACATCAAATGGTTAAAGAACATATTGTTTCTGTGGATGGCGAATTTTTTCCTCACGAAACAATGATTGTTCAACACTCATATAACACCTTAGAAGGTGGACATTAAGATGTAACTATATATATATATGATATATAATATGTTTATGTTTTACTTAAGCTTCTGTATTTTTCTTTTGTGGCATACCTATATGGTTTCCATTGTGGGTAAACACAATAATTTCATTTTAGGAAGTGCAGACTACCGCCCCCTCAAAGTGATTTGATTCGTTAATGCCATATGTGGGATGTATAAAGGATGTATTTAAAGTTATTATATATGATTTATTTTACATATAAATGATTAATATAAAAATGGAATTAAAATATACATACCTCTCATTTAGTTTTAATTCCATTAAAACAAACATTATTAACTTAAATGATTACATAATGTTTATAACATGGAAATAAGTGATATAAAAGGAATAATGAAGTTGAAAAAGGTTCCTAAGCAACTAGAAATTAACTCAAGTTTATTATTCAGGACGTTAAAGAACGATTGAGTCAAGTCAGACCTGAGGTAAGGGATCCTACTCCTCTCTTTCTTTTTAAGTACACTCTTTTATGTCATTACGTTTAAGCACATCTTTCTTGTGATTGAGATGTTCTTTTATATTACTATTACTGTAATTTTTATGTTCATATGATGATATACCCTATTCTCTCTCATCAATCCATTTTGGAAGTTTTGAGTGGCGCCGTTAGGCTGCCGAATTTTCGTAAGAGATATAACCTCTCTCTTTCTTTTTAAGTACTCTCCTTTATGTCACTTCTTTTAAGCTCCTCTTTGTTATGATGGGGGGTGTTCTTTTATATTACTATTGCTGTACATTTTATTATAATATAATGATAGACCCTTTTTGATCTCATCATTCCATTTTTGGAAGTTTTAAGTGGCCCCATTAGGCTACAGATTTTTCGTAAGGGATTTTTCATCTCACTTTTATTTCTGTGAGATTTATTCAACATTTTCCACAATTTACTTTGAGTGGTGTATGTACTACCCATTATTTTACTCATTGTGTAACATAATTTCATTTAGGAGTATTTACATCAATGTTGTATTGTCCTTCTTTCACAGGGTGTATGTTTCGAAAGATACCCATGTCGGTAAGGGAACCTTTCACCCTCCTCTTTTTAAAAGACTTCTTTTGTTATGTCTTTTAATTCACATAACATTATGTTGGGATATGTTATTCTATATCCTTAGTGATTTAAATTTTATGTCCAAGTGATGATATACCCTTTTTATCTCTCATCAACTCATTTTCTGAGTTTTGTAGTGACGTCGTTAGGCTATCAAATTTTTGCAAGGGAACTTCTTAACCCAATTTTGATTCTTTGGGATAAGCTTGTACTCCTTGAATATGACATTCTATGAATATGTGTGAATAACCTATGATTGTTTTAAACATAATATCCGTTTATATTTGGTGTATTAGTTTGTCACACATAATTATGTAATTGATTTATCTTTAATCCAAAGATATCATCTTTTTATGAGACTTCGTCTCAATCTCCTTTAATTGAGGCATATTTTGTTTTATACACAACCATCTTTTATACGGTTTATAAACCCCTTTGACTTTTACGTTTATCCGAAAGAAATATTTTTTTTATACAAATCGTTTTACTAAACGACAAAAGGGAATGTTTTTGTCATACGTATACAGCGACAACGACTTCTCCGCCGCCGTGACCATTATTTGAGTTTCAGCTTCCTCTACAAGCCATACCTTTTTTTAAAAGAAAAATAAATACCATGTTTTACTTTCCATTTATTTTGGTATTAAAAATGGTTTTCATAATTTTTTTATATCAATGTGTTGTATTGATATCTTGTGATTGAAATGTGGAAATGTTATGTTTCCTTTATGCATGTTTTATGTGATACGATTATGTTATGGTTCTTGGGAATTATTATGAAGACGGGTGGTTCCGTGATAAACTAAGGGCGGGAGAGCCCGATATATCACTCTAATGCATTGGGTAACGCGAAGGGGTTAAACGTTAAGGTTTCTCCGGAGATATTTAGGGAATATACTATGATGGGTATTCCAAACGTAACCAAGAGGGTTACTCCCTACGTAATAATGTTATGAATGCCTCAAGTTACCTATATGTCTTATGATTTATATTATTTATTCATGATATTATGAGGTATATTAATGTGCTTATGTTTTATGGTTAAAGTATGATTTCATTCTTATGTATACATGTACTCATGTTTCCTTTCCATACTTTTATATCCCTTACTGAGATTTTTATGCTCATCCCAAGTTTTTGAAATGTTTTTCACAGCTCAAGGGAAGGGTACATGATATGATTATAGTGTCAAGGAAGTTTCAAGAAATAATCCATGTTTTATTTTAAATATGTTTCCGTTGATAGGAAAAATGAATACTATCTTTTATGTAACCACTTTGTTTAAATGTGGAATGTAATGCAAGTTTTATGATCTCATTCTCTAAAACTCTAAACCTGAAAAGATCCCTAATAAGTAATCTTGTAATAACTCAAGATTATGTAAGGTTTAAGGTTGTGGCCTTATAGCTTATGTGGAGGTGAGTCACACTCCCAAGGAAAACAATTTAAAAAGACAAAATCTTTAATAAGTCTTGAAGGGTCCACTAAATCTTTGTAAAATAAATCAAACAATCCCAAAATAACATTATTTTAAAATGTAAAACATATATTGGCCGAACATAAAGTTTATAGTATTTTATTACATCACTACTGGGTTATTATGATGTCATAAAACACATTATATATTTAAACTGTATTTAATTTTTACCCAAAAAATTGACTATCTCAGAAAATTAAGAAAAATTTACCATTGGTTAATTTTGATGTCCCGATTCCAGAAATGATATTCCTTTTATCTAAATAGTTCTCTAAATATTTTAATTTTCATGATTAAAATAAAAACAGACATTTATCGAAAATTCATGGGTTTTGAAAAAAATGGGTTTCAAACCTTAATAAAAATCACAATTGCATTCATAAAATTATACCATCATTTATATTTAATAAAAATAAATTTAATAATAATATTATTATTTTATTAAAATATTATTTAATTCAAATTCTATTAATTCATCAAAATAGATTTTTATTTGAACATTAACTAAAAATACTATTTGTGCTTTAAAAACTATTTACAAGGTAACATTAATAAAATGAAATTATATTCATTATTATATACAAAAATATTGTACATAACAATATTACTAGGGTATTGTTAAATAACCCCTTAAAACACCCGCATAAGACTGAAGGGTGAGGTGTGCGATGGTGACAGACTCTTGGGGTGGATCAGATAACATCCCTTGGGTGGTAATCTCTATCATATTACACTTCTCCCGTAGGCAGTTCTACTCAAGATTAACATGTTCAAGATCGGCATGATCTTGGTTAAAAGAGAATCCCAATGAAACCACCTCCTTTTTGAGCTCTAACAAGTGTGATTCGTATGGGGCGTGTCTACTGGATGAGGCCATCGCTTCCTTTTTCTGAGTAAATTCGATTTGTTAAAGCCCTATATTTATACTACTCACGTGATCACTATTCAATGACTATATTAGCAATAGTCACAATTCTTTACATAAATCCAAAGATGTGGACATTTTATATAAACATTTTACATAAAGAGAAATTTAATTAGATCAAGATGGATTTCCAGTAATAAAAGTTTGGGTCTTTACAATCTCCCCACATTAAGAAATTCTGCCCTCAAAATTTCTTTTTCCCATACTAAAACAAATTTTTGTAACTCTGCTTTATCATTTCCTCAAATTCCCACATCGCTTATTCAAATTTGTGGTTTCACCACAACACCTTGACGAGGGGCATTGTCTTATTTCATAAAACTTTTTCTCTACGATCTAAGATCTTCACTGGTTGCTCCTCATAAGAAAGGTCATCCTATAATTGTACCACCTCTGAAGAGAATACATGTTAAGGGTCCGGTATGTACTTCCATAAGAGGGATACATGAAATACATCATGTACTTTTTCCATGGTAGGTGGAAGTGCTAGTCGATAGGACACAACCCCGACATGATCAAGAATCTTGAAGGGTCTGATGTACCTCATATTTAATTCCCTTTCTTTCCAATCCTCCTGACCTTTTTTCATGTAGATATGCATTAAAATACCATGTCTACAACTTTAAACTCATGGTATCGTTGACGGTTATCTGCATAACTCTCCTATCGACTCTAAGATGCCTTGATATGATGCTGAATGGTTTTCACCTTCTCCACCATTTCTTCAAGCATTACTAGTCCATGCAGCTTACGCTCACCAACCACATCCCAACGTGCCAGTGTTCTACACCTTTTCCCATAAAGGGCTTCATATGGTGCCATTTGGATGCTGGAGTGGAAACTATTATTATAAGAGAACCAAACCAGAGGAAGATGTTGATCCCAACCTTCTTTAAAGTCCATTGAGAACTCTCTCAACATGTCCTCAAGTTTTTGGATAGTCCGCTCAGATTGGGCATCAGTTTGAGGATGATATGTCATACTGAAGTTTATTTCATTATTTAGAGAATGTTGATGACTCTTCCCAAACATAAAGGTGAATCTTGGAACTCGATCGGACACAATAAATAGTGGTATTTCATGCATCCTTACCACTTCCCTGATATATATTTCGGCCAGTTGATCTAATGAGAAATCCTCCTGAATAGAAATGAAGTGTGCAGCCTTTGTAGGACGACCCAGATTGCATTGTTGCCTTTGGATGTATTCGGAAGTCTGCTGACAAAGTCCATGGTGATGTTATCCCATTTAATTTTGTTATGAGCAATGGTTGCATCATCCCCTTAGACTTCTGTCTCTCTGCCTTCACTTGCTGACACACTAGTCACATTGATGTATATTCAGCGATCTCCTTCTTCATATTATCCCACCAATAATTCTCTCTGAGATCTCGATACATCTTTTTGTTTTCTGGGTGAATAGATAAATTTGAACTATGTGCATCATCCAAATGTTCCTTATTCAGCTCCAGACTTGATTGAACACATAATCTTTTCCCAAATCTCACAATTTCTTCTTCATTAACATTAAAATATAAGGATTTCCCTTTTCCGATAGATTCCACTTTTTCCTAAATTCCCACATCATTATTTTGAGCATCCTTTAACCTTTCCAAAAGTGAAGGTCAAGCAATCATTTGTGAAAGGATCGATCATGTTCCCCTCTATATGATCACCATGTCCATATTCATAAAATCTAAGAAGGTTGGATACTTTTCAATTCCCATCAATGATGAAATCATTAGGTCCTTTCTACTTAGGGAATCAGCCACCTTGTTCGCTTTCCCAGGGTGGTAATGGATTGTGCAATCATAGTATTTGATCAGCTCTAACCATCTTCATTATCACATGTTCAACTCTTTCTGTGTAAATATATACCTGAGGCATTTATGGTTCATATATATTTCACACTTCTCCCCATAGAGATAAAGCTGCTAAATTTTCAAAGCGTATATCACCGCAGCCAACTTGAGGTAATGTGTTGGATAGTTCTATTCATGACCATTTAATTGCCTTGAATCATAGGCAATGAATTTGTAATTTTTCATCAACACACATCCCATTCCATTCTTTGAAGAAACACTTAATACCAAAAAAATTTATCCAATTGTGGGTAAAGTGAGAACGTGCGCAGTGAAAAGCCTCCTTTTTTAACTCCTTGAATATTTCTTCACATTCATTACTCAAATAAAACTTTACTCCCTTTCGATTTAGCTTGGTAAGATGATTGGACAATGGTGAGAAATTTCTCACAAATCGTCGATAATATCCTTCTAACCCCAAGAAGCTATGGATATCAGTTACCGATGTTGGCCTTTTCCATCCATCAATTGCATCTGTTTTGGAGGGATCCACATATATCCCATTGCTTGTGATGATATGTCCCATTAATGAGACCTCCTTCAACCAGAACTCACGCTTGCTGTACTTTTCATAGATATTCTCCTTTCGCAAGGTCTCTATTACCGTTCTTAGATGATCATCATGAGCCACCCTGGTTTTGGAGTATATCAGAATATCATCAATAAAGACTACCAAATATTTGTCTAGGTAATCTCTAAAGACTCTATTTATCATGTCCATGAAGATTTATGGAGCATTAGTGTGTCCAAAAGGCATTACTATGAATTCATAGTGCCCGTATCTTGTTCAAAAAGTAGTATTGGGGATATCTTCCTTCTTTACCCTTACATGATAATATCCCGACCGCAAATCCCCCTTAGAGAAGTATTGTGCTCCATGCTACTGATCAAACAATTAATCAATTCGTGTGAGAGGATTCTTTTTCTTTATCATTATTTTTTTGAACTCATGATAATCTATGAAAAGGCCCTTTGACCCATCCTTCTTCTTAATGAAGAGGACTAGTGCACCCCATGGTGAAGCACTTGGGATATAAACCCTTTATGTAGATTCTCCTGTAGTTGTTTATTCAACTTCTCAAGCTCTAAAACACCCACTATATATAGAGTCTTAGATATTGGCAATTCCCTAGTTATACGATCAATTGATAATTAAACATCTCTTCTAGGAGGAAGACCGGTAAATTCTTTAGTAAACACTTCAGTGAATTCCCTCACAATAGGCATGTCTTCAAAGATGGTTTCGTCCTTGGAATCAATCATATGAACCAGATACGTGTGCTCATAGGGTAGTAATATCCACGCTTGATATGATGGAGCTAATGAAAATTCATCTTCCTCCTTGCACTTGTATAGAATCCGGTGGTCGATTATCCACATGGAGAGTGATTTCCCTCTTCTGGCAATTTATGATGGCTCTATATAAGAAAAGCAAATCAATGCAAAGAATCGAATCAAATTCCACCAGAGGGAGTATGTAGAGGGTTCGTTGGGAATTTTAATCCACAGATTATGATAGGGGAGGAGTTATATTCATGGGATGAAATGATTGCCCCATTTTTCATACTCACCAACATCTTTACTTCCATGATTTTTGGTGGTGATGGGATTGTTCTACTAAACATTCGAGATATAAAATAATTCATAGAACCTGAATCAAAATGTATGTTCACAATTATTGAATGAATTACTAGAATACATGTCACCACTTCGTTGTTGAGGTTCACTTCAGTAGCAGTGATGGAAAAAGCTCGCTCTTGCTGCCTTGGAGGTTGTTGGTTTCCTAAAAAAACATTTGTCTTAGGGCACTGATTTTCAAGATGCGCTGGTTCATTTTAGTTATATCAATGAACCACGCATTGAGGTTCGAACAATGGGTTCCTCTCCTCTGTCGCAGCCACGGGTCATTCATGCCAAAAGTTAATAGCCAAGTTCCCTTCTCTTCCACCCCTAAAAAATTTCTTCATTCCCTTCAGGCAATTTCCGGGGTCCTTCATTCCACACCTTTGGAAAGTGGGGAGCCAGATCTTCTTAGCACCGTTGGATTTATCCATAGGACCACCAGAATTGAAGTCCACCATACGTTTCTTATCCCCATGATACCCTTGAGATTCTCCGATCTCTATTTTGACCTTGAGGGAACATCAGACAATTTCCACAGAGCTGTCGAAGTCACGGATCACCAACGCTTTTCGGAGGCTAGGTTTCATCCCACCAAAGAAGCAGTCAACCTTGAATTTGGGGGTAACAACAAAGCCGAAGGCATATTGTACAAGACATGTGAAGTTTTTGCTGTACGCTTTGATATATTTGTCATCTTTTTGCATGAGGTCAAGGAAGTCCCTTTCCATCTTAAGGAGGGTGCGTGGAAAATATTTATCGAAAAACATCTTCTAGAAATCCTTCCATTTCAACACCTCGATCTCCTCCTTAGGCTTCGTATTTTTTATCAATCCCCACCATTGATCTGCTTCACCCTCCAAACAATATGCATCCAGAAGAACCTTCTCTTGTTCAGAACATTGAAGGATGGAGAAGATATTTTCAATGCATTTGATCCATTGTTCAGCGATTGAGGGATCAAATGATCCATTAAAAATAGGAGGCATTTGTCTCATGAAGCTCTCGATAGAGACTTGTTCTTTATTAGGGGGGGGGGGGTTGAACGTTCCTCGTTACCCATGTTTCTATTCAAATATTTAGTTATCTGAGAGATAAGCATGACAAAGATCACGATTCCCGCTCCCATTGGACTGAGCATCTCATTATTACAGTCATCACATTGATCTTCACATCAGTTGTTAGACTAACTCCTCATATTATCGGCCATTGGCTAGAATAAAAGGAAAGTTAGGGGTAACACATAAAGGGCAATCCAAGGACAAAACTGATGACTTATAAATAAATTTTATTTCCTTAACATATTAATCTATTGGATTCAGTCAATGTTATCCATGATCTACTTTCTAACATATATTCTTAGGGTATTTTTTTGTCCCTTAACAATGGCTGGTACTATGCTTGTGAATTTAGAAAAGAATATCCCTCGGGAGTGTCGTAACCAAGAGTGTATCAAGGCCCGTTTTTTTCACTAGTTCCTATTCGAGTCTAGCTCAAAGCAGTGCTTTTGGGTTTTACCCCAAGATACATATGTGCTAGAGCCGCCTCTACCTGCTCATATCCAGACAGGGATGTATTTTCTTGATAAACCACTTACTCAATACTTACCAAAAAATAGGGATGTTTTTATTATATATATTCTTGTATCTAAGGTTTTACTAGGGTTTTCTAATCCTAATCCAAAAAATAACTAAACCTCCCTCTGATACCAACTATAACAACCCTGATTTTTAATACACAATTAAACATACTTTATTACATAAACTTCACTTGATAAAACATAGAAGATTGATAGGTCTACTGTCTTTGGGTCATAGGATCATTACATAACAACTTAAAACATGAAATACAACATCTTTATTGAAAAATCCCTTTACATGACCACTATATTCCCTCATACTTAGCATTGCATGGGATAACCTGAGGCCATGTATAAGAAAAGGGTGAGCTATAAAGCCTAGTAATGGAATAATCATGGAATAACATGAGAAATAAAATACATGTTAGACAATAAGCATATCAATAGAGCACAATAGAAGCATAAACATAAAGGAATGATAAAGCATGCTAATCATAACATGTAAATATAGCAACAACACTGAACATGGAATTAGTATGATCCAAGGCTCATTGCTCATGGAGCATGATTAAACCCTCATTTCACTTGAAGCACGAGTAAACCCTCATTGCACTTGAATTAGTACGAGTAAAAACCAATTGCACTTGATGTATCATGATACTGTACTTTACCTAATGCATTGGAGCGCTATCAGGGTGCACCCTTCTTAAGCATTTCATTTCATGCATAAGTGTTCCACATGGATCATAAAACATTGAATCATTAAACATAATCATTTATTCCATGATAAAAAAATGTGGAATACATACATTAAACTCTTTAAACAATAAGTAAATGTTCATAAAGGTGAATAACCTTGATAGAGAAATGGGCATGGTATTAACTACACAATGACTTTGGCTTCAAAATGAATGGGGCAATTTCGGCAGCATAACAACGTGACATAAGAACTCATAAAAATGGTTGATGACAGAGAAAGGGGTGTATCATCTTATTTACATGACATGGAAAGTAATGGGGTCATATAGATACATGTCCCAACAAATTTAATGGAATTTAGATTCAGGATACAAAAGAATTGCCTGAATGTAAATGAGGAGAGAGAAATTCCTTTCAGAATTTTGGCATAGTAATGGGTGTACATGGGAGGAATTTAATGAGAGAGAAAGGGGTATCCCATCATTCAAAACAATTTAAAAGGTAACAATAATAAAATTAAAGTATATTAATTATTATATACAAAAATAATGTACATAACCACAATACTAGGGTCTTGTTAAATAACCCCTTAAAACACCCACATAAGACTGAAGGGTGAGGTGTGCGATGGTGAAACACTCTTGGGGTGACTCAGATAACATTGCTCAGGTGGTAATCTATATCAACTTCTACTTCTCCCATAGGTGGTTCTCCTCAAGCTTAATGTGTTCAAGCTTGGCTTGATCTTGGTCAAGAGTGACACCCAATGATGCCACCTCCTTTCCGAGCTCTGACAAATGGGCTTCGTATAGGGTATGGCTATTGGATGAGGCCATCACTTCCTTTGTTTGAGTAAATGTTATTTGTTAAAGCCCTATATTTATACCAATCATGTGATCACTGTTCAACGACTATATTAGAAACAGTCACAATTCGTAACATAAAACCAAATAAGTTGACATTTTATATATAAATTTTATATAAAGATACATTTAATTATATCAAGAGGTATTTCCATTAATGAAATTTTGGGTTGTTACATTTATGTAGTGGATATGACAATGATAGAGGGTCCATAAGTCATCATAGATACAATCAGTTTGTTGGGAACCCTTCCTTGTACCTCATTTGATTTCAGTGCTTAACACTCTATTGTTTCACCCACTATATTATACTCGTTTGAACAAGGTATAGAGAGTATTCTCATGCCCATAGTTTCAACTACTCTAGTTGGAGGCCAAACCATCTTTTTTGATGTGTTTTAGGGGTGAAGGTTTATGATGGGTAACATCAATCTTGTTGGGATATTTTATTGACACAGATATAGCCATACAATTTCATCCTAGGCATCAATTGGTTATATTACGTACGTTCTATTATCATCTCCTTCTAGAGGATTTTCACGTTTTTAGATATGGATGGAAAATGTATGGTTTTAATTGGTAATAATGGTTGTCATGTAGGAAGTTAGTGAGTGGGTCCCCTTAATTCTTTGATGGATGAGTTATCAATGGAATTAGAGTATGCTAGGATAGTGGGGGTCCATAGGGTTGTTGAATAGTTCCTAGATGTTTTCCTAGAAGAAGTTGGGAGCTACCCACTTGATATAATATTAGGTTTTGGATAGAATTATAGTTTGGTGATTCTCTATTTTTTCTGGATCCTTATCACAAAAAACCTTCTATGTTTTGGGAGTGGAAAATTTAGATTGATGATCTGATGTAGAAAGGTTTTATCTGGCCCAATGTGTCACCATGTGGTGATCAGGTGTTGTTTTCCAAGAAGGAAGATGGTAGTATGAGGTTTTTTATAGACTATTAGAGGTTGAATCTGGTGATGGTCAAGAACCGCTACCCTCTTCCAAGGATATACAATCTTTTTGACCAACTAATAAGGGATAATTTTTTTTTCTAAGGTCAATATATGGTCTAGATATCACCAATTGTGGGTGAAGGAGGGAGATATCCCAAATACCATAACCAGATGCAGGTATGGGCACTTTGAGTTTGTATCCATGCCTTTCGGTGTTATGAATTCAGCCGGTCTGTTCACAGAGATTATGAACCCTGTGTTCCATGAGTTCCTGGACCGGTTTAATATCATGTTCATCAATGATATATTGTTTTACACAAGGTCATAGGAGGTGAATTCCATGCATCTAATAATTGTTTTATAGGTAATTATCTACCACCATATTTATGGTAAGTTGTCAAAGTGTGATTTAGATATGTGATAGGTGTCTCTCCATGGACATGTGGTGCCTCATTATGGTGTGGTGGTAGACCCTTTGAAGGTTGAGTCAGTTATTTCTTGGGAAGTACCCAATAACCTGGAAGAGTTTCACATTTTTCATGTTCATACAAGATATTATTAGAGTATTATACCTAATTTATATCAAGTTTAAACCCCATTGAATGTGTTAACCCAAATTGATCAAGATTTTTTGTAGGCTAATTATTTCTAGGAATCATTCAACTACCTTAAGGGAATGTTTTTTAGGGTACTAGTTATTTAGTTTTTTGGGGAGGGTGTGACTTTAAATGTGTTTGTTGATACTTCCTATATGGGATTGGGATGCATGTTGATGAATCAGAGGGAAGTGATCTTTTATGTATCTAGGTAGTTACAAACCCATGAGCATAACAATTCCACCAATGATCTCAATCTAGAAGCGTCTGTATTTGTATTAATTTTGTGGCAGGATCACGTCGTTGGGGAGAACTTTGTGGTCTTCATAGATCAAAATAGTTTGACATATATCTTTTCTCATCATGATATGAATTTTAGATAGTAGAGGTTGATGGATTTATTTCAAGATTATGATTTTAATATCTCCTACACCTTGGTAGAATGGAATGTTTTGGTTGATGGTATGAGCATGAATTTAGGGAAGGATGTTGTTTAGGAGACTGTGGATTCTTGTAGAGCAATGGGTGAGTTGGAATCCATGAATTTAGATTCAAGGGTGGTTGATGGTAGAAGATATTTTTTTGGAAACTTATGTAGTCCTTTTTAATGAAGTATGTGGAGTAGTCTTAGTGGGGGGAATCAAATTAATAGGAGATGCACAATCATGTTGTCCACGGAGATACTCTAAAGGGATGGTTGTAGGATGGTCAGAAAAAGATTCTGTTTTATGGGAGTTTTATTGTTTCGAAAATGATGTATGGGTGATTCCGTCATGATTTTCATATATAACCTTTGGCAGTATTCCAAAGAGTATCCAAGATGTATCATGGCTTAAGGATGCATTTATTCACCTATTATGAAACTAGAGATGGTGGAGTTTGTGGTGAAGTGCTTGGTTTTCCTTAAGTTTAAGGACAAGACTACTATTACTGGTGGTTTGTTGTATCCTTTGGATGTTAATTAGTTAAAATGGGATGAAATCTCAATTGATTTATTCACTAGGTTACCCTGATCTTTGGGAGGTTGTGATGTTATCTGGGTGATCATGGATTGGTTGATGAAATCGGCCCACTTCTTAGTGATCAAGGAGTTGGGAAAAATGGATGATTTGGATCCTAGGTATATAGATGAGGTGGTGTGGTTATATTTAGTTACAAGGTCCATTATATTATAATGGGATTCATGTCTTAACTCATGGGTCTGGAGGGTATTGCAACATGCTTTTGGAATTTAGTTACACCTCAGCGCTGTTTTCCACCCTTGGAAAGATGGGAAGATGGTGCAGACTATACAAACATCATAGGATATGGGGCAGGAATGAATCTTAGACTTTGGTGGATCTTGGGTATGACACTTTTTCCTTATTTTAGTTTTATTATAATAATAGCTATCACTCATCCATCTATATGGCCCAATTTTATGCTTTGTACGGGTGACCATGCCATTCTTCATTATTCTGAACAAAGGTTGGGTAGGTAGTAGTACTTGGTCCCTATGTGGTTCAGAGCACAATTAAGAAGGTTTATCTTATTCATTAGAGGATACAAGTAGTGAAATATTGGTATAATTCCTATATTTATTGTTGGAGGAGGCCCATGGGGTTTGAGGTTGGGGACAACTTGTTCTTAAAGGTCCCCCTCAACTTGGGTAGTAGAGGTTTGACAAGTGGAGTAAACTTTATCCTAGGTTTTTTAGACCCTTTTAGGAGATGGGTTGAGTTGGAAAGGTGGTGTATTGTTTTACATTGGCACCATAGTTAGATAGGATCTATGATGTCTTCCTTGTCTCTAAGCTCTGTCAGAGTCTTCATGATAACTCCCATGTCATTGACTTGGGAGAGTTTGATATCGAGGATGACATGAAATTCATGGAGTGAGTAGTAGAGATCCAATATCATCAGGAGAAAGTGTTGTTTGGACGAACTATACCCTTGATTTGTGTGTTTCAGCGGCATGGTGTCTTGGAGGAGAGTACTTGGTAGAAAGATACACAAATTCATGCTCAGTATTCTAAATTTTTTTGTTCTTCCTTGCTTTTTTTCATATGATGTGATGTTCAGACCTTGATGTTTTATGAAATGTTTTGTTTTCCCTTGCTGTGATGTGTGTTGTGTGATGTATGATAGGTGATAAAGTTATGAAATATTAAAAGGGTAGAAATTGATTCCTAATTTAGATTCATTATACTATGATGTGATTGAACCTATGCGTAGGATTTAATGCCACCCTGAGCATATACTATCTTGACATGGAGGATAAAATTCCTCGATTCATATGTTTGGGGTAGTGTGGATTTTAGATTGGGTTTATAGAGGTTTTATGGTTGTGGTGATGTGGATATGTAGTTATGGGGTAATGTGATATGTTTTTGGCAATTTGGTTTGGCATGTTTGGTTGGTGACAATGTTTAGGAGTAATGGGATCCTTGAGAGGAATCTTGTGAGGTTGTTGTTCAAAACCCTTTCCTTTTGGGTTTGGATTCTGATTCTTGTCGGTGAGAATAATTTGAGAGGTATCTCAAGTAATGGTATGTGAATTCGCATCCCATTATATAATTTTTGGGTGTTAAAGGTATATCAGAGGCATCTTGAGGATTTTATGTGGTGGTTTTCGGTGCATCAGAGCTACTGTTGGAAATACACGCTGTGTATTTTTTACACGATATGAAATTGTAGTTCAATACATGTGTGACTGATTGGTTCATGTTTTGTAAACCTAATAAAGGGATTCCATGAAATAAATTTTTATCATGAAAATTAAATTCATGATATGTAGTTAAATAAATTCATAGAAATTTTATGTTTGATTAAAGTGGAAATTTTCAAAAAAACCATGAATTACATCACATGTAAATCTTACACGACATGAAAATAGTGTGATACATGATTTACAGACTTTTTATTAGATTACATTTTATTTATTATGTGGCTTATTCCCCTTTCATTTAGGGAATAACCCTAGGTTCCTTGGGAGGATCTTCACCTCCTACCCTCGAATTTAATCCATTAGTTCATGTGGTTGTTGGTTTGTGATCCACGGTGACTTCTTTTTATTTTATCCATGGGTTTCATTCTTTCTTCTCTTGGGGATTAGCCGTGGTGATGTTTTTGTTTTTTTTAGGTTGTGATTTTATGCTTCATTTTAATGATCCTTTAGTATGGTTTAGGTTCATCCATGGTTTCCCCTCTACAGATGTGGTTTGTAAGAATTTTTTCTTCACCCTCTGGTGCGCAGTGAATCAAAAAAATCTTATTTAAGGTAGGTAATCCATCAGTTATCATTATTGTGTATCATACGAGAGAGGTTTACTATTCTTTATCTATGTGATATGGTTATTCTAGATTAATCAAAGATAAGGAATTGTATAATTAAAATTTAAGGGGGAAATGGGGAATGATTAGTATACTTTTATAACTTTGATATTATTGTGATATGGTGGATTATATGGTTTAGATTCCCAAAATCAAACTGTGTCTATTAGGGATTTTTTCTATTGAATTATATGTGTTTGGGCTGCTATTTTTGTTATGATTACTATGATATCACCCTAAAATGGAAATCGGCTAACCACTTATATTTGGCTAATGAAATGGTTAAACTAGGATTACAGATTATGTGATAATTCCCCTAAAATAAAGTGGAATTTCATAAAACCCCCTTGTTAAATATATATAATGGTATTTAATGTGTTGTGATGTGTGGTCATGCTTGTAGAATGTCAATGTGTGGTTTTATTGTGATGTGGGGCCGATGGGTGAGATGTGGCCTCACATTTGGGGTGGTGAGTTGGTAGTTATTTAGATGTGATTTTGGGGAGATGAGGTGGTCATTGTTTAGAGGTTATTTTGGGTTGGATAGGGGTGGTTCTTTGGTTGTTATTTTGGGGTGGAAAGGTGGTGTTTTTTTCCATTCATTGGGTTGGAGAGGTGGTGGTTGTTTCTCTGTAATTTTGGGGCAGCGAGGAGGTGGTTGTTTGGCTATGATTTTGGGGTGGTGAGCCGATGATGTGATGGAGATGACGGGATTCATGTGATGTGTGTTTTATTTGTTATAAATTCCTAGATAGTGATAGAATAATAATTTAATAAATATTGAAATGGTTTGGGTTTCGTTTGGTTAATGTGATGGAAATGGTTAATGAATAAATAAATGATGGTTTGTGTGGTTAAATGTGGATTATGCTTAATAATATAACAAATGGGTTGGATAATGTATTTGGTTAGTGGTGTCAAATGTAGCTTGTGGCTTGTGTGGCATTACACATTAGAGCTGGAGGAAAAGTGACGATGGTTTGAGTTGGTAAGTCTTTGGTTTTGAACCCATAGTTTACGCTTGTGTGTGGTTATATGTATATAATTTTATATTCCTTTTTATTTCTATACCCACCCCACCCACATCAAGCACTATGTGTTGACACCCGTATATTTAGACGAGGGTGTTTTGCCAACATCCTGGTGATGAGGATGGATGGATCGATAATATCTCTTTCCCAATCTCTCTTACAGTCTAGTAGATATGCATAGAATGTGATGGACGTAGGTCTGTTATTGCACTAGGTTATGGCCGATGTTTTTTTGGATGAGATGCGAGGACCATGTTGTGGGGCGGTAGCCTAGGTGTTTTCAGGTGAGATGTTATTACCATGTTGTGGGGCGATTTATCAAGTGTTTTTGGGAAAGATGTGATATAAATGTGCTCTTGGTCGGTGGAGAAGTTGTTTTCTAGAAATATGTGACGTGACCATTTTGTTAGGTGGCTTATTATGGGGTTTGTTCATTATAGGAGAAGATAATGAGGTTTATGTACTTTATGTTCATGATACCCTACTACTCTGGTTATGGTTGCGATGTGATAGACCATGTGTTTTTAGGAGAGATGTGACATGACCATGCTATGGGACTATGTCCCAAGTGTTTTTGGGTGTGATATGATGTGGTCATGATGTGGAATGGTGGAATATGTTATTCAGAAGATATGATAGCACCATGACATACGATATTGAGGTGTTAGGGAGGAAAATCAGTGGGAAAGTGGTGCAATGTATCCTACATCTATATGCTTCTTATTAGGTTATTATACTTGACTTTTGTTATTTGGTGACCATTCATTGGTGAGGTTGAGATTGATAGTTGTCCTATTTAGGTATTATTGGTTCTACTGTTTTTTAACGGATGTGCTAGTATTCCTCTTTCACATGTGAATGAGGGAATTTTTTTTCCTATTAAGTATATTTTTATGATCTCCCTACATATGTAAAATTGTTTTCAGGTTTTTAGGAGGATCACATGGACCATGATTGATGTTACCAGCTTCGATCTTTGGATAGTTTGTGGGTGTATTCATAGATTTACTTTTGGGTATTTACATTAAAGAATTTTATCTATATTAGTTTTACCTATACCTGAATTTTGGGATGGTTTTGGTTTCTTTTATATAATTTCATTGAGTTTATTTTGATCGATTAATCTTATCTCTCGATACTATAATACTATATAGGGTAATTCCTCCCATTTCATGATATTTTTATCCTACCAGTGCTAGTCTCCATCCAGAGAACTACTAGAGGTGGGACTCGATGGTCATTATCTCTCTCCCCCTCACTTTATTATATTTGTATAGCGGGGTCATGATAGATATAATATAGGTTGTTAGTGATGTTGGTAATTTTTATGGGCAATATAATATTTATGGGGGTAAGTTGGATAAGGGGTTAGACCGGTCCTGTGAGTACCCAAGATACTTGAAGCATGATTAGATGATTTAGGTTAAGTTTAGTGTATGTGAGGTGATACCATATATATGGTATACGTATGGTGATGACTTATAATATCTTTAGCATGAAGTAATTTGGGTTGTTTTTGTATCCAATAAGGAATTAGAGGATTAAATCTGTAGGATTCCTTACCCTATTGATTTTTGAATGCATTTTAGGGGAACTATATAGAGTGGATGGACACTGGTTATCTTAGAAAAAATAACGAATAGTGGTAGATCATGTTTTTTTCCTCAACATATGTTATTGGAAAAGGGAATAGGGGTGCATGCATTTGATAATATTGAGATGCGGTGGAGCATGATCTGTTGTTTAGAAACACAAGCATAAGTATTATAAAAATGTGTAGATTTTGGTAATGTGAGTCGGGTTATATAATTGGGTGGTAAATAAGTGTACACATATTTCATTTGAATGAGATCAAGGTTCCACATGCTAGTTATGTGTAGTTACATTGAGTTGTGATTGGTGAGTATCCGCATATGAGTATAGGATCTATAAAATTATTGGGTTATTTATAGGATTGGTTTTCATGGGATTGATGATAGTTATAAATGTTACTCCATGGTATAGTAGACATTAGAAATGGATTGAGTGTGGTGGAATGGTCTATCTTGTAGTTGATCATGGCCATCAATTGATAGGACAGATGAACATGGATCAGGAGGAGCGATTCATGTTTGATGATGGAACCTATTTAGGGGGCACTCAAGTAGAGATTTAAGGTAAGGTATATTGTTGGGACTGAATAATCGAATGTTGAAGGGATTAGTCCTCATTATTGAATAATATTCTTAAATTGCACAGGATTATGTTCTCATGATTTTAGGATGGGTAGTATTTGATGATTCATGATGGATGCTAGGTACAAGTGTGATGACCACGTACAGTTATTACACCCAATAATTCATGAAGCGTGAACTTTAGAGGTGAGACCCTATATTGGTAGGGTTTTGGGTATACCTGGACATGTCATTGGATAATTGATATGGAATTTGGATGTCGATGAGATAATGGAACCAAATTATATGGTACTACTTCAAATAATATATTTGGGATTCACATGATGTTTTGGTCAGATTCAGTGCATTGTAATTGGGATGAAGATGATTTTGAAATGATCAAATCATGAGTCAGATTGATGAAGCACATATACTCTAATTTGAGAATAGTTTTGGTTTTGGCTTTTTGAGGATCTGATAATGAAATTTCTCTACAATTCTATTTTGGGCTTTAATTCATGGTGTTTATATTATCTCAAGATTTCTTCTTGGGTTATGGAATCATGATTGTGAAATTAAATAACACTTCAGTGGTTGAAGCTATGTATTTCTTGAATTGATTCGACAGAGGATATCCAACTGATTATTTTACATTTAATGGGATACAACTAGTTAAGAACTGACTTAGGTATGACATATCTAGTTTGGAGTGTGTATTCTTATGTTTGGGATATGGTTTTTTGAGGGAAGGATAGTGTATGAAATTCTTATGAATTGATAGTGGATACATATATGTTTTTATTTGGAATAGAAGAAGAGGATAAGTACCATATTTATACTAATGTTTATATATTTATATGGGTGTTGGGAGTTTGAAACCTCATCGAGTTGGTCATTGGACTATTGGAAACAAGATATATTTGGAAATTTCAATGGCGAGGAGAACAACGTATCGAAATTTTCTAGTATGAGATAAGGATTATGGTGGGGAGAAACATAATATTAGAGGTGAATTGATCAATAAAACCATAGAGTATTAGGTTATACGGTCATGGGTGAGTTTAGTCTTATTATTTTTGTGGTGGTCATGAGTGATGGCTTAGCCATGATGAATAACCCACCTCATGTTTAGATTTGTAGAACAAAAGATGATTCAACATTTAGAGATAGAACATGATGAATTGATCATGAACTGCCAACCTAAGTGGGTCCATATTTATGTTAAAAAAATGATAAGAATTATCACACATGAGAATTATTAAGGTGGAGAGGTTTTAAAATCAATCTTCTTCATGAGTTTTGATTTTTGGTGGAAATTTAAATATCTAGAGATATCATGAATGGTTTATTTTGAGAAATGATATTAAGATTTAAATCCCTAGATTTGGTGTAACACCCCAAGCTTCTACGGTACGTTTCCCTTCGAATAATGCAATAGCGTGTGTTGTACGCAACCTCGAGTTCTAACACACACCACAACTAATTAAACTAGCCGTTGTGAATAGTAATACCTACTTTTTGAAATCATATATATTTTATATTTCAAAATGGACTTCATTTTTGGATTCGGAATATCGAAATTAGCCTAGGGTGAAATTTTGGTACTTTTCGGATAACTTTTATATTTTGATGAATAGTGAAAATTACTAAATTTTAATTAAAAACAACTTTTTTAATCAAAATAATTAATATTGATAAATTATGAATTTGAGTGGTCTTAAATTATATTTAGAATATATTTTTACCATTCAATTTAATGTTTGTCATTGGACATAATTTTACAATTAAACCGAACATAAACAAGTGTCAATCTTTTGATAGTTATTATCTCTTAAAAACACGCTTTTTGTTTTGACAGCGGGAATTAATTTTAAATTAATTTCTGCCACTTCTGTGTTTTGAATTTGGAAAAATGGATTACATATTTGGAATCAGGATGTCCAAATTATGTAAATAGGTAACTTTCATTTTTACACATTTTGAATAATTACTGCGGTAAATATTTTATTTACCATGGTTAAGGGTAAATCCGGTAAATAAGGGTTAAAAAAATAATATTATAATAATACTAAATTACCCTAAAACGTGTCCTAACCCTATTGGTTGATACATGGTCGACCATGGGCATCTTTGGGTCGATTTTGGGACCCCATGGATCCACTTGTAAGTGATAATGACACTTTATTTTAATTAAGTCAAAATGAATACAAAAATGACACAAGGATATATGTTTTAGCAAAACAATTGTTACATAGGGTTATATAAGTTGGATTTTATATTATAAATATTCATTAGAAATCTAAAAAGATTTCCTACATAATGATATTTTATTTATAATTTTTAGACTTTAAATAATTTATTTTATTTATGACACAATGATGATGCAGTAATTACTATAATAGTGAAAAATTAAAATAATTGATATTATAAATACACAAATAAATATAATATGAAACTTTTAATGAATTAAACTAATTTTATAGGATAATAGGATATATTAGGAGTGATTTAATTGACATTTTTAGAAGTAATCAATCTGTTATGAGTTTCACAAAAATCAACTATTGAATAGTGTCAAAATTGACATAAAAGAGTTCTTAAAACAAATATTATATTATTAATTGATATTAAATTTTTAAAAATCTAAGGTTCGGCCAAGAGACTTATATAATGATAGGATCATAATTAATGGACCACTTGGGGGTCGCTTGTATGTATATGGTAAGTCTATTAACCATATAATATAAAAATACAAAGAGACATTGTAAAAGTGAAACTAATTAACTTAGAGTTAATACTTAAAGATAAGGTTAATATAAGTACCCAAACCTGTCTAAATTCTATTGGTTGAGTTTTTTTCGACCTATCCCCACCTTAACCTTTGAATAGTCAATTTTGGAGCCATTAGAAACCGAATATGAATTTATTATAAATTAATATTTCTAGCTTTTCCAAAGGTGCCCCTCACCCCTCTTATAAAAAGGCACTCCTCCTTCTCATTTCTTCACACCTCTAAAGCCTTTTGGTTCGGCCAAAATCTGCCCAAATACTCTCCCAAAATCCCTCAATACAACCTAGAGGCCTTAGTTTGATCAGAAATCCAACCTAAGGAGCCCTTTTGATCAAATCAAAAGGAAGAACCCGAAGAAGAGGTAATGATTTCACCACCCTTTTCTAAGTTCATTTCTTCTTCCACTTCTTCTTCCTTTGTTCTTACCATTATAAAATAATAACTCTAGTATCTCACATATACTGTGATGTTATTATAAATATGGTACAACCATATTCATTATCCTATCCACCCTTTGAATAACATGTCACCATACGTGCGTACGTACGGCTTACCGTCTCCACGTCGTGGTGTAATTGTTATTCAATATAATATTATTTGGATGGGTATAATAATGATGTGTAAATCATGTAAATAATAAATCTAACATGTTAATGATTCTTTATATATGATATACCATCCATTTATATATTATTTTAATATCAAAAGAATGATATTGTCGCTCGTGCGTACGTACGGACTACCGTCTCCACGAACACGATGAGATTCATTCTCCATCGTATCCATTCAAGTATAATTTGATGATTTAAAAAATGATGTTTAAGGACTTGATATCATTCTGGATATGAATAATATACAACCTATCCTTTACATACATGTCTTACGTAACAAAACATACAAAAGAAAACAAGTAAGTTAACACCCGAAACAACGATAATACTAAGATATTATTATCAAATCAATATTAAAAGATCATATATGATATCATATTAATGTATATGATTCTTGTATAATTTAATAACAATTATTTCACCATTATACAGGAGGTTAACCTACCACAACCAAGGAAAAGTACAAGGTAAGGGTTATTTCACAATCTCTTCATTATCCGAGGTTGTTTATATGTAATAATCTACTGGGATCTCTTTATCATCCACATCCATGTTTCTTTGAAATGTATTTCAAAACATTTTTACTATTTACAAGAATATGGGTTAAAGTCATTTATACCCTTGTTTGACTTTTTATAAGAGGTTTATAAAGGAATCTTTCCGTCGTTTTCAAAACAAGGTCCTTTTTAACCTTTTCGACTGAATTGAGGTAAGAATGTTTTTTTTAACTTATACGGCGGGTGCGGTTATTTTCCGCCGTTATAAAATCGTCGAAGCTTTCCATACAAGCTTATAAGAATATTTTCAAAGAAAATGTTTTATTTTATATGGATCTTAAATGATTTCAAAATAAAAGGAGATACTTCTTTAAAAAGAATTTTGATTTCATCTATGTCAACATCCTTTGATGGATTTTAAGATTATTTGAAGTTGATTTATTATGATACAAAACTTCTATATTGTATTGAAGTTTTTGTGATATGTTTGACTGTGGATGTGCTATTTTTATACCATTCATAGTTTATGGTGAAATTATTGACATTTCGTATGCTAGTTTTAATACGAATGTTTATGTTATGTTTAAACCTTTTCATATGGGAATGCATTGGACTTAATAAGTGACGGGTGGAGCCCGCTATAGCTCCTCGATGCATCGGTAGGTCTCATGAGACAAACTAGTGTCTTGGCACAAGGCCTTGACAAAATCTTATTTGTAGTCTTGGCACGAGGCCTTGGCTATGTGGTTATGATAGTATGGCATTATGCATTCCAACATTATGAAAGTGGTTATTGATATTGCATGTGATTATTCGATTAGTAGAATATCCATGTGAACAAGTAAATGGCATTATTTCATTTTACTTTTTCCATACTATGTTGAAGTTCAATTTTAAAAGGCTTTTGTTTTAGTAATTCATTTCCTTAAATGTTTATGCTTATTTTGAATGTTCCGCTATATTGTTATCCTTACTGGGCATTTGATCTCACCCCTTTTCTATGTTTTATTTTTCCCAGGTAGTGAAGAAGTAATTTATGAATGACTTGCAGGGATATTATGAGGGGTTAATAGTGTGGATATGAAGACTTTGTTGTTGTAGTAGTTTTTCACTTTGAAATGTAATGTAAAACTTTATGATTATATCTAGTGTTTCCAAGGCTACTAAACCAATCGGTATTTTGGGATTTGATCTTTCTTGTGATCATGCCAATGTTATGTAATTAATGCACCGACTCTGGGTAGCTGGGGTCGGGGCGTTACAGTTGGTATCAGAGGAAGTTTAGTACAAACCTTGGAAGCTAGATTTAGATAAACTCTGATTAGAGCACGTAGACCTAAGATGAACTTTGAGGATTAGTATAGAAGAACTTCCTAGAATTTTGGTATTGTAGAGATTTTGTGAGTTTTCCGAGAAATACATCCCTGTCTGGATACGAGCAGGTAGAGGCGGCTCTGGCACAGATGTACCTAGGGGTAAAACCCGAAAACACCTCTTTGAGCTAGACTCGAACGGGAACTGGTGCACGACAACGGGCCTTGCTGCACTCTTGGTTACGACACTCCCGGGGGATATGCTTAGGATAACTCTCATTTTCTTTACAAATCATTATGAAGGGTTTATGAGTATATACATCCTCAAAGAAAACATTTTTATGATTATGGATTATATCCATAAATAGTTCAATTTATGTTAAGTGTTTTATAAGTATGGGATTATGTATTTTGATTCATAAACTGATCTAGTTTATGCCATTGTTTAGAAATGGCGCCTAGTGGAAGAAATGGAAACCGTATCAATGCACGCACTCCATGTAGGGATTGCCCTCCTGCTCAAGATAATTATAGTGGGGCTGGTGATGCAACTGGTGCCGATCAGCTAATCACCATACTGGGACAACTTACTCAGGTTATGAATAATAACCTTACCCGTATGGAGCACCCTGATCCGCAGCGTGGAGGATCAATGTTAGATCAATTCATGAGGCAACAACCACCAACGTTCAATGGGAGTACAAATCCCTTAGTAGCTGAGCAATGGATAAATTCCCTAGAGAAAATATTTCAGGCTTTGGGGAGCAGTGAAAGGGAGAAAGTTATCATGGCAGTTTACCGCCTCACTGGAGATGCTGATCAATGGTGGTCATTGATTCAAAACATGAAGGAAGATGATGAAGTATCAAATATGGAATGGAGGGAGTTCAAAGATCTGTTTTTAGAAAAATACTTCCCTCACGACCATCGAGCAGATATGGAAAGGCAATTTCTAAGTCTGAGACAGAAGGAGGATGAGAATGTCGCAAAGTATGAGGCTAACTTTACAAGGTTAGCGAGGTATGCTGGAGATTATATACGCAACCCAAGAAGTAAGATTGATCGTTTCTTTGATGGGTTAAAACCATTTCTCCGTCGAGCATTAGTCTCACAATCCTTTTCATCGTACGAAGACATTGTCTCATGTGCCATCAAGACCGAAAAGGAATTCTCTAAGTCTTATGACTTTAAAGCAAAGCAAGAGAAGAAGAGACCTGCTGAACAATCTGGGAATGGAAATAAGGGGAAGAAGGGAAAGGTTGAATATCCATCCTATGGTAAATGCGGGAAGAAACACCCTGGTACTTGCTTGAAGGGAATGTGAGTCTGTTACAAGTGTGGTGAAAAAGGCCACCAAGCTCATAATTGCAAGGGGAAGAAGGAAGCTACCAACGTTCAGTGCTACAATTGTAGGGAGATGGGGAATTATGAAAATTCATGTCCTAAGCGTCAGGAGAACTTACCTCAGAAAAGGCCAAGGGATCAAGGCCAGGCATATGCTATCACTACTGCTGAGTTAGAAGCTCCGAAAGACGTGGTGGCAGGTAATTTAATGGTTTCCTCAAGTTTAGCAAATGCATTATTTGATTCTGGATCATCGCATTGTTTCATATCTTCCCAGTTTGCAAAGAAAATTAGATATTTCCAATTTGATTTAATAAGGGAGTTGTCAGTTAAAACTCCTAAGGGAAGTATCATTGCAACAAAGTTTTGTGAATCAGTCCCCATTAGAGCACATAAATTTTCTTTATCAGCTGATCTCATCGTCATACCTATGATTGAGTTTGATATAATCCTTGGTATGGACTGGCTTTCGGACTATGATGCGAAGATTTATTGTAAGAAGAAAGAGGTTACGATTCTTGATGATAATGATAAGGAACACCTTATCTTTAGAGCAGAATCATCACCACCTAATTCTTATTTAGATCCACCCCCAGTAGCTCAACTTAATTCAATTATTGGGGAGGAAGAGAATGAAATAACTGTCGGTGAGGAAAGGAATGTTCAAATAGAGGATGTACCTGTTGTGAAAGAATTTGTAGATGTATTTCCAGAAGATTTACCTGGACATCCTCCAGAACGAGAAGTTGAGTTTTCCATTGATTTGATTCCTGGATCAAGGCCTATATCGAAGACCCCTTATAGAATGGCCACTGTAGAATTAGTCGAACTAAAGAAACAACTAGAGGAACTGAGTAATAAGGGATTTATTCGCCCTAGTGTTTCTCCATGGGGAGCCCCTGTTCTTTTTGTTAAAAAGAAAGATGGATCTATGAGGTTATGTATCGACTATAGGGAGATCAATGCTATAACGATAAAGAACAAGTATCCCCTACCTCGTATTGATGATTTATTTGACCAACTGCATGGATCTCAATACTTTTCAAAGATTGACCTTCGATCTGGATACCATCAGTTGTGTGTGAAGAAGGAAGACATTCCAAAAACAACATTTCGAACCAGGTACGGGCATTACGAGTTTACTGTAATGCCGTTTGGATTGACTAATGCACCCTCTGTATTCATGGATCTAATGAATAGAGTTTTCAAGGAGTATCTCGATGAATTTGTGGTGGTATTTATTGATGATATCTTGGTATACTCCAAAACCTACGAAGATCATGAAAATCACTTGCGCATTATCTTGAAGACTCTGAGGAGGCATGAATTATATGGGAAGTTTAGCAAGTGTGAATTCTGGCTTCAGGAGATTTCTTTTCTTGGCCATATTGTCTCTAAAGATGGAATCTCTGTTGATCCTTCTAAGACCAAGGCAATCCAAGAATGGCCAGCACCTACGAGTATAACTGAGGTACGTAGTTTTATTGGTTTGGCAGGTTATTATCGACATTTCGTCCAGAATTTTGCCCGATTGGCTAACCCATTAACGAAGCTCACACGTAAAGGGGTTAAATTTGTTTGGACAAAAGAGTGTGAAGAATGTTTCGAAGAACTGAAGAGAAGATTAGTCAATGCTCCTATATTGACTCTACCATCGGGGAATGATGGGTTCGTTATTTATAGTGATGCATCAAAGAAGGGACTTGGCTGTGTCCTTATGCAGAATGATAGAGTTATTGCCTATGCATCACGACAGTTGAAAATTCATGAACAAAACTATCCTACTCATGATCTTGAGTTAGCAGCTGTGATCTTTGCTTTGAAGATATGGAGGCACTACCTCTATGGGGAAAAATGTGAGATTTATACTGATCACAAGAGTTTGAAGTATATTTTCTCACAAAAAGAACTCAACATGAGGCAAAGGAGATGGCTTGAATTACTCAAGGATTATGATTGTACGATACACTACCACCCGGGGAAAGCAAACAAGGTGGCAGATGCTTTGAGCAGAAAAGACCATGGAGTTTTGAACATGATGAGAATTGAAAGGGATCCAATTTTCATGGATCTAGTGAAGATGGACATGGGAATAACCAGGGAAGGTGAAACATCAATGCTTTTTCAAATGGTTGCCAAACCATCTTTACTAGAAAGGATTAAGAGTTCTCAGACCGATGATGAAGAATTTTAGAAGAAGATTAAAGCTGTGAATGATGGGAGATTGAGAGACTTTGTGTATGAAGATGGGATTTTGAAATTCGGGAAGAGACTTTGTGTTCCCGATTTACCTGATCTAAAAAGGGAATTGCTGGATGATGCTCATAGTTCCAATTTCTATATACACCCTGGGAGCACCAAAATGTATATAGATTTGAAGGAACATTTTTGGTGGGACAACATGAAGAGGGAGATTGCTGATTTTGTGTCAAGATGTATGGTTTGTCAACAAGTGAAAGCTGGAAGGCAACAGCCTGGAGGAGTCATGCAACCTCTTCCCATACCGGAGTGGAAATGGGACAATATTACGATGGAATTTGTCATGGGGCTACCAAAGACTCCTAGAAGGAATGATGCAATATGGGTTATTGTTGATCGTCTTACCAAGTCAGCACATTTTCTTGCTATAAGAGAAGATCTACCCCTGGAACGTCTAGAAAGACTATATATTAATGAAGTTGTGAGACTTCATGGAGTACCCTTATCAATTGTTTCTGATCGTGATCCCCGTTTTACTTCAAGATTCTGGAAAAGTCTTCAGAAATCCCTGGATACTGAACTTTATTTGAGCACTGCTTACCACCCTCAGACAGACGGACAATCAGAACGGACTATTCAAACCTTAGAAGACATGTTCAGATCTTGCTCACTTGACTTTCAGGGTATGTGAGATCAATATTTACCTCTGGTAGAATTTTCCTATAACAATAGCTTCCATTCGAGTATTTAGATGTCACCATATGAAGCGTTATTTGGAAAGAGATGTCGTACACCAACCTGTTGGGATGATGTTGGTGAAAGAAAACTTGTAGGCCCAGAACTGGTGGAGGAAACGGTGGAAAAGGTGAAGGTAATCCAAAATCACATCAAAGCAGCTCAAAGTAGGCAGAAGAGCTATGCCGATAATCGAAGGAAGGATTTGGAATTTCAAGTCGGTGATCATGTTTTCCTGAAGGTATCTCCGTGGAAGGGAGTCATACGTTTTGGTAAGAAAGGTAAATTGAGTCCCAGGTACATTGGACCTTTCGAAATTCTAGAACGAATTGGGGTTGTAGCTTACCGATTGGAAATGCCGCCAAGTCTCTCCAAAGTTCACGATGTGTTCCACGTATCTCTATTGAGGAAATACATGCCTGATCCAACGCATGTACTCACCTATGACGAATTAGAACTGGAACCCGATCTGTCTTATTGCGAAGAGCCCGTCAAGATTCTTGATACGAGAGAACAAGTGCTGAGAAACCGGACGACGCGTCTGGTAAAAGTTTTGTGGAGAAACCATAAGATGGAAGAGGCAACGTGGGAACCCGAGGAACTTATGATGAAGAACCACCCGAGTCTTTTTATGCAGTAATACCCTAGAAATTGCGAGGACGCAATTATTTGAAGGAGGGGAGAATGTAACACCCCAAGCTTCTACGGTACGTTTCCCTTCGAATAATGCGATAGCGTGTGTTGTACGCAACCTCGAGTTCTAACACACACCACAACTAATTAAACTAGCCATTGTGAATAGTAATACCTACTTTTTGAAATCATATATATTTTATATTTCAAAATGGACTTCATTTTTGGATTCGGAATATCGAAATTAGCCTAGGGTGAAATTTTGGTACTTTTCGGATAACTTTTATATTTTGATGAATAGTGAAAATTACTAAATTTTAATTAAAAACAACTTTTTTAATCAAAATAATTAATATTGATAAATTATGAATTTGAGTGGTCTTAAAGTATATTTAGAATATATTTTTACCATTCAATTTAATTTTTGTCATTGGACATAATTTTACAATTAAACCGAACATAAACAAGTGTCAATCTTTTGATAGTTATTATCTCTTAAAAACACGCTTTTTGTTTTGACAGCGGGAATTAATTTTAAATTAATTTCTACCACTTCTGTGTTTTGAATTTAGAAAAATGGATTACATATTTGGAATCAGGATGTCCAAATTATGTAAATAGGTAACTTTCATTTTTACACATTTTGAATAATTACTGCGGTAAATATTTTATTTACCATGGTTAAGGGTAAATCCGGTAAATAAGGGTTAAAAAAATAATATTATAATAATAATAAATTACCCTAAAACGTGTCCTAACCCTATTGGTTGATACATGGTCGACCATGGGCATCTTTGGGTCGATTTTGGGACCCCATGGATCCACTTGTAAGTGATAATGACACTTTATTTTAATTAAGTCAAAATGAATACAAAAATGACACAAGGATATATCTTTTAGCAAAACAATTGTTACATAGGGTTATATAAGTTGGATTTTATATTATAAATATTCATTAGAAATCTAAAAATATTTCCTACATAATGATATTTTATTTATAATTTTTAGACATTAAATAATTTATTTTATTTATGACACAATGATGATGCAGTAATTACTATAATAGTGAAAAATTAAAATAATTGATATTATAAATACCCAAATAAATATAATATGAAACTTTTAATGAATTAAACTAATTTTCTAGGATAATAGGATATATTAGGAGTGATTTAATTGACATTGTTCGAAGTAATAAATCTGTTATGAGTTTCACAAAAATCAACTATTGAATAGTGTCAAAATTGACATAAAAGAGTTCTTAAAACAAATATTATATTATTAATTGATATTAAATTTTTAAAAATCTAAGGTTCGGACAAGAGACTTATATAATAATAGGATCATCATTAATGGACCACTTGGGGGTCGCTTGTATGTATATGGTAAGTCTATTAACCATATAATATAAAAATACAAAGAGACATTGTAAAAGTGAAACTAATTAACTTAGAGTTAATACTTAAAGATAAGGTTAATATAAGTACCCAAACCTGTCTAAATTCTATTGGTTGAGTTGTTTTCGACCTATCCCCACCTTAACCTTTGAATAGTTAATTTTGGAGCCATTAGAAACCGAATATGAATTTATTATAAATTAATGTTTCTAGCTTTTCCAAAGGTGCCCCTCACCCCTCTTATAAAAAGGCACTCCTCCTTCTCATTTCTTCACACCTCTAAAGCCTTTTGGTTCGGACAAACTCTGCCCAAATACTCTCCCAACATCCCTCAATACAACTTATAGGCCTTAGTTTGATTAGAAAGCCAACCTAAGGAGCCCTTTTGATCAAATCAAAAGGAAGAACCCGAAGAAGAGGTAATGATTTCACCACCCTTTTCTAAGTTCATTTCTTCTTCCACTTCTTCTTCCTTTGTTCTTACCATTCTAAAATAATAACTCCAGTATCTCACATATACTGTGATGTTATTATAAATATGGTACAACCATATTCATTATCCTATCCACCCTTTGAATAACATGTCACCATACGTGCATACGTACGGCTTACCGTCTCCACGTCGTGGTGTAATTGTTATTCAATATAATATTATTTGGATGGGTATAATAATGATGTGTAACTCATGTAAATAATAAATCTAACATGTTAATGATTCTTTATATATGATATACCATCCATTTATATATTATTTTAATATCAAAAGAATGATATTGTCGCTCGTGCGTACGTACGGACTACCGTCTCCACGAACGCGATGAGATTCATTCTCCATCGTATCCATTCAAGTATAATTTGATGATTTAAAAAATGATGTTTAAGGACTTGATATCATTCTGGATATGAATAATATACAACCTATCCTTTACATACATGTCTTACGTAACAAAACATACAAAAGAAAACAAGTAAGTTAACACCCGAAACAACGATAATACTAAGATATTATTATCAAATCAATATTAAAAGATCATATATGATATCATATTAATGTATATGATTCTTGTATAATTTAATAACAATTATTTCACCATTATACAGGAGGTTAACCTACCACAACCAAGGAAAAGTACAAGGTAAGGGTTATTTCACAATCTCTTCATTATCCGAGGTTGTTTATATGTAATAATCTACTGGGATCTCTTTATCATCCACATCCATGTTTCTTTGAAATGTATTTCAAAACATTTTTACTATTTACAAGAATATGGGTTAAAGTCATTTATACCCTTGTTTGAATTTTTATAAGAGGTTTATAAAGGAATCTTTCCGTCGTTTTCAAAACAAGGTCCTTTTTAACCTTTTCGACTGAATTGAGGTAAGAATGTTTTTTTTAACTTATACGGCGGGTGCGGTTATTTTCCGCCGTTATAAAATCGTCGAAGCTTTCCATACAAGCTTATAAGAATATTTTCAAAGAAAATGTTTTATTTTATATGGATCTTAAATGATTTCAAAATAAAAGGAGATACTTCTTTAAAAAGAATTTTGATTTCATCTATGTCAACATCCTTTGATGGATTTTAAGATTATTTGAAGTTGATTTATTATGATACAAAACTTCTATATTGTATTGAAGTTTTTTTGATATGTTTGACTGTGGATGTGCTATTTTTATACCATTCATAGTTTATGGTGAAATTATTGACATTTCGTATGCTAGTTTTAATACGAATGTTTATGTTATGTTTAAACCTTTTCATATGGGAATCCATTGGACTTAATAAGTGACGGGTGGAGCCCGCTATAGATCCTCGATGCATCGGTAGGTATCATGAGACAAACTAGTGTCTTGGCACAAGGCCTTGACAAAATCTTATTTGTAGTCTTGGCACGAGGCCTTGGCTATGTGGTTATGATAGTCTGGCATTATGCATTCCAACATTATGAAAGTGGTTATTGATATTGCATGTGATTATTCGATTAGTAGAATATCCATGTGAACAAGTAAATGGCATTATTTCATTTTACTTTTGCCATACTATGTTGAAGTTCAATTTTAAAAGGCTTTTGTTTTAGTAATTCATTGCCTTAAATGTTTATGCTTATTTTGAATGTTCCGCTATATTGTTATCCTTACTGGGCATTTGAGCTCACCCCTTTTCTATGTTTTATTTTTCCCAGGTAGTGAAGAAGTAATTTATGAATGACTTGCAGGGATATTATGAGGGGTTAATAGTGTGGATATGAAGACTTTGTTGTTGTAGTAGTTTTTCACTTTGAAATGTAATGTAAAACTTTATGATTATATCTAGTGTTTCCAAGGCTACTAAACCAATCGGTCTTTCAGGATTTGATCTTTCTTGTGATCATGCCAATGTTATGTAATTAATGCACCGACTCTGGGTAGCTGGGGTCGGGGCGTTACATTTGGAGTGTCTTAAGGACACATGTATATATATATTTTTAATCCTAAGATGTTCCTCTAGTGCTCAGGTTATCCTTGGAAGCTTAATGTTATGTTTTTATGGTTTTTTGGAGGACTACCCCCAGGGTGAACTATTAAGGAGAAACAATGTGGCACCCTAAGTATAAGAAGGTTTCTAATTCTAATTTTATAACAAAATGTTTCTACGTATTGTTAATTAGTGGTTAAGGAAAAGTCATACAGATTATAGTGTTAACTATGTGAGTTGGCTTGGAACTGGGACATGATACAATATTGACAAATGGTTACATACCATATGTGTAAAAAGTTGCAGCTAGTTTCATAGGTGGTCATCATTGTTTAGTGAACCGCGTGACCAAATCATGTGAGATTGATGACCTTGTATGGTTAAGGACACATGGTTGGTGCATTGTTTTTCGAACCCTGTGGCCAAACCATTTGACTCATTAAAGAGTGAAAATATATATTTTAACTCTTGAATTTTAATGAGGTGTAGCTTCTCTCCCTCTCTCTCTCTCATTTATGGCTAGGGGGCCTCATTCCCTTTTCTATTATTCAAAGAACCATCATTTTGGGGTCATTTCATAGTGTTTTGTAGTGATTAGAGGTGTTTTCTCCCCCCATATCCCACAAATCATTCTTTCCTCTTAATTATATTGATTTTTTCATTCTTCGATTAGGTTTTTGATTCTTATTCTGATTGAGCATGGTGTAATCATCCATTTATGTTGGGGATTTCATGAAACACAGTAAGAGGACATCATGGGATATGACATCTTCACTTATTTGTCTATTTTTTTGATAAGGTATATCACTTTAGTGATTTTTACAAGAATTTTGGATTTAATTAAATTAATTCATAGATTTTATTGGTTTGGATTGATAAGTAGTTTCTTTAGAATGGCATCTTGGGTATGCCATGGATCTTCCACATGCAGTTAGTCATGGTTTCTATGTGACAAGGATACATGTTGAGTAATTATGCATTTATTCCAAATTTAATTAAATTTTATAAACAATAAAAAATGTTTATGATAAATTTTAATTGATTAATTAATTATAATCTAATTATAATTGGTTATTTGGTTTCATTATAGGGCCTCATAGTGATGGAAGGTGGTTTTATGGACTTGGATGAGCCTGAGAAGAGATATCAGGATGTGAATTAAGAAGGAATTGGACAATGAAAATTGATTTCATTTATATATTTTTGAAATTTGATATGTGGTCTCACTAATAAGGGTGAATAACCCCTTTAATTTAAAGTAAATTGTTTAATTAACATTCAATACTTATGTGTGAAATATAAATAGTACGCATCCCATGATGGACCCTTGGAAATGAATTGAGGCCTTAACCTCCAACAGATGATGGTTTAGTTATAAATGCAGTCCTTGTGATACTTATTCCCATGAAGGGTATAAATAAAATGGAAAGAACAATATATAATATCCTAACCTCCAATTATATGTAACAATGGATTGAGGTGATAAGATTAAATATTAGACATGTGATAAACTTTGGATTCCTTAAACCCATTGAGATAGTTGATATGACCATGGGGTAATGGTTATTCCCATTATGAGATGTGAGTACATAGTAGAGTATGACCTAAGCATACTTTGGAAGGGTTATGTGTTTGAGAACATTCATAGTGATGTGAGATAGGATTTAGGTAATCTTCTTAACGACTTCTTGTGTAGATTTACTTAGGATTAAAATAAGGCCACGATGTAGTTATAATGATTCCAAGGGACATTATTCTCTCTGAGTGATGGGTGTTGACAGGATAGATGTGTTTGAAATAAGAGGCCCCAAATTGAGTTTCCTAATTGAGATGAGGACTAGGGCCCTGGTGCATGAAATAGGGATATGGTGACCCTAGTGATAGGATGAGTATGGGAAATGGGTAGTGATGATTATAGGTGTCAACTGAGAACCCCAATCGATAATGACACATGAGATGTGTTAGTGGGACTCTTTTCTCACATGGATGATTTGTGATACTATTGGATACCCAAGATGATGAGATTTTGTCATTGAGGTCTCTATAGATTACCTAGGCCAACCCTGTAGGAATTAATAGTTTTTCCTATAGACTATATAGATTTCCCTTTATGTTAGAGAATCATCTGTTGATCCTGACACACACACAATGGACCACTTAGGAAACTTGTGAATCAATAATAGATCCCAAGATACTAGATTAAATTAGATTCTAAGAGTTTATGGTTGATCTTGAATTGTGAAAATAATTTATTTCCTTAGTTTTTTGGTAATAAACTGTCGAGATTAGTATTCACATACATCTAATTTCTGATGACGCTTGATAAATAATGGGATTCATCACAATTGATATCCCCAGATGCTTGGGAATCGACTGTCAAACTAGAAATTCATGCCCATTTTATTTCTAGGAGTCCAAGAAATCAGACCCGATACCTATGAAATAGGGTTTTTCTAGACACCAGGGGATCAGTTATTGATCCTAATAATCATACAGTAGATTACCCAGGATGTTTGGGGATCATCTATAGATATTGATACTACTTGATTTATTATAATGTTTGGGAATCATTTTACACATTTTACACACTATATTGGATATCATGCGATCCTAGGAATAGGAAATGGGATTTATATTGGTAGGAATTACCAAGTGACATACTTATAGACACTAGATTTAAGACAAAGCAGGTTTGAATGTACCCCCAGTGTAACATAGGATGAATGTACGATTAATGGTCATTTATTTACACTTCCATATTGTTTTTATTTATTATGTTCATATCACATGTGTGAACAATAAATTTACTATTTATGTACACAAACACATTATTGTATCCCTACTAAGTTATATTCATATATTTTGTGGGTGTCCATAGCAGTTGGGTAACTGAGCATCATTGAATTGTTGTCGGTTAATGTTTGGGAAATGAATCATATAGAATGATCAAGCAATATAGATCAATTGGTATTGTAGATTGAGATAAGGTGAGGCTCAGGGATGTAGTAGATACTATTTTACTTAAAATTTATTCTATATTCATTTTTATTTTTGGTCATCCTCGTGTGCGGCTAGTGAGTCATTATGTTTGTATACATCCACTCCCCATCATTTTTATTGATGTTTGTGTTTATTGAATCTATATACTAAGATTATTATTATGTATGGTTGATGTGTGGTTTATTTTTATTAATATTTAGCACTATAATATTGGGGTATAGTCTTCCCATTGTACTACCCTAGAACCCAGCTACTATAAAGTAGCCTCTGGAATACGACAAGACACTCTATAGGTCTAGTGGTGACCTAGTCTATTTATCATGGAAAGTGAATCGGGTCTTGGAATTATAACAAGTGAGGCGGGGTTGAATTATTTGTAATGCCTTGGAAATTATGTGTATTTTTTATATGGATTTATTCTTGACACCAAATTCTCTGACGATACGCGATTCCGAGGCTCAGAGAGCCCAGAATGAAATTTTGAACTGTATTTTAAGGTATGTTCAATAAATGTGCGGGTGGGGTTTTCTAACTTCTGAACCGGTTTTCGAATCAAAAATACAAGGGAACCGTTGAACTTGGAATTCTAAGATTCTCCTAGAAATTACTTATCTTCGGCTGGAAAGGGGAGAGTATAAATTTTATTTTTCAGACTTTTTAAGAAAATAAAAAAATAATTTAAAAGAATTATTTCATTTAATTTTTCAACGTTGAGTGGTGGAAGAAGGAGCTGAGGTGCAATGACGAGGTGGCGATGAGGCATATTAATGGAGGGCCAATAATGGCTTATTTGAAATCATGATTTTTTTATCTTAATGAACCAGTAAATGTGGCTCAATAAATGTGGATCATTTAATAAGAATCATTAATGGGTGCAATGTCGATGTGATTTTTATTTATTTTGATAATACAATGTGTTGGAGTTTGGGAAATAACAAAAACGGGGAAATATCTGATGAACTTCTGGAAGAATCCCTCTCCAATGAAGAATGAAGAATGAATCGATGAACGTTTGGGAATTGGATATGTAGGATGGAAATCAAGGATGAATGCCAACGACTACAAATCAACTATGACGTGAATCAAATTTTTCTTCATCAACAGATCCAATAAATCCAGGTAGGGGTTTATGTGTTCTAAGTATTTGATGATTTCTTCCTCATTCTTGAAAATTTACGATAAACGTGGATCAACCAACTATCGGGTTGATCTGTGAATCACTTGTTCTTGCGGGTGGATATTGTTTGAGGGTTTGATTTGGGGTTTTCAAGAAGTGTGGTTATAATCAAGTTTATCCCCATGATTCAACTCTAATGTGGAAGGTGTGAGCCGACATAAACTAGGCACAGTCCCTCCGCCATAGTTGTTCTTGTTTTATTCTTCGAAGTCAATCGGTCAACTTGTCAGCAAGGAGAATTTGTAGGATTCACGGTGATGATGGCACCATGTGGAGGCTGTAGTCATAGAAAAATACAATAATGGACCACCGGAGCGACTCTAGTGGACCGTCTAAGGCACCGCCAACGTGCTGGTGGCCTACGATGGCCTCCCGCGTCAGGTGGAGGGTGGCGGCGTGCCACGAAGGCAGGAAGCCACGGGTGAACGACCGCAGTGGGGGGGGGGGAGATGTGGTTTCGGGCACCACGTGGAGTGATGACCTACGTCCAAGCTGTCTGGTGGCTGGTGAGCTGCAGTCCGTCGACTACGGCAAGAGGAGGCCAGGCATCTGCGGGGCCAGCATGGGCTGGACGTGGCATGACTGCTGCGTCCCGGCTGGACGACACACCACCAGTCGCCCTAGCGGTCGGGCCTTGGGCTAGTGGGCCACACCCCAGGCAGTGGGTCGGTCCAGCACCCAATGTGTTGGACCCACACATGCAGGCCAAACCCCACACTGGCAGGCTAGACCTGCACCCTTTGGGCCAGGCTGGACGAGACCGATTCGTCGAGCGACCCTTCGGGCTGGACCCTCGGCCAAACCAAGCTGGGTCCAGCGAGGCCCTTTGGGCTTGGTGCACTGGCTAGGCCAGAACAAATAGACGCCAACCCAAAATTGGTAAGTTCATGTCTGTATAATTGAACAAGGGTATTTCGGACCCTTGGGTCGGTCCGACCGGGTCAGACTAGGCCTAGATACAACTGGCCCAAGGTTTACTAAAACGCTTGTATCTTGCCAACCAGACATCTAATTTATGCACCGTAAGTGGTTTTGGGACCCTTGGGATAGATAAGAACCTTTGATACACTCCAATTGAGTTTTGGAAGATGTTGGTGTATGGACCAGTTGGATCAGACTCGAATCCAACTAGGCCTTTTTTTCAAAAAATCCTATTACTTACAGACCGGGCGTCAGATCAACACGTCGTCTTTTGCGTTGGAACCCTTAAGAACAGACATTCATTGGGTATCCTATATGTTAGAATACATGGTAGTTGAAATAATAATGATGTATTGAGTAGAAAAACCTTCAAAACTCATATTTACAAGGTGCGGGAATCCTGTGGCTGGCTGTCAATTGAAGAGAAAATCTCTGTGGAACGGCAAGAGTGCGACCCTATGTGGATCGACTATGGAACTCCCCTCCATGGATCATAAAGAGTGCTACCCTCCATGGATACAGAATGTCATAAACCTCCATGGATAAAAATGAGTGTGAACCTCCTTGGATCGGCAATCGAGCGACCCTCCGTGGATCGACATGAGAGAGACCCTCTATGGATCGATAGTAGCACGATCTATCATAGACCATTCGGAGAGAGACCCACCATGGATCAGCAGCAGAGCAACTCTTTATGGATCAACAGTAGAGAAACACTTCTAGGATTAAGAGTCAAGCCTCTCAACCAAATAATATTATCTTTATTACGACTAATCATCTTTATTCATATTATTTATGTTATATACCTTGTGTTAATTTTATTTTAATTCGTGTTGTGTGATTGAGATTTTATTTTTGGTTTACCTTTGCAGATTTTTGAGATTCCTTCAAAGGTCTTGGGGTCCCTACTGAGTATTGTTATACTCACCCCTGCACGGGATCTGCCCGTACCTATTGTGCCTTGTGCAGACAACAAACAACTTTGACTGGGACTTAGGAGATCCAGGACAAGATAGTGCTCAGAGAGGATAGATTGACGTGGTGTGCTATAGTGACAACTCATGGGGAGCTATACCTACCCTTCAAGTAGGATCCTTGGAAGATGATATTTGTAGCATCAATTCTTTTTCTATATTTTCCTTTTAGTTGGGCTGGTATTCTGCCCCTTCACATTTAGTTACACACTTTACTCTCATTGGTGGTACTATTTGGTGGTTGTATTAGTTTTCTTTCTTTCATGGTTATATTTTTGCAGTTTCCCCTATATATTTGTGTACAGGTTTAAAGGAAATTCTTTCCCTTTTTGAAATATTCTTTTCTAGTGCTATTCACCAGCCGCTAGCCTCTAGAAGGCAGGTTTGGTATAGTCACAACATAGGTCACGGGGGACCGGTAGTGACAAAGTGGTATCAGAGGGTGGTCGGTTCTTCTAGCGGAACTAAGAGTCTAATTTTTTTCAATGGTGAAATAGTGTTTAGTGTATTGAGTTTGTATTTTAGTTTAGGGAGTCCAGTGTTGGTGTGGTGGTCATCGTATCCATACACCAAGACCCTGAGTTCTGTTTTCTGACTCGGTACACGAAAAAACTAGTTACGTGTGTCTTAGAAATGTTTTTCTCTTGGTCTCTTTTGAGTCAACTCACTAGGTATAACTTATTGACCATGTCACATCTATTTCCATACATGATACCTCCAAGAAGATAGCCATATCTATTTCTAGTGATATATCACGATGATGTCCTACCGAGAAATGATACATTGGTATAGGGACCACTTACGAAAGTAGAACCTATGGGTGGTGTACTAGTAGCACCACCACCCGTAGAGAAGAAAATGTGACCAAACCCACCAGCAGATAGTTCAGGCCGACTGTGAGTGCTACACAAGTTCTAGAGGAAGAGGCCTCTGAGGTTTTAAGGAGAGATAGATCCTCAGGCAGCTGAGGACTATCTGGAATTTGTGGCATTTGTTTTTTTCTTGGTGGAGACATCAGAAAATGATATGGTGATCCTAACCTTTATAATTTTTCAGGGATCATTAGGGGGATAGTGGATCTTGATGATCTAGAAACACGAGGAGGAATCCATTTCACGTTTTCAATTATAGAGCCTCTTTAGGATGTAGTTTATACCAGTAAAACTATCCTCTGTGCGTATTCAGGAGTTACTACACCTGGAGCAGTGCAGTTTGACTGTGGCCCAGTACTCTACAAGGTTTATCAACCTCTCTCGCGACTCCACAGACATGGTGTAAGACCCTTTCTTCAGGGCCCCGACCATTTATCAGGGACTCTGATGAGATATCAGGGCATCGATTATTTTTATCAACATCCTAATATAGGGTGGAGTGCTAGACCGAGCACAATTGGTGGAGATTTTCCATTCTGAGCAGGAACCAATAGTTATAGCCACCACTAGACGACAGATAGTCGGATCATATGTTGTAGGTAGTAGGAAGATGATGAAAAGGCCCAAACAGGCTAGACCTTATGGTGGATGACCCCAGGATTTAGGGACGGATGTGTAGATATCATGAAGAAGAGGAGGTTAGAAGATGATCAGAATGTTCTATTCCTGCTGTGGGAAGGGTCACATGGATCTTGAATACCAAACCCTCCTTACTGATGATCGGAAGATAGTCAAGGGACCTCCGAGGCAGAGGAAGCAGTTTGAGTGAGGAGGTCCGCAGGGTGGTAGAAGTGGAATGGGAGTAGGCCGAGCAGCGGGAACTGGGAAATGGTTTGAGGTGTTACCGTCCCCCCTAGGTGTTCCACCCTAACCGTAGGGTACAGAAAAACATGGGTGAGCACATCATCATGAAGAGGAGTCTTATAGCCAAGGTTCTCCAAATATGATTCTAGGAATAATCTGTGTCTTCTCCCCCCAATCTACAGTTCTTATAGACATGGGTTCTAGTCACTCCTTCTTTACCATGACTCTTGTTCAAAGCTCGGAGATTCCAGCGGAGCTGTTGGCTCGATCCTTATGGCTAGGTACTTCTATGGGAGGGAATTAGGCAATTACACAACAGTGCTGGTAGTGTGAACATACTCTAGGAGGTGAGATATTTAGCTAAGATATCCTAGAAGAAGCGTTGAGGACTTAAGACATCATCTTGGGTATGGACTAGTTATCCACAGTCCATCATCAGATCGACTGTTTTAGGCATACTGTGTAGAGTGTCCATAGATATGGGACTAGGTTTTACTTCACCGGCAAGAAGGAATCCCCTACAACGTAGGACATACTTTTTCAGAGGAGGGTGCAGTGGATCACTCCCCAGTTGGATAGTCTCACCATCAGTGTAATGGATTAGAGGATTCCTTGCTTTCCTATAGTGGTGGATGAGTACAAGGATGTTTTTCTTGATGTTGTTTTGGGAATACCTTCTTGTAGGGTGGTAGAATTTTTCTTCAACATGTACTCTGGGATGACATCAATATCCACAATGACATATCGTATGGCTCCCAGGGAGCTTCCCATGTTGACAGTACAACTAGATGACTTGCAGGAGAAGGGGTTCGTATGCCCCAGTGTTTCACCATGGCTATCTCTATTGATTTTTTCCAAGAAAGAAGATGAGAGTTTGAGGTTGTGTGTGGAATTACGGTGCCTGAACCAGGCGACTGTGAAAAATAACTATACTCTTCCAAGGATCAATGAAATCTTCAACTAGCTGAAGGGAGTGATGTGGTTCTCGAAGATAGAACTTAGATCGGGCTATCACCAGCTTCAGGTACGAGATGAGGATGTTCTAAAGACTTCTTTCAGGTGTCGATATGGCTACTACAAGTTCCTGGTGATTCCTTTCTATGTGACTAATTCCCCATCAGTGTTCATGAAACTCATGAACAATATCTTCTATCCTTACTTATACCGGTTTTTTGTGGTCTTCATCGATGACATCTTGGTGCACATTGTGTCAGAGGGGGAACACGCTACATACCTGTAGATATTCCATGATACACTCTAAGAGCATAAAATTTATAGAAATCTCTCGAAGTTTAAATTTAGGATTTAGGAAATCCACTTTATGAGACATGTTATCTCAGAGGATGGTGTTTTAGTAGACATTGAAAAGATAGAGGTGGTGCTTGCTTGGTAGCCACCCAGGAACGCGATTGAGGTACATAGATTCTTGGGGTTGGTTGGTTACTATGGGAGTTTTGTTCCTAACTTACTCAGAGTAGAAAAACCCCTATCAACCTTTACAAGGAAGGAAAATCCTTTTTCATGTATATAGAAGAGCCATTTTAGTTTCCATGAGCTGAGGCAGAGATTGACTAGTGGACCTATCTTGAGGATACCAGAAGAGGGTGTTTGGTATATAGTTTATTGTAATGCATTTAAGACCAGACTGGGTTGTTTCCTAATGTAGTTTCAAGAAATGATTAATTAAGGTTCACTATAGTTGAGACATAATGAGAAGAACTATGTGACCCATGACTTAGATTTAGCAGTAGTGTTCTTTTCCATGATGATATTGTGGCACTACTTTATGGGTGAATGTTTTATAGTTTATGGTTTACTCTGACCACAAGAGTCTCAGGTATATATCTTCTTAGAAAAACATTTCCCTGAGACAACAAATATTTCTAGTATTAATCTAGGACTATGGATTTGAGATAGTCTATACTATTGGAAAGAGGAACGTGGTGAAATATGCACTTAACATGGGGAGTAGTTTTCAGCTGCTGAGTGAAGCGACAGAGAAGTTGGTCATGATGTAGGTATCCTTCGTGGATGATGGTGAAGTTTCTTACCGTCAGTTGGTGACTGTTACTCCCCCACTCTTCCAGTGAGTATGGGAGGCACAATTAGTGGATGTTGACTGCGAGGCATGAGGTGATTAGTTATCCTTAGAACGGGCTCCTGATGGATTTTTGATAGGTGGGAAGCACATAATCCTTTTCAAAGGGCATACCTTAGTGCCAGTGAGGTTGCAAGAGGATGTGTTGAGGGAGTTCCATACATCTCATTTGGAATTACATCATAGAGTGATGAAGAAGTAACAGAACCTTTGACATCAGTACTAGTGTCCAGGGATGAAGAAAACGGTGGCCGAGTTCATTTATCGATACCTCATTTGCCGGCAAATGAAGTCAAAGCATCAAGTTACAATAGGCTTGGACCAGCCTCCCGAGGTACTGGAATGGAAATGGTATGGTCTCTCTATGGTCTTTGTGATGGGGTTACGATGTACATATTGGGTCCAAGACTCTATCTAGGTGATTTTTGACTGACTCACCAAGTTGAATCACTTCCAACCCATCCGAAAGTGGGGACCGGTAGAGGGATTGAGACGCCTCTACATCCAGAAGACAGTACAGTATCACAGGGTGGCTTTACAAATCATATCATATCGTGACACTCTATTTACATCCTAGATATGGAGGGGATTACATGAGGTTTTTGGGATGCATTTGTGCTTGAGAACATATTTTTATCCCCATATGGATTTTCAGATGGAGCAGACCATACAAACCTTGAAGGACATGCTTCGTGCTTGTGTCCTAGATTTTGTTAGTAGTTGTGAAGACCACGTACCACTGGTAGAGTTTGCATACAACAACAAATATTACTCCAAAATTGGCATGGAACCATTCTAGCCCTTTTTCTAGCATCCTTGATGATCACCCCTATGCTGGACAGACCCAGGGGAGTCAACACTCTTGGGTCCGAAGTTCATATGGGATACCACCAAGAAGGTGCAGATCATACAAGAGCGGATGAGGACTGCATAGAGTACGCAAAAGTCTTATGCCGATAGAAGATGGAGACCCTTGAAGTTTGAGGGGAGCAATCATGTGTTCCTTCAGGTCTCACCTCGATGAGGATTGAAGAGATTTGACCAAGATGAAAAGATATCTCCTAAGATCATCATACTTTTTCAGATCCTGAGCAAAGATGGCGAGGTGGCATACCACCTAGATCATCCCCCACAGATGCACCGGGTGCACAATGTTTTCCACGTGTCATAGCCGAGGAAGTATGTGCATTATCCATCACACATCATCAATTGGGGAAAGATGGACATTGATGATGAGGTGACGTTTTTGGAGTTCCTGGTAAAGATATAGGATCGACAGGAGTGGGTCATATGTGGGCGGTCGATTCCTCTGCTGCGAGTTCGATGGAAGAATGACAATCTCTAGGAGAGCACATGGGAGTGTGAGGCCCAGATTAATGCTTTGTAACCCCATCTGTTTGATTAGTTTTGTTATGGAATTCAAGGGCATAATGCCCGAAGGTGGGGAGAATGTAATGTCTTGGAAATTCGATGTAATTTTTTATATGGATTTATTCTTGAACCACACACTTTGACAACACATGATTCTGAGGCCTAAAGAGCCATGGAAGGAATTTTGAACTTTTTAAAGGTACCTTCAGTAAACGTTTGGGTGGATTTTTCAAACATTTGAATAGGTTATCGGACAAAAATATGAGGGCAATGTTGAACTTGGAACACTAGTATTTAGCTAGAAATGAATTAACTTCGGCTAACAAGGGTTGAGTGGAAAAGTTATTTCTCAGAATATTTGAAAATAATAGAAAATAATTTAAATCTACTATTTTATTTCTGTTTTCTCCATCGAGTGGTGGATGATGACACTATGGTGATGTGACGAGGCGACGATGAGGAACATTAATGGAGGATCAATAATGACTCGTTTAAAACCATGGCACTGTATTATTAACGAGTCATTAAATGTGGATCATTAAATGTGGAACATTTACTGAGAATCTTTAATGGTCGCAACATCATTGTACTTTTTATTTCATTTGATAATCCAAGTTGTTGGAGTTTGGGAATTAACAAAAATGGGGAAATCTCTGACGAATCCCCAGCATAATACCTCTCTAATGAAGAACGAAGAATGAAGTGAAGAACGTTGGAGGATCTAATTTGAAGGTTAGGAAGTGATGAAGAATGCCAATGACCATGGATCGATGATGAAAACAATCACATCCTTCATCATTAGCCGATCTAATGAATCTTGTTAGGGGTTTATCCGGTCCATGTATTTTATTATTTCTTCCTCGTTATTGAAAATTTAAGACGAACACAGATCAACCGACTAATGGCTTGATCCGTGAATCACTTTTTCTGGTATGAAGATATTGTGATCGGGTTTTATTTGGTGGTTTTCAAGATGTGTGGTAATCATCATGTTTACCCCATGATTAAACTCTAACACAGAGGGTAGAGACTGATATGAACAAGGCTCGATCTCCCTGCCATTGTTGTTCTTGTTGCGTTCTTCGCAGTCGACCAGTCAGCTTATTATAAAGGATAGTTTTAAGGCCTCATGGTGATGATGGCGCCCTATGGAGGCCATAGGTATAGACAAATCTAAAAAAGGACTAGAAGAGCGACTTTGGTGGCCTGTCGAAGATACCGCTGATGGCAGCCACTAGCGGAGTGTGGCAGCGCACTCATCGGTGTGCCGCAGCAGTGAGGAGATGTGGTGATAGGTAATGCATGGAGGGAAAACCTGAATCCATTCCATTCGGTGGTTAGTGAGCCATGGTTCATTGAAAACAGCTGGATGAGGCCCCGCATCCATGAGTCCATTAGGGGCCTGATGTGGCACAATTGCCGCGTCTCAGCTAGACAATGAACCACTGGCCGCCCTAGCGGCTGGGCCTTAAGCTAGCGGGCAACACCCTAGCTAGTGGACTAGACCCGCACCCAATAGTCTAGACCAGTGCCGACAGGCTATAACTATCCCTTTCAGGCCAGGCCCGATGTGACCTGGTCGTCGGGCGACCTGGCTGGCTGGACACTTAGCCAAACCGGGTCGGGTCCAGCAAGGCCCATTGGGCCTGGCCGACTGGTCAGGCTGGACCAGACCGACCCTTACCCAAACTATGTCATATCGAGTCCATTTAACTAAACAAGGGTATTTCTGACCCTAGGCCGGGTTGGTCGGGTCGGTCCGATCGGGTCAGACTCGGCCCAGACACAACCGACCCCATATTTACTAAAACACATGTATCTTGAAATCCATGCAACTGATTGATGCATCGTCAGTGGTGATGGGACACTTGAGATGGGGAAGTCCTTCATATTTACTCCACTTGAGTTTTGGAAGAATTAATATTATGGATGGGTTGGATCAGACTCGAATCCAACAAGACCCTTTTTTCTAAAAAACCTATAACTTACACACCGATCGTCCGACCGATGCACCCTCTATTGTGTTGGAACCATTTTGACAAGAAGGTACTTTGGTTTAGCTCTAAGTGAGAGTTCATGGTGGTTAAATATGACATATTCCTTGAGGAGGAATACCATTGAAACTCATACGTACAAGGTTTGAGAATCCAGTGGCTAGCTGTCAAGTGAAGAGTGAACCTCTCTGGATCAGAAAGAGAGAAACCCTCCATAGATCAGCAATGGAACAGAACTACATGGATCTAAAAAGAGAGATAACATACATGGATTGGAAATGGACATACCCTCTACAGATCTTCAAGAGAGCGACCCTTCGTGGATCGACAATAGCACGACCCTCTATGGGTCGACATGAGAGCGACCCTCTGTGAATCAGCAGTAGCACGACCCATCGTGGACCAACCGAAGAGCGACCCATCATGGATAAGTGGAAGAGAGACCCTTTGCGGATCATCAACCGAGTAACACTTCTTAGATTAGCAACTGGGCCTCTCAACAGTTTATGATGATCTAGCTTATGAGGAATCATCTTTATTCATGTTCTTTAATTTGTATACCTACTGTGAGCTGTCTTTTACTTTGTTCTATGTGATTGATATTTTCCTTGTAGTTTAACTTTGAGGATTTATGAGAGACCTTCTAGGGTCTTGGGGTCCCCATTGAGTATTTTTATACTCACCCCTCCACAGGATTTTCCCGCACCTGTTATGCCTTGTGCAGATGACAGACACATTTGGCCGGAACATAGGGGATCCAGGACTAGACGGTGCTCGTAGGTGGATCAATAGACGTGGTGTACTGCTGTCACAACTAATGGGGAGTTGTACCTACAATTTAGGTAGTATCGTTGGTGGAAAACCTCTAGATCTTGTACTTATTGTTTTGTACTTTCCTTTCAGTTGGAATTTTATTCTGGACCCATTAATTTCAGTTACACAATTAATTCTTAGTGGTGGTACGTTTTATTGGATGCATTAATTTTCTTTCCCTCTTGGTTAGGTTTGTGCATTTTTTCCTATCTGTGTGAGTTAAAGTTTAAAGGAAATTCCTCCCTTTTCTGGGGTCTGCCTTTCCGGTGTTAGTCACCAGCCCCTGGCCTATAGAAGGAGGGCTTGGGGTAGTCACGATACATGCCCCAATTGATGGGTCATTAGATTAGTTTTAATGTTTTAAAATTTATCCTTAGTAAATAAATCATTGTGACCATTCAAAGTGAATAAAAACTTAATTTTAGTTATTCCCTATTTCGAATAAATAAAGTAACTATGATCCCAAAACACATTTTATTTTTTCATGGTTCACCCCGAGTTTTTGTGGCTATGTCAGTACTGTGTTTAGGATGAGTATGAGAGACATATGTATCAATAATATTATATATTCAATATATATAAAGGCAAGGTATTATCCTTAACCCTTGTATATACCTCCTGATTATAGCTAAATATCGATTGTTATTTATAATAACTCCCACCTATTTAAAAATGCTTTTCAAACATGAAAAAAGAATACCTATTTGGAACCTCCATGTGTGAAACACTGAATAAAATGTTTTCCTCAATACATCATAATATATTAAATATATTCAAGATACCTTATTCAATATCATCATTGTATATAATATAATAAATAATAGTAGATTATTGGTTGTGAACTCACACACTTATATTCTTCTTCTTTTCAACTCTATTATTTTCTAGAACTACAATATTGTGTCTCAATCCCCAAAAAATTAGTCTTCTCTTCTTATCTTTCTTATTAAACTTACTATAATAACATGATAATTTTTTATGATATTTTATTTTTGAAACTCCATGAATCATGGAAATTTAATCTCTAACTTATAAAATTTCTTAAAAAAATCACAACATTCAATTTTCATCATTAGATTTCAAATATTCATTTATAAAATTTGAGAAATATCACATGAAGGATATTCTGAAAAGAATCACATTTATTTTTCATTAAGAGTCATATTTTACATTTAAATTACTTAAAAACAATTTCTCTATTCCATGATGTCATGCCTATTCACATGTGAAAACATTCTCCTTCAAATCACATCCCTGAAATCATTAGCTTGAATCCTGAATTAAGTCATAATGTATAATGATATCTATATAATTGAAGAATAAATTTATCATAATAATATTTAAGTCTTATGATTCACATGGTAATATAGTTTACTCCCTTAAAATACTTATATGAACCCTCCATGGCCATTTTTAAGTTCATGTTACTCATATACAACATTACAATATGTGAGATAATAAACTATTATATCAAGTATTGTCTTACTTTGTATGTGTTCACATATCCTATATAATATATATATATTTATTATAAATCTCTTCCATAACCATTATAACATATATCACACCACATATTATTTACTTATAGTATTTTATCACCTATTTATTAACAATTATTTATTAAAATCATTTTTTGGGGTGATAATAGCTTTGTTTTTCATGCATGTATTGGTACACCAAAACCAGTAATTGTACTTTGAACATAGTTCCATAATCTATATAATGTTAATAATTCAATTATTATAATATTAAATCTTTAAATACACTTATATATACATTAATATAAAGAGGCAATTAAAAATTAATTACATCACTTTGTAGATATGGTCGTCATTACATATTCATGAGTGATGTTTATAGTGTTTGATGGATAGAACAAAAGAAAAGTAAATAATAATTATAATTAAATGAACTATAATAACATTATAAATATAATATTTATTTTTTAAAATCCATCATCATTACTATCAATGTGAAATTGTTATGAAAATGAAATGTATCACTTTATAACCCAAGTTGAACTCTTGTATCCTTTTGACAAAATATTAGAGATATTAAATTGAAGGGAGTGACACATTGTATTTATCATTTTCTTAAAATAATATAAAGTTCATAATCAAATGAAAATGGAAAAAGTTTCCATTTTTTAAAAATTTGAATTATAATTGATGAAATAAACATATATAATAGGATACAAGAATTTCATAGATAAATTTTAAAGCATTATCCCAAAAATTTCACTACATTTTACCCGTTTTATCCTTACTGAGGTGCAAAACATTTACAAATGTCACTATTCATATTGAAAAAAAATAAAAGAGAGAAATATACAAAATTTGATCATATTTATTCAAAATATGAAATCCATTTTTAAATATTCAATTTCTATATGTGGTGTAAGTCCTTTTTAAAGTAACTGAGCAAACCACAACCATAACCATATTTTGAAAAAAAATGTGTTTTTATGCATAATACTAGATTTATTCTCATTCCATTACTTGTAAAAACCATAAAATTAATTTATTTTTTATTGAATATATAATATAAAAATTTAATTAAAAAAATAAACCAAAAGTGATTTAATTATTTAATTAAGATAAAAAACATTTCCCACCAAAAAAACGTTTTAAGACAAAATGTATTTTTATGCTATAAAATAAACTTATACAAAAATAAATTATAATGCCAATTACCATGTAATTAATCAGATTATATCAAATTAAATTAGAATTATTTTAATTTGACATCAAATTCAAAACATAAACTTTCTTATAAATTACTTCATTTAATAAAATTGAATGAATTTTTTTAAAAAATAGGTATTTTCCTTATTCACCCAAAAAGAAACTATTATATAAAAATACCAAAAATTTACTCCAAGATAAATGTGATATAGTAAATACAAAAATGATATAAATTTTTTAATTCATTTTAAATTGGTAGAAATTAATTATAATATTCATGAACAAAATGTAATAAAAACCATTTTTCATGAAAAAAATTATATATATAAAACTAGTTTTCTAAAAAGTGAGTACATATATATTATGAATAAATAAATAAATTTTAATTAAGTAAAAAATATTCAATATAAATTTCATAATGTGATTAATCTTATTCATTCCAATAAATTTAACAACTATGTTATAATATATTGTAGTTCCTTTTAAGCATGACATTGCATGTCGAGAAAGTTATAATACACTTACAATTTATTTAAAGAGAGATATATAATAAAATCATAGGGTGTTAAATTCTAACCCCCTTAAATAAAAATTTCCCTCACAATTTTTTCTTAATAATCAATGGTTTAATATTTTTAATTGCCTTTGTCGAAAACACAAATCATACAACGGGATAATCAAAATCCCTATAACAATAGGAAGTGAGAAACATTAAGGTTCTCTAAAATAAAACATAATGAGGTTCCCAGATAAGGATAACATGGATGGAAATTTAAAACATATACATAGAGGATAAAATAAAAATTAAGGACTAAAATAGAGTGATATAGAAAAGTGTCAAGAGAAAGATAATATCCATAAAACATAAATCAACGAGGGGTTAAAAGGCCATCAACTAATCATAAATGAAGGTAAAATAATAATTTTTTTATTTCACAATACTTTTCCTAAAGTTGATGGGTTCATTCACTATCAAGATAATGTTCATAAAAAAATATTCTTACATGATTTCTTTCTATATCATTAGCACAATTTCATCCTTTGGTTGTGCTATGATCAATATCAACTTCTATATCATCTCATTCTCCAAGAAAGGAATATTAGAGATGAATTTTTCATGACTAAAACAATAAAAGTAACTTTTAAAGAATGGAAATCCATTCCTTTTTTATGTAGATATTTACCAAAAGTAAAACAATTAACTTAGGTTACCCAATATGGATAAATATTCATATGATGAAATAATACATTAATCTCCAAAACATCAACAATAACACTCAATGTTCAATTTAATCCATTCCCTAAATAGTTTACATTTTGTATCCTCCAAAAAATATTTTGCGAAATTCCAAAACCAAAAATATAAAATATTTTATCACATATTTTTTTTCTAAGATCAACTTTAGTATTTATCCCTATAAAAATTAAGTTTCTCATAATGTCACATAATAGAAAACATGAATACAAAGATCATATATTCTCCTAAAACATGCTAATCCATTCCTAAAATAGCTATTATCACCATAAAACCATAATGAAATCATAAATGATTCACAAAAATAAATCTTTTAAAAATATCCAATATATTTCATAAATCCAAAAAATCAGAAAACATCATCATAAATCAAATTTTCATCAAATCACTAATAAATTAAAAGGTAAAAAATATTATATAATTTACTGTATCAATATCAATAATCTCTTAATACTAAAAAAACATTATTAACTTAACATAATCAACATATTAAGGGTTATCTGTCTCTCAATAATGTACTCCCCACTAAATCAAATTTTGAGGTCATCAATACCATTCAACATATTCTTGAAAATACTTAATGAAATTTTTTTATTAAAAATAATATATATTTATTAAATATTATTTTTGTGACTATTATTTCTTAGTAAAATTGGAAATATACTATGTACTATTTTCAGATCCAGGAGTTAAGACAACACAAGACTTCGAGGCTCGATGAGCCTAAAATTGATATTATAAAATATTAAATATATTAATATCACTTGCATGTAGTTTTTTTGAAAATAGTGGAATAAATCCTTAAATGATACTTAGATTGGAAATATGAGATCATGGTTGAGTTCAGAAAATGAATTTTACCCTAGAATGACCTAAATTTGGTCAACATCGGATGCTAAGTTGAGACAATCGTTGGTGGTACATTTAATCAAAATAAGTAATTATGTTTATTAATTTTATTTTAAATGACCTCACCTAAAACCTCTATAAATATCCTGTTACGGAAATTCTACACTGTTATCCTCATAACCCTATGAGATTAGAGAGGAGTAGAAACACCATTCATCATTAGTGGATTTTATCATAGGACAATAGGTGATCAGATCAAGGTGGATTGAATGGAAGTTAATGTAGCGGGACTTATACTTCAATAGTGAACACATTCTTCACCAATGATCAATCCCTATCGCGGTAGGATTCATTAATTGTTGTTTTCTCTTTCTTTATTAAATGGTTAAAGCATGCATTTTCACTACTTAATTTGTTTTTCTATTTATTATACATTTCATGATCCCAGTATATGGGTTGATTTTTTTAATTCGATTTATTTTGTTTTTCCATAATCTCATCATGGATATCCACAATTTATGGTTGTTGGACATGAACTCTAAGACACAGATGATTGTACCATTGTTCTTATGACTTTTCCCCCAACCATTCTCCATTTTCTTTTTTGGTGGCCACAGGATCATGGTTTGACATTGTCAGGGCATGTTCAATCATGATTGAACCCCTAAATTCTTGGTGGATTGGTGAACAAAAAATATATAGGTGTTTTGTAGATGGATCAAAATGGATTTCAGATGATACATCATGGATCTGGGATCCATGAATTGTGATAGGAAATGGAACGTGCATGAGATTCATTGCAGATTCGAGAAGGTGTATGGATTCCATTTTTTGGCCATTGGAGGTTAGGAATTGATGGTCGTAGGTGTTTTACATCGATCTTGGGTGGTAAAATGGTAGAAACCGTGCTGGGAGTGGAAGATATAAAGATGTGTAAAAACAGGGATTTTCAGCCAAAGAAAAACCTAAATACAAGATATATTTTTTGTAATAAAACATAGCCTGTAGTATTCCTTGTGTAGTGTTATGGTTTCAGGCATACTTAATGATCACATTCTATGTGGTGGGTCTTATACGCTGCATGACCCTCCTTGGGTAGCCAAGTTGTGAGATAGCTAAAACAGTCCCAAGATCCCTTGAAGAATGGCATGACATGTACTATGGGAGTACACGGGCATGGGAAGGTACCCAAGCATAACCGGGTACAAAACCATGTACATGAACATGGACTAAAGTACACTGGTATGACCATAAGAACACAGGCTAGCCCCGAGAAGCTAGGATAAGCAGTGTACCATTGGTAGAAGTTGTGTACTATGACATGGAGTTCATTTCAAGTCTATAGGATGGAAAGGCCAATAAATAAAGTATGTATACATTTCGTGTGGACTAATTATATGATATTTACTTCCCTCTAGAACATGTTCCTCCCACATCTCTTTCATTTGGACTCATATTTTGGATTTGAGTAGCCTATCATGATTTTTTTCCATGTAGAATGAAATGGTGGCCTTGGCTGTGGCTTAAGAGATAAAATGAAATACATTTTGAGCATGATTATTCTTTAAGAGATGCTTGATAATAATAGTGATCAGGGTAAGATAATAAGAGATATTATAGAGTTAGTACTCCACTATCACAACAGTGGATATGTTCCCTATTATCTTTATATAGATAGAGATGGTACTCCCCAAAAATGGAAATCATTCCTATATATATGGAGTGGTAATCCCCCTTCATCAAGATCTGGTGGTGAGAAGGTCCACCATGGGTGTTGTGGCTCCCTTACATATGGACCGCAGTAGCGAGGAGTGGGCCCTCCACAAAAAATTCTGATGAGGTTGCGTTAGATATTGGGTATCAGTGGTATAATTTTGGAGGTATAGGATGGCTCATCGATTTTGGTTGGGTATTGAGATGGCGATTAACTTTCTCTCTCATTTGGGTTTCATTATGAGAATATATATATATGGATTGTGTTTATTTTCCCTCTTATTTTGGATAGAGATGAATGTTTTTTTTGAATCTCTCAATGAACCCCTCTTTGGTTTTTAGGGCCTCCTACTGGGTGTGTATATAAGCATCCTAGTAAGGTATTTTCAAGCATGTGTCATGTCTTATGAAAGTGATTAATATATCATCATTGAATTTGTTGGAGAATAGTGATACCAGGGTGCATTGACTACGTTTGGTGGTCGATCTTAGAGATCAATAGCCTGAATCTGTCATCTTTATTCTTTTTTATAGTGTTGTTAGGTTGGGACCTATCTTCTAACTGGGCATGTATTTTCCCTTTATACTTTGGTTATACTATGTTATTATGATGTATTCCGTAGAGTTGTTGAATGCATGATTATACTCTAGATTTACTATAATTTATTATTCCTATGTATTATTTTATAGATACATCATGGGTTCATGTGTATAGTACATTAGGAAAAGGCCTCCCATTTCATTTATTCCAGATCGATGCTTATCTCTAGAACATGTCCAATTGAAGGTGGGATTGGGGTTGTGATGGATCGACTTTCCATTCAACATGAAGGACTCAATGGATCAGGTACTTATAGTATAGTATCAGTGTAGTCCATTATATGGGATGGCGTTTGGAGTTTTCCCCTTATGAGAAGTTGGTTGGAACTTATGGAAACAATGTCAAATTGGCTCGAATGTTTATTTTAGTCTAGTTAACTAATTTTTGTTGTGGTGAACAATGTATCCATACAATAAGACTCTGAATACATTCTTGTCGACTTGGAATACTGAGACATTGGTTTCTGGGAACAATGTTACATTCATCATATATGATTAAGTCCTTTGAATTTCCTTCTTCAGTCATCTTCATATATATATGCTCATATGACCAAGATATGTTTTTATTACCTTCATGATACATATGCAAATAAATACATATATAATATGAATTTAGGATCATGATAATGATATGATTAGTGATGATGCCTCATTTTAGGGGCCATCTCATGAGGTATTTCCTCCAAGAGGATAGGTAGAAAAACCCATGCCTATTGAGAAACATTTATTAATAGTAGTTATAGCTGATGATTCTTGAATTCTTAGAATATTACATGATTTTCGGTGTTAGAGACCAATAAGGTTCCATAGTGATCTAGATACCTAGGTAGAAGAGAATTAGCTTGAGTCTATGTTTCGAATCATCAGGATCTTTATGACATAGACTCATTATGAGATGCCACTCTCATGGTCCAACATCCAGAAGTTATTTCATGAAGAGTATCACCCTTTATGTTTGATCTCAGTTTAGATCCAAGAGCTTCTTAAGTTACAGGAAGGTGATATTATTGTATTTTAGTATGACATAGGGTTCTCTGACCTTACATGACAATCCCTCGATATGAAGTGTGATGGATTTTTTTGGGAATGTAATTTTCAGAAGAGGATGAGTAGATGCATATAGGCTAGTATAGTCTCTTAATATCTATCAACCTATGATGGATTTCTAGAGAAGGCTACGGTGAATGAGAATAATCTAGAAGAGGGATACTGGGCTGTCAGAGCCAGCAATGGACATTGTGTGGCTAAATATTCTACAATATCTAGTAGGCGTAGGACATCAATGTCATACAATAGGATGCATACTCATTCCCAGACATCAAAACATTGGGTATATAGACTGTGGTTATATTCTAGGATATAGTTAACATGCAGAGGGTCAATGCTATGTTAGTGATGGGTGAGGTCACTTAGCTTGTGATTTCCCAACTTTTCATGATGAGAAAGAGAGAAATATCGTGGATGGACCTTCACGGTAGAGACAACATCATGATTAGTGATATCATAGAAGTGTTCAAAGTGGTTCTCAGGGAGGAGTTGATTGAAGTGGAGTGGTATCAACTCTAGAGGGAAGAAAATATTGTTTAGTATGATGTTATGAGATCCACCACCACCACCACCAAGTGGCCCATGTCAGGCTCAGGGAGTTGGTAGTCGGGATCAAGGTCAGTTTCCAACCATGGAGGGTTATAATCAAGCATCTCATGATATGATTCAATGTATGATCTATTTTTATTATAGTATTTACTTGGTACTGCTAGACATAGGTATGAGTCATTATTTCATGCAATTATTCTCTGTGTGAGGGATGGAGCTTCTATATGATACTTTAGGCCAGTAGTTATAGATATAGGTTCATACTGGGAAAAATTATTTGAAATCACTTATCTATTGGTAGTGTGAGGTATCTCGTTATGGAGATATTGTTTCATGGGACCACATTTTCATTATGATTAAAAATTATGATGTTATATTGGGTATGAATTATTTTTCTATTATCCAGGACCATATTGACTATTATCATAGATAATTAAGATACTCAAGGAAAAATTGGATGTCATTATACATTGTGGGTGATAGAGATATAATAGCGGAACAAGTTAGTTTTTCAAGAACAAAGATGAAACACATCACCCATAAGTTATAGAGTTTATCCCTTAGTGTAGTGGTCTCTTTAGGCATCTGTATTACTTTGGTTATGGAGGTATTTATAATCTTCTTCTTCAAGGATGTTATGGGAATACCTCTGAGGTGGTATGTTTAATTGTACATTTAATACTAACCTGAGACATTGCTAATATCTTCAGTGTAATATCAGATGTAACATATATATCTCTGATAGCTAAGGGTTTATTTGAAGTTCCTTTAATAGTAGTGATTTATAAGACCCAATGTGTTCCCATAGGAAACTTTAATTTTTTTGTGTGGAAAAGGTGGATGAGATCTTGAGTCCTTTTGTTGATTATCATCACTTTAACTGAGTAATGATAAATAAGAAATACCCCTTTCCAAGGATTGATGACCACTTTTACCAGTTTCAAGGCATGTGTTAGTTCTCAAATATCATTATATAGTCTGACAACCACCAATTGAGAGTTCTTGAGGCTGATATTATAAAGACAACATTCGGATGTCTCTATGGACATTAAGAATTCATAGTGATTCCTTCTGCTATGCTGAATACCCCCACTGTGTTTATGGATTTGATAAACTAGATCTTTTAGACACACTTGGACTGATTTATGGTTGTATTCATTGATGAAATACTCATTTAATTTGTTTAAGAGGAGGAGCATTCAGTGCATCTGAGGATGGTCCTAGACTTAATTTGGGATAACTATCTCTTTGTTAAGATATCGAAGTTAATTTTGGATATGTGAGGTTCAATTTATGGGGAATTTTATTTTTATAATAATTTATCTATAGAAACATTGAGTATTTTTTCTTTGATTTATATGTAGTAATCCAAAAATGTGTATAAGTGGTAGTGTTTTATTATATTTATGGGGTAATATAGAAGGTTTGTTCTAGAATTCTATATAGTAGGATCCAATTTTACTTCCTTGATGTAGAAATGGCATCCATTTCTGTAGAACAAGTAGTTCTATGTTGCCTTTGATATGTTTAGGCTAAGGAGGATAAGTGATCCTATGTTGAGACTTCCATATGAGGGTAGATATTATATGGTGTTTTACGATGCCTCAAGATTTGGGCTAAGGTTCATGTATTTGTAGAATCTACCAGATATTTCTCATGGGTCAAGGAAATTGATACCTGAAAAAAAAAACTATTCTACTCATGAACTAGATCTTGAAGTAGTTGTCTTATCTTTGACTATGTGGAAACAATATCTTCTAAGAGAGTGTTTTTCATATAATCAAACCATTAGTGTTTCAAGTATATATTTTTTTGGGAAAAAATATCTCAATGTATCATTGAAACATTTTTGAGATGATTATGTTTGTTGACAAAGCATGTCTCAATGACTTAAACTGTTGACAAAGGGGGTTTTCCTTGAGAATGGGGAAAAGTTTTTTTGGAAAAAGGAGTTGTGATATTGTGTTAAGGAGGTTTCTAATGTTGTATGCCAGGAATTTTTCGATTTTAGAACATAAAAAATTTGGCAAAGGAAAAGTGGCGTGCAGGTCCAAAAGTGACGCGCAAGTCCAAAAGTGGCACGCAAGTCTACCACGCAAGTGTGGAACACAAGTCATATTTCAAGATCATCATATCAAAATATGTCAAAGTAAAGATAGAGGCATGCAAGCCCTCAAAATTCCTATAAATAGATGGCTAATCTCCTCATTTATGAACAAGCTCAACAATTAGTGAAAATATGACCTATGGTCGAGCAAGTAGAAGTGACTGGAAAGTTCAGTGTGTGCGCATGTGGGGCACGCAAGTGTGTAGGGAAAGTGTGACACGCAAGTGTACCGTGCAAGTGTACCGCGCAAGTGTACCGTGCAAGTGTACTGTGCAAGTGTGTCGTGCAAGTGCACCTGCGTAACCACACAAGTGTGCTGCGCAAGCTGTGTGGCGTGAAATTTTTGTGCGCTAGTGTGGCACGCAAGTGTGGAGCGCAAGTTGGTTTTTCCAAAATGAATGAATGGTTGTGCACTAGTTAAAGGGGCACACAAGTCACCCTAGGGTTGCTTGAAAGTTATAAATTTCCCAGATCATCTTTGGTAAAGCAGTATTCATCAGTGGATGAAATTTTTACTTAAACAGAGCATCTGTAACGCCCCGACCCTAGTTACCTAGAGTCGGTGCATTATTACATTACATTGGCATGATCACGAGAAAGATCAAGTCTCGAAAGATCGATTAGTTTAGTAGCCTTGGAATAACTAGATACATCCATAATTTTTTTACATTACATCATAAAAAAAACATCTTGTCTTCATATCCCCTCATACTATCCATGCAGGTCATTCATAAATTACTTCTTCATAATCCTGGGGAAAATAAAACATTGAAAGGGGTGAGCTCAGATGCTCAGTAAGGATAACATTATAGCATAAGATTTCATAAATAAGCATAAACACTAAAACAAAAGCCTTTTAAACTTGAACTTCAGCATAAAATGGCAAAGGTAAAATGAAATAATGCCATTTACATACTCACATGGATATTCTACTAGTCGAATGATCACATGCAATATCAATATCCACTTTCATAATGTTGGAATGCATAATGCCAGACTATCATAACCACTTAGCCAAGGCCTCGTGCCAAGACTACAAATAAGATTCTGTCAAGGCCTTGTGCCAAGACACTAGTTTGTCTCATGAGACCTACCGATGCATCGAGGAGCTATAGCGGGCTCCACCCGTCACTTATTAAGTCCAATGCATTCCTCATATGAATATGTTTAAGCATAAAATAAACATTCGTATTAAAACTAGCATACGAAATGTCAATACTTTAACCACAAACCATGAATGGTATAAAAATAGAACATCCACAGTCAAATATAACTCATTTGATACAATATGGAAGATTGTATTGTATCACATTAACCTCAATCATGAATAATGAAGGATGTTGACATAGATTAAAATAATCATCAAAACTATTTGAGAGAAATATCCCCCTTTTCTTGAAAACTTTTAAAAGTCACACTATTTGTCAAGAAGCCATTTAAAAATAGATTTTTGAATCAAAGTGTCCCATACCACTTTGAAACTTTTAAAAGGAGTTTTAATTTTAAAACTTTAATGTCCATATAAATAAATCCTTAAAACCATTTTTAAAACATGGACATTAATGAGCAAGATATAGAAGAATAAGTCTTTAAAACATTTTAAAATGGTATTTTTGTTAGAGGTTCTAACCAAAAGGGAGACACTTGAATACAAATAATTGAGGTAATAAAAACATTGTAATATCATGAGAATAAAGGGATTCATGATATACTATGTCAAGTACATTATATACACCGCATATAAGTGATTTGGTGTATATCAACAAAGAAGTCCCAGTTCAATGTAAATTGAGATGAAATCTCTCATAAAGGCCGTATCCTTAGGTTAAGGATAAATCAACGACATAATTATGTGTGAAAAATATAAATACACTAAATATGATTGAATATTCAGTGTAAAACAATCAAAGGATATTCACACATATTCTTGTAGAAACAACACCAACGAATTGGATATTTAACTCAACAAATGGAGATTGAGTTAAAATAACTCTTATCAAGTTCATACCGATCACTTGAGAATTTATCAATGGAGTGATTATGTGTATCAAAAGTATATCCACAGAAAGGGGAGTGGAAATTAAGGCATAATCAAATGAATAGAGATTCCACACATAATCTTGGAGTAATATAATCAATGAAATATGTGTAAAGCCAAATGAGTGGAAATTGAAATCTCAAATTCCCTTATCGATTAGGTAACTTACGAAACATACACCCATGAAAGAAGTATCACAACATGATGATGTAAATACCCATAAATTAAAGTATATTACACAATGAATACAATCATGGGCAGTACACCACATGCAATAATTAAGTGGTGAACAATTGAAATCTCACGGAATTGAAAGTGAGATAAGAAAATCCCTTACTTTGTAATTTTTCCTTGGTCGATGGTAGGTTTACCTCCTGTAAAATGGTGAAATAATTGTTATTGAATAATACAAGAATCATTTACTTTAATATGATATCATATACGATCTTTTAACATTGATTTGTTAGTAATATCTTAGAATTATCGTCATTTCGGGTGTTAACGGGTTCATTTTACTTTATATTCTTTGTTATGTGAGCCATATTCGTTATTAATGGGATGTATATTATTCATATCTAGAATGATATAAAGTCCTTAGATACTATTTTTAAATCATCAAATTATAATTATACTTGAATGGATATGATGGACAATGAATCTCATCGCGTTCGTGGAGACGGTAGTCCGCACGTACGCACGAACGCTACTTCCATTTAATTTTTCATTTTAAACGAATTGAATCCAAATGATACATAGGTATATTATTATTACAGTATAATATAATATTTGATATATGTTACTTATGTTCATTAACACCATCCTTTATACGTTCCATGTGTGGTATGAACGAGTCATATCATTTTAAGGGGGCGGTAGTCCGCACTTCCTCAAATGAAATTATCGTATGTATATACAACATGAAACGAATAAGGATATGAAATAAAATGGAATTACAGAAGCTTATATATAAAATATATATCATTAATATCATATTTAATTACAGTTCCATCATAATTTCCACCATGAGAGGCGGTAAGATGTATTTGAACAATCATCGTTTCGTGAGGCGTTAGTTTGCCATCCACCTAAACATTATGTTCATCATCCATTAGATGGATTTGTGTGTATGTGTAGTTTGAATCATTCTTATAACAACATCCTAGTATATTGTGGATACTGGTGTTGTTACAAAAGAAAGGAAATAAAAAGAGTTTGGGGGTTGGAGAAGAAAAATAAATGAAAACAATTTAAGAGAAATCGTTACCTTTAATTTAGGTAACTCACTTTGGTTGGAACCAAAGGACTTCTTGAAATGATTTCTGCCTAAGGGAAAGCTTCAAGGATGAGGATAGGGATGTGGGTAGATTATTTTGGCATAGTTTGGACGAGCCAAGTGGCTTGAGAGGTGTGAGGAATGAGTAGAAGTGGTCTCCTTTTATAAGGGAGAAGAGGGGCTCTTTAGGAAAGAGTGAAAGTATTACTTTATAATATAGTTATATTCGGTTTATAATGGTCCAAAAATAATTGAGGTCGAAGATAAGATGACTAATATTCTAAATAACATCAACAAATAAGAATTGGACAGGTTTTAGATAATATTTTAATCATTATAATCTTATTTATTTAAATGATTTATTAATGAGGTAAACATTGCATCATTATTGTGTCATTAATAATTTAAATTATTTGATGTCTAAAAATTATAAATAAAATATCATTATGTAGGAAATCTTTTTTTCTTTCTAATGAATATTTATAATCGAAAATCCAACATGTATAACCCTATGTAAAAATTGTTCTTCTAAAAGATGTAAGCTTATGCCATTTTTATTTTTATTTTAACTTTATTAATATAAAGTGTCCCTACCACATACAAGTGGCTCCAAGGGGTACCCAAATTGACCCAAGGATGCTCATGGTCGGGTATGTGTCCACCAGTAAGTTTAGGACACGTTTTAGGGTAATTTTGTATTATTATAATATTATTTTTTAACCCTTATTTACCGGATTTACCCTTAACCATGGTAAATAAAATATTTACCACAGTAATTATTCAAAATGTCTAAAAATAAAAGTTACCTATTTACACAATTTGGACATCCTGATTCCAAATATGGAATCCATTTTTCTAAATTCAAAACACAGAAGTGGCAGAAATTAATTTAAAATTAATTCCCGCTGTCAAAACAAAAAGCGTGTTTTTAAGAGGTAATAACTATCAAAAGATTGGCACTTGTTTATGTTCGGTTTAATTGTAAAATTATGCCCAATGATCAACATTATATTAAATGGTAAAAATATATTCTAAATATACTTTAAAACCACTCAAATTCACAATTTATCACTATTAATTATTTTGATTAAAAAAGTTGTTTTTAATTAAAATTTAGTAATTTTCACTATTCATCAAAATATAAAAGTTATCCGAAAAGTACCAAAATTTCAGCCTAGGCTAATTTCAATATTCCGAATCCAAAAATGAAGTCCATTTTGAAATATAAAATATATATGATTTCAAAAAGTAGGTATTACTATCCACAACGGCTAGTTTAATTAGTTGTGGTGTGTGTTAGAACTCGAGGTTGCGTACAACACACGCTATCGCATTATTCGAAGGGAAACGTACCGTGGAAGCTTGGGGTGTTACATTCTCCCCTCCTTCAATAAATTGCGTCCTCTCAATTTTTAAAATTTTGCTTGGGAATATAATGGAAAGTCCCACATCGGAAAAAGAGTCAATAAAACTATCACTTTAAAAGAAAGAAAGAGAGGTATAAGGGTCATCCAAGATAACCCATACTAGGATTCCATGTAAGAAAACATGGATATGGATGATAAACTAAGTGTCAAGTTCTGATGGAGAGGGATAGAAGTCATGATCAGGAGAAAGTTAACAATGAGAAAACCACAAACTTGTGTTGGGACAAACGACCATTAGTCTCCTAGTAGGAAAGTAAACGGACAACATTTTTTTTAAAGTTACATTACATAAGGAAGAGGAATTCATTTATGATATTGACTAAGAACATTATGAGATATACTTACATTTTAAGTAAATTTTCACTCTTTAATAAATTTCCACCACTAACTCAATTTTTTTTAAACGATGAGTATTCAATAAGACTTGGTCACACTGGAAGAGCTAGAATAAACTTCTATAGAATCACATGATCCATGCAGGATAAACCATATATTTACATTGTCTTTGAAGATTAATCAAAACCAAAATGGTAAGTGAATGATCTAATGATCCCCCAAAAGGATATTCATTGAGATAAATATGCACTAATCTTAATTTCTAAAATTAAACCAACAATGCCCCAAAGTTACATAGATACCATTCAATAACCAATTGTCCTTAAAATCCTTTAATATAATCCAAACTAATATTGAAACCCAAATCATAGAAGAATTTGATTATGTAGTCTCCCATGTTACATTGTATCTCCAAATGACATCAAATACTCTTAAAGTCACATACTTAAAAGTAATTAACATCATCACATATTCTCTGTTATAGGTTAATCATTTCCATAAATAACCCAAATCACTATAAATCAACAATAAAAACGTAGATAAAAATCCACCATTACTCTACAAATGAAACCCCATTGTATTCTATTTTCCTTGGGCATATAGTGTTCCCAACAAAGCGAACATCTTCCAAAATAACATTTATCACTTAATCACCAAATCATTTTCCTATACCAAGGGTATTCATTTGATAAGACATAAGAACCCAAATCATCTTATTATTGATCAATAAAATCATTTTACAAAAAAAATAGTCACACTAACCAGGGACTTCACGTAGTCCAATGGTAGGCGATAAATCCCAATCGCACTTTGGTTGTGGGTTTGATTCCCACAACTTTGTCCAACGCGACGGGTTGTCACACGGTCTACGTGTTGTCCTTTTTCAAAAAATATATTTTATAATATTACCAAAATGAGATAAATTCCTCAAAATAACATAATTTAACCACAAATATTATATCATACCTTGCATTTTCATCCCAAATTATAATAACTTATAATTTCCTCAAACCCAATGATCATATAAGACCAAATGGTTATTTATAACTATATCCGCAACAGAAAAGATAATTCTTCCTCAGATATCATTTTCACATGATAAATTGCAGGTTTACACATACAAGAGAAAATTATTCCAAAGTAATCCCATCAATAAAGAGCACTAACACTTTAAAACATTTCACCATCCATTTATTTCCACATAGGTTCTTCATCATATGTTCCTCGGGTTCCCACATTGCCTCTTCCATCTTATGATTTATCCATAGATCTTTTACCAGACAAGTCATCCGGTTTCTCAACACTTGATCTTTGGTATGAAGAATTCTGATAGGCTCTTCACAATAAGATAGATCGAGTTCCAGTTATAATTCTTCATAGGTGAGTACATGCATTGGGTCAGGCATGTATTTTGTCACTAGAGGTATGTGGATCACAACATGAACTCTGGAGAGACTAGGCGGATTTGACTTTTGGTAGAATGCGTTCATGTGTCACAATGGTACCTCAGGAATTTTTCAAAATCATCTACTTCCTTTACCCAAAAACTCCTCATCCATTTTGGATTATATCGATGGAAGCATCGATGCATCATAAAAAAATAGGTATTTCTTATATATAATTTTGAGACATCGTCTTTAACATGTTTTTTTAGAAAAATTCTCACTGATTCATCTTCAAATATTTCAAAATAAGGTTTTGGTAAATCAGTTTTCGTATATCCCAAAAGATATAAATATATAATTTGATACATATAGGCTGCTCGAAGGTCTCCCTCTTCTACAGCATCTAGAAAATCATTTAGTGCATCGTAATTTTGAGATAAAGTGAATAATTTGAAAAGACCCTGATGGTACTTCCCACGCTTAGCGTGGAAAGAAAGTTGAGAGCGCAACATTATCCCATAGTCGGTACTTGAACCTTGAAAGAATCGTGAAATTCTAGAGGTATTGGATGTCTCATAAAGTTGTTTTCATGTAACTTGGACATTTGAAAAAGTTTCAACATCGTCTGCGCATGACTTCTGGATAATAATTGTAAGTAGTTCTTCAGGAAGAGAGAGAAGAGTTGTTCGTGATCTAGCTCCCTCCATGTTTCAACTAACAAAAGAAAATACAATTAGGGTTTTTTGAATACTTATCTAATAACAATGTAAAAAAAATAGACATAATAGGATAATCTTGTAATTGAACAATATATCCTAACTTGGGGTACCCTATGTTAAAATCTAGGTTATCCACTATCTATTTGCCGACATATATTCTTAGGGGCATTTTTTTTTGTATTCCCTTAATAATGGTTTATACTAATCTTGTGAATTTACCAAAGCATATCCCCCGGGAGTGTCGTAACCAAGAGTGCAGCAAGGCCCGTTGTCGTGCACCAGTTCCCGTTCGAGTCTAGCTCAAAGCGGTGTTTTCGGGTTTTACCCCTAGGTACATCTGTGCCAGAGCCGCCTCTACCTGCTCGTATCCAGACAGGGATGTATTGCTCGGAAAACTCACAAAATATCTACAATACCAAAATTCTAGGAAGTTCTTCTATACTAATCCTCAATGTTCATCTTAGGTTTACGTTCTCTAATCAGAGTTTATCTAAATCTAGCTTCCAAGGTTTGTACTAAACTTCCTCTGATACCAACTGTAACACCCCGACCCTAGTTACCTAGAGTCGGTGCATTATTACATTACATTGGCATGATCACGAGAAAGATCATGTCTCGAAATATCGATTAGTTTAGTAGCATTGGAATAACTAGATACATCCATAATTTTTTTACATTACATCATAAAAAAAAACATCTTGTCTTCATATCCCCTCATACTATCCCTGCAGGTCATTCATAAATTACTTCTTCATAATCCTGGGAAAAATAAAACATTGAAAGGGGTGAGATCAGACGCTCAGTAAGGATAACATTATAGCATAAGATTTCATAAATAAGCATAAACACTAAAACAAAAGCCTTTTAAACTTGAACTTCAGCATAAAATGGCAAAGGTAAAATGAAATAATGCCATTTACATACTCACATGGATATTCTACTAGTCAAATGATCACATGCAATATCAATATCCACTTTCATAATGTTGGAATGCATAATGCCAGACTATCATAACCACTTAGCCAAGGCCTCGTGCCAAGATTACAAATAAGATTCTGTCAAGGCCTTGTGCCAAGACACTAGTTTGTCTCATGAGACCTACCGATGCATCGAGGAGCTATAGCGGGCTCCACCCGTCACTTATTAAGTCCAATGCATTCCTCATATGAATAGGTTTAAGCATAAAATAAACATTCGTATTAAAACTAGCATACGAAATGTCAATACTTTAACCACAAACCATGAATGGTATAAAAATAGAACATCCACAGTCAAATATAACTCATTTGATACAATATAGAAGATTGTATTGTATCACATTAACCTCAATCATGAATAATGAAGGATGTTGACATAGATGAAAATAATCATCAAAACTATTTGAGAGAAATATCCCCCTTTTCTTGAAAACATTTAAAAGTCACACTATTTGTCAAGAAGCCATTTAAAAATAGATTTTTGAATCAAAGTGTCCCATACCACTTTGAAACTTTTAAAAGGAGTTTTAATTTTAAAACTTTAATGTCCATATAAATAAATCCTTAAAACCATTTTTAAAACATGGACATTAATGAGCAAGATATAGAAGAATAAGTCTTTAAAACATTTTAAAATGGTATTTTTGTTAGAGGTTCTAACCAAAAGGGAGACACATGAATAAAAATAATTGAGGTAATAAAAACTTTGTAATATCATGAGAATAAAGGGATTCATGTTATACTATGTCAAGTACATTATATACACCGCATAAAAGTGATTTGGTGTATATCAACAAAGAAGTCCCAGTTCAATGTAAATTGAGATGAAATCTCTCATAAAGGCCGTATCCTTAGGTTAAGGATAAATCAACGACATAATTATGTGTGAAAAATATAAATACACTAAATATGATTGAATATTCAGTGTAAAACAATCAAAGGATATTCACACATATTCTTGTAGAAACAACACCAACGAATTGGATATTTAACTCAACAAATGGAGATTGAGTTAAAATTACTCTTATCAAGTTCATACCGATCACTTGAGAATTTATCAATGGAGTGATTATGTGTATCAAAAGTATATCCACAGAAAGGGGAGTGGAAATTAAGGCATAATCAAATGAATAGCGATTCCACACATAATCTTGGAGTAATATAATCAATGAAATATGTGTAAAGCCAAATGAGTGGAAATTGAAATCTCAAATTCCCTTATCGATTAGGTAACTTACGAAACATACACCCATGAAAGAAGTATCACAACATGATGATGTAAATACCCATAAATTAAAGTATATTACACAATGAATACAATCATGGGCAGTACACCACATGCAATAATTAAGTGGTGAACAATGGAAATCTCACGGAATTGAAAGTGAGATAAGAAAATCCCTTACTTTGTAATTTTTCCTTGGTCGATGGTAGGTTTACCTCCTGTATAATGGTGAAATAATTGTTATTGAATAATACAAGAATCATTTACTTTAATATGATATCATATACGATCTTTTAACATTGATTTGTTAGTAATATCTTAGAATTATCGTCATTTCGGGTGTTAACAGGTTCATTTTACTTTATATTCTTTGTTATGTGAGCCATATTCGTTATTAATGGGATGTATATTATTCATATCCAGAATGATATAAAGTACTTAGATACTATTTTTAAATCATCAAATTATAATTATACTTGAATGGATATGATGGACAATGAATCTCATCGCGTTCGTGGAGACGGTAGTCCGCACGTACGCACGAACGCTACTTCCATTTAATTTTTCATTTTAAAAGAATTGAATCCAAATGATACATAGGTATATTATTATTACAGTATAATATAATATTTTATATTTGTTACTTAAGTTCATTAACACCATCCTTTATACGTTCCATGTGTGGTATGAACGAGTCATATCATTTTAAGGGGGCGGTAGTCCGCACTTCCTCAAATGAAATTATCGTATGTATATACAACATGAAACGAATAAGGATATGAAATAAAATGGAATTACAGAAGCTTATATATAAAATATATATCATTAATATCATATTTAATTACAGTGCCATCATAATGGCCACCATGAGAGGCGGTAAGATGTATTTGAACAATCATCGTTTCGTGAGGTGTTAGTTTGCCATCCACAGAAACATTATGTTCATCATCCATTAGATGGAGTTGTGTGTATGTGTAGTTTGAATCCTTCTTATAACAACATCCTAGTATATTGTGGATACTGGTGTTGTTACAAAAGAAAGGAAATAAAAAGAGTTTGGGGGTTGGAGAAGCAAAATAAATGAAAACAATTTAAGAGAAATCGTTACCTTTAATTTAGGTAACTCACTTTGGTTGGAACCAAAGGACTTCTTGAAATGATTTCTGCCTAAGGGGAAGCTTCAAGGATGAGTATAGGGATGTGGGGAGCTTATTTTGGCAGAGTTTGGACGAGCCAAGTGGCTTGAGAGGTGTGAGGAATGAGTAGAAGTGGTCTCCTTTTATAAGGGAGAAGAGGGGCTCTTTAGGAAAGAGTGAAAGTATTACTTTATAATATAGTTATATTCGGTTTATAATGGTCCAAAAATCATTGAGGTCGAATATACGATGACTCATATTCTAAATAACATCAACCAATAAGAATTGGACAGGTTATAGATAATATTTTAATCATTATAATCTTATTTATTTAAATGATTTATTAATGAGGTAAACATTGCATCATTATTGTGTCATTAATAATTTACATTATTTGATGTCTAAAAATTATAAATAAAATATCATTATGTAGGAAATCTTTTTAGCTTTCTAACGAATATTTATAATCTAAAATCCAACATGTATAACCCTATGTAAAAATTGTTCTTCTAAAAGATGTAAGCTTATGCCATTTTTATTTTTATTTTAACTTTATTAATATAAAGTGTCCCTACCACATACAAGTGGCTCCAAGGGGTCCCCAAATTGACCCAAGGATGCTCATGGTAGGGTATGTGTCCACCAATAAGTTTAGGACACGTTTTAGGGTAATTTTGTATTATTATAATATTATTTTTTAACCCTTATTTACCGGATTTACCCTTAACCATGGTAAATAAAATATTTACCACAGTAATTATTCAAAATGTCTAAAAATAAAAGTTACCTATTTACACAATTTGGAAATCCTGATTCCAAATATGGAATCCATTTTTCTAAATTCAAAACACAGAAGTGGCAGAAATTAATTTAAAATTAATTCCTGCTGTCAAAACAAAAAGCGTGTTTTTAAGAGGTAATAACTATCAAAAGATTGACACTTGTTTATGTTCGGTTTAATTGTAAAATTATGCCCAATGATCAACATTATATTAAATGGTAAAAATATATTCTAAATATACTTTAAAACCACTCAAATTCACAATTTATCACTATTAATTATTTTGATTAAAAAAGTTGTTTTTAATTAAAATTTAGTAATTTTCACTATTCATCAAAATATAAAAGTTATCCGAAAAGTACCAAAATTTCAGCCTAGGCTAATTTAAATATTCCGAATCCAAAAATGAAGTCCATTTTTAAATATAAAATATATATGATTTCAAAAATTAGGTATTACTATCCACAACGGCTAGTTTAATTAGTTGTGGTGTGTGTTAGAACTCGAGGTTGCGTACAACACACACTATCGCATTATTCGAAGGGAAACGTACCGTGGAAGCTTGGGGTGTTACAACATCTACATACAGTGGAGGAAGCATTCATTATTAATAATTAAGAGACCTATATGTATATAAACTGTTAGTGGTTCCCTTACAGAACAGTGATAAAAGGAATGGGAAGAATACGATCCTCTCCACCAGCAGTGATCCAGAGAGAGAGACTAAGGGAGTGATCATTGAGAACGCAGTGGGCTGACCCTAAACCTTGCAAAGGCATTGAGCCTGGGCATAGAAGTGATCTAGCCCGAACCTTGTAAACAGAAGTGTGATTTAGTGGATTTGGTACAACGGCACATCGCCGTTGTATGCTCCTTGGATGTAGCCCAGTGAGGGTGAACCAAGTAAAAATCCTTGTGTCTGCCTGCTTACATCCCTGCATTGCATTTAAAGCATCATTATCAGATAAAGAAGAAAAGAAGTGGTCATAATAAATAGACAAGTGTAAACAATGTGACCCTTGTAATAAACAAGTCAAGATCCAGTGGGGCAGGAAGAATTTTGAAAAAGAATATCCACACCCGGATTCACCCCCCCCCTCTCAGGGTATATAGGCCCCTATTGGTCCTAAAAATTGGTATCGAAGGGAAGGTTACTTTTACCAAATTTGTTTTCTTTGACTTGGTTAAGTTGATTTGTGTGGTTAAAGATTCAGTCTACTCTTATCTTGGTGTGCCATGGCAAAGGGTAGAATGTCAAAGGAGAATCAGAAGTCGGGTGGTATCCCTTAATGTGGAAGTGTCTGTGGAGATAGTGTGATTCAGTTAAAGGAATATAGTAGTGAACCAAATGTTGATTTGTATAAAGTGTACAGTGAAAAATCATACTCATTGAATGATACTGAAGGAATGATTGAAGAAACTGATATTCCATGTGATGTTGGAACTACTGATGATGAAGAAGTTCCAAGAAGGTGAAAAGTATAAGTTGTCCATAAGACAAAGGAAGTGGATCATAAGTTGGATGAAGAGATTAAATCTAATGATATTCAGATCCAAGCACTATAAAATTAGATATAAAAACTAAGAGGTTTGAATCAATGGATTTTTGATGTAGCACTGATCTAAGGGAGAAGAATTATTCTCAAGATTAACAACTGTGAAAGAGATCTACAAAGGTAGAAAAATCAAAAGCTGATGTCAAGAGAAAGAATCTGAATTCAGATGAGATTCAAAATTTGAAATCCGGAAATGATGATCTTTCTACACAGCTATCTGAACTAGTTCATAAGAATCAAAGGATACAAAAAGAGAATGCATTTTGTTCTGATTATATTGAAGAAGAAAAATTGAAAGTGAAGGAGAAAAGTGACATAGTAGAAAATCTCAGACGAGAACTAGAAGATGAGTTGAGTTGCAGGGAGAACCTCAGAAAAGAAATCAATGATCAACTTGAATCAAGAGATAAGAATATTCAATAATTGGAGGAAGAGATAGAAAAATCTAAAAAAGAAATGGAGATATGAAAAGACAAAGGAAAACTTATGTTAAAGGATGCACTGAACTTATTATTCGATTGTCCTTCGGAATGTGATGATAAAATGAAAATAAATTATAAGATTTCTGAGGAGAAACAACAAAATATTTTCTCATCTCAAAGACCATACATTTTAGGAAAAACTGGTATTGGATTTGATTAATCCCCTCCCATGAATGATTGAAAGAGATCCATGAATAGTTCCAGAAATGGTAAAAACCATGTAGGTGCTGTAGAAAGACCTAAAAAGACTTTTACAAGATGTAATGATAGCATGTTTTATTTTTTTGGGATTCTTGGTCATACATCAAGCTTCTGTTCAGAGGCTCAGGAATACATCTCAGGATGTGAAAATAGAAAATGTACTAAATCTGAGAATAAGAAGAAGCATTATGAGAAATCAAAGAGAAGAGTCTCTCAGAGGAAAACATTCAACAGATGCTATTACTATGGAAGAAAGGGACACACAATGAGTATGTGTCAGGAAGCTCAGGAGATCAATTTCAGAAGGGGAGATCAAGATGTATCAATATCTCAATTGAGAATTGATGAAATGAGGTATTCCTTTAATAGAAAATGTTTTATATGTTCTGATTATGGGCATTTGGAAAGACATTCCTACAAGAAGAAATCAAAGAAGGAAAAGGAACTTGAAATGAGATTCTCAACTCCAGTGGTGCATGATAAGAAATTATACACTAGAAGACAATGTGAACAACTTTTCTGGAGAGAATGTGAACAAACCTAGAAGATCAAGGGAATATTGACTCTAGCTATGAGTAAGAAGAATGTATATTCAGTGGAGGACTCACCACCAGTGAAAAATAGTTTTGTGACTCAAGTATCTGATAAAATAAATATTAACAATGAATGTATTGAAAAATTTGCATGTCATGTGCCACAAAAATAAGTGGAGGAAAGAATAAGATCCCTAAAATGGTGGAAGAAGAAAGGGAAGATTCCAAAAAGAGAGATTCCTACCCAGAGACGGAATTAAGGGAAGTGGCATATTGGTGGTACATCAAAGACAGAAGTGTGTACCAGTGGGACTAAGTACAAAATTTTGAAAAAAGTCTAGGCCTAAAGAATCTATATATTAGAGAAAGACTCAGCATGTGGGTAATGAATACTTATTCATATGGCCAGAGAAGTTGAAGTTGTCTAGGAAACTAGAAGAAGCGAGGCAGGAGTGTGATGCTCTACAAGAAAGAATCAAAGAGTTGACCCATCATGCTCAACCACAATCCTCACATAGAGGAGTCCAGAAGACACCCCTCTCCCTATGTATATAATTTTTTTTAACTGATGATTCAAGTGTTTTAGGTTTTAGGGAGATACGGTCCAAGGGTAAGTGGCATCTAAAGATTCAAAGTGGAGAAGTGATGTGCTCCAGGGTCTCAATTTCCACAAATAAGGTACCAAAGTTGAAGAAGAAAAGGAGGGAAAAAGTATAATAAGAAGTGATTATGTTATTAAATTTATCTCTTATTTCCAACACCAAGTTCCAACTTAGTAGGCTTAGATTTTTTGTTAGTGGCTCAATGCTGATTGGAAGATGAGAATAAATGATGCAGGAGAAGAACAATGTTTATGGGTGTAAACAGTGGGCCTAACCCCGGGAAGTGTTGCATAACATAGGGGGGGGGATTCTATAACTAAATAGAATGAAAGATCCATCAATGCAATAATTAGAGGACTCAACTTAGGTGTTTCCTATCGAGGGAAGAAAGAAACACTTGGAAAAGTTGCAATAATTATGCATCTCATGCTTATCTATTTCATTCAAACAAGTGGTTTTAGCTGACAGTTTTCAGGATACCAAGAATATAAGGCCCAATCCTTAAACCTTACTTAATCTTGAGTTATTACAAGATTACACATTGAGTATCTTTTTAGGTTTAGAGTTTTATAGAATTAGATCATAAAACTTGCATTACATTCCACATTTAAACAATGTGGTTACATTAAAGATAGTATTAATTTTTCCCATCAACGGAAACATATTTAAAATAAAACATGGATTCTTTCTTGAAACATCCTTGACACTATCATCATATCATGTACCCTTACCTTGACCTGTGAAAAACATTTCAAAAACATGGGATGAGCATAAAAAGCTCAGTAAGGGATATAAAAATATGGAAAGGAAACATGAGTACATGTATACATAAGAATGAAATAATGATTTACCCATAAAACATAAGAACTTTAACATACCTCATAAAACCATGAATGAATCATAGAAATCATAAGACATAAAGGTAACTTGAGGCATTCATAACATTCTTACGTAGGGAGTAACCCTCTTGGTTACGTTTGGAATACCCATCACAGTATATTCCCTAAATCTCATTGGATAAACCTTAACGTTTAACCCCTTGGCGTTACCCAATGCATTGGAGAGCTATATCGGGCTCACCCGCCCTTAGTTTATCATGGAACCACCCATCTTCATAATAATTCCCAAGAACCATAACATAATCGTATCACATAAAACATGCATAAAGGAAACATACCATTTCCACTTTTCAATCACAAGATATCAATACAACACATTGATATAAAAACATTATGAAAACCATTGTGAATACCAAAATAAATGAAAAGTAAAACATGGTATTTGTTTTTCTTTTAAAAAAAGTTATGGCTTGTAGAGGAATCCGAAACTCAAATAATGGTCACGGCGGTGGAGAAGTCGTTGTCGCCGCATACGTACGACAAAAACATTCCCTTTTGTCATTTAGTAAAATGATTTGTATAAAAAAAAGATTCCATTCGGATAAACGTAAAAGTAAAAGGGGTTTATACACCATATAAAAGAAGGTTGTGTATAAAACAAAATATTCCTCAATGAAAGGAGATTGAGACGAAGTCCCATACAAAGATGGTATCCTTGGATTAAGGATAAATCAATTACATAATTATGTGTGACAAACTAATACCCCAAATATAAGTGGATATTAAGTGTAAAACAATCATAGGTTATTCACACATATTCATAGAACGACATATTCAAGGAGTACAATCTTATCCCAAAGAATCAAAATTGGGTTAAGAAGTTCCCTTGCAAAAATTTGACAGCCTAACGACATCACTAAAAAATTCAGAAAATGAGTTGATGAGAGATAAAAAAGGTTTCTCATCACTTATACATAAAGATTAAATCACTAAGGATATAGAAGAACATATCCCAACATAATTCTATGTGAATTAAAATACATAACAAAAGAAGTCATTTATAAATAAGAGGGTGAAAGGTTCCCTTACCGACATGGGTATCTTTCGAGACACACACCCCGTGAAAGAAGGACAATAAAAAATTGATGTAAATACTCATAAATGAAAGTATATTACACAATGAGTAAAATAATGGGCAGTACATACACCACTCAAAGGAAATTGTGGCAGATGTAGCATAAATATCATGAGAATAAAAGTGAGATGAAAAATCCCTTACGAAAACTCGGCAGCCTAACGACGCCACTTAAAACTTCCAAAAATGGATTGATGAGATCAAATAGGGTCTCTAATAATATTACAATAAAATATAAAGCAAGAGGACTATAAAATAACATCCCCTATCATAACAAAGATGATCTTAAAAGAAGTGACATAAATGAGAGTACTTAAAAAGAAAGAGAGAGGTTAGATCTCTTACAAAAATTCGGCAGCCTAATATCGCCACTCAAAACATCCAAAATGGATTGATGAGAGAGAATAGGGTCTCTCATCATATGAAAATAAAAATTACAGTAAGATTAATATAAAAGAACATCCAAATCACAAGAAAGTTGAGCTTAAAAGGAATGACATAAAAGAGTGTACTTAAAAAGAAAGAGAGGGTAGGATCCCTTACCTCGGGTCCGACTTGACACGATCGTTATTTAACGTCCTGAATAATAAAATTGCGTTAATTTATACTTGCTTAAGAACCTTTTTAAAGTTAATTATTCCATTTATATCACTTATTTCCATGTTATAAACATTATGTAATCATTTAAGTTAATAATGTTTGTTTTGTCGATATTTGGTTCTTAAGTCGAAAGTGGATTTCTTACAATTACATGTTGTTCGTGTGGTCAAAGGTTCATTATATGCAGAATGATATTCATGATTTGGATATCATATATATCATATATATCCAAAATATAAATGTATTTATAATATTACATAATCATTTAGAGATATGAAATGAAATGCACCGTTCATGGAGACGGTAAGCCGTACGTACGCATGGACGCTACATTCATTTCTATGTCATATTAATGGAATTAAAACTAAATGAGAGGTATGTATATTTTAATTCCAGAATTATATTCATCATTTATATTAAACATAAATCATATATAATAACTTTAAATACATCCTTTATACATCCCACATATGGCATTAACGAATCAAATCACTTTGAGGGGGCGGTAGTCCGCACTTCCTAAAATGAAATTATCTTGTTTACCCATAATGGAAACCATAATGGTATTCCACAAAAGAAAAATACAGAAGATTAAGTAAAACATAAAAATATTATATATCATATATAAATATAGTGACATCTTAATGGCCACCTCTTAAGGTGTTATATGAGTGTTGAACAATCATCATTTCGTGAGGCAGAAATTCGCCATCCACAGAAACAGTATGTTATTTAACCATTTGATGTAGGTGTGTGTAAGTGTAGCTCTAATTACTCTTATAACAACATCCTAGTATATTTAATATACTTTAGTTTTTACAAAATAAATTAATAAAAAGAGTTTAGTGGGTTGGAGAAGCAAAATAAAACAAAAGAACACAAGTGAAGCCATTACCTTAAAATCGGGTAACTCTTTTTGATTTGAGCTCAAAGGCTTCCTTGGGAAGCCTTCTGCCAAAAGTGAGGCTTCTAGGAGTAATATAGGGATGTGTAGAGGCAAAATGAGCAGGGGTTGGCCGAGCCAAAGGCATTAGAGGTGTGGGTAAGGTGGTAGAGGTGGGGGCATTTTATAAGAGGAGTGGAGGGGTACTCTTGTAAAGTTACAAAATGTTACTTTATTTTCAAATGAGTTTCAGATTTTAAAGGACCCACATTGATGTATTTCGAGGATAAGGTGGTAAGGGTTCTAAATATACTCATCCAATAGGTTTTTGACAAGTGTATGTTATATTTTTAACATTATCTTTTCATTTTATTTAAATCCTTTATTAATGATGTAATTGATGCATCATCATGATGTCATAAATAATTTAATTTATTTAATCTCTAAATATTATAAAACAAATATCATGATGTAGGAAATCTCTTTATATTTATAATGAATATTTATATTCAAACATATGGCTTGTATAACCCCATTTAAATTTTTTTTAGTGAAACATCTCATGTTTGTGAGATTTTTATGTTAACTTTAAATAAAAAGTTATTTATGTCATTTTCCAACCAAAGTGGCTCCATGGGGTCCCCAAGTTGACCCATGGATTTTATTGGTCGGCCAAGACACATACAATGAGGATTGGACATGTGTCTAGGACATTTCACATTATTAAAACATTATTTTTAACTTAAATTACACTAATTACCTCTAATCGCGATTAAGAACATAAAAGTTACTATTCACCAAAAAATTATTTTAATCCCATTGAACCACATTTTACTTCCTAATGAAAAGCATGTATGTCAGATTTTTGAAATTTAAAACACCGAGGTGGCAAAGTTTTATTTAAACGAAAAATCAGTTTCTTTAACTACCACTTAGTGGTTTAACTATTCATCAAAAATTGAAGTTTTTCAGAAAAATACAAAAAATTCACCCTTAGCTATATTTGATATCCCTAACTCAAAAATGATGTCTATTTTAAAAAATTAAAAACATATAAGTTGCATTAATTAATTTAATAATTAATTCCCGCTGTCAATACAAATAGGGTGTTTTTATGAAACAATATCTATTAAAAGATTGACACTAGTTTAAGTCCAATTTCAAAGTGAAATTAATTCCAATGACTACTATTGGATTAAATGGTAAAAATATATTTAATTTTACTTTAAAAACAATTCAAAAGATAATCTAATCATATAAATAAATTAGATTAAAAAGAGTTTTTGAATTAAAATACAACATTTTTCACTATTCATTAAAAAATGATCTTTATCGGAAAAATACCAAAAATTTACACAAAGTAAATTTTGATGTCTCTATTCTAAAGAAGAATTTTATTTTGTCAAATATAACACATAAAATTGTCAAAAAGTGGATTTAAAAGAGGTTTGCCATCAAAAGGTGGTTAATCGACCCTCTAAAGAACATTAGAATGTTTACGCTTAAAAATTGAATTCATTCACATTTTTAATCCCTTAACATTTATTGTAAAAAGTAAAAATATTTGACAAACATATATAATAATTTTGTAGTCAGTTCTGTTCATTTCCGCCATTACAACGGCTAGGCATTAACTACCATTTAAAATAATAATATTTTATTATTAGAGTGCAATGTAAGATTCCCAAGAAACTCGTTGTTGCGTATTGGGTACGCCATGAGCATAGAGTCCCCTTTAAAGTAATATTATTATTTTATTCAAAAATATGGATAAATATAAAAATGTCATATTCTTTATTTACCTAGGGTGTTACATCCTTCCCCCCTTTTGGGAATTGCGTCCTCGCAATTTTAAAATTGGGCTCAAAAACATCCTTGAAAGTCCCACATCGGAACAAGAGTCGGTAAAACAAACACTTTAAAATAAAGAATGAGAAGTACAGAGGTCACCCGAGTTAACCCATACCAGGATTCCATGTAGGAAAACATGGACATGGAGGAGAAAACATAGGGTCATGTTCTGATGGAGAGTGATATAAAACATGTTTAGGAGAATGTTAACCACAAGAAACTCACATACTTGTGATGGGTTAAACGGTATTCTATTCCCCAGTAGGAAAAGTTAATAGGCAACATTTTTGTTTTTTTTATTGAGGAATTTATTCTTAAGGAAACATAATTACTTATCATGTTGACTTTCAACTTTTATTAGATTTCTTACACAAACTCATATTTTCCCCAAAAGATGAGTATTTTGGAAGACTTGTTCACCATAATCAACTTCTAGAGAATCACCTAATCCACAATAGAGAACTATATACTTCCCATGTCTTTATACTTTAACCAAAACCAAAACCAAAATGGTTAGTACAAGATCAGATAATCAAGAAAAGGATAACCCTTTATAAAAATAAAATCTATTCTTAATCTCCAAAATTTGTCCAACAAAACCCATAGTTCAACGAGGACCATTTGATAAAGAAATTTCCATAAAATTATTCAAAGTAAACCAAACTAAGATTGAAACCCAAATATTTGAAGGATCTAGTCACATAGGCTTCCAAGGTACAAATTAACTTTTATCTCCAAATAACATCAGTTGCTCTTAAATTCTCATATTGAAAAGTAATCACCCTAATCACATATCCTCGACGATAGGTTAATCATTTCCATAGATAACCCAAAATAAACATACTATTGATTCCTAAAATCATCTAACTAAATAGAATTAGTCAAACTAACCAGGGATTTCACGTAGTCCAGTGGTAGGCGATAAATACCAGTCACACTTTGGTTGTGGGTTCGATTCCCGCAGCTTTGTCCGACGCAATGGGTTGTCACACGGTCTGCGTGTTGTGCTTTTTCCAAAACTATATAATTCTTAAAACATTCCCCAAAACGAGATAAAATCTTCAAAAATAATCATAACATATTTTAACCTCAAGTTTATCTCATGCCTTTCATTTTCCATCATAACATATAATAACCCATAATTACCTCAAAAGTAAGGATCATGTAAACTCTAATGGTTACCTTTATAATTATTACCTGAACTTCCACATCGATTGGACATAACGTACATGATGTATTACAGATCATACCATGGTTCAAGTGGTTGATCATGACTCCATGATAGTTGGTTTAGAATAACCACGAGTTTCCTCATTTAATCCCCCATCTTATCTGGTACCTTAATCAGAGAACCACCACAGTTTCCTTCAAACCTGTTGTCTCTTTGGTGCCTGCTAGATCCATCCATTCACTAAAAACAGAAATGTCAGTGTGAGTATATCAAAAAAACCATCATGTACTAATGAGGAAGGTAAACACTAAGATATACTTACACATTCACTTTATCTAAAACTAGGACTCCTTTTGAAATCCTAACCATTATGGTAATGTCACTTGTGCTTAGAGAATACCCTAACCTCTAAAGTTATCTAAACCGACCTCTGATACCAACTATAAGGCCCCAACCTTAAAACTTACTTAATCTTGATTTATTACAAGATTACACATTGAGTATCATTTCATGTTTAGAGTTTTAGAGAATTAGATCATAAAACTTGCATCACATTCCACATTTAAACAAAGTGGTTACATAAAAGATAGTATTCATTTTCCCATCAATGAAAAAATATTTAAAATAAAACATTGATTCTTTATGGACACTTCCTTGACACTATCATCATATCATGTACCATTCCCTTGACCTAGGAAAAACATTTCAAAAAATTGGGATGATCATAAAAAGCTCAGTAAGGGATATAAAAATATGGAAAGGAAACATGAGTACATGTATACATAAGAATGAAATCATACTTTACCCATAAAATATAAGCACATTAACATAACTCATAAAATCATGAATAAATCATAGAAATCATAAGACATAAAGGTAACTTGAGGCATTCATAACATTCTTACGTAGGGAGTAACCCTCTTGGTTACGTTTGGAATACCCATCACATTATATTCCCTAAATATCTTCACAGAAAACTTAACGTTAAACCCCTTCGCATTACCCAATGCATTGGAGAGATATATCGGGCTCACCCGCCCTTAGTTTATCATGGAACCACCTGTCCTCATAATAATTCCCAAGAACCATAACATAATCATATCACATAAAAAATGCATAAAGGCATAACATTTCCATTTTTCAATCACAATATATCAATACAACACATTGATATAAAAACATTATGAAAACCATTTTTAATACCAAAATAAAAGAAATGTAAAACATGGTATTTATTTTTCTTTTAAAAAAAGGTATGGCTTGTAGAGGAATCCGAAACTCAAATAATGGTCACGGCGGCGGAGAAGTCGTTGTCGTTGCATACGTACGACAAAAACATTCCGTTTTGTCGTTTAGTAAAATGATTTTTATAAAAAAAGATTCCTTTTGGACAAACGTAAAATTCAAAGGGGTTTATACACCGTATAAAAGAAGGTTGTGTATAAAACAAAATATGCCTCAATGAAAGGATATTGAGATGAAGTCCTATACAAAGACGGTATCCTCGGATTAAAGATAAATCAATTACATAATTATGTGCGAAAATCTAATACACCAAATATAAGTGGATATTAAGTGTAAATAAATCAGAGTTTATTCACACATATTCATAGAATGACATATTCAAGGAGTACAAGCTTATCCCAAAGAATCAAAATTGGGTTAAGAAGTTCCCTAGCAAAAATTTGACAGCCTAACGACATCACTAAAAAATTCAGAAAATTAGTTGATGAGAGATAAAAAGGGTATCTCATCGCTTGGACATAAAATTTAAATCACTAAGGATATAGAAGAACATATCCCAACATAATGTTATGTGAATTATAATACATAACAAAAGAAGTCTTTTAAAAAGAGGATGGTGAAAGGTTCCCTTACCGACATGGGTATCTTTCAAAACATACACCCCGTGAAAGAAGGACAATACAAAATTGATGTAAATACCTATAAATGAAAGTATATTACACAATGAATAAAATAATGGGCAGTACATACACCACTCAAAGTAAATTGTGGCAAATGTAGCATAAATATCACGGGAATAAAATTGAGATGAAAAATCCCTTATGAAAACATGGCAGCCTAACGACGCCACTTAAAACTTCCAAAACTGGATTGATGAGATCAAATAGGGTCTCTCATCATTTTACAATAAAATGTACATAAAGTGGAATATAAAAGAACACCCCCATCATAACAAAGAGGATTTTAAAATAAGTGACATAAATGAGAGTACTTAAAAAGAAAGAGAGAGGTTAGATCTCTTACGAAAATTCGGCAGCCTAACGGCGCCAATCGAAACTTCCAAAATGGATTGATGAGAGAGAATAGGGTCTCTCATAATATGAACATGATAATTACAGTAAGAGTAATATAAAATAACATCCCAATCACAAGAAAGATGAGCTTAAAAGGAATGACATAAAAGAGTGTACTTAAAAAGAAAGAGAGGAGTAGGATCCCTTACCTTGGGTCCGACTTGAGTCGGTCGTTCTTTAACATCCTGAATAATAAACTTGAGTTAATTTATACTTGATTAATAACCTTTTACAAGTTCATTATTCCTTTTATATCACTTATTTCCATGTTATAAACATTATGTAATCACTTAAGTTAATAATGTTTGTTTTGTCTGTATTTGGTTTTTAAGTCGAAAGTGGATTTCTTACAATTACATGTTATTCGTGTGGCCAAAGGATCATTATATCCAGAATGATATTCATGATTTGGATATCATATATATCATATATATCCAGAATATACATGTATTTATAATATTACATAATCATTTAGTGGTAAGAAATGAAATGCACCGTTCATGGAGACGGTAAGGCATACGTACGCATGAACGCTACTTTCATTTCTATGTCATATTAATGGAATTTAAACTAAATGATAGGTATGTATATTTTAATTCCATAATTATAATTATCATTTATATGTAACATACATCATATATAATAACTTTAAATACATCCTTTATACACCCCACATATGTCATTAACGAATCAAATCACATTGAGGGGGCGGTAGTCCGCACTTCCTAAAATGAAATTATCGTGTTTACCCACAATGGAAAACACAAAGGTATGACACAAAAGAAAACTACAGAAGCTTAAGTAAAACATAAACATATTATATATCATATATAAATATAGTGACATCTTAATGGACACCTTTTAAGGTGTTATATGAGTGTTGAACAATCATCATTTTGTGAGGCAGAAATTCGCCATCCACAGAAACAGTATGTTCTTTAACCATTTGATGTAGGTGTGTGTAAGTGTAACTAGAATTCATCTTATAACAACATCCTAGTATATTTAAGATACTTTATTTGTTACAAAATAAATGAATAAAAATATTTTAGGGGGTTGGAGAAGAAAAATAAAACAAAAGAACACAAGTGAAGACATTACCTTAAAATCGGGTAACTCTTTTTGATTTGAGCTCAAAGAATTCCTTGGGAAGACGTCTGCCCAAAGTGAGGCTTCTAGGAGTAAGAGAGGGATGTGGAGAGGCAAAATGGGTAGGTTTTGGCCGAGACAAAGGCTTGAGAGGTGTGGGTAAGGTGGTAGAGGTGGATGCCTTTTATAAGAGGAGAGGAGGGGCACATTGAGGATCTTTTCAGGTTTAGACTTTTAGAGAATTAGATCATAAAATTTGCATTATATTCCACATTTAAAAAAAGTGGTTACATAAAAGATAGTATTCATTTTTTCCATCAACAGAAATATATTTAATTTAAAACATGGATTCTTTCTTGACACTTCCTTGACACTATAATCATATCATGTACCCTTCCCTTGACCTGTGAAAAACATTTCAAAAACTTGGGATGAGCATAAAAAGCTCAGTAAGGGATATAAAAATATGGAAAGGAAACATGAGTACATGTATACATAAGAATCATATCATACTTTACCCATAAAACATAATCACTTTAACAAAACTCATAAAATCATGAATAAATCATAGAAATCATAAGACATAAAGGTAACTTGAGGCATTCATAACATTCTTACGTAGGGAGTAACCCTCTTGGTTACGTTTGGAATATCCATCACAGTATATTCCCTAAATCTCTTCATAGAAACCTTAATGTTTAACCCCTTCACATTACCCAATGCATTGGAGAGCTATATCGGGCTCACCCTCCCTTAGTTTATCACGGAACCACCCGTCTTCAAAAAAATTCCCATGAACCATAACATAATCGTATCAAATAAAACATGCATAAAGGAAACATAACATTTCCAATTTTCAATCACAAGATATCAATACAACACATTGATATAAAAAAATTATGAAAACCATTTTTAATACCAAAATAAATGAAAAGTAAAACATGGTATTTATTTTTCTTTTAAAAAAGGGTATGGCTTGTAGAGGAAACTGAAACTCAAATAATGGTCATGGCGGCGGAGAAGTCATTGTCACTGCATACGTACGACAAAAACATTCTCTTTTTTTATTTAGTAAAATGCTTTATATAAAATAAAAAGATTCCTTTCAGATAAACGTAAAAGTCAAAGGGATTTATACACCGTATAAAAGAAGGTTGTGTATAAAACAAAAAATGCCTCAATGAAAGGAGATTGAGATGAAGTCCCATACAAAGACGGTATCCTTGGATTAAGGATAAATCAATTAAATAATTATGTGTGACAAACTAATACACCAAATATAAGTGGATATTAAGTATAAAAAATCAGAGGTTATTCACACATATTCATATAACGACATATTCAAGTAGTAGAAGCTTATCCCAAATAATTAAAATTAGGTTAAGAAGTTCCCTTGCAAAAATTTCACAGCCTAATGACGTCACTACAAAATTCAGAAAATGAGTTTATGAGAGATAAAAAGGGTATATCATCACTTGGACATAAAATTTAAATCACTAAGGATATATAAGAAAATATCCCAACATAATGTTATGTGAATTAAAAGACATAACAAAAAAAGTCTTTTAAAAAGAGGAGGGTGAAAGGTTCCCTTACCGACATGGGTATCTTTCGAAACATACACCCCGTAAAAGAAGGACAATAAAAAATTGATGTAAATACTCATAAATGAAAGTATATCACAAAATGAGTAAAATAATGGGCAGTAAATACACCACTCAAAGGAAATTGTGGCAAATGTAGCATAAATATCACAGGAATAAAAGTGAGATGAAAAATCCCTTACGAAAACTCGGCAGCCTAACGACGGCACTTAAAACATCCAAAAATGGATTGATTAGATCAAATAGGGTCTCTCATAATATTAAAATAAAATGTAAAGCAAGATGAATATAAAAAAACATCCCCCAGAATAATAAATAGAAGCTTAAAAGAAGTGACATAAAGGAGAGTACTTAAAAAGAAAGAGAGATGTTAGATCTCTTATAAAAATTCGGCAGCCTAATGGCGCCACTCAAAACTTCCAAAATGGATTGATGAGAGAGAATAGGGTCTCTCATCATATGAACATAAAACTTACAGTAAGAGTAATATAAAAGAACATCCCAATCACCAGAAAGATGATCTTAAAAGGAATGACATAAAAGAGTGTACTTAAAAAGAAAGAGAGGAGTAGGATCCCTTACCTCGGGTCCGACTTGACTCGATCGTTCTTTAATGTCCTGAATAATAAACTTGAGTTAATTTATACTTGCTTAAGAACCTTTTTCACGTTCATTATTCCTTTTATATCACTTATTGCCATGTTATAAACATTATGTAATCATTTAGGTTAATAATGTTTGTTTTGTCGATATTTGGTTCTTAAGTCAAAAGTGGATTTCTTACAATTACATGTTGTTCGTGTGGTCAAAGTTTCATTATATCCAGAATGATATTCATGATTTGGATATCATATATATCATATATATCCAGAATATACATGTATTTATTATATTACATAATCATTTAGAGGTATGAAATGTAATGCACCGTTCATGGAGACGGTAAGCCGTACGTACGCATGAACGCTACTTTCATTTCTAGGTCATATTAAATGAATTAAAACTAAATGAGAGGTTTTTATATTTTAAATAAAGAATTATATTCATAATTTATATGTAACATACATCATATATAATAACTTTAAATACATCCTTTATACATCCCACATATGGCATTAACGAATCAAATCACTTTGAGGGGGCGGTAGTCCGCACTTCCTAAAATGAAATTATCGTGTTTACCCAAAATGGAAACCATAAAGGTATGCCACAAAAGAAAAATAAAGAAGCTTAAGTAAAACATAAACATATTATATATCATATATAAATATAGTTACATATTAATGTCCACCTTTTAAGGTGTTATTTGAGTATTGAACAATCATCGTTTCGTGAGGCAGAAATTCGCCATCCACAGAAACAGTACATTCCTTAACCATTTGATGTAGGTGTGTGTAAGTGTAGCTCAAATTATTCTTATAAAAACATACTAGTATATTGAATATACTGGAGTTGTTACAAAATAAATGAATAAAAAGATTTTATGGGGTTGGAGAAGCAAAATAAAACAAAAGAACACAAGTGAAGACATTACCTTAAAATCGGGTAACTCTTTTTGATTTGAGCTCAAAGGCTTCCTTGGGAAGAATTATGCCCAAAGTGAGGATTCTAGGAGTAATATAGGGATGTGGAGAGAAAAAATGAGCAGGGTTTGGCCGAAAAAAGGCTTGAGAGGTGTGGGTAATGTGGTAGAGGTGGGGGCCTTTTATAAGAGGAGAGGAGGGGTACTCTTTTAAAGTTACAAAATGTTACTTTATTTTCAAATGAGTTTTGGATTTTAAAGGTCCCACATTGATGTATTTCTAGTATAAGGTGGTAAGGGTTAGAAATATACTAATACAATATATTTTTTAAAAGTGTAAGTTATAGTTTTAACATTATCGTTTCATTTTATTTAAATCCTTTATTAATGAGGTAATCGCTGCATCATCATGATGTCATAAATAATTTAATTTATTTAATTTCTAAAAATTATAAAAAAATATCATGATGTAGTAAATTATTTTATATTACTAATGAATATTTATAATCAAAAATATGACTGGTATAACCCCATTTAAAAATTGTTTTAGTGAAACATCTCATGCTTGTGACATTTTTATTTTAACTTTAAATAAAAAGTTATTTATATCATTTTCCAACCAAAGTGGCTCCATGGGGTCCCCAAGTTGACCCATGTATTTTCTTGGTCAGACATGACACATCCAATGAGGGTAGGAAATGTGTCTAAGTCATTTCACATTATTAAAACATTATTTTTACCTTAAATTACACTAATTACCTCTAATCGCGATTAAGAACATAAAAGTTACTATTCACCAAAGAATTATTTTAATCTCATTGAACCACCTTTTATTTCTTAATTACAACCATGAATGTTGGATTTTTGAAATTCAAAACACAGAGGTGGCAATGTTTCATTTAAACGAAAAATCAGTTTCTTTAACTACCACTTAGTGGTTTCACTATTCATAAAAAATTGAAGTTTTTCAGAAAAATACCAAAATTCACCCTAAGCTATATTTGATAATCCAAACTAAAAAATGATGTCTATTTTATAAAATTCAAAAAATATAAGTTGCATTAATTAATTTTATAATTAATTCCCACTGTCAAAACAAATAACGTGTTTTTATGAAACAATATCTATTAAAAGATTGACACTAGTTCAAGTCCAATTTCAAAGTGAAATTAATTCCAATAACCACTATTGGATTAAATGGTAAAAATATATTCTAATTTTACTTTATAAACAATTAAAAAGATAATCTAATCATATAAATAAATTAGATTAAAAATAGGTTTTGAATTAAAATACAACATTTTCATTATTCAATAAAAAATGAACTTTATCAGAAAAATACCAAAAATTTACACAAAGTAAACTTTGATGTCTCTATTATAAAAAAGAATTTTATTTTGTCAAGTATAACACATATAATTGTCTAAAAGTGGATTTAAAAGAGGTTCACCATCAAAAGGCGGTTAATCGACCTTCTAAAGAACATTAGAATGTTTACGCTTAAAAATTGAATTCATTCACATTTTTAATCCTCTAACATTTATTGTAAAAAGTAAAAATATTTGACAAACATATATAATCATTTTGTAGTTAGTTCTGTTCATTTCTGCCATTACAACGACTAGGCGTTAACTACCATTTAAAATAATATTATTTTATTATTAGAGTGAAACATAAGATTCCCAAGAAACTCGTTGTTGTGTATTGGGTACGCCATTAAGCATAGAGTCCCCATTAAAGTAATATTAATTTTTTATTTACAAATATGGATAAATATAAAAATGTCATATTCTTTATTTACCTGGGGTGTTACAAAGAAGCTGCAAGAGAGTATCAACTCTGTCTCAACAAGATGCTCAGAAAATTAGCAGAAAGAAGTGAAGCCACTGAACAATGAAACAGTGCGAAATTTCCCAATGAAAGTGTTGAATAAGAAAGAAACACAGGGGGAGAATAAGAGACTGATGCTGATTCAGAAAAGAATCAGACGTGGGAGATTATTTCAAGGCTAGCAGATAATAACGTCATCGATACTAAATGGGTCTCTCACAACAAGATGAACAAAGATGGCACAATTATTCAAAACAAAGCATTATTTGTGTGCAAAGGATACTCCTAGATATAGGGAATAAATATTAATGAGACATTTGCACCAGTTGCAAGCCTGGAGAAAATCAGATTATTCCTAGACATTATAGTGCAATGGAAGTTCAAGGTGTTCTAGATGGATGTCAAATCTGCATTCTTGAATGGGATTCTAGAGGAAGAAGTGTATATCGAGAAACCAGATGGTTTTCTTATTCATGAGGATAAAAACATGATTTTTCAGCTGAAGAAGGAATTATATGGACTAAAACAAACACCAAGAGCATGATACTCAAGGATTGATCAGTACTTGAAGACGCTTGGTTTCCAGTGTAGGGGAGTTGATTACAATCTCTATTTCAATAGCAATAGTAATAAAAGGATCATGGTCCTGGTTTATGTCGATGAAATAATATTTGGTGGATCAGATGAAGCTCAGTGCAGACAGTTTTCTGAATTCATGAAAAGTGAGTTCGAAATGTCAATGATTGGAGAGATAACATTTTTCCTTGGTTTACAGGTGACACAAGGAAGGAATGGAACATTTATTTCTCAATCCAAATATGCCAAGAATGTTTTAAAAAGATTTTTAATGAAAAGTTCCAAGGATATGAAGACTCTGGTTGCTACCCGGATGAAATAATCTAAAGATGATAATGGCAAGACAGTTAATATTACAGAATAAAGGAAGATTAATTGGATTTTACTGTACCTGACAGCGACGAGACCTGATATTGTTTTTTCCACCTGCCAAGCAGCACAATATCAAAGCTATCCCATGGAAAGAAAGATGCGTGTAGCGAAAATAATACTTCGGTATATCAAGGGAATAGTGGACTTCGACTTGATGTATAATGGAAAATATCAGACAGAGTTTTTGGGATATACTGATGCAGATTGGGCCGGTTCAATGGAGGACATGAAATCAACATCAGGAGGTGAATTCTATCTTGATGGTTTGTGCGTTTCTAGATTAATTAAGAAGCAAGATTACATTTAATTGAGCACCGAAGAAGCTGAATATATTTCTTCCACTCAAGATTGCACACAGTTATTGTTGATGAAGCAGCTGCTTCATGATATGGGCATTGAAGTGAAGTCTCTGATCAGAATCTAGCGCGATAACTCAAGTGATATAAATCTTATCAAAAATCCCATCCATCACTCATGGACAAATAACATTGAGATAAAGTATCATTTTATCAAGGAGAAGGTTGAGGAAAGAATTGTGAAATGGGATTATGTGCCTACAGAACTACAAGTTGTAGACATTCTGACAAAGGCCTTACCCAAGGAAGAATTTGAAAGGCACCGACTGGCTCTAGGAGTTCATTTGACTCCCCAAACATAAAAGGGTGTGTATGTGGAACCCCCTCTCCCTAAGGTCTTGCATGTTTTTCTCTAATGCGCTTAAATGTGTACTTTCTAATGTTGTAGACCACAAAGGGGTGACCTTTGGGTTCATTGACATAGGGGGACATATAGTGACTCCTCAAGGGGGTGAAACTGTGGCTAAGGAAGGGAACAAATGTCTTAGTAAAAGACATGGGGAGAAGCTGACAGGTGGAGCAGCGAGATAGGAGGAGAGAAATGAGATATGGGGAGTGTTTTAAATTAGACGATGCTAGACATGATCGATTAAAGAATAGATATCACAATAGATGAGGATCTTGATTAAAGTAGAAAATTCAATTGGTATCAGGTTGGTATCAACAGTGGTGTCAGAAATTAAGTGACTCATAGATGAACATTTCATGATAATATTGTTTCTCATGCCGAGCATTTCTCATGTGGGCTTAGAGTATGTGTTTAGTAAATCTTTGATCATTATCTGTATCACAAGAGGTGAATGGTGGTTGAAGATGGATGAAGCCTTAATGAGGTATCAAATAATGCATAATTGTTTTGAGAAGAGTTTTCAGAAAACCAGAAGGGGGATATTGTTGGGAAAAAATCCATCAAGGTATCATTGAAGCATTTTTTGAGATGATTGTGTTTGTTGACAAAGCATGTCTCAATGACTCAAACTGTTGACAAAGGGGGTTTTCCTGGAGAAGGGGGAAAAGTGTTTTTAGAAAAAGGAGTTTTTCCCTTGTGTTAAGGAGGTTTCTAATGTTGTACGCCAATTTTTTTTTGAATTTAGAACATAATAAAATTTGTAAAGGAAAAGTGGCGCACAAGTCCGAAAGTGGCGTGCAAGTCTGCTGTGCATGTATGGCGCGCAAGTGTGGCGCGCAAGTCATATTTCAAGATCATCATATCAAAATATGACAAAGGAAAGAAAGAGGCTTGCAAGTCCTCAAAATTTCTATAAATAGATGGCTACTATCCTAATTTATGAACAATCTCAACACTTAGAGAAAATCTGATCTCTGATCGTGAAAGTGGAAGTGATGGGAAAGTTCAGAGTGCGTGCAAGTGGGGCGTGCAAGTGTGTGGGGAAAGTGTGATGCGCAAGTGTACCACACAAGTGTAACGTGAAAGTGTACCGCACAAGTGTACTACGCAAGTGTGACGCGCAAGTGTACCCGCGCAACCGCACAAGTGTGTCGTGCATGCTGTAGGGTGCGCAAGTTTGGGATGCTAGTGTGGTGCGCAAGTGTGGCGTACATGTTGGTTTTTCCGAAACGAAGGAAGAGGTTATGCACTTGTTCAAGGGGCACACAAGTCACCCTAGGGTTGCGTGAAAGTTAGAAATTTCCCAGAACATCTGTGGTAAAGCGGTATAAATTAGTGGATGAAATTTTTACTTCAACATAGCATCTACATATAGTGTAGGATGCATTCATTATTAATAATGAAGATACCTATAGGTCTATAAACTTTTAGTGGTTCCCCTCTAGAGTAGTTATAAAAGGGAGAGGAAGAAGGTGATCCTCTCCACAGGCAGTGAGCCAGAGAGAGAGACTAAGGGAGTGATCCTTGGGAAAGAAGTGAGCTGACCCTAAACCCTGTAAAGGCAGTGAGCCTCGGCATAAAAGTGATCTTGCCCAAACCTTGTAAACAGTAGTGTGATTTAGTGGATTTGGTACAATGGCACATCGACGTCGTATGCTCCATGGACGTAGCCCAGTGAGGGTGAACCAAGTACAAATCTATGTGTCTGTCTGCTTACTTCCCTGTATTGTATTTAAAGTATCACCATTAGATAAAGAAGAAAAGAAGTGGTCATAATAAACACACAAGTGCAAAAAATGTGACCCTTGTAATATAGAGGTAAAGATCCAGGGGGTAAGAAGAATTTTGAAAATTATTATCCATACCCTGATTCACCCCCCTCTCAGGGTATATAGGTCCCTATTAATCCTAACATATTTACGCATAGAGAGTCAACGTTGAGTTAATGTTTTAATTTAGAGTTCCAATAGTAAAATGAGTTAAATATTTTTTTATACCCCTAGGTAGGGTATTGGTGACATATTATCTTAGAAATAATTTCAGTACTCACCTGGGGAATGATGCATATGAGTAGTGGGATTGTTTCAAGATGGACCTGGTATAGGAGAGGCGTTCATCTTGTCTTCAGAAAATGGTGTTGACTCTTATGATTCATTAGTGTGTGACAGAGGCTCAGTTGGGAGATATTTACTATGAGGTTCTTCATGACCAGACATCCTCAGGGGATTCACCAGATGAATTTTCTAAAGGAGGGGATCATATCAACCTTTTTCTAGGATGTATGGTGGTTCTGATCATTATGTGAGAGGATTTGATGAGGTATTTTAACACCTCTCATTTTTTTTGTATATATTTGAGTGTAAAATACGTATAAAAACATTAATTTGGAGTTTTTGTGGTCTATCAAGAGCCTTAGTGTTGCTGAGTTCATCTCTTAATGTCTCACATGTTAACAGGTGAAGGCTGAACACTGAGTTATAGTAGGTATTATGCATCCCCTTAAGTTCCCAGAGTTGAAATGGAATAACATATCCATAGAATTTGTGATGTGGATTTTGGTGAAAATTAGAGGACATTATTCCATAGGGTTGATAGTTGATCTACATTCCAAGTTAGTAGACTTCATTTATATTAGGGAGAAGAGTTTGGTGGAGAGTTTTGGATTGTTCTACTAGTGAGAGATTATTCAGCTTCATGGGGTATTCCTGATGATTGTCTCTAACTATGATGCATGGTTTATGTAATAGTTTTTGAGAGTCTTGCTAGTGGACTTCGGGACCCTATTGAGGATCAGTACAATGCTTCACCCCCATAAATATGGGCAAACCAAGCAGACTATCCATGTGTTGAATGTTATTCCAAGGCTAGCATGTTAGACTTTGACAAAATCTGAGAGGATTAGTAGCCATTGGTAGAGTTTTCATATAATAACATCTATCGCTCTTCAATTTTCATAGAACATTTTGAGGAATTTTATATTATACCTTGAAGGTATCCCTTATTCTATGCTGATATTGGTGGGACATCTCTTTTTTCACCAAAGATGGTGCAGACAATGATAGAGAAGGTTTCGGTGATCCATGAGAATATGAGGACATCCCAAATCCAATAGAAATATTACATACATCGATTTCATAGGAATTTTGATTTTTTTTAGTATACCATGTTATTTGAGATTTTCCTCATGATGAGGATTATAGAGGTTTGGAAAAATATTTAATACATCCCTGAGGTTCATCGAGACATTTCAGACTTTTCAAAGGGTTAGTGAGGTTTCTTACCACCTATCCTTTTCTCCATAGTTGGAGCATCTCCATGAAATCTCCCATGTATCAGAGTTGAGGAGATCTATGCATGATTCTATGCATGTTATTTACTTGGGAGAGCTAGACATTGAGGGTGGAACCACTTCCACAGATTACCCAGTGCTGATCAAGGATCAATAGGAGAGGATCATTTGAGGATGGACTATTCCCTTATTTCATGTGTTGTTGTTGTACATAAGCATTCAGGAGAATTCCTTGGAGTGAGAGAGCTTGATACGAGCTCAGTATCCCGACATTTTTGGTTATGTTGTCATTTTCAAGGAAACAATACAAGAAGGAGGGGAGAGTGTAGTGGATTTGTTTTTTTACTTATAATTTATACTATATTAAGGAATATATTCAGAACTATAAACTGAGACAATGTGATATTCCAAGTATTGGTGAGCCGAAAATTGACATTATAAAAATATTAAATATATTAATACCACATGTGAATTGTTCTTAAAATAGTGTAACAACTCCCAAATAGAGTATCATATATTAAATATGATATCATTCTTGATTCCAAAACATGGGGTTTACCCTTGGCAGTACATAAGGTTTGTCGGCGCAGGGTGACTGGTTGAAGTAGGTGTTGGCGGTGCATTTAATTAAAATAAATAATTAAATATATTTATTTTATATTAAATAAATTAACCTAAAACCTATATAAATACACTCTTATGGATATTATGAGAGGTTATATTATTAGAATTATGAGATTATAAAGGAGTATAACAACTATTATTCTTTTGGAAGATTGCATTAGAGAACGACGAGTGATCAGATCGAGGAGGATCGAGAGGCAGCGAACACAGCAGGACATATCCTTCACTATAGAATTTATTATTGATTAATGATCAATCAAAATGGAGTTAAGAATCACAAATTTTGGTTTTATACCACTTTATAAAACCATTAAATCATGAATTTTCATCAGCATGATTTGTTATGTGATTTCACATCCTTCGCATGAGCTTAATATATGAATTAATTTATTTAAATCGATTTATTATTTCATTTTTATGATCTCACAAAGGGTTTAATTGGTTTATGATAATTGAACAGGAAATATTTTACAATGATGATTGAACCGTTATTCTTTTTCCTTTACCCCACTAGTTCTTCACATTCATCACAATTGGATCACGAGGCCCTGGTTATACATTTTTTGGGTGGGTAAAAGAACGATTGAACTCCTAGATTCATATAAGTATGGATAAAAATTTACAGATCAGTGATTAACTAGCATACTGGGACATATTATAGGTGACAATCCATGGATAAGGGATCCAATAATAAAGACAAGAAATATTACATGTACAGGACATGAAAAATATTTGAGTGGGTGAACGGATTCCTCTTTCCAGTCATCGAAGGATATGAATAAATGATTGGTGGTGTTTCCCATAAAATTATAGTGGTAAAATGGTAGAAATTAAGGCAATGATGGCGGATTTGGAGACATGTGAAAACCTGGATTTTTGGATTGTAAAAAATCCAAGTACATAGTGTGTAGTCTGGAATAACACATGCCAGGTTGTACCCCTTATGCAATGCAAGAGTTTTGGGAAAACTTAAGTATCAAAAACCATGTATTCATGAAAAAATTCCATGTGACCCTCCCAAGGTGTCCAAGAGATGTGACAGATGGAACACATCCCGAACCCCCTGAAGAATGACACACCATGTACTCCAGATGTACGTGGTTATAAGTCAATAACCAGGCACAACCAGGTACACAGGAACAACCTAGAGTACATTGGAATGACCAGAAGTACATATCAAATACCGGGAAACGAATTCTAATCGATTCCCATAAGATAAAACATATAGGAAATGAGGTGGTGTCACATGCCATGTGGATCCCTTACATACCGTTTACTTTCCTGTAGAACATCATCCTCATGTATCTCTATTTGGTATCATATTTTGGCCTTTGATTATCCCATTATAAGTGTTTTTCTATTTATAATTTTAGGGTGGAATTTTTTGTGGCTTAATAGATATTATTTAATATGTTCTAAGCATGGAGATTCTTTTGGTTATGCTTAGATATAGCTGTGGGTATGTTAGGATCATCAGAGAGATACCAGGGTTAGTACTATCTTATCGCACCAGGGCATGCATTACCCATGTTCTTTATATATATAGATATGGTAATACCCTATATTGGGATTTATACTCCCCTATCATCATGCTATAGTGATGAGAGGGTCCTCCATAAATGTTGTGGATCCATCTGTTATGGAGTGCAGTAGCGAAGAGCAGGCCCTCCATACAAATTTTTGTTGAATCAGTGTTAGATTCTAGGAATTGGTGATAGAGTATGGGAGCTACCAGATGGATCATTATAAATATATGGGATGTGATATGGATACCCCATTTTTATCTCATATGAGTTTCTTCATGATATTATATATGTATTTGGTTTCTTTTACCTCTTGTTCTAGGTTGAGCTGACTACTTTATTGTATCTCTCTGTAGCACCCTATTCAGTTTTGGGGCATGCTACTAGGAATTCATATACTCACCCCTAAATGGGATTTGGGTACAGGGGTCACTTCTTATGAAGGTTATGGATATATCGATGTTGGATTTGGTGGTGCATAGTGATGCCTAGGTACATTGACCAAGTTCAATTGTTTGTATTATAGATCCAGGAACCATACTCTCTCATATTTCCTCTTCTAATTTCAATAGTTTGGTACCTCTCTTCTAAATGGTAATGTATATTTCCCTCTTTTCTTTGGTTATATTATGTAACTAAAATGAATTCCTTTGAGTTTTTTCATGCATGAGTATTATATAGATGTATTATCATTTGTTATTCATCTACACCATTACATGGAGATTGCATGGGTGAGTGTGTATAGGTACATTAACAAAGGGATCCCATTTAATTTATACCTTCTCATCTCTTTTCTCCAACCCCTATCCTTTTACAGGTGGACTTAGGTTTTGACAGCTTCGACCTCCACCTACTAGGCAGACCTCATTGGATCTAGTTGTTAGATTTATAACCTAAATATCATTTATAAAACACTTTTATAATATAATTCTTAAATCAAAACTCATAAAAACACAAATTATTCTACTTCAATTATTGGAATAATAGAGACCCTTACATGGTTAATGAGTCAACCATTTGGATTGTGCATTTACTTATACAATTCCCAAGTTCCCTACATATAAGACCTCAAATTCCATAGAAAAATGTTTTTCTATACCTATCATTTAATCATAGAAAAAAACATCCCCTTCTTTTGAGATTTTATCCTTGGTGATTCTTCCCACATTCATAACATGAAAAAAATTTAAATTTATTTCCTCCATGATCATTTGTAGCTGAACATCTATAATATTACGTATTCCTTTTATTTGATGTGTTTGTAAACTCATGTATGTTTGTGTTGCTAATAAAATATTGTAATAGATGATTAGGTATGATCACACGTATTAAAATTCTAGTTCCCCTAACATTCAACTTCTTATGGAAACTTTTAATTCATTGACTACCATATTCATTTTCAACTATATTCCTTTTGGTTCCAACCTTTGAATAAAATAAAAAAGAATATTGTGTGAAACAATAATCATAGTGATAAACCACACAATAATTTAAAATCATTTAGTGCATGTATTATTCATGAAACCTTCTTTTAAATCTTTGAAACCTTAGATTTGACCTTGGACATCCTTGGTTATCATCTATTAAAGTCCTTTATAATGGTTTATAAATATAATCTGATTTAACCTAAGCATAACCCCTTGGAATATCTTGCCAAGTGAATAGTATTAGGCCCACTCATGATGCATAGATAAAAATTGAGTAAATACCGAATCCACCCCTTTGATATTTCTTACCCCTAGGTTCATCGGTACCAAAAACACATACACCTTTAAGTATACAGATAGGGATTCATT